>JAWWLZ010000001.1:98180947-98204838 GCA_035041345.1 Poliocrania exsul | reverse complement strand
AGATATTCAAAGCACAGAAAAACAGGTTCCCTCTTATAAATGTAGACGCCAGGACCTAAACTAGTTTCCCTGTCAAATACCAGTGAGCTGTAATATATAAGAAATCATAGCAGGCTCCATTACCTTAATTTCCTATACCAAAATGTGAAGGCCTCTAAACCTCTGCAAACAGTTAAGAAAAAAAAAATCTGGAAAATATTTCCGAATGGAGAAAATCTCCCAGCCTTTATCTAAAAGACAGAACTATTTTAGCTAAAAAATCCTACTGGGCATTGAAAACACCATCAGTTTAAGTTGAGTAAAATTAAAAGAAAATTAAAACAGGCCATAAAATACTAAAATCTGACCAATTTTGACAGATATCATGGGTATCCCAAATTATATGAACCTTGGTGTTATGAACCTTGGTGTTTTTTGGATACTGTTTAGTATCTCTTTTCTTTAATGAAAATTTTTCTGATAATTTAGATAATTGTTGAATTACAGTGTCAGGAAAATCAGAGCTGAAAAAGAGACAATTGCACTGAATTAGTATAAAGTACAGATAGACCTTTGTCCAAACTCTTTTTCTTAACCTTTTATGGAGGTTTAACCTTTCTCATTAGTATCTGGATCAGTATAAAAACTCTTATATTTTTCTAATATGTATTCTGAATTTTTCTTGTAAGGGGAAAAAAACCCCAGTGTTCTTCTAGCCCAGCCTCCATGAACAGAGAAAAAATCTATTACAGATCTGTCTGTATATTACTTATTAGTTAGTCAAAAACTAATATTATGTCCATGCTCTTTTTTAAACGTCACATATTTAAACTTAACAAGCTTGGTTCTTTCATGTTCTTTACTTAGCTGGTTTTTGTGGTCCATGACTGGACCTGAACTAGCTTGTTCAAAATCTTGAAATGTGATGCCCAAAATGAGATGTAGTATTTCTTTTGAGCTTCCATTAACAATGTCTCAGATGCCATATCTGCCTTTTGTTTCTTTCACATGAGATTTGTTTGGTTGGGTTTTTTTTTACTAGAATAATAGTAGTACCTTCAATTACAGCTTGTGATTTATTAACCATTTGCTGTGGTAACATTTTGCAATTATATTCAGCCCTTCATCATCAAAGACATTAATGAAAATACTGAATTAGTCTGACTCTTTGGAAAGGTCACTTTAATTATCTGTCCACTTTAGATAGCAAATCAGTAAGTGCAATATATTTAAGCATTTTGCATTTAACTTGTGGCTTTAGTCAGAAAACACATTTTAAAATTATTATGAAAAATATCTTGCAATTTAGCCATTCCTGAAGTCAACATATGTCAATCATATCTGGTTTTATCCTATTTCCTGTTGGATTGATCAAAAGACAGAAATCAGGGTTTTCATATGATTTCTTCAGAAACATATGGTGGCTACTTTATATACTGATGATATTTATAATTATGATTGATTATATTACAAGTATAACAATTCATTTAGTCTTTCCACCTTTTCTACTTCTGCTCAGAAGAGAAAATCTGCCATCATTAATTTATTCTTTTGTGGCCAAATTTGAGGATGAGAGAGGTTGTATTTTCACTTTCATTTAAGACAGTGTGAACTCCTGAAAAGTTGAAACCTCAGTGTCTGGTAGTATGTTGAATTTTTCCACATTAAATTGTCTGAAGAACATAAATGTTAACATCTTAGAAAGGGAATTTTAAAGGACAGAACTAATTACTAGATTAAATTATTGGCATATTAATGATAATCAAGTGTCTGTGCACTTCTTTCTTTTGATTTCCAGTGTAAAGGACAGATTGAATTCAAACTAAAAGGAAGGAAAAATGTAAATATAATTTTCCTCCTCTTATTTATTTATTAATAGCTTGAATAAATCTTAGTGAAGGATACCCTCAGTGACTTTTTTGGAACCTGTTAGACTGATGGGGTATTTTTAGATTTAGTGAACCTTGTCACTTAATTGCAAAGATCTGCATTTCAGTAAAAATATTGCCAGTTAGATTATCAATTTTCTCCTGACTTACTCCCAGCATGTATAAAATACATTTAATTAATGAATGTTAACTTAAAATGAATATTGAAAATTAAAAATAATAGATTAACAGATTAAAGAAATCACAGATTCAATAAAAGGTGTATTTTCCTTAAATTTAGCATGTATCTAAGACACATTATGAGAATAGCAAAGAAAATGCTAATCAAAGCATTTTGGTAGTCAAATGCAGAAGAAAATGAGAAAGCTAGAAGTGGAACGAAATATTCTGGAAAAAAAATATAAGTATATACATATATATATAGACATATATACAGACACATGGATATGTACTTCCCAAGTTGTTAGATTTTTACTTCTCTCATATTTTTTTTAAAATTATACCATTTGTTGATATCTGACATTTGGGGCATGAATTTAGGTGAAGATAAGAGTAAAAAATGGCAATGATAAGTGATTGAATAGATGTGTGTCACAACCAAGGCTCTTCTTTTTAAATACTCTATTTTAAAAAAAATTTTAAACTCTCATAATATTCCTGATCATTTATACATGTGACAGTAGAATAGTTGCAGACTAATACTACTCCATACAGTAGTAAAAAGGAAATAAGAAAAATTATGTCTTTTCTTTTCTTCTTCCTACTCAGCTGTGAGGTCACACCAAGAATTTTAAGCTCTCATAAAGTTGCTGAACAGTAGTATTTAAAAAGCTCATAACATATTCTTGAGAATATGATCAAAACAAACATTTTTCTCAAGGTATCTTGTCTTTGAGAAAACTATAAGTAATATAAAAATTATTCATTACAGTTCATAAAGCTTACACTTTAAGAATTACTAAAGCACAAATCTCAAAATTCAGAGCCTGGTGCCTCAGCTGCTTCAAGTTATATACCCCAGTGGGCTTTAGTCACTTAAGTGAATCCTAGTGAATATACTCCTCTTTAATATCTTTGTTGGCCTTCAGTATAGTTTGAATTTGAACTGATTCATGGAGATATTCTGAAAATGAGAAGTTCAAACGTCACCAACTTAAAAACACCATCTGCCAGCTGTTCCCTCAATGTGTAAACATCACCTTTTCCTTGGAGCCCACAATTTAGAAGTCCTGTGATAAAATCTGAAGGTTAAGTGTGTTCTGTATATAAATAGGTCCTAGGGTGCAATGTGAGATATGGGATATCAAGCCATATTGGAGAAGATATTTTTATAAAATAAGGGAAAAGGAGTTTCCCCCTTAAAATTGTTTAGGATAAAGTTGAGTATGAAAATTTAAAGAGCCACATTCTGACTTGCAATATGACAGTCTCCCATGAAAAAAACCCACTTGCAAATGAGATAAAATCTGAAACCCAAGTCACCTTCTTTTTTCCTCAAGTTACACAGTATTCTGATTGGGTAAACTGAAGACAGATTTAGTTCAAGTTAATTATTTGCACATGCATATTTTTTCTTGATGTAACTTCCTTAAATAAATCATTCAGGTTAACTTTTTAAGATTCTCATATTAAGAACATCTTATGTGCCAAATGATAAGATTTCCTAGTATCCTATTGAGTTGGGCTATGAACAGCAACTGCAGGCATAAGAACTATGCAATTCATCATCCCTTAAAGGCCTGACCGTCAACACCTTCATGTTATTACAATTAACTAGCTCAAAAGATCATCAAATCTGCAAGGGCCATCTGGCTATTTCCCAAAAGTCTGTTTTACCTAGAGGAATACAACAGAATAAGCACAAGCAGGACTATTCTCAGAGGAGGAACACATTACACCCTTTTAAACATTCAGTAGTGTGTTGCAACAGTGAAAGGAATGGGTGATAGTAGTTTCTCTTGAGTTTCTTAACAGTTTAATGTTAGCATTTTTTAAACTTATAAATGTTTGTTACAGTCCTCAAACATGATAATTACATTGTAAGATTAACACTTTAAAATTATGGAATTGTACAGAGGATGTATACAATGTGTAGGCATTTAGATTCTGTCAAAACTAAAGACATCGTTTATGTGTTCAATTGGAGAACACATTTCTGAAATATCACCAGAAAAAAGAGAAGTTCTTATTTCAGTCAAATTTTCAAAAACTCAACTCAGAGAAAGAATGATATCAGAAAAGGTGCAAGGGACAAAATTGACAGTTCTCTCCATCTTTGCTAATTAGACTCTAATTTCCTCAGACCTCCCACATTTAAGTAAGATTCTCAGTTACTCAGATAAGCAATACATATGTCTTATCTATAATACCCTAGCAGGTATATAGTACTTATAGATTTAATAAATATTACCCTAATAATGGAAGTCTACCATGAAAACAAACTCTTAATGTAGATGTTGATTTTGAGGGGGTCTAGAGAGTTATCAGTGAGGCACCAAAAAGGCAGCAATCTGTCTCTGTGGCTGCTTCCTTGACCACAGAATGCTGGATCTTGTTTTATACAAAGTGATGACTACCCATCACCAACGTGAACAGGTTGCAGATCTACAGTTCCTCTTCCTCAGCACTTTTCCTTGTGAAGAAAACTGGTTTTTAGTGAGTTTCTAGAGAATAAGAAAAAAAGCCATTCTATGATTATAATAAAAGGCTTTCAGTGTGACCTCTCATGATTATTCCACCTGTCATCAGTGCTTTGCTAGAGGGCAGGTCAGAGTGTCTGGCATAGGGCTTGAAAACTTATTTTCATGTCATTTCTCTTGTTCTTAGAACCAAGATGATTTCAGTTTTGGTACATTGTTTCACTTAAAGCCTTTAAGTCTGCAAAGCACTTACGCAAATATTTAATTTTAAACATGTGAGTAGTACTATTAACTTTGATGGGACTATTCACATACCCAAAGCTAAAGACATGATTAAGTGTTTCACTAATAACAGTGAAGGAGGGGGAAAGAACACCCATGACCTCCATTTATGTTATTGCTTCATTAATTTTTTTATTTACAGCCTCTTTTAGGGCATTCATCATCACAATATTGCAGCATGTCAAGAATATTAATGTTGCCATTCATTTGCCTTTGCTTGACAACTGCTGTGCTTCATAAAAAGGAGAAAACAAAGATTCCATGGAAAACTGGATGGCTTCTGTAGGCAATCATGACAAGTTCTTAAGGTAATTAGAAAAAAGCAATTAAACTTTCACACAAATCCCTCAGACTGTTTAAAATGATAGACATTTCAGCTTCCGTGTGTTCTAAATTTTTCCACAATCCTTATTTTCTCTTTTTTTTTCTTTCTCTCTCTCTCTCTCTCTTTTTTATTTTTTTTTTTTTTGTTTTTGTTTTTTTTTTTTTTTTTTTTTTAAATACTCCCATATGATGGAAATTCTTTCTGGAAAAGAGACACTTTCTAATTTTTTTTTTTTAATCAAAGTAAAGCAAATGAAACTGTCATGTTTTTAAAATGTTTGTTGAGAATCTGCTAATGATTGTGTAATTTCTTGCTTTGCTATTCCACAGATGGTGTATTATAGGTCCCACCCTGAGAAATCTCCCTGGTATTAGTGTAGGGCCCATGCATCTAATGTGAGAAACTCATATTGCTTAAAATGTTAGCAAGACAAGATAGTAGTTCTTAATAAAAAATTAAATCCATGCCACAATAGAATAAATTTTGAAATCTAGTCTTTTGTACTCCCTGTTTTGCTTCCATTTACTTCTTTAGCTAAGATTGGAAATGCGAATTTTAATGTCTGACAGTGCTACAGGCTGATGAATGTGAGAACCAGAAGGCTGAATAAAAAGTAATGCCTAGTCTCTCAGGTGGAACTGCAGTATCTCCTGGGTGCTCTCCCTGAGTCTGTCCCCAATTCATTACTGACAGAAAAGATTACTTAAATGTACTTTTAAAAAATGGTATGAGCTATAATAAACTGAAATGAAATATGACATAATTAATTACTTAGGCAGGATGATTACAAATTCCATCAAGCTAATTGAAAACTAAGGTATATAGTTATCGAAATAATACTGTTTAGGGGAAATATTTGTGATAAAATTGGAATTATGGTCTATGTTTCCTTGTAAGGGTGAAGTTTAAGCTCTTGGCATTTTCTGCTGAAGGTTACACCCAATCAATTAGGCAGGCTTCATGGAATGGATCCTATCCTTAGGCTGTTTGTTGACCAGCTGAAGTAGACAAATCTCTGTTTCACCTTTGCTCTGATATAGAAACTGACCCTGGTCAGAGTTGTACCACTATCATGCTGTTACTTCAGGTATGTAGAGGAGCAGTTAGTAGTTAGCTCTGGTAATTGTGACCCCCATCATATCTTGTTAATGCTTTCTGAGCTGGACATGACTTACAAGCAGCTGGGTTGGACAGCATAGGCAGAATTAGCACAATATCATGATATACCTGCATACATCCATGAGTACACAAAACTCAAGTTTCCCAGCTCTTTCACTGTGAATTTTAATTTGGTTTATAACATGGCCAGCCAAATTTGAGTTTGAGATTTCACTATTGGAGACCATCTGAGAGTTGGCATACTAAACTTCAGTGAGCATTCATGGATTTAGGGCAAAGTGGTTTGGAATTTCTTTGTCAAATACTCACAAACTGATTGTATTACAGAAGCCTTAATTATTTTACTGACTAGTGACTATATTAAATCATAATTTTTTTTTTAGCTCCTATATATCAGTTCCCCCAGAAGGAAAAATTAATATCTGATTCAATTCTATTGTGTAGTCTACCATATATAATATCATGACATTGTATGTATTTTAATAACTTTGATTTAAAATAGCTTTTGCTATGTATAATGCTAAAATATATAAACTTTTTGATCTGGTTACTAAGAATAAGCAGTAGGTTTTCCAGTCTGGTCTACTTCTGAAGTTGTGCAGCATCAGATTTCCAGGGTGATGGAAATGACACACTTTGCATGTTACCCTATTAGAAAGTGTTATGGATTAATGGAAAAAGTAATTTTTATTCCAGGTTGTGCAATATAGCACGCTACAGCACAGTAGGAGTTGGGCTATATCCAGTGCTAATATTGTAATAAATTTTTTTTCCTTAAAAGAAAGACAAGAAAGTAGAAGCTTTACATAATCAGGGTTAAATGTTTCTGTAAAAGCTTAAAATTATGTATTCCTTTACAACATTTAAACCTGCAATTGGAAGTGTATCCAAGACATACAATTATGATCTTGAAACCCAAAGAGAAACTTACCATGTTCTTAGATGAGAGGTTTTTATGAAAGACTTTCACCTCTCTCAGAATGTTTTTGCATGAGAAAAGGATAGAAACAAAACTTATAATTTGTACCAGTTCATCTTCTAGTCAGCCCTGAGGCTGAGTATTTGAGTCTAATGTTTTTTATAGATCCACTTTCAGCTTCAATCTCAATCCAAATAGTATACACATAACTGTCTTTCAGTAGGTCTATTAATCATTGACTAGGTACAAAATAATATGTATCTGATTTATTTTCAAAAGAATTTTAACCATTTGGGTATGTTATACAAGCTCAAATACTTTGGCACAAGGTCTTCCCAACAGCCTTTGTTAATACTGTGATTACTGATCAGAAAGTGGTTCAGTGATACCAGAGTGCTGTCATGGAACTCTGGGATGCTACAGATATTACCTCATGATTTAAGGTTTTGTCATATAGTGAATTTTTTTTCTCATTCTGACTATGCCATCCTCAGATTTGATGTATGACATGATAACAAAAGGTGATCAGGAGTAGTCAGCATGGTTTCATTAAAGGTAAATCATTCTTGATCCAACTGATTGCCTTCTACAGTGAAAAAAACTACCTGGATGGATGAGGGGAGAGCAATGGATATTGTTTACCTCAACTTCAGCAAGGCTTTTGACTGTATCTCATACCATCCTCATAGGCAAACTCAGGAAGTGTGGACGAGTGGACAGTGACATGGATTGAGAACTGGCTGAATGGCAGATTCCAGAGGTGGGTAAGCAGTGGCACAGGGTGTACTTCAAGGTCTGTCACTTAGGGTTACCTGCAAGGTTCACTATTGGGCCCAGTATTGTTTAGCTTATTCACCAATGAGTTAGATGAAGGAGCAGATGCCTCCTCAGCAAGTTTACTGATGACACAAAACTGGGAGGAGTGTCCGATACCCCAGAGAGCTGTGCAGCCCTTCAGAGGAGCCTCAACAGGTTGGGGAGATGGGCAGAGAAGAGCTGTCTGAAATTCAACAAAGACAAATGGAGGGTCCTGCACCTGGGGAAAAATAACCCCCTGCACCAGCACAGGCTGGGAGTGACCTGTTGGGAAGCAGATCCCAGGGGTCCTTGTGGCCAAGAGGGCCAGTAGTATCTTGGGATGCATTAGGAAGAGCATTGCCAGCAGACTGATGGAGGTGATACTGCTCCTCTATTTGACCTCAGTAATGCCACATCTGAGTGCTGTGTCCAGTTCTGGACTCATAGGTGCAAGACAGACATGCAGGCCCTGGAGAGGATCCAGCAGAGGGTGACAGTTGGGTCTGTAAAGGCTTGAGAGGAGATGACTGAGAGGGAACCTGATCAATGTCTAAGTATCTGAAAGAAGGGTGTCAAGAGGATGGAGCCAGGCTCTGCTCCATGGTGCTGAGAAATAGGACAAGAGTCAACGTGCAGAAACTGATGTACAGGAAGTTCCACCTGAATATGCGGAAAAACTTCTTCACTGTGCAGGTGACCGCACACTGGAACAGATTGCTCAGAGAGGTTGTGGAGTCTCCCCTCACTGGAGATATTCAAGAATGGTCTGGATGAAAAGAAATCCTGTGTAATGCACTCTAGGATGACCCTGCCTGAGCAGAGTGGTTGGACCAAATAACCCACTGTGGTCCCTTCCAACCTTACGTATTCCAAGATTCTAACTTTAACCAGAGTGTGCTACTTTTTTCCAGGCACATTAGTAAACATAGTCTAAGTTTATAACTGCAGGGTTTGGGAGTGATAACAAAGTTTACAGTTTCATTAGTTAGACAAAATATCAAACACAAGTTATATACTTTGCATAGGAAAACACAGTGCTAATGTGACATTACAGAAAGGAGACCCTTGAGATAAATTAAGGCATCTTAATTTATGGTAGCACATCAATTAAAAAAGCAATGGGAAGTGACACATGCTTGAGACCTGAATTGTAAAAGTATGATTGCATGTTTCCTTCTATGGTGACCAAAGATTATAACTCTAAAGCATGCTGCAGTTCTTGAACGAAATTAAGTCAAACAGTGTGGGAACACCATTTGCTTCAGGCAAAGGTTGCCTGTAGTCAGAAGAGACAAGATGCTGTAGTTGGTGGTTCAGAATTGATATCTTTAGACAGAAAAATAGGTGGGAGTGGGAATGGGAACTTTTAACCTATGCAACTGGAATTTAAACTAAGGTAAGCTATACCAAAGCTAGGCACCTTCCAAAGAAGATCCTTCAGTTGTCCCCTTTAACAATTAAGTTAATCAGAACAACTTAATAAGATCAGAGTACATTCTCTGTGACTAAGATTTTTGCTATGGTCTACCCTTAAGATAGGAGTCAAAATTTTGGTGTGTCTGCGGAAGCAAACATGGGCATCGCAATCATATGCATATGATTTACAATTTCTCCTCAAGATGCTCTTTCCACAAACATGAAGTGGTACAGTTATGACATGAAAAATTATTACAAATGGGACTGAGAATTGCACTGGATGTGACCTATATATAAATAGAAAAAGGATGTCAAAATATGACAACAATGTCAGCATTTGAAAAAGTGATATGGCTATAAATTACTGTCTATTTACTTCAACTTAAAAAAACCGCACTAAAAAACCAACCCACCAAACAAACCACATCATACTTGAATACTAAATTACTAGACCCAGATCCAAGTAAAGTTTTGCCTGGCATTACTCTGGGACAAGCTCTTTTCTGAGGTGAAGGGCTATAGATTATGAAAATTTATTTTGAAGAGTGAAGTCCAGTCTTTTCATTCTTAAAATAACAGATGCAGCTAGTTGCAGCCATTTATTTCCATTGAATGTTTTGGGCTCAACAGGTCAAGTGCTAGGCCTTTTATTTTGTGTGTATAAAAAGGAAAATTGTGCAAAAAATTTAAATTTTGGAAACGTTAAAACCTCCCATTTTTTAAAAAACAAATCAATCAAATCAGGTTTCAATAGGCCTATAAATATATATCTTGATGTTTTCACTGAAATCAAGATAAAGGGTGCAAACCCTTTGTTCAAATTAGGTTGTCTGTTTCAAAATATTGATAAAAGCAGTTACACTAAACTACTTAACCAAAGGAAATTAAAGAGGAGATTTTTGGTTGGGTTTGGGGGGAGGGAGGGTGTAGTTTGGTGTGATTTTGTTATTTTTGGCTTTTTTATTCTTCATTTTGTTTTATTGGGGGATTTTTTTTTTTTCGGTCTGGCTATAAGACTTAGACTTAATGGAATGTGATGTGGAAAAATGAGTCCAAGCTAGTTCAGAACTGAAATCAGATCTCAATGACATAGAAATACTTTGATTTGCTCTTCTAAAACATAATAAAAATAAAAATAAACCTACTGATATTCCCTGTCAAAGTGTTCTTTTAGTGCTGATACCCTACAGGAAAACAGGAACATGACAGACGTTGTAACATGAAATGTCCCTGTGAACATTTCTACCTGTGTAGTTCTAACCATTAAACAATATTTTATTGCTGCTGAAGAGCTGGTGTTTGCCAACTGCTGCTTTTGAACTAATTGCTGTGATACAGATTGTTAGACTGAATTCAAACATTCAGGTGTAGAACCATCTGTGCTCAGAGGTACTGCAGGTCAAGGAAAAAAAAAGGTTAGAAGACCCATTCAGCAAAATTTTACTTTTTGCAACCTTTATCTAGGGAAATGTGGTCATTGTTGCTAATTTTTAAGTATTCTATGTCTTCTAACTCTATGGAGCCTTTTAGGTTTTTCAGTGCTTTAGTAGTTACTAGACAGCTTGTAAAGTGACAAATCATGAATGACATGATATTTTTATCACCAAAAAGCAAAAAAGAGAAGTATTGAAAGAAAAACAGCCAGAGACTAAAGGCCCCAGGCAGGAGGGAGCTGAAATAGAGTAGCCTTAGGTAAATCCACCCTAAGACTACAAGGAGTTTTAGCATTACACTGGCACACTGCTGTCCCAGAGGGAGCAGTGGGCTTTGAAAGCAGAATTAGGAAAGCCAGTCTGACAGTTTAAATCCAACACAAATTGGGGCCTGAGTCATTAGTTCATAACTGTGTGAAAATGCACTAAGTTTACATTTCTGCTCAAGGTCCAAGGTTGTTGCTATACATAGATACTGTCCTTTTACCGATTTTAGCTTGGAATTGAAATAATGGTCCAATAGATAGACTGGGTTAATCTGTAGTCAAATGTATTTTTCCTCTTGGAGCAGGTATTTTTTTTGAGTCAGGAAAGAACAACTCCTAGAAGGAATTACAAAATATGTTAGAGCTAAAGACATGGTGATACATTCTGAAAGGGCAACAAAATTTGACAATCTTTCAGACCATTAACTTAAGCATTTACAGTTTCTGTTTCAGGGTGGTTGAAAACATAATAAATATTGAAAAAATAATATTAATCTGTTTCTGTAGCTTTCTGTTTCATCACTGTGGGGATCTTGAATAACTTTTGCCATCCAAAAAGAGACTCAAAAGTGTCATGTTTTGCACCTGCTACTTCCTTAAATTTACTTTCTCCCTTGAGTGTGTCCAGTCCTAAAAGCAATGTGCATGCCAGTTTAAAGCTGAGAATGTAAGAGTTGAGGAATTAAAAAGATACAAGACAGGGGTGATTTAATATTAACTCCCTGGAATTAGAAGAACACCTTATCAGCAAGCAATCATCAATCATCAGCAACAACCCTTAAACTTTCGAAGATGTTTGTCATCAGGAAGGTTAAAAGTTGCAACAAGTTAGCAACAAGACCTACAGAGTGAACTTTGTGATATGAGAGATGTCCAGCAGTGATAGTCATCTGCATTAAATCCTCTAAATTCAGCTGCACTAATGACTAATGTTCACTGTGAATGCAGAACTGCTTGTCCTGAAATTCCTGGAAACTGTGCTTTAAGAAATTTAGTCCCTGAAAATTGTTCTGTATAGTTTCATATCTAAAATAAGACCGGCAATTTATTATGTCCTCTGTGAATTTTAGATGTTCTCAGAAAGAAAAACGAGTATAGGAAGGTGAATGAGTGATAAATTTGTGGCAAACATGAGAAAATCCAGAAAAATGCCATGTAATCCAGACAGCACCAATACCTAGAAAGTGCTATGAAGAATATATAGGACTCCACAGATCAAGGACTTTGTTTGGTAGCATACAAAATACTAAGCTTCAATGTATATATTTATTAGTAGTTTGCACAAGAGGCAGCCAGTTTATCATATTTTCTTTTAACAATGGTGTCTTTTTAATACTTGAGTATATAAAACTTAACAAATATCTATTGTCATAACAATTAAGAGTTCTGAGAATGGAAAGACTGACTTAAAAAAATAAAAATAAAGGAAAAAAGAAATTGCTAAATGATAATGAATTTAGAAAAAAGCTCGGACTTTTGGATGCACAATTCTTAACTTAGCAAAACTCAAGTTTAGTTTCAACTGAGGCACAAAAGTTGTTAGGAGTACAGAATAAGTGCAGTAAACTCTTTCAGGTAATGAAAGGAAGGAATTAGAAGTTATAATCTTGGACCTAAGTGAAAAAAAGGAGATTGCAATAATATGGCAGAAAATACTTGATATTTCTCTGATACTTAAGATTTTTATCTAAAGTCATGCCAATATCTATGAAGAAAGGCTAAAATTGAATGCCATTGTTGTAGTATTCTTTCAGACATTTCAGCATTTGTTTGTTTTTTAAGCTTGTTCATGTGTTCACTCGGACTTATACAACTAGAATGTTGCCTTTTCTTCCTATTTTTTAATTATTTTTTCTAGAAGTCTATTTTTTTATAACACTCTTTTATGAGCAAAATTACAATTAGCCCCCAGATGAACCAGTAAATATTTATCCATATTTGAAGATTATAAATAAATAAACTATTTTTTGTGAATTTTCCCATTTTAGATTGGCATTATTTCTTTACTTGTGGATTAGCACTCTTTGTTTATTTGTTTACTTTGTTTACAAACTCCAAATAACCATTTAGACTAACAGAAAATTTCTTTAAGCATGTGTTTGGCTTGAGCTATATTTTAAAAGCTTTGCCAATATGGAGTCATAATGTACTAAATATTTATCATTTTATTTTCCTTTTTAATTTTTTTTTTATTATCTTTTTTGAAAAATGTGTAGATTTTAACCAAATGGCTTTGGCCTCAAATAAAAATCACTCAGCTTCATGATCATATATAATGCATTTTTATACAGAGTGCAAACTCAGTAGCATTTACAATCTGCCCGAAGTCTTCCTAATAAATTAGGTCAAATTAATAGTTGATGTTATGCATAGTGACATCAGTGAAATTACATTAAAGATTAATTTGGCCCACTGCTTAAAATTCAGTTTTGAACCTCTAGGGTTAGACAATTTGCATTATAAAAACTGATTCTGGATGAAGGCTACTTTCAAGAGTTTATATATATTCTGAAGTCTGATTCAAAGCTCAGATATACAAATAGATGGTCTGATCAATTTTGAAAAGGAGAAATTATAATAATATTGATAATAACCACTGTGAAACAATGTCTCATTTTCAAACTGGCTTCCAATTGCTGTTTTGGGTATTCTGAAAAGGCACAACTTGTAGCACACACAGAGTCTCTAAACTGAACTCTAAGGTGATTGTGTATGCGGGGAGAGTGGTGAATATAATCTACCTTGATGTCAGCACAATATATGAAAGCATCTTTGTATCTACACTGTGTTGTGGTCTAGATAGGGGAACTACTAGAACTAAACTTCTACAGTAGCTGGACTGAGAGCTCACTGACTCGGGAGGAGGCTTATTGAACAGTGTCTGAGTGTCCTAATGAACAGCAAACTGAAAATGAATGAACAGTGCAACCTGTCAGAAATGAAGACTACCAGCACACTGGGTTAGAAACATCTCTGGTGTACTGAAAGAAGTAATTATCCTCCTCTACTAAACAGAGAAAATATGTGGAATATTGTGCCCAGTTTTTCTCTCCCAAATACCAGAAAGGTATCTACAAATTGGTGGGAGCTCAGAGCATGGCCACCAAGGGCTGGAGCACTTACCTCATAAAAGAATGCTAAGAAGCTGGAAGAGCTGGGCTTGTTTAGCCTTGAAGTTATTTGACTGGCTTGGTTCCTATAAATCCTAAGTCATATTAGCTACACAGATGTCTCAAATACCCTGCCTTCAAATATCATTACCTGCTTACACAGTGTTCTGATTCATGAACTTCACATCTAGTCAGAACATAATTGGGATACGAAACCAACATTATTGGGGATTCCATAAATGTTGGTAAATATTTATAGATAAAAATAATTCAAGAGAAGTAGAAATGCACTCATTTCAATACCTATAATCTTTTAATTACTTTTTTTAAAATTTAGTTTAGCTAAATATTTGTTTCTTTAAATAGAATAGAAAAATTGCTAAGATATAATAAGAATTGTGTTTAGCAGAATGAGGAAAGAGTCAATGTGAAAAAATAATTTTTGAAAGGATGTAGTGCAGAAATAACATTTGAACTAAAAAGCTTTCCTTCATCAAACAGCTCAAAACAGGTTTTGCACAACACTATTAATGTGTTGCTCACATATACCTTGTATTATTTCGGTAAAAAATTTCAAATTAAACTGAAATTAGGATGGTTATTGGGCTTAAGTGTGTTCAACTAATGGGAAGAATTTGAGAAAAGGACATGTGAACTGTGTACTTCAAGGGGAAAATAGTTTTCCACAGTGGGACAAAGTGATGCACATACATATTTGTACATACTTATTAAAACCATTTTCCATTCATTGACAGCCAAAACATTGGATGAGGAAAGAAAAAAAGTAGATATATGAGCATCTATGTCTCTGAAAGAGATTTTATTTAATTCTGTAAGGTATTTGGGTTAGTCTGACAGCTCCCTTGTAAGTACAGCATGAAACTGAATCAGCTCACCTGTACTGATTGATGGTATACTCACAGATTCCATAGTCCTGTCGTCTCATCCCACTTCTGACCATGCAGTGCTACCCTCAGCTATCCCAGTAAAAACAAAGGGGCCAAAGAAAGCAGAGTGAAATGCTGGGTAAGCTTCCCAAAAAAAGTCCATTTCAGAGTCACATGACTGACAATGTGAGTAGAAATAGGATTTTCAGAAAATGTCTTATGGTAAAGCTGTATTTTGGATGGGACTTAGATCCAGATTCAGTCACCTCAATTCATGTATCTGTGGTACAGACTTCATGTTATTCTAGTGTCTTTATCTCCTGCACAGTCAGTGGTAACCCCATAACAGATTTCAGAAGTGCACAGTTTTCCCACTTATTTTATATCTGCTTCTCCTGTCTAAGTATCTCAAATACCTAAATACATACTTAGTGGCAGCACACATGGATGTTAAACCCACTAAGCTCAGCCTGTAGTTAAATTACAGCTAGTATCTAGAAAATCATTCATTTGATAAAATACAGATATTAAGTTCTGAATGACAAAATAGCTTTCCATATTCTTCTGATTAGGTCTCCTCTGTCTTAGACATAATGATTCCATATAGATACCTTTTCGTATTGACATATGCATTTACATTTTGTTGATCTTCATCTGTCTTGATAAGGGGCTATACTCACCCATGATATTTTACATGATCTAATATATCTCTATTGTCTTGAGGGATTTGTCAAATTAAACACCATCTGAAGAATTAACTGGGAGAAGTTGTTGATCGTTTACAGAAATATTTTTTATTTATTTTCTACAGTAATCAGAAAACTACCTAGCTCAAGCAGAATTATACCAGTGAAATAACTTCACATACTTCTAATGCTTCCTCCAAATAAACCCCAAGATCCAAAATAGAGATAATTATGGAAGTCAAAAACAATTCTTTCTGACTGCTCAGGTAGAATTGCTTTGTAGTAAAGTATATATAGAATAGTCTTTCCTTGTCCTTTGCCAACTAAGCACATACTGAACCAAAGCCATTTTTCCTTATCATGGAAGTCTATTGGTCTTTATCCAAGTGAGGATTCAGTGCAATTAACCTACATGCATTGCTACTCTGAGGCTAGCAATGAGGCACTTGGAATAGGGATCTATGAAGCTAAAGTTATGAAACTACAATATTGCAGTAAAGGAAAGGACAGAATGGGACTGGAGGTTGGTGCCATCTAGGTCTTTTTGACTGACAGAGCCAGACTAATTCTCTTAGAAAATCTTGAGAATGCAGCCTGCCCTTTAGGACTCTAGCTTATTTAAATATTGTTGTCTGTGTAATTAGGGGTGATTTACATTAGTTTTAGATTAAATATATGTAGATTAAGGTGGATTTTTTAGACAGCATGAAATTTTGTAGGCAGAAGAATAGTAGTGACTTAAGAGAGTATCTTTTAACCTGATAGTGTATTTTGTAAACTAAATACTTAGCAATAGTCTGTAAGATTGAATATTATTGGAATCTGACCTGGAATGAAACAAGAAAAACTTTCACAGCTAAGATAATGGCACAGAAATTGTGCATGTGTCCAAAATTCTGTACATGATAACTATTTCTTAGATCAAAAATCACCTTAATATCTGCATGAATTATTCAAAAATAATTTGTGTCTGATTGTCTATGAGAAAACATATAAAACAGGATACAGAAGAAAAATATAAAGGTCATTCCACAGTGTTCATATTCTTCAGGACACCTTGCAGGGTAGGTGTTTTGCAGAAAAAGAAGGATAAAAAAAATCCTTGTGTGTAAATAGTTTATTTCTTTGTGTTGAATCCAGTTGGAAAATCTTCCCCTCTCCTACTTTGATATCCACTATTCAATGCTAGTGTATATTCATTGTTGTTATTGAAAACAGTTCTTCTTTCACATGGGGCACGTGGTATGGTTTGCATGACGCAAATTTGAGTGTGTACACAACTGTTACCCCATACCCACCCTGAAAAAAAGATATAAAATGTATTTCTAAAATACTAATTTGCCATGAAGACAATCAGAATTTATAAACTTTCTCTTTGCTACTCTTGAGATAAAAGCTTTTCAGATATATGATGCAAATAGGTAGTTTCATCTGTTGGAAACCATATTGCTTCTGGCAGGGCACCATGTTGAGTTCTCTGGCCTACAGACCATACTTCACCTTTGAGTGATTGACCAGGTTTAGCAGACACTGAATTCAATATGAATGTGCAAGAACTGAATCTGTTCAGTGGTATCTGATTTTATCATCCCAAGTTTGGGAAAAGATGACCTTATTTTAAGAAATTAGGCACAGTCATAAATGTCTGTGAGACAGACTTTGAGGAGATTTATAATGGAAGAACATTAAAACTGTAAGAAACACTGAGGTGAGGCTAATATCAATAAACAAGTCAGAGACATAAGTAAAATGTTAATTTTGTTTTCTACTCTGTATACTATTTATGTCTGTATTTGTTTGTATCAAAGCTTTCTCATCGCTGAAAAAACCTTTCTGCAATCAAAACTTTTTCCTAAAGTAGTACCTGTAATATTTACAGCACAAACATTTCTGTAAACTCTGGTAATGAGATTCTGAAATAGGAGAGATGAAAGATAAAGTATAATTGCTTTTCTGGTTCCAGAGATTCCTAGATAAATTTTAACATCTGGCACCATACTATGTCATGGAAGACTACAAGTTTTCATGCAGGAAGCACTGTTGTAATTCTGTAAACCCATTGTTAAAATGTGGTACTTTTGGACTTGTTTTCTTTTCCATGCTACCCTAAAAATAGTTGTATTCAAATGTTATAATTTTCTTACTTCCTGTAAATCGAAAATATATAACTTTTTGTGCTGGAAAGATTAATTATGCGAAATTAATTTTTCATAATACCTAGTAATCTGTTCTCTGACTCTAGCATCCTGAGGGTGGTCTATTCCTTTCAGATAAGTGGTCTCTTATATTAGATACTTATTCTTCTAGTAACTGTTCTAGATATGTAGACTAATTAAGTTTACCTTGAATATAATTCTGTACCTTGAAAGTTGCATTATTTTTTTCTGTTTTTAAGATTCAGTCAATCTGTGTCCAAAAGGTCAGCAACTATTACATCTTCTCTTCCTATTAAAGGATAGAATATTTATATGTTAGTATATTAAAAGTGTTATCTCTCTACACTTATGTTTTCAGTCATAGTCTGTTAATATATTATCTTGGTATAAACCTCAAAAATTGACCTTTGGTAGAAAGGCATTTTCTCTGAGTGATGTAGAACCAAATGGGCCTTCATTTGGGGACAGGTTTATTTACCGCAGAACAAAATAAGTTTTTTAGTATTAATATTTGACTACCCTACCCGTGGCAAGGGAGGTTGGAATTAGATAATGTTTAAGGTCCCTTCCAGTCATTCTATGATTTTATGACTTCTGGATAAGAAAAATCTGCTATTTACAGTATTTCCTCTTTTGCCTTCTGTGACTTTCCAAAGAAAATTTTCTTCCCGCTTCCCTGCTCCCTCTTCACTCTGCCCTCACACTCCTGTTCCCTGAACCCTTCTACCAAAATTACGACTCCTTGATGACTCTTATGAATTAATGCTTTGGAAAATGCAATATTAATGGACATATCTCAAGATCACAGATCTTGTCTGCTGAACATAACTATTTTGATATGAGACAAAAATTATTAACTTATTTTAAAGAGCTATGAAAAAGAAAGCCAAATATACCCGGTTCCTGTTTTTCATTTGCACAAGGGATCCCCCTCCCCCAAATTCAAATGTTGTCAGTCCTGAATGAAAAGAGGATGTGGAGGCTGGTGTCATTTAAATATTTTATTCTTTACACTTACTATATGTTTCTGATGATTTGTGTGTAGGAAGTGGATAGGGACTCTCAGGTTTCTTGGATAGTGCTACAATAGCTATGAATCTATTTCCTCAGGATTTGAATCTATTTCATTCCTTGCAATGAGTTATAGGATAAAAAGTCCTGTAGATGTACCTGCACATTTTGGCATCCTACATAATGAATAAAAAAGAATTAAATGCAGTACTAATGTCAAAAAAGAACCCAGTAGAGATCTACATTAATAGCTGCAATGATATAATTGAACATTTCTTTCTGAATGTGAATGAATAAGGAATGCCAAGGGAGTGATGAAGACATAGATCTGTATGTAGATTTGTAATAGTAAGATAAAAAAGATGATATTGAAGGCTACAGAATTACTTCTGATATCTAGCAGTGAAGTTTTAAAGGATTCTCTTAAAGTAATTTTGATAGCATAAGCATTTAATGGTGTTATCAAATACAAAAAAGTAGGAATTAATACGAGATCTCAAAAGTATTCCTTTCAATTAAACAGTGAAAAAAATCAATATGTTAATCCATAAGACATGACATATGTTTTCTTTCTGATGGTGAAAAAAAAATTTAAAAAATCCTGGGCAATTTCAGTCTCATCCACAGCTAACTAAAGGCAATTGAAAAAACTGGTAGGCACTAGCCATTTTATCAGGTCATCATTGAAGATTCATCTCTACATGATGTTATTTACAGCTCTTGGTGAAAACAAATTACAGTGATAAAATATCAATTTCTGATGGCATATTTGAGATAGTGTGGGCTTCTATTTGACATTATGTTGTGAGCTGTTTTCTAGTTAAATAGTAGAACTGAAATCTTTATGCTTTCTGCTTAGCCTTTAAAATTTCTGCCTTTAAAATTAACTCACTAGGGGTTCACACTTCTAAATGAATAATGTTAAAAATTTGATCTGTGCAAAACGCCAATTATAAAATCCAAAATGTTAATTTCTAAGGATTTACATATTAAACACAAAATTTCTATGATGTTTAAAAGAATAGTTCAGTTTTGCTCTCAATTGGATTTCTGAAAAGCAAGCAAACAAACAAATCAAGTCCCTTTCAGTACTCTAAGTCTCACTAGACAAATGTATCTTCAAAACAGAGATTTCAAATATGAATTTTAAAATCTCTGACAATTTTTTTTTTTTGGTAACGTGTCTCAGAGGATTCCCTATCGTTAGCAATTTTGTGTTAAAACACTATCCATTAAAAAACTAGATTAGTTAAGTGATACTGAAGTTATTGAAAATGTACAGCTAGAAATTTAATTCCATTCATTTATCTTTAACCCTTGAGCCAGAAAAACATAATCACATTTTTTCCTGCTGATTAATCACTAGAATTCAGATATTAAGAATAAAGTCACTATACATTAACAATACATTTTATTGCCTTAGAGCAGGAAATTTCAGCTCCTGAAAAATGTCACATACCCATATTGAGCCTGCAGTGACAAAGATTTTTCTGCAAAAGATTAAATTGGCCTAGATGAACTAGATAGTTTTTTGAGAATCTGAGATTATGTAAAAATGAGATTTGAAAATACTATCATGTGAAAATTAAAATTTCATCCACTTTCACTCCTATTTTCACCCATCTCATAACCGCACAGAATGAGGAAAGAAAAACCATTAGTACAGAAGGAACATTAAAGAAGTGCAAAATGTTTTCCTACAGCCCATAGTAAATGTAAGAAACACATGGCTGGTAACAACAAATACATGGTATAGACGAGGAGAAATCAAGACTGCTGTTGATGTCCTATTTTTTTTCACTAACAAGAAATCAATTAATATAAATATGTAAGTGGTTCTGTGATACTCTAAAGTGGTACTGTGATAGTCTCATGTATTATTCAGGCAAGACAGAAACCATAACAAACCAGTTAACAACATCATATATGTAAGACCCGAATAACTATTTAAATGGTTGTTCTTGGGGTAGGAAAGGATCTTCCTGGATTGGAATTCATATTTGGGATTGTTTGTGAAGGTCAAATAAATCTAAACGATCCCAGTCATGGGGATGAAAACTGGAATACCTTATTCAAAACTGGACACAAAATTTAAGATTTCAGGGAAACACATGCTAATAGGGAGGAGGGCTTATGTTAACAATATTTTTGCTAAGTTGCAAAAACAGTCACTGATTGTTATCTTAGGGATTTTCGGGGGGGAAGAGAGCAAGGGGTTACAGCATTGTCTGATAACATACATTCCAAATTCTTCCTTATCTTAAAGGAGAATACAGTTTATCAAGTAGAGCAAAACCAGACCTTCTCTGTCTTTGGTGATGGAATTTTCTTCAGCTTTTGTTGACCAAGGTTTACTGCCCGAGTCATTTATTTTCTTGCTGTTGGGAGCTATATTTTTTTACTCTGACAATTGTTTAGTTATAAGCAAGAGATATTGCAAGACAATGGAGAACCTTTGGTGAATCTGTGCACTGTCAGTAACATTGCATTCATACACTTGGTCATTAAGGCAAAAGAAGTATCCCAAAAATGAATCTGCAAAAAACCTTAATCTGTTTTCTATGGAATTCTTGAAATAAGGAATTAACACAAAATGATTGATATAAAACATGTGAAAACATTCAGATCAAATTATTTATTGTGATTACATTCAGGTTTGATATTGAAAGATGCTTATCTGAACTTTATAATTCTTGGATCATCAGACTCTTTCACAAATCTTCATAGAATCATAAAATATTATGGATTGAAACGGACCTTAAAGATCATCTGGCCCAGTCCCCTGCATTGAGCAGGAATATTTTCCACTAGATCAGGTTGCCCAAAGCTCCATTCCAGGGATCTTTCCACGGGTCTGGCATCTGCAGTTTCTCTGGGTAACCTGTTCCAGTGCCTCACCAACCTCACAATGAAGAATTTCTTCTTAATATCTAACATAAACTTACCCTTCTTCTGGTGTAGCCCAGATAATATTTTATCAAATACTATCTCAGAGCAATTAAATTAATTGTCCCCACAGTCCTGCATATAGGCTTATCTGAAAATTTACTTCATGACTCTAAATGTTTTTTCTTATTCTTTCTGAAATTATATGCATAACCAATTTATACCTGTTTGCTTTTCACTAGCATTCTCTTCCAATACAATTAGTTCTTTCTCACTTCTTCCAAAGTCCCAAATATTTAGCTTCACAAAATTAAATGACTCCCTGTATAAACAAGTCAAGTCCTTTAACCTTTTTTCATAAGCTTGGTTTTTCATTACTGTAATTATTTTGACACTTCTCTGAACCTGTTTCAATTTAAGTTCATTAATGTAGGTAATCAAGATAGTACATTACATTCTATATGAGGTCTTTACTCCGTAGTGTTATAAATATAGAAGTGCTTTGGTTCTTTTTCTCCAATCTGTACTTTCTGTTTCTTCCTAGAATGGTGACACTTTTTTAAAAGATTTGCTATACTGGTAGGTCAAAACCATCTCATAGGAATTGAGATAGGAAAAGAAGTGGTACCTCTTAAATTGAAGCAAAGGAGACCTAGGTTCCCCTAGAGGAAAACACTCTAATGGAAAATCAGAATAAATGGTTTAAGGAGACTGTCAAAGAGGAATTTAAAGAACAGCTTAGACAAATATCTGTCAGGAAAGCTTTGATTTTAATTCATATGTCTCTTAGTGGGAGAAGAGACTCCAGGATCTTTTAAATACCCCTTAAATTATTATGGCTCCAGAAAAAAAATATATTTCTATACCATCTTAGTACCAACTTATAAATCATGTGGTTTATTACTTACATCAGCAAACAGTATTCTTAATTTTAAATTAGATTTTATTGCAAAATTCTTTTCTAAATACTAGAGAATCAAGGTGAAAATATTTCAACTTATTCAGAAACATACATGATGAGAGATGCCCACAACTGTATTTCTCAGTTATGACTATCATAGAGTCATAGAAAATACTGATTTTGAAAGGACCCACAAGGATTATTGAGGTCCAGTTCCTGGCCCTGCATATGATAGCCCCTAGCATCGCAACTACTGTCTGAAAGTATTGTCTAAACACTGCGAGCTCTGGCAGGCTTGGTGTTGTGACCACTTCCTTGGAGAACCTATTCCAGTGCCCAAACAACCTAAGGAGGGTGTAGAACCTTTTTCTAATATCTAATCGAAATCTTTCTTGACACAGCCTCATGCCATTCCTTTGAGTTCTCTCATTGGTCACCAGAGAGAAAAAGGGGTTTTTTTTGTTCATGAATCATTTTGCTTCAGGAGGAAGATTTTTTTCTTGCAGCATTTCATAGTCTGATGATCACAGCAGTAAGTTCAGTCCATTGAATTCTCACAGCCTTAGTCAAGTACCTGTGATCCCTAATTTCTGTTTCAGTTTTCAAAGTCCCTGGCTTTTTTTCAAAAATTATTCTGATAGTAACTGAGGCTCCAAGCAGGTGTTGACAAAGTAATTCTCATTAGACATGTCTCTATCATGTCCCCATGAGAGGGACATGTGACATAAGATAATGACATCAAAACTCTGGGAATTTAAGTTCCGTAGACTCTTTGGAAGAAAGTAGGAACATAATATTTCTTTTGACTTTCTGGGAAATTATGTCATGTGAAGTGGATTTCTTCCTGTTCAGGCAAAGATAGAATTTCATTGGCACATTGCTAAGATTAGTATTGTCTTGCTACCATTTGCATTCTTCACTTTTCTTAAGCCTTTGCTTTTACATGCAAATTTTGAAGTATTGGCTCATGATAATGTTTTTGATAGAGCTGAAGTTGAAAAGACTGAATACTTACTTAAATGGCTTCTGTTTCACTTAGTAGCTCACCTCATATAGGAACATGTTGTAGTTTGGAATTATTATGTAAATTCTCTCCCCTGCCACTAACTGCTCATGCCATTAGTTAACAAAAGAAGTAGTTGACTGCTACTGTCTTCTTCTTGATCGCTTGGGTGGGAGCAGGCTGTCT
>JAWWLZ010000001.1:98156287-98179828 GCA_035041345.1 Poliocrania exsul | reverse complement strand
CATTAGTTAACAAAAGAAGTAGTTGACTGCTACTGTCTTCTTCTTGATCGCTTGGGTGGGAGCAGGCTGTCTCTTTTGTTTTTGGGGACTTTACTTTTATTTTTGATAGCTCGGCGGAATGCAGGAGTGGCAGCTGTGCTGGGTAGGGGAGAAGCCAGCTTGCTGCTGTTTTCTGCTTCTTGGTGAGCCGGTGCTTTTTCTCCTTGCCACGGCTGCTCTCCTGGTTCCTGCATTTTTTTGGGGGATCCCGGTCTCCAGTCTCACCGTCACTTGCAGCCTCATGGCCTGCCCGTCCCGGCTGGGGTAGTGGCCCGAGAGAGGGAGCGAACTCACAGCTGTTTATTCCAGGACACGCAGTGGTTCGTCGCTTCCAGTTTTCCTTCTTCGTTTGGGACAACAGACACAGAGAGAGAGGCAGAATTCATCTGAGTGCTGATAGCTCGTCTGTCTCACTTAAGAGGGATTGGGAACTCACATGCAGCCAGCCAGGTTGTGACTGCTCTCCAGGAGGAGACTTGCCGGTGTGGGGGTTGTTGTTGTGGGGGTTGTTTTGGGGGTTTTTTTTGTCCTGTGGCATTGGGTGAGCGGTTTGCTCTGGTCTGTTTACATAGCAGTTAAGAACAGTTACCCTTCTTGTATTAAAGTTCCTTTTCTTAAATTTGATAAGGAGTGGCGTGATTATTGAGGAGGAAACCCCCTCCTCCTTTTGTGAGTAAACATCTTGGGTTTTTTCCCCTCAAACCAAGACAGAACAATAAACTATTTTCCTTAACCTCTCTTAAAATTCTACTGTGCTAAGAGAACATCTTATTGCTGTTTATATTCTCTGATAGTTTTAACTACCTTGGTTTCTGAATTTGCACCCTATACACTTTTACTATTCTTATATAGAAGCATTTTGCTATGTTACCATTTTTACTTTTTCCATGACTGCCTTTTGTTTTGCAGATTATCAAATATTTTTTAATTGAACTAAATTTTTTTTCTGACCTGCTAAGCTTTCTTTTCCTTCATATGTGGATAATTTACCTCAAAGTGTTTAATGTTGTTGTTGGTTTGTTGTTTGTTTGGTTTTTTTTAAGAAATAAAGCTTATTCTACATTTCTTCCTTTAGATTACTTTCTGCATAAATTCCTAGGCTTGTTTGAGTCTACTTTATTGAAGTACAAGAAATGCTTTTTCTTTGTTTTCTTCAAAACTCTTGACATCTACAGTCAATGCCTTTTACTTGCTTAACTCTCTGCCTTTAAATTTATAATCGTTATGCAGAATTAACTAAAAACAAAGTATGTGAGCTGATTACAATACTTTTTGGAATAAAAAATTAATCCACAAAGCATTCTCCAAACTCATTTGAGACTTTCAGTTCTGCGATTGTACTTTTTGAACCTGTTGTTCTGTAGACTGATAATTATGTCTTCCAAACTAGATTGCCTTTTAATTAATAGTTGGTGTTTCTCTTCTGCTAAATTTGACTCAAAATTTTTTGCTTAACTTCCAAATTTTCTGAATAAACTTCCTAGTTTTTTCAAAACCAGGAAGATAGAAAACTTGGTTGGAATTTCTACCATTGATATTTTCCTATAGTTTCTGCTGCATTTCTTGTGTTTGTGTTTTCTTCACTTCCATGTTGGAAGAGTTTATACTAGACCTAATGTCTTGGCACAAACAGACAAAAAATACTGTAGGAAACTCCTATAGCAATTGCAAAACATCCCTCAGCTTTATGGAAAATATTCCTAATTACCATGTACAGAGTAAAACAAATTACCAGAAGGCTTCAAAGTATTACCAAAAAGCACTTTGAAGGAATTTGTAACCATGTACAATTTTAGAATGAGTGGCTTTACAAGCACAACCACAGTTACTCATTACGGTCACTAAAACTTACATATTTCTTTGCATTCTCTCTATTTAAAAATACATCACTCAAATATTTTATCTTTACAGGCAATATCAATATTTCAATTTTCTGCACTGTAGATTTATTGCTAGTGTTCTATTAAAAATGAAAGAGAACTGATTGATGTGTATAAAAACATGATTCTTGTTTCATTTTAAATACCTGTAGGACATAATTCTTTATGTGCTTCATCTGTCACTCTAGGAGGGCACAGGGATGTATCTGCCAGCCCAGCAGAAGCATCTGAGATAATCTAGAACATATAGAATGGTATTAGTTGCAGATTTTAAGCAACCAACTTACTGTCATTTTTTCAGGCTGTCATCTGACTCTTCTCCTTCTATCTAATATGTATTGTTTATAGATTGATTTTCTTTTAAAAATCCTCCAGTTATCTTTCACATATATGTCAGTTGCTGTCTTTTCCCTTCATTTCTTTATGTTGTTCCATTTATCATTGAGCATTCATTTGGGAAAAAAAAGAAGAAACGGTGCTTGCTAGCGGTTTTTGCTGCGTTCTGTTTTAGCTTCAGTATTGTGCCCTTAGACATGTGAACATGGATTAGGAAGTACTGGAAGGAGATACTAATTCAGAGAAGCCTGTAAGTTTAGCCACTTTTCTTCATCTACCTCCTTTTGACTCCTCCAGCAAGTGTTGGATGCAGGATTCTAATAGGTATGACTCTGTCAAATCCCTTTGTCATCTGTTCATGGGTTTGTTATTAATAAACCTGCTGATCTCTCCACAGCCCCCTGTGGCAATAAAAGTTCACTATCTGTTGGGAAGGAAAAATTCTTTCCTGGGTTTGTTATGAACACGTGTCTCACAAATTTTAGTAAGACTAGTAAGTTCTTGTAGTATGAGTTTTGATAAATTATGTTTCTTCATTATTTTCTCCAAATACTAGAATATCAGAAATGTTTTTCTCTCTTGAAAAGTGGTGCCTCCATGTATTAGTTTGAGGGAAACTGAAAATTTACCAGAATCAGAGGAGAGGATTCCTCCTCAAAAACCACATCACCCCTTATTAAATTTAAGAAACTAGAAACTTTAATTAGAAAATGGATATAAGAAGGATAACAGTTCTTAACTACTATATATATACATGTAGTTATGACTATAAACAGACCAGAGCAAACTACACTCCCAGCACCAAAAAAAAAAAAGGAACACCCCCCCAAAACTGTATGTTCCTCCTGGTGCAGTTATATTTATGGACAGTATCAGTGTCACACCTCAGCTGGCTGTGAGGTGAATTCTCAGTCTTTTCCCAGCAAGCCAGAGACAAGGGGGTGTATGACTCACGTGGTGCAGGATGGAGCCTTTTTTGTGGGGGAAGAGCAGACTCTCTCTCTCCTTGTTCTTTGTTCAAAAAGAAGGAAAAGCTGGGAGTTGAGGAGTGGTGGTAATTCCCAGAAATCTCCTTGCAGTCAAAGTTCGTCCCCAGAAAGAAAAGGTCTACAGTGTGTCCCGAAGCAGCTGTGCCCCTCCTCTCTGTCCCTCTTTCTCTCTCTCTGAAGCTCAGGGTGCCCAGAGATGGAGGGGAGAAGGCCAGGAGCAGAGCCAGAAGGAGCTCTCCCTAGCTTAGCAAACAATGGCTCTTTCCCAGCAGTTGCCAAAACTGAAAGTCAAGCCAGCACACAGGAAAAACCTCTCCCCCTCCCAGGTGCTGGGGTTCTGTTTCTCACCTCCACCCCACCATTCAGTTGGAATCTGGAGTCATCAGCCACTCCTTTGTTCTCAGTCCTGGCACTTCAATGCCCCAAACCCTTTATGTTGGTAGGGTGAGAAAAATTCTTTGAAGGACTCCTCCCAACACCACCTTCCTTTGTTTGAACCTTTAATACTCCATCCCTTTGTTTGCTGCTCCTCTTCACCTTCTGTAACTCCACTCTACTCCTTCTCATCTGTCTTGAGTTGCCTAAACCAAACCTGTTCACAGTACCCAAGAAAAAGGTCGAACAAGCTCTTTTGAGGTTGTCAGTTGAGGCCCTAACTTCTGTTGTTTCTTTCTTCTGATGAACAATATTTTGATACTTTTCTTTGCTAGCACAAACATTAAGACAATGACTTCAAAGAATCTCAGAATCTCTTACCTGAGCTGTAACTACCAAGCATAACTACTAGGTTTACTTCTAATCCACAGGATATGTTTATGTTTTTGCAAGTTCTTTGTTTATGTTGTGCATTCCTCAGACATGCCAAATGACACATGCAAGGTTAAAGAAACACAGGACTAAAGATCGTGTCTAACCCCTACCCCACTGACACAACAGTTCTCTGAAAAAGGTTTAATATGTTGTACCCCAGTTACACAACCCCCGCCCCCACAGAAGTTAAAAAAATTGTAGACCTTGGTTCCCTCAGAGTTAAGCATTCATAAGGACAAGCAGTTCTAATAAAAGTTTCAAAAAGGTTTAAAAAAACAAGTTCAAAGAGGGTTCTAAAGCAAGTAGATATTCATAATGAAATTTTTCCAAGGTTCAAGTTCTAAGTTGTATTGTTCTGTATGGTCATTACTTTGTTAATTGATAAAAACTGGGGATATGTAGGGATGGGATAACTCGTTGCAAGATGGATGCCGCAGGGCTTGCTGGGACTTGTAGTTTATGCAAAAGCCCAGGAAAAGGATACCCAATTGTGCCTGCACAGGTGACAGTCTTTAAACCTAGTGGCTAAGATACCACACGTCCACGCCCATGCAACTGCCCCCATCTCCAGGTATAAAAGGTGCACCTGCATTTCAATAAGTGATTTACTTACATGTCTCCTATGGAGGTGTGGGTCTATGTCCACTCAACTGTCACAATAATTGGCAGTCCTGTGTAATACTTTGGAAGCTATATTTTCTAATAGGGATATATGCTAGTTTGGGATTTCAAGAAAGAACCATGTGTAGAGAAAAAAGCTTGATGTTAAGTTATTAACAGAGTTTATGTAATCTGCTTTAGATATTCTGGTGAACAAATATTATTACTGGAGTTGCTACTGTAGACTTGTTTCCTGGTGCTTTCCAGAGACAACATATGTTGACCTGTTTACTCAAGCCTGATTTTAAGGGGGAGAAACGTACAGACATATGTAAGACTAATGGGAAAGAAGAGCATTGGGGAATATTTAAGTATCTGAATATGCATTCTTGTAGGTGTGTAAATGTGTGATGATCATACGAAGATAATTAAAGCTTTACAAGGATCTGCTATTAAAACTTTAATGAAATGAGTCTGGAAAGTTCATGCATCATTAAGGACATATGTCACATGTTGTGAATGTGGAATTCTTGCTGACTGGCATGCTGGAAATTAAATATATTATATATGTATTCCAGAAAGAAAAATGAAACAAAAGTCAAGTGAAATGTGAGGTAAAGACAGAAAAGTATATTTCTGTATTAATATCTTCAAAATAACATATGGAGGATTGGTATCTTTGCAAAGAAATGTATAATCACCATAGACTCATTCTCTGATAATCTATTTTTCAGGTAAAAAGAAATTTTTGGTTTTATTGATTTCTGTGATATGGGAGAATAACAACCATTCCAGCTAAAAGAATAAACTATGGAGTATTATATATTAGATAATTATTTTTACTAATTTTTTCCAAAACCAAATTAACATTAAACATAGTAAAAAGCAATGTTTCCTTTTATATACATTCAGAAAATGTTAATTAAAATGAACTCTTTGCAGAACATTTGTCCATCTGGAAAACCTTTTCATAAGACTTTATGTCAACAAAAACACTGACTACTTCTAGTACAGTGGACATGAGCCGGCAATGTGCACTTGCAGTCCAGAAAACTAATGGGATCCTGGGCTGCATAAAAACCAGTGTGCCCAGAAGGGTGAGGGAAGTGATTGTAAAGACAAGCTGAAAGAGCTGAGATGGTTCAGCTTGGAGAAGAGAAGGCTCTGCAGAGACTTTAATGCTGCTTTTCAATTTCTACAGAAGTCTTACAAAAAAGACAGAGAGATACTGAGGCCTGTAGTGAGGCCTTAAACTGACAGATGTAGATTTAGTTCGGACATAAGGAAGAAGTTTTTTTGCTATAGGGTTGGTGAGATAGTAGACATTTTTGCCCAGAGAAGTCATTGAAACCTCACTGGAAATGTTCAAAGTCATGTTGGAAGGAGCTGTGAAGATCCTGATCTAGCAAAACATGCCTTTATCCATAGCATGGGGGTTGGACTTGATGATCTTTGAAGGCCCCTTCCAACCCAAATCATTCTATAAGGTACATATTATAAAGGGTCTGAGTAGGAAATCTTGAATAAATCTTTGGGACTAACTAGAGGAACTTTAAAAAGAAAATATTTCTAACTTGCTGAAGCAACGATAAATGTAAAATTAAGGATAACAATCTTAAAACAGTTCCAATTGTAACAAAGAACTGAAAATATCCCTTGCACATCCCTTACAAAGTAATGCATAGTGTAGAACAGATTGAGAGCAGCCCTGTTGAGAAGGACTTGGGGGTGCTTGTGGGTGAGGAGTTGGACATGAGCAGACAATGTGCACTTACAGCCCAGAAAGCCAACTGTGTCTTGGGCTGCATCAAAAACAGAGTACTGCATCCAACTCTGGGGTCCTCAACACAGGAAGGACATAGACATGTTGGATTGAGAATAGAGGAGGGCCACCAAAATTATTGGAGGGATGAAGAGAATTGTGATTGATCAATTTGGAGAAGAGAAGGCTTCAGGGTGACCTAATTGCTGTCTTACAGTACCTGCAGGGAGCCTACAAGAATCATAGAGCTATAGAGTGGTTTGGGTTGAAAGGGGACTTTGAAGACCATTTAGCTCCAAACCTCCTGCCATGGGTAAGGACATCTTCCACCACACCAGGTTTATCAGAGCCCCATCCACCCTGGCCTTAAATATCTCTGGGGATGGGGCATCCACAGCTTCCCTGGGTAACCCGTTCCAGTGCCTCACTACCTACACAGCAAAGAATATTTTCCTAATATCTAATCTAAACCTACTCTCTTTCAATTTAAACCATTCCCCCTTTTCCTGTCACTACCTGCCCTTGTAAATAGTCTTGTCCCATCTTTCCTGTAAGTTCCCTTCAGATACTGGAAGGCTACAATTAGGTTATGCTAAAGCCTTCTCTTTTCCAGAAAGATGGAGAGAGACTATTTACAAGGGTCTGTAGTGATAGGACAAGTGATAATAGCTTCAAACTGAAAGATAGCAGGTTTAGATTAGATATTAGGAAGACACTCTTTACCATGAGGATGGTGAGGCACTGGAAGAGGTCGCTCAGAGATGTGGATGCTCCAGCCCTGGAAGTGTCCAAGGTCAGATTAGGTGGGGCTTTGAGTAACCTGTTCTAGTGGAAAGAGTCTTTGCCCATAGCAGGAGGGCTGGAACTAGATAATTTCTAGGATTTCTTCCAACCCAAACCATTCTCTGATTCCATGATTCTGTGATCCGGCTCTGGCAAAATATTGACAAATTCAGGAGATCTGACATATGAAATATAGAACTACTGAAGTTTGGACATCAAAGATGGGCTTGTGATCAAACTTGATTAATAGAGGCAACCTTTTAGTAAAAATTGCAAAAGCAATTAATCTAATGAGTGTAGTCTTAATGAATTAACATCCTTTCATAGCTTGCCAGCCGGAAATGAAGACACAAGTAAGCTTATGCCAAATTAATTGTCTGTTCCTTCTGTAACAGGGAAATGAAAAGTAAGGAGCCATTTTTAGTAAAATAAAAACAGAGGATAACCAAAAGTTATTTTTGTTTTTTCTTTGCTTGTTTTGTAAGGTATTCATACAACTGAATGAAAGAATAATTCCAATAACCAAAATTAGAAATAAAACAGTTATGTCAACAGAAGGAAAACAAGAATTGTGCAAAAATTGCAACAGAACTTGAAAAACCTACAAATAAGAAATAAACTAATATATTATAGACCAACAGAAAAATTGCCAAGAAAAAAGCAAAACTATGTTGCTTGTACTTTAAAATGATCCATGGTTTTGAACAGTATAGAATGGACGATGCAGAAGAGAGGGTGCTGTATATTTTCATCAGATATGGAGCCTGAATACGAATGGAGTGCACGCCCAGATCTACAACAATGAAATATTCCTTAAGTTACATCTATTGTAAAAATTAAAAAAAAAAACCCTCCAATATTAGTTCCTGGCTCTGAAATCAAGGAGTATGGACTTGTTTACAAAAAGACTATATTCCTTTGATTTTAGATATAGAATAATTCTAGACATATTCCCTGTATTTTGACTGTCCCTAAAGTCAAAGGTATGAACTAGTTGCAAAGTAAACTTTACCATTTTACTTCTATTTATTTGTTTCTCCACAGAGTTTTAATTTGGAACCATGAAACTAGTATCATTACTGCTGTCAGACTTACACTTATGGCACATGGGAAGTGTCACTGAGGATGAAGATGCTTGGAGAACAATTTCGTGACCCAAGTATGACTCATCGTTACTTGGTGCAAATAGAGAAACAACACATACAATCATTTTTTCTAAAAGTCTGGTCTTATCTCTTTAAAACTGCTACAACTCTTGCTGTAATTTCTTCCTGCCCTCACTTTCCATATTTTCTCTTCGTGTCCAAAAAGCCATGATTAACACTAGTAATACTCATGGAGGCTGATTAAATAGAAATGAGAGAAGAATTTATTTTGTACTTTTATGTTTGTAGTGGAGTAGTTTAAGAAAAAAAAAGATTCTATATTCACTAAGTTCTTCTCTGAAGTATTTTTCATGTTCAAGTCAGGACAGAACTGTTTGCTGGCACAAAAATCCAATCTAGATTCTTATATTCCTTTTACATTTATTAATATTAGCATTATGTGAGAAATACTACTTCAGTCTTTTCTGAGCATCTGTCTGCAAAAACAAAAACAAACAAACAAAAAACCCAACCCAACTAATAAAACACACTTGATTACTTCAAAATGAAAGAATATAGTGAAGATTGTATTAACACCCTAGCATGGCATTTTTCCAACAGAAGTAATAAACTATCTGCCACAAAGAATAGTTTATGAACAGGGAAAAAGCATTCTAACCCTTATCAGAAAATGGAACTGCAGCTTTTTGGATAAACTGATTAAATTAATTTGGAGAAAAATTTATTTCTGTTTTGTATCACTTGCCTAAAATGCATTATGTTTTAATTAATTGCTAACATCTAAGGAGAAGTATTTCTGGTTTTGAATATGTCACCAAAGTAGAAAAAGGCACTTATTTTCTCCTCAGTTAGGCCTATATGAATAGACCTACAACTTCTTCTCTGCTTCTTATGGTAAATTATTCTGTTATCTTATTTGTTCCTACATCTAGATGTTCCTAGTCCCTAAGAGGGCACATTGTTAACAAATTTAAGTCTACTTGTGTTACAATGAAATGATTTCTGAAGAAGATATTGTCATCCAAGACAGATATATCTGATCCAGACAATAAGGTCCTGAATCAGCAGAAAACTGAGGAGAGGAACTTAAAACATTCATAGCAGGAAGTTTAAATATGTGTAGCAACATAAGGACCTTATCTCCTTACCAGTCTTCTAGATATATTCATGAGGGTTATACCCAAGTCTTGCTGCCTTAGCTTGGATTCTGTCTGTATTTATAAAGTCTTCAGCCTAAATTTTCATGCTATCAAGTGCCTGGAAGAGTGGGTTAAAAAAATGTTGCATGCCTAGTTCTTGGTGATACATTCTCTGAAGCAGGAGGCTGGAGCACAACCAGTGCAAGAAGCCAGTCTGAGGAGTGTTGGGAAACACGAATGCTTCATGGGCACAAAGAAAATTCTGTAGCACTACACAGACAATCAATTTAGAGATCTACAGCAACATCAACAACCAAAGATGATCTGATGCAGTCAGCAATGGTAAGACAACCTGTAAGGCTACATGGAAATCTAGTTTGCAATAGCCATCTGGAATGTCATCTCTTTGTATTTTGTAGATATGTGATATGTATCTAAGCCCTAGAAACTGTTGTAGATTTCACTGCTAGCAAATATGCAATTATTACACATGATGTTAGAACCTTAATGAATCTAAGAGTATCTAACGCCAGTCTAACACTTGTCATTCCCTCTTTGTGCTGCAGCATTCAGAAATATAGATGAACCCAATGAGGAGATAATAACAAATTACATCAGATAAGGAAATACCAGAATAAACCCCACAGAATTCTAGACAAAGATCTAGTAGCCAATAGGCACAGTGATATTGCTTATGCAGATGAGGAAGAGATTGTCAGTAAATTGGCTGCCAACCTTAGCTCTTTATTTACCAACATAAAAGGATGAGGAACAGGTGTAGGAAGAAGTAGAATCCTTAATATATATAACCAATATAAGAATTTACTTGGTGTGATCAAGACTAACGGATAGGTTTATCTTAATTTTAGGAATAAACTGATTTCCCAAACTATCTGTATCCAGTACCATTGAAGGCACTCTGCTACATGTAGAGATAGCAGGGTTTGACTGGCAAACATAACACAGGAACTACCTTGCCCTTCTGAGACAGCAGCTGAAGGTCAGAAGGCAAGGGCGCCTGACCTAGTACTAGATTGATTACTTATGTTTCTGCAGCTAAATTGTGCAATGGGTGGCAACAGATGAGGCTCAAACACTTATAACGTAAGTTGTCAGCATATGATTAAGTATTACATGAGCTAGGGGCCTGCAACTCCACTGTTGTTATTGGAGATCTAGTCATTGTTGTGGTATAATTCTGTCCCTTACAGATATGCACCTGTTGCCATTTGAAGTAGCACCCAAGGCTCTCCAAGACACCTGTCCAAAGATGGCAGAAATAACGAGGCAGCCAATGAAACATCTGGTGTCTTACAGAAATTGTCTTAAAGAGAAGCATCAGTTCTTCCATTTACACAAGTGAGTCATGCTGACTGGAGTCAGAAAATCTATTCAACTGAACAAATGTATTTTAGACATTTCAGGGAGTATTTCTGTGTATGTAGATATAACTAGAGCTTGGGGTTCAAAATGAATGAATGTTCTTTTTATAGTCTTAAAGGAGTGAAATGGAGGCTAAAAAATAAGGTTTTTATAGGCTTTACTGAAATCATTAGGGAGAAATTTTGGAAATTTGTAAGTAGGAGTAAATTGAATGAGAATAATTTTGAAATGAAAGAATTCCTAATCTTTATAAAGGAGTAAAAGCAAGAGCAAACTAATGACAATGGACAATAGACTTCTGGAGATTCAAAGAAACTTTGGGAAGCAAGATCCCATAGGAAGGAAGTCTAAGAAATGAAGTGTTTTATAGAGCTGATGGTTCCTTAAGAAAAACAGTATTAGGAACAGAAAGACAAAGAATCGCTGTGAAGAAGAATGACAGGAAATACAATGAAATTAAGTGGAGTTAAATGTAGGATCATGCATGACCTTAAACTATAAAAAAATTGACACAAAAAATTATATAGTAGGCTAAATTACTAAAGGAATAAAATTGCTAAACAGAAATAATGAAAGGCTAAGAATTACTAATTGAACACTAGCAAAATGGTAAAAAAATCAGAAAATGAAATACCTCAAAGCAAGGACATCACAAGAGACCTGAAAGGGTATTCTTAGTGTGTTTGAAAAAAAAAAAAAAAAACAAGAAGAGATAGTTCATTACACAGTGAGCATGTAAAACAGTTAAAGGTTTTTCTGAATGGTAGAATGACTTTTTACTTTTCTTGAGACTACTTTCAGCTGTGATGACATAGTTAAAACAGTGAGGGGTCTGAACGATATATGCAAACCAAATTGGTAAGAGTGTTTTGGTAAATTTAAAGACCTCCAATCATCTTAACAATATTAATTCACCCTAGCACACTAAGAGAATTAAATAAAATAATTACAGTTGTCAGGAAAGTTTAAATGGAAAAAAGGAATAGAAGGATAAACCTAGTGCCTACTTTAGAAAATGTATAAATAACAACTAACAAGAAGCTGAGTAACACAAACCAATATCAAACTTTATTTTCTCCTACAAAAAATACTTCAGAGTTTCTAGGAAAATAAGAAAAAACACATACTTCATATTTTGAGTTTATTGGTATTCTGAAAGTGTTTCATATACATGATGTAAGACATGGAATTTGCAGAAACATATTTTAGATTAAATTTCTAAAAAAAATATAAAACTGGTTACCTAGTCAGGGTAGTTGCCACTGAGGTGTTGCTGGGGTCTTTTTAACAGAAAACAATCTAGTGGTTATAATAATTTGCAGCATTAGCAATATCATGCTGTTGTGTATTGTGGAGAAAGAAATATTCAGTTGATATCTACATATACAATTATTATGGAAAAAATATATACTATACCAAGATTGGACTGATTACCTGAAGAAGGCAGAAGGCCAACAATTTGAAAACAAAACCAATGATCGACAGAAGTTTAGGAAGCAAAAGACCAAATTAAGATTTAATAGTATTAAATAAATGAAAAAGGGGTTAAAGTAAGAGGAACTAATTTTCCACATTCAAAGTATGTAGAAGTAGCCGTTGAAATCAATCACTCCAAGAGGTATTTAGTTTTGACATTTAAGTGAAACCTCCTAATCAAAACTAGTTGATCAACAAATTAGCTTATCCAGTGATGTAGTAGAGTGTTCCACAGGAAATGTATACATACATCATAAAATGAAATAGATAAATATCTCCTGAGAATAGTCAGATATAGTTCATATATAGAGACAGGGGGGCATCCTGGAGCCCTCCATGCGTTGTTTTCCATTCATTGTGTCTGCAAAGTAGATATTCTTATGTAGCTCTGTTCACCTTAACTAATTGAGTGGAACAAGAGTTACTGAAGCAATCTTACAGAGATGAATTGTATGTTGGTAAACTTCTTTGACATCTCAGATGAAAACTGCTGCATAAGGGCAAAATATTATATTGTATTACTAACTCCATGTATCACAGGTATTTTGGGATGAAAGTAGTGTAAACAAGGTCATCAAACTGATAATCTTTGCAGACCTTTTTTCACCCTGTCAACTGTATTTGGAATTTGCTCAGTGTGTGCTTTTGGAACTGCTGAGTTTCAAGAACTGTTCGAAATAAAATTGCTGCACCACAGTAAGTTTTTGTTGCACTGTAGTGTTTCCTAAATATTCTTTAAGAAAATGCCAGTTTGTCTGTTTGCATGGCAGATTTTCCACTGAAGTTTACCAACTTCCAAAAATGGTTTAAAAAAACCCAAAACCATTGAGAATTAAAAATGTACATTTAGTTTTCTTATAACTTCTTAGTTGAACAAAGCTGTGTGAGAGTAGAAAAAATCTTTATTCATAAGAAGTTTTTTGGGTAATATAGAATCATAAATAATATTGAAAGACAAAGCTTACTTGAGGATATTCTAATGGAAAATATTCTCTTACATGTTCTTTCTACATAATATAAAAAGAAAGAAGGCAATTTCAGTTATTCAGATAGGATTAGTACCTATTTGCAATGTTTGTTTTCAAATTGGACATTCAATAGTATGAATCCAGTATAAACAGAAGCAGAGGGAGAAATTAGTTGCTGTGTCCTCAGAGAAGAAAGTAATGCCATAAAGAAACAATGGCAATAAGATGCTTTTCACACAATCTGTCTTCATAGTTATAGAATACATATGATTATTTAGTAACATCTCTGCAGATGACATTCTTTATCAGAAGACAAATGCTGCTAGTTGAGTTCTCAACCAAAAGTAAACTACATTTTCTTTGTATAAATATTATTCCTGAATCTTATCCAACTTCACACAATTCATCAGCTAGTCAGAGCAGAATAATGAGAAGCAAACCGAAACTTAAAAATACCATCCCTGCCACCTCTCCCTGCTGCCCAGGCTCTACTTTCTTGCTCCCAGTGACACAGGGAGATGGAAATGGGGGCTACACCATCAGTTCATCACAGGTTGTTTCTGCCACTGCCCCGAGAGAGGAGTCCTTACTCTGCTCCAGTGTGGTGTCTCTCCCATGGAAGACAGTTCTCCATGAACTTCTATAGCACGAGTTCTTCCCGCGGGCTGCAGTTCACAAACTGCTCTGCTCCAGCATGGACCCCTTTCCACAGGGTGCAGTCCTTCAAGCACAAGCTGCTCCAGTGTGTGTCGCCCACAGGGTCTCAAGTTCTACTAGCAAACCTGCTCCAGAGTGGGCTCCTCTCTCCGCGGGCATGTAGGTCCCTGCCAGAAACCTGCTCCAGCACAGTCTTCCCACAGGGTCAAAGCCTTCTTTCAAGTCACAGAAACACAGAGTATTCTGAGTTGGATGGGACTCACAAGGATCATCGAGTTCAACACTTAAGTTAGTGGCCCATACAAGGATCAAACCCATGACCTTGGTATTATCAGCAACATTCTCTAACCAACTGAGCTAATCTCAGGGTCATCATCCACCTGCTCCAGCATGGCTCTCCTCCATGGGCTGCAGGTGGATCTCTGCACCTCTGCTGACTCCCATGCTACAGATGCACAGCAGCCTCACCATGGTCTTCACTATGGGCTGCAGGGGAACCTTAGCTCTGGCACTTGGAAGACCTCCTGCCCCTCCTTCTTCACTGAGCCTGGTGTCTGCAGAGCTATTACTCTCACATATTCTCACTCCTCTCTTCTCTGAGTGCAACTACCTCTGCACAATAACTTTTTTTTTCTTCTTAAATATGTGATCCCAGAGGTGTTACTGATGTCTCTGATTGGCTCAGCCTTGGTCAACAGCAGGTCCATCCTGGAGCCAGTTGGTATTGGCTCTGTTGGACATGAGGGAAGCTTCTGACAGTTTCTCACATAAGCCACCCCTTAGTAACTCCCCGCTACCAGGCCAGGCAAATTCAGTACAAGGGCTTTCTCTTTCTTGAAGCATTCTGACAAACAGAAGAGTGCCAACTGCTGTTTTTCACTTCTTTTAAGTTACAGAAAAAAATGATGGTGTGTAATTGGGCACCAATTTACTTTCTTAATTAATATTTCCAATACTTCTTTTCACAGACTTATTATCAAAATGTTAATGATAGCTGGAGTTCCTGGAATGCATCCTTAACTTTTTGAGGAAGTTTGTAATTTCCTGTTGTTTTTAATTTTTTTACAGCCTTTTATGTGCAAAAGTTCCCCCATACCCTTTTCACTGAAAAGTCAGATGGCAACTCACTCCTCTAGGCTTTCTTAAATCTCTTGTTCTGAAGGGACAACTTCTAACCTTTAATCTTTGATGGCTAACTCTTTTAAGATTTTGGAAAATATAAAATAACTGATGAAATAATCAGGACAATACCATAAGCACAGTTGCTGATATGCAGTCATACTAATTTGAATTGTCCTTTTTTATGGGAAAGTACAGTATTAAAATCAAGTTATATGTTTATCAGCTCTGACATACAAATGCAGTTTTCTCCTCATAAAAAACCACCCCACAAATCTGTGAGTTTTTCATAACTTTAGTAATACAGACTATTTCCCACCCCTTTCCTGAAAACAAGGCCCATTTCCTACCAAACAAGGTCTGTTTTGATCAGAGCTGACTCTGTCCTGTTTCCACTCTTGCCAGCACCCTTACTTACTCTCTGATTTCTTATACAAAGAGGTTTCCACACAGGCCTTTCTGTTGAAACATGATTTGCTGTTTGAACCTTTAAACTCTGCTTTCAAAGACAAGGACATAATTCTGGCACATTTTCGTGTTCATTGAATTTTCTTTTTTTGATGTCTTATTACAATGTTCATGGGGTTTAGATATACTTGGTGTAAACTTTTTATTGTGATTATGGACTTTGCTGTGATGTAGTCACCCATAAAAGCCATTTGTTGCCTTATAAAATTTTTCATAAGGCATTCTTGGAATCCAGGGTAATTAAGTGTAACCTGAAGGCCAAGAGTAGTACACAGGTAGTGGGTCATACTGCTGAAACTTTATTTGTTCTATTTATGTAATTAAAAATTCAGAATCCCTTTAGAAAAAAATCTTGGATATTGTACTGGGGTGTTGGGATCTGTAGTCTCTACATGGCACATTTTATTTAGGTATTTTAAAAGCTAGGATGTTCTGGCTCAAATGATTTCTGAAACCCAATTAAAATAATTGCTACTATACCATATTTATGCTACCAAAATCTTATTTTTAAAGCATATAATAATTCCTTTATTGTGTTAAATGCATATATTTATTTATTATATATTTATTTCTATACAATCTGTTTAAGAATTTTACCTTCTGATTTGAAGTAGACATCTTACAATTGAGCTTGTATTATATATGGAGAGATGAAAAATGTTCCTAAGATTTCAGCACTTTGCAATTGTCCTGGGATGCTTCTTCAGTCACAATTTATTTATTATCTCATACACAAGACTGAATGCCAAGGAAACAATTTTACACAATTGCTATAAATTATTCGTGTTTTGTAATATATTGTCTTCGTATGCTAGTCATAATATTCTTTAAACTGTAAACATGGTATATTGTTTCAAACTAGAGTTTCTTTAAATACTATTGTTTTTTTGGCTTTTACAACACTGTGAACTTCTGAGGCATAATGGCACATAATGCAATATTTTTCACTTCTTTAATATATTAAGATTTTGTATTGGAGTTGCAATCCCCTGAAGCTTGCAAATGGTGCTTTTGAAAGACCTAATTTGCATAACAACAGTACAGTACAATTTGAGTTGTTTTAAAGGAGAAATTACTGAAATATTTATTTTATTTTAGATGTGAAATATTTGACACTATTGTCAAAATCTCTGCTCATTATCATCATTAAAGACAGTCTTTTCATGGTGTTTTTAGGACAGTTTTTATGCCAGCAGTCACTTGGCAATGAGTTTTTAGAATCTCTTAGTCTCTCAAGATCATGTACTCTGTCTCAGTAAGTATTGTAAATAGTGTAATAGCTCTGTTTGCAGACATAATACTACATTGTAATTTAAGATCAACTTGAATTTGAAACATTTAATCCACAGTATAAAAAAACAGTTGTTTACTTGGAGTTTTTTAGAGGTACCTTTCAATATAGTATTTAGTTGCTGAGAACTGTCCCTTTGTTTTGGGTTTTAGATGGATGATGTTGTGTTAACTTGCAGGAGTCAATGATGTTGTTAACACCTGTAAAATGAGGAAAACATTTCTTTCATCCACAATTGGTATTTGTGATATTCAACACAAAAGACAAAAAAACCTCTTGTCCTAAGTTACACATAGATAAAACGGGAACATATCTTTTCATATGCAAAAAAAAAATAAAAAAAAATAATTAGTTTCACAAGAATATATGCTGAACAGCTTCCTTTTGCCTTGAAACAAATGCTTTGATTAAAACTACTGAGAAATTAAATATCTCCAGGGGAGTTTTTTTGGTTGTTTGTTGGTTTGGGGTTTTTGTTTTGTTGGGTTTTTTTACATCTCAGACCTAAAACAATGATGTCACAAGCTGTTCTGTGACACAAATATGTTAGAGTGTCTGAAAGGCATGCAAAGATGCTACATAAGGAAAAATTATAAAGGAGAAAATGGCCGAGAAGATCCTCAGAGAAAATGGCTGAGACGATTCTCAGAGAAAACGAGGGGTATATCAAAGATAGGTGATCATTCCAGTGGTAGGGGAAGGGTGACATCAGACTGGGGAAAAATGGTTAGAGTGTGAGACATGAGCAGCAGTCAAGAGGCAAGTGAAGGCTAGTTATGAAAAACTGAGAAAAAATAATTTAGAGGAGCTACCTGCTGAAACTTAAATATAGCGTACTTTTAACATGTAAGATACAAAACATTTATGAAACAAGGAGTATGCTGAGACCAAGAAGTTTGAAATAAATTTTGGATAAATTTAGGGAGGCAGATGTGTAAAAATGACCAATAGTCCATAGCATCCATGCCTTAAGGAAATGTGGAGTTCTCATATGAATTTGTGTATTTACAGGATTCAAACCGGTTACATAAATTTATAGGTAGGAGCTTTTATGCATTAGCAACTTCATAAATGTAAGCCCCCAAAGTTCTTAAATTGAATAAATAATGAGATTTTGATGGGCAGTTGGCCTGACCTTATGTTGAAAAATTGTGCAATACAGTCATGCTTATATACAGCAATCGAAAACATAGCTCTTACATTTCTAATTTTTTTTATAATTGTTGCTTCTTAACTCTTTCATTTCTACATTACCTATTATATGTCTCAACAATTTTCAGGTTGTTCCATAGCTTTTAGTTTGCCCTTTCTCTCGCATTCTTCACTTCTCAGTTTGAGTTCTGATTCTCTTGGCAGCACCAACATGTCCTAGAAGTACCTACACCTTCAGTCCCTTTCAGGTTTATAATTCTATCATTACAGTAACTACTGAGCTACAACAGAGCTTTGGCCATTACGTGATACAGAGTCTGAATGTCTCCAACTTGAACAACAGCTCTTGGAGGATCAGCATGAAGCGTGAAAATGCTACTTATGCCAGTAGGTAAAGAACAAGGACACTACTACCTTAAAGATCATCTAGTCCCAGCACCCCCTGCCATGGGCAGAGACACCTCCCACTACACCAGGCTGCTCAAGACCTTATCATGGCTGGCGTTGACCACTGCCAGGGATGGGGCATCCATGACTCCCCTGGGCAGCCTGTTCCAGTGTCTCACCACACTCACAGTAAAGAATTTCTTACTTATATCTGATCTAAATTTTCCCTCTTTCAATTTGTTCCCATTACTCTTTGTCCTATCACTACAGTTCCTGACAAAAAGTCCCTCTCTGGCTTCCGTGTAGGCTCCCTTCAGACACTGGAAGGTTGCTATGAGGTCTCCACACAACATTCTCTTATCCAGGCTGAACAGCCTCAACTTAGTCTGTCTTCACAGGGCAGGTGTTCCAGTCCTGCTCTGGTTCCTAGAGGCCTAGGAAAAGACATGCTTTTCTGTGACAGCAGCTGGAAGGTCATCAGGATATCTTAGGCATCTTAGATTCCTTTATTCAGACACTAACTAGTTATGCATGCACAACTTTACTGTCTCATGGCAGAACTTTGCTCTCAAGTCAATTAAGTGGATTGGTTAGCTATCCTTTGACATTGCTAGGTGTTTTGGCATGCTTACCTGTAGACATCCAAACTTAGGTGTGTTTATCTTTCACTGAATGTTTAAGTTTTCTGCTAATAATTTAGTATTGCAACAGAGCATGCAACCTCTCACCTAAAACTTAACAGACAATGGTTTTTGTATGTCCTTAACAGCTGTCTAGAGGGGACTACAAAGGAGACTCATAGGAAAAAATGAAAATGTCTTTCCATTGTTAAATTCACTTTTAAACATTCCAATGTGTAAGTGAAGAATCAGTCTCTTTACAGTCTTATCCTCTGGGGTGTCACCAGTCGGTTTTGAAAATGCATGATGTGTCATGAGAAAATTTCTAAATTCTCGGGGCTCGCTCATGAACAGAGAAAACATTTTTACACCCAGCTCTTTTAGAGTGGCTTCATGTATTAAAACAACTCAGTGATGGCTTTAGCAAGTTGAAGGGAGGGTAAACCTTAAGTCCTCAATGACAAAAAAAATGACAGCTTCATAATCTCCCCAGAGAAGAATAGGAGCTTATTAAAAAACAGGTTCTAGAAGGCAGAAAGGAATATTTTCAGTCATTGGAAATGCCTAAAGTTCTAATTTATATACAAATACATATATATTTATATATCCTCACTGAAATAAAAGACTAGAAAATGCTAATAGCTGTGATCTGGTTTTCTCCCTACTCTATCTCTGAAGGATTGCAGCACAGCATTATGTTAAATTACTTTCCATATACTTATTCTCCTGGGACCTAATCAAACAGAGCCCATGTCTCTAGGCCTAAACAGTGAATCTCTGCTAGTGTTGTTGGAGCATTGACTTTCCCATCAGTCAGCTCACAGCTTTAAAAGCGCAAGATGTTGCTAAAGAGCAGTACTGGGCTGCAGAGGACTTCACTGCCAGTGAACCTGCCGCAGCGGTAGGAGGAGAAAATAAAATTTGTATGCATCTGGTTGAACCTGATAGGTAGGTAGGCTGAGAGGCCTTGTGATTTCAAAAAAGTGCAGGGAGTTAACAAGAATAAGACTCTTCTTCCTTCTGAGAAGCACAAGTAATTGACTGCTAGAACTGCTTCTGCTGCGGGTATTGATCAGTGACAGTTAGAGATGTTCTTTACAATCACTCGCCCTGTGAGGCCTAATTAACAAAGGCTGGCTTGCTGAATTAGATAAAACTCAATGTCCACTGAAATTAATGTGATGCTGTCTAAATGTCCTTCACCTATTAAGGGAAAATCAAGTTTAAGTGGAAGAAACGAGCAAAGTCCTGTTAAGGGCTAAAACAATTGTGACTGGAAAAGTGGATTAAGACAACAGATTTGCAAGGACAATGTGAGGCACAAAGACACTCTTAAAAAGTGCCACTTCTTTCCTTGTTATATTTTTAATAGTATTTATGTTGTTTCACTACCATTTTTTTTCCTGGGAATCAAATTGCAGAAGAAGTAGAGACTGAGAGCTTTAAAAAAATTAAACAATTTCTTGGCTAATACTCTACCACCAAGCATATCTCTGGATATGACCTTTCTGGGTGATCAAGAAACTGACCACCCAGATGAGCGGGGGGGAGGGGGATGGGGTGGTGATGATGGTGTAAAAGTAGAATAAGTTATTGTAAAATTAAAAAACATGACTAAAGAAAAAATTACTTTGGACCAAGAAAAAAGGTATCATGGAGACATAGAGAACAGTTTCCTTCACACACCCTGTCAGGTTTTGGCACAGGGTCTTTTGTTTTATCCTGAGACTAAATCAGTGACAAAGGTTTCACTGAAAACACAAACACTGGAGTTTCCACACTCAGAGTCCTAGATTCACAGAAGAACCCAGACTAAATCTGCATTTGATTTGCAGGATCAGTAGAGCTGTGAGTTCTCCAGCCTTAGTCCCCATATTGTCTAACCAGGTGTAAAGGTCCTATGTTACAACCAGATTTACAAATAAGCCCTCAGAGGAGCCTAAACAGACCAGTTAATCACAACCAACAAAACTTTCAATGAGATACTTAAAAAATCCACTTAGTTACAATAAAAAATGCTTATGTCACAGCTAGTAATGGGTCTAAGAATGTCAGTGCAGAAGATAAGAGGCATATACAAAATTCAGTGTGGTTTGTAACATGCATACAGTCAGTTTAGAGCTGGTTCTACCTGAGCTGTTCATTATCTTTAATGTGGGCTATTCAGTAGTGTATCTTTTGTTAGATAAGCTGCCTATTCCAGATCCTACCTCTTTCTACACAACCTCTTCATACATGGACTATTTATTTTCTCAGATAACCTTTCTATCTATGATTGAAATAAGGTGGGTTTTGGTATTTCCCTGCAGGTACCGATTTGCATTCTTTTAAAATATGGGATCTTATACATGTTTTTCAAGTATGGTTTAAGATAGCATCAGTGTATGTTTGGCCAAATAAAGATTTCAAATTAACCATTTTCACAGTTTCCTGGAAATTCATGTAACATTACAACAGTTACAGAGTTCACAGAGTTTACAGAACAGTCTGAGTTGAAGGGGACTCACAGTTAAAGAACATGAATGCATGCACAGTACCTTTAGAATTACTTCTTATTAAAATCTTAACTGCTTATTTATGGTCCTCTTAAAGGTAGTTTTTAATCTTTTTCACTTAAATTTATTTGATTTTCATCAGGCTCCAATGCCTGGACTTCTGAGATTGTTCAGGTTTTTTTTCTCATGGACAATGAGAGTCTTCAGAGGTAGACCATACTCTGGAAATGTCTGTTCAAAGCCTTATGCCCTGAATCCTAGATGATAAATTATCCTGTTGTCAGAGAAAAATCCACAGGTGTACTCCGTAAGGGGAAGGGAAGTATACACTTACATGTATGTGAAAAATCAGTAAGATTATTTGTAGAGGTAACATTTAGGTTAGTTTAAATGCTCAAGACTGAAATAAAGAGACCTATAAGATAAGGATGAAGGAAGTATTGCTCCAGGAGTATGCTGGCTTTGGAACAGACTTTGATATCCAGTGACAGTAGCTGAAGTTTTTTTGTACTCCAAGCAACACTATTTGGCAGAATGCCAAAACCTCAACCTCTCAGAAGTCACCATTTTTAAGGCATATACAAAGTTTAGCAGATATAAACTAGTCTCTCTTTTTCCATGCTTTGGAATTTTGGTGACAGTTAATGAAATCTGAAATGTCTTAAATGATACTTCATTTGCAAGTTTACAGTAATTGCTTACCATTAGTGAGAAACTTTTGAGAGAGGAAGAAATCAGAGTCATGTCATCTTCAGGAAACACAAAATTAAAAGTAATGTAATTTGGAAGTTGAAGTCTGTCATAATTAGCCACCACCAATTATAAATAAAACCCTCAAAGCTTAATTTGGTGGAAACTATCTGCCTTTTTGAAAAGATACAGGGAAACACAGAACTAAGAGTTTCAGTTTCTTCAGCCTTCCTACTACTTTTTGAGAGAAACACCTCAGCATTGACAACAGGATAAGCTCTGAAACTAAGAGATTGCCCATGAACTATGGAACAAGAATCATTCCAATAGATCTCTGGTACTGATAGGTTCAATGACATAAGTTATAAGGTTGTGTACAGCCATACACAGCAGGATTTTTTTTTTTAATATCCACAGGCATTCAAGCAGCAGATAGTATTTTAAACACTGAAAAATTATCTACTTTGTTCTGTAAATAGAGGAATAATATAGATGCTATCTCTCAAATAACAGCAATTTATACATCCTCTTCCTTTATATTATCATTTATCAGAATCAGGTTGTGTTTTATGTAAAGTGGTTTAGATCAATAGCTAGAAATCTACTTGTATTATATTGATTTGCTAAGAAGATTATGTATGAAGATGGCAAGTAGTAACGCCTGACACAGACCAATTTCCAATTGCCTAATGGATTTAACACTTTCCAATTTTGTGAATACAATAGAGTATTGAAAGTATTTTAAATACTTTTACTGTATGCTCATTGACAATAAGAATACAATCTAGAAAGCTTAAACTAGAACCATTAGCATGAAAATAAAAATTTTATCCATTAAGCATCATTTAGTAAACAATTAGTAAGTCAAAGACGTGTAGAAACCAAATTTGTTACTTGGTATTATATGTTTTAACAACATACATACAACAGATATAGGAAAAAAACGGTAAAAAAATCATTTCTATGGCAAACATCATACAAATAATGGGAAAATGTGACAGAGCATAACTGATCCTTCATTTATTATGCAGTATCTAAGCTCTATTCATTCACTTCTTTTTATTAACAAGCCTGTATCGTTTCTCAGTTCACATCAGTTCAATAAAATGTGGCATCTAAAATGAAGATTATGGGAAGTTTACTTCTAATTCTTCTCTTTTCATTGCCAAACAATTCTTCTTTTTTTCTAGCCACAATATAAACATATAAAAGCAATTACTTGAATTGAATCAACTACTGGGGGTGCTGGTGTATGAGAGGATGGACATAAATCAGCAATGTGCACTTGCAGCCCAGATTAGGTATGTAATTATTATTTGTTTTCTTTTGTTTGTGGGTTTCTTTGTTTTTTAATTTCAGAAAAAAAATCATATAATGTACTTGTAAATTAA
>JAWWLZ010000001.1:98142376-98156187 GCA_035041345.1 Poliocrania exsul | reverse complement strand
ATTTGTTTTCTTTTGTTTGTGGGTTTCTTTGTTTTTTAATTTCAGAAAAAAAATCATATAATGTACTTGTAAATTAAGATCACAAAGTTCTTATGTCATTACCTGGTTTCTACTGGATTTTTCAAGAGCCTGTCCATAAGAATGACAATGTATGTGAATAATTTTCATGCATGAAAGTGTCTTAAGAAGTCCTGAGTAGAAGTATTGGAAGTATTGGGGACTTACTGTTAATTTTGTGTGATTATTTACACAATTCTTATTAATGACATCATTTAATTTCTGTCAAACTTACTGACACCACTGATGAGGAAACCAGCTAGGGAGGTACCCCACTGGACCTACTCTTTGTTAACAGAAGAAGACTGGTTGGTGATGTGATGTGTGGAGGCTGTCATGGACACAGCAATCACAAAATGGTAAGTTTTCAGTTCTTGGAGAGGTAGTAAGAAGGATCTGCAGAACTATTACCTTGGACTTTCAGAGTGCAGGAATCTTTAGAAGACTAGTTGATAGAGTCCTGAGGCTTTCCTGAACAAAAAATGAGCCTAGGAAGGCAAGATGTCCGTCAAGAAACAAATCTTAAATTAAAGAAGCATTCACCCCATGTACTGAAAAACTAGCCTTGGAGGGAGAAGACTGACCTGGCTGAATAGAGGGCTTTGAGTGGAACTCAGGAAAAAACAGGAGAGTTTATGACCTTTGTAAGAAGGTGAAGGCAATTCAGGAGCACTGCAAGGTTATAATGAGATCAAGTAGGGTGAAAATCAGAAGTGCCAAAGCCTCGCTAGGACTTAACCTGGCTCCTACTGAAAAAAAACCAGTAAAAAATACATATCTTTATATAGATGATATAGATGTATCTATAAATACATCAGAAAGAAAAAAAAAAAAGAGGGCTAAGGATAGTCTTCATCCTTTATTGGATGTGTGGGGCAACACAGTGGCAAAGGATGTGGAAGAGGCTGAGGTACTTAACGCCTTCTTTGCGTCAGTCTTTAATGACAGGACAAATTATTCTCAGGTTACCCAGTACCCTGAGCTGGAAGACAGGAACATCAAGCAGAATGAAGCCTCCATTGCCAAAGAGGAAATGGTCAGTGACCTGCTACAGCACTTAGACATACACAAGTCTCTGGGGCTGGACAGGATGCACCCAGCGACACTGAGGAACCTGGTGTAAATGCCACGGAGCCATTTTCCACTATCTAGCAGCAGTCCTGGCTAACTGGGAGGTCCTGGCTGACTGTAGGTTAGCAAATGTGATGCCTGTCTACAAGAAAGGCCAGAATGACAATCCGGGGAACTACAAGCCTGTTAGTCTGACCTCAGTACCAGGGTAGATTATGGAGCAGATCATCTTGAGTGAAATCATACAGTACATACAGGAAAACCATGTGATCAGGCCCTGTCAGCATGTCAGCATGTCTCTACAGAAGGACGTGGACAAGCTATATCAATAGGTTGATGTCAGTTGAATGAGGGTAAATATGACCAAATGTTGGGTCCTATACTTGGTTCATAACAACCCCATATATTGCTACAGGTTTGGGGAAGAGTGACTGAAAAACTGCCCAGCAGAAAAGGACCTGGATTTGTTGGTCAACATCCAGCTAACATGAGCCAGCAGTGTGCCCAAGTGGCCCAGAAGGCCAATGGCATCCTGGCTTGTATCAAAACCAATGTGGCCAGCAGGACAAGGGCAGTGATTATACCCCTGTATTCTGCACTGGTGAGGCTGCACGTGCAGTACTGTATCCAGTACTGGGCCCCTCACATCTAGAATAACATGGAAGTGCTGGAGCATGTCCAAAGGGCAGTAAAGCTTATAAGGCATCTGGAGCTCAAGCTTTGTAAGGAGTGGCTGAAGGAGCTGGGTTTTTTAGCCTGGAGAAAAGGAGACAGAGAAGACTTTATTGCTGTCTACAACGGCCTGAAAGGAGGCTGTAGTGATGTCAGGGTCAACCTCTTCTCCTAGGTAACAAATGACAGGGCAAGAGGAAACAGATTCAAGTTGCACCAGGGGAGGTTTAGATTAGATATGAGGAAAAATTTCTTCTCTGAAAGGTTGTCAAGCACTGGAACAGGCTGCCTGGAAAAGTAGTGGAGTTACATCACTGCAGTATTTTAAAAGGTATGACACTTATGGGCATGAGTTTGTTGTGTTCTTGGCAGTGCTAGGTTAATGGTTGGACTTGATGAGCTTAAAAGTATTTTTCAGTATAAATGATTCTATGATTCTATGATGCTTTAGATTTCACAAAATGTCACACTATATGAGAATATAAATTTTTTTTTTGAGGCCATATATTATAAAGGAATTCTACCAATCAACAGTGTTACAGTGGTTGGTCACTCACAAATGTAATAATTATTTCATAACAAAATTAAATTATTACAAAGTCTTTCAAACTTTATAGATATTTATTCATACATTCTGGGCACTACATTTTACTTCACAGGAATCTCAGTTCATACACTCCTTTTACTTAGCTTGTGCTGATGCTTCATACACTGAAGACTTCATTCATCTCCTATTCACAGCAGAGTGAAAAGCATTTACCACTACTACCAAGCTATCCATAGGAAATTTCACTCTGGTGCCAGGTAACACTGGCTGTGGAGACCACCTTGTTTTCTTCACACAAAATTTTCTCAAATCACATCACATAGAGAAAGAAGTTAAAGCAGAAGAGCAAGTGTAAAAAAAATTAATGTATTTATATATTTGTTTAAAGACCATTATCTCCATGAGCCCTAAGGTTAGTCTATCTGTCTAAAAAATATTGTCCAGGGTTTGTACCTTAATTTACTCCTCCTGAACAATTCTGTGGACAAAACCTCATTGCCACCCACATGGAAAACTAAGTATTCAGAAATCTTTTAACCTTAGGCCCTCAGTTTTGCCGCTCACTCTATGCAGATTTACCTGATGAGTGCAAATAGCATCTTCTCAAATCATGCTGTAGCCATGGTGCTCTGTCCTGTTCCAGCTATACTTTTTGCTTGCAATTCACAGCAGTCAAAGGGCAGAATACCAAGGAAGTAAATGAAGGATATGCACTGCAAAATTAGTGTTGGCACATTCCATACATTTTTTGGTTGTAAGTGTGTTTAAAATAATAAAGGAATGTGTAGACACATATTTGTCTGCTTGTTCCTAGGAACATGCAGAAACCCACAGGATTCACCTCCATGAATGCTAGGCCAAAATATTTTACCTGTTTATCTTCTAAATTGTGGAACTAAGAAAGTTCTACATTTTTCATTCTTTTCAGGTGCATGACAAAGACAATCATAAACTGGCTGAAAAAATGTTTCATTCTGCCCTTTGCTACTGAATATTAATAGTTACTATATTTTACGATAAATTTAAACAGTTTAGATAATCCCTCCGAATGCTGAATTTCTCTTGTTATATTTCATCATTCTGTCCAGAAATTTACTGCATAGAGTTAGTGGCGTTATACACCTCCTGACACCAAGATAAGAGCTGTTTCACCATGTATTCATCAAGCATTTCCACATAATGCAATAATTTATTAATCTGGTTAAATGTTCTTTTTTTCAGACATCCCCTACCTACACAGACTGGTTCCTGTGAAATAGTGGATGAAAGTAGAACTAATGATTGCTACAAGGATGTCTGACACAAGGTTTCTTCTTCTTTTGTTTTTTAAATTTTTTCTTTCCACTGTGTAGCACTGAACTACAGTAATTATTTTCAAGACAGGCAATCCTGTCACACAATGTATTTGTATATGATTACGCACTAAAATTAGTTTTTCCCCCAGAACTTTGCATTGTTTCAGTTTGATGGAAAATATTTTTGTTTACTTTGCTTGTGTGTGTACTAAAATGTTTTTTATTGTCCTAGTTCAGCAGCCGGGACCAGTTTTATCATTGTGTGAGTGTGACGAAAGCTGTGTATTCTACACCCTCTACGGCATTTCCCATGAACTGTTAACAATGAACCATTTGCAGCAGCTGCCCAGGGAACACTTGACCCCTCAGGTTGTAAACTGGGTGATAACTCCCCTCTGGGGAGTCATTATCCCCTTCACACCCATCCTGAGGGGTCATGTCTGCTAATGGGCCATGAACAATTCCAAGAATACCCCATAACTCACAGAGTCCGATCACCCATTGCGGAACTCCCTGCCCCAGAGAAGGTACTGGGCACTCCTACCTGAACCAGAGGGTATATAATATTGGGGTTGGGAGACTTCTGGGACCTCTTGTCAGATTCAGAGGAGGACCAGAACCTCAACAGGACTGTGACTACCACTCTCAACCAGATGGGAACCGTCATCTACACCAACAGGTTTCTCCTTTTGTTTTACTTTGGACTCAGGGGAACCACAGAAGCGAGTCTCAGCACAGGGGCTCACAAACACCATTCTGTTTGTGCCCCAGGGTGCTGGGTTTTGAGGGTTAAAACCAATTTCTCCCTGTATCATTGCATTTATTGTAACATTTTTATTAAATTGTAGCTCTGACTTATAATCTCTTTTGTGTTGAGTTCATTTCTTCTGCTGGTTTATCTTTAAAGAAGCACTTTTATATTTTTTTTCCACAAAATTGTTTGATAATTCAAATTTAAAATAGAAACACAAATTTAAATATATATATAACAAAAATATACTTCTATTTTTGGATAAGTACACAAAACATGCAGTGAAGTAAATGAAATAAAAGGATTTACATCGGAGGAATGTGGGAAACACACCAGACTATGAAGTGTGGAATGAACAAGTTTTGATTGTGTACCTCAAGGAGAACAACGCTGAAAAAGCATCCTGAACCTGACAAGCTGCTTACATAGGAGAGACTTGTTGAAGTTTTAAAATTATGCTTTTTTATTTGTACTGGGTTTTTAGCTACAAAGTTTTGTGTCACCTCTCCCTGCTTGTTATCACTTTCCTGCTGGGTTGCCAGCCCCGGCCCTATATTGTATCCACCCATCCCCTGTTCTGCTCTGTGTTCCCTAGAGGCTTTTTGTTCTCCAAGTGAGTCATCATCAGGAGCTCGTTAAGCACAGCACTGTTTCTTCCCAGGACAGGTGAGCCCCTACCCAGGGGACCCCTGGGACCATGGTGATCCCAGATCCATTCCCAGCACTGCTGAGGCAGAAGCCGTGCAAACATGCCTGGGCATCCGAGGCAGCTATTGTTTCTCTGCGGGCTCCCGTGGCCCCGTCTGGTATGGGGCGGGTGGTGAGGGGGGGGCTACGCCCGCCCACCTCCCACTGCCAGAGCAGCGGCAGCAACCAGAACTTGCACAGAGCTGTCCCTGCTGCTCCGGGAAAACCAGGGCAGCCCTCGCCGCTCCGAGTAAGAGTGGCTCCATGCTGGAATGCCTCTGCCTCGTGGAGCTGGGGCGGCACGGCTGCGGCCGCTGCCGGCTTCCACCCCGGTCCTAATCCTATTGGCTCCAGCCCCCGTCTGTCCCCACACCGTGGATTTCTATTGGATGTTGGTCTCTCCGTTTTGCTGTTCGCTAGCTGAGTACCTAAACCGCTTCCCAGTCTGGAGTTCTTACCCAGCCCAGTCCCAGCTCTAGCAGCTTCACCCCTGGGACCTCATAAAAGCCTTGTGTATGTCACAATGAAGGTTTTTTGCCTCTTGTCCTCCGGACTGCAAACATCTCTTTCTCACTGCTCCCTCAGCTCTGGAGGCAGGTGAGAACCCTTTTCCCTTCCCCTCAACGCTGCATAGAGGAACAGAAAGGTCTTTGAATGTAATGTGTAATTTCTACTTAATTCAGTTGAATATCATATGGAGAGATTTTTTTTCAGTAGCTGATCGGTCAGAACACTATCATATAACTAATATATGGATCAAAGTACTAAAGCAATTTATTTGTGATTTGATTTCAGGTTCTTCTAGGGTATTGTTGTTAATATTATCAATAGTGTTAATAAAAAACCAAATATTATTTGGTCTGCAAATGATTTTAAAAGCCATGAATAGCTTTTTCATTTATTATCTGCAAGAAGCCACTCACTTCCCATTTCCCACAGCAGGGATTTTATTGATCACTCTTTCTGCCCCTTCTGACCTGCTTATTTCTGTCTGTAAACTAAATCACCATAGAATTGTATTGCAACAGCTCTCACAGTTCTTTGCTCCAATTTCTCATCTGTGTCTTCTATTAAATCTATGATTATTCTATTGTTCTCTATTAAAAAATGTTCCTTTTGATTTGCTTTGTTTACCATCTGAAGTACACATTTTGATTCTATAACTATTGGATGAAATACTTACTAGAATTTAATATATTAGAAATATAAGTTTTGATCTCCATGGGATTAGTAATTTTATTCTTAAGAAAATATCAAAGGTAAAATGAATAAAACTCAGTTATTTTCAAATTCACTGTCATGCAATTTCCATATTAGTGCCCTTATATTGTCACTTTTATCTTTTAGATTACAGAACTACTTTAATTGTGTTTAAGTTCAAGACTGAAAAGAAAAAGTGTCCGCAGGTCAGATAAAGTGAGTAAAAAGGTGAGTATGTAGAGCATAGATTCATCTCATTTGTTCTTTATTTTCTCTAGATAAAACTGTTACAGCACCGATTGATAACACATGAGAACAAAATGGCAAGAGCTGGGAAATGATTCTGTTGTAGGAAATGACTCAAGAAATCAGAGGTTCCTGAGATTAATATTAAGTGACCAGTTTGCTCGTAGATACAGTAATACAGAAACTTTGAATGTTATAAGTGGGCAACATGTATGGGAACTACAGTTCACTGGTTAGATACTAAACCATGATTTCAAATCCTCCATCCTACTTAGACTGTTTTTTTTCTTTCAAGAATTTCACTAATGCAGCACACTTAATTTCAGGGAACCACTCAGCAGTCCAAACATAGGTGTCTTATGCTATTTGTGATACTTCCAGAGGTACCTGAGACATTTACAGAGGTCTGGAAGATAAGACAGGAGATGCCCGTTTCCTTCTGGAGGGGCAGCTTAAGACTTGAGAAATTACTCAAAAAACCAGCAGATCTCCTCATGCTTAGAGATTAAAAATGTACTTCAAGCTGCTCATCTGGGGTTCAGTTCACTTTCTCACACACCATTACAGTGCCACCTGAGCTGTCTTGCAATCCTGTTTCATGTAAAGTCCATGCACAGATTTAAGGACATCGTAGCCACACTCAGAATCATGGAATCCCAGAACTGTTAGGGTTGTAAGTAACCTCTGGAGACCACCTAGCTCAATCCCCTGTCAAGGCAGGGTCATGTGAAGCAGATTACACAGAAATGCATCCATGTGTTTTTTGAAATGCCTCTCTGGGCAGGCTATTCCAGCGATCTGCCACCTTCAATGTAAAGAAGTTCTTCCTCATGTTGAGATGAAACTTCTTGTGTTTTCGTTTATGGCCATTGCTCCTTGTCCTGTTATTGAGCGCTTCCTAAAAGTCTGCCACCATGCTATTGGTACCCAACTTTAAGATATTTATCTGCATTAATGAGATCCTCTCTCAGTCTTCTTTTCTCTAAACTAAACAGGCCCAGGTCCTACAGTCTGTCCTTAGAAGAGAGATGCTCCAGACCCGTAATCATCTTTGTTGCCCTCTGCTGGACCCTTTCCAGTAGCCCCTTGTCTTTCTTGTACTGAGGAGCCCAGATCAGGACACAGAACTCCAGATGTGGCCTCACTAGGGCTGAGGAGAGGGTCAGGATCACCTCACTTGACTTTCTGGCCACACTCTTCCTGATGCATCCCAGGATACCATTAGCCCTTCTGGCTTCAATGGTACAGTGTTGGCTCATGGACAACTTGTCATCCCTCAAGAGTCCCAGGTCCTTCTCAGCAGAACTGAGAAACAGCCTACATAGCAGCTTACACTGAAGGTTTGAGTCCAGCTGTGCTTCTCAGTTTCCCTGGATGTGCAAGCAGTCTATATTACTAACTAAAATTGATGGCTTAACTTCACATATGAATAAAAGTGTATGAGATGGATGCCATAATCCTTTTTCTTTCTTGATTCTCTTGATTATCTTACCTCACAGAGCAATATGAGAATAAATTCCCTAAAAATCCTGGAGCTGTGGCAGTGATGTGTGGAGCATAAATACTTGTGTGACGTGGTGCTCCTAAGTGAGAATGGGTGACAGATGCCAAAATAAAATGTCTTTCCAAAATAAAAAAAAAAAAGAAACACTCAGATATATGGATTTATAAAGTTTAATGATGAAGATGATTGGCTAAACCAACAAAAAAAAAAAGGGAAGTTTTTGTTCTGTTACAAGTTTTCACCTTTAGTTTTCACTAAAACCTGACTCAGAGGATCACTTAAATAATATAAATATGTGAAAATATTTACATTACTCAAAGAAACTGGGATACTTTTATGAGCAAGGCATACTTGATTATAACATATACACATGCAAATAAAGGTATGGTTGTATTTGCAGTACAGATATGTATTCTGTCTCCCTCTCTCTCTTTAAAAAACTGACCAACTCAGTGCAACACATCTATTAAATGAACCTCAGAGGTTAACAGATCATAGCAGATGTTTCCTATTTGAAGTCATGATCTCTCTTCTCCTAAAATTTTATTCACCAAAAGAAGAAAAATACTCTTACTTTCAATTAGCATAATGACATTTATTTTTTTAACAGCGATGGTTGCAGAAAAGATAAGTACTGATAATACTGGAGCAATAAATATTTCAGAGGTGTAAACTAACTATTACAGATATCAAGGGGAAACAGGCTGGAAGAATAAACTGTACAAATACCTGTGCAGTTTTCGAAAACTACTACATCTGACAATTTTATTAGTTGGTGAAGATGACATCTCCTCTGTGATGTTCAGTAGCACAAGACTGCTAGACACAATCATTGCAGGCTGAACTAGGTATTCTGTAACAATAAAAATTGTTAGTGAAAGCTCAACACATGCCTACCATGACATGCAGACTTGGTTAGCTACCTAGAAACTTTGGTCCACTTTGCAAATGAGGATGTAATGATCAGATTTTCGTGGATAATAGATGGCTTTCGTCTCCTGTAATATTTACAGTGTAGGTAGCTAGATCTAAGCCTGTGATCAGTGATTTCATTGATGGTCTCAGGGACTACTGGGCCATTCCAGAGAGTTAATGTATACAGCGTGTATATCAGTTGTTCATTGTATGGACTGGCTGCCAATGTGGTGCCCTAATTGTTACTTTATAAACATAACCCTTAAGATCTAGGTCATATTATAATGAGTAAGACAGCTGGTGCACAGTGCTGTAAGTCATGAAATTAATTTTATGTTCGCAATATTAATTCAAGGAATTTTTTTTTCTTCAATTATTCTTCCCACAACTTTTCCTCTTATAATGTTTCTATTCTGCTTTATTTTTGCAGAAAAAGGATGTCCCACAAAATCACATACACATGTATTTATGTATTTATTTGACTAATTCAGACACAGTTCATTCCTGCCTCTTAATGTGAAACAATATTGTAATTCTCTATTATAAAAATATTTGTTATTTAAAGGAATTCATCTACAACTGAATGCTTGGAGCTTCACCAGGAATTACTCATCAGCACATTGCTGAACTTGAAAAGGAAATGGGTGGTATAGTTAATAGCAGACACATAATTTGTGATGAAAAAGAGTGGGAAAATAAAAACAATCTTAACTGTTTCAGTGGGAGCTATTTCTCCATGTTTCCATGCATTCTAATATCTCCTTCTATTTTTTCCCTCAATCTCTCTTGTCAGTCAAGTACCTCTTGTATTAAAGTGCCTGGAGATGGATAAACAGTGAGATACAACAGCAGAGAAGGTGAATAATGCATCAGAAACACGCAACCACCCTTAGCATTTATGCAGCAGCTGCCTCAGACAGACTTTTTTAAATTGAATATAAAAGACAGGTGTTTCCTGAGGTGCATATATCAGTTTCAGATCCTGCAAATAAAATAAGTGTTATCATACCTTGTGATTGTTGTATGTGTAGGATTTAGTAATCAGCTATGGAAATTGTCCTGCTATGATATTTCTAGGACAGCTGGAATTTACCCAATATCCCCAATTTTAATATTTTTAATTGTTTTGGAGATTTTTTCCCCAGTGAGGGAGTTAATACCTTTCATACAGCCATACAACTAATTTAGATTTCATGAGAGGAAATTTTGCAAAATTAAGATCAAAACTAATGGGGCAGTGAGAGGAACTAATAAAATTTATGAGACTGAAGACAGTCTCTGAAAGATCTTGTTAGGAGTACCTAATGAAGCAAAGACAGAACAATCTACAAATCCCCTAAACAGAACTCTGTGGTGGAGAAGAAAAGTTCTGCTAAGACACTGTGCACAAGGTGATCAGAGGGGAACTGGTAGAAATCTGTGTATGGACGGCACGACTAAAGGTAATATTTTTACCTTTTATTTATGTCAACAAAAAAAGTATCAGGATTTTTATGATGTCAGAACACAAAAAAATATAACAGACATATTAAACTCTATGAAAAATGTCAATGAAGTGAATTTCTATTTTGGAATACTTAAAGGAGAAGGTCAAAGTCCTACATAGTTTAGTACTGTGGAGACCCATAGTAGCAGTCTGAAAAGGCCTAAGTGTACAAGAAAGGCAAACTTGATGTTGTATTAAGGAAAGATAATTGAAAGAATAAGGAGTAAGACCCTAACTGTCTCACTCAGTTGTCTATTCTGTCTCTTTAAAGGGCGATAAGTTCTAAAATGAATGAAAGCCAAGAATCAGTAATTGAGGCAGGAAAGAGAAAAAAAAAAAACATTAACCCACAACTATCAATGTAGACACTGAATTCTTGCTTTTACCAAAGGTGAAGAATAATAAGAGAAACTTGCCAACGTTACAGTCAAAAATAATTTTTTAAAATTCAGATATAGAAGAATTTGTTTCTAAGACTGCAAATATGATGCCTTTTTGGTAAAAAATAATATAGAGAGATTTTATATATATATAAATATACGAAGTGTTTTTTAAACTCATTGAGATTAGGCAAAACAATTCAAAGGAATATCTCAGGGACATAAGTGGAAGCTCTAGCATTAGCTAGGAAAAGATCTATAAGAAATCATTCTTGTACTGTAGATGGGGTCAGTAGATTTTTTAACCTATTTTCTCTTATTTCACACAGCTCTGAGTAGTATCAAGATGCGGGCTTAATTTTCCTTAAGACAAGGAAGCCCACTATACAGGGATGTTTCTCTTCACAAATGACAGTGGCATAGCCTCCAGCTTTATGTTTCTTTTCTTTCAGTGATATATGCATTTATAGACAGAGTAATACTTAATTTCTGATTTCATAACAAAAATAAAAGAACATTGACATTACTTTCAAACATTTAGTCTGTCAGGAAAATGATAAATAATTAAATATGAAGTCCATTTTCTTAATAGTAGTTGTAACCATGACTTCAGTGCCTGTAGGTTTCAAGACGCTTTACCATATATAACTAAAACTACTACAAGACAAATGATGACATGTCTCACTGAATTTCAGAGCCTTTAGGAAAAAAACCCCAACCACTACTATGAAAAGATACAAATAAATAAGTGAGGAAAATTCTTATCTTTAATCATTAGTAAGGTGTCATGACCAATTGAAAAGACCTTTCAGGGCCTCCAAGATCAGTTCCAGCTCCCATTGCCATGGACAAAGACACCTTCCACAGGACCAGGTCTCCCAAAGCCTCCATCTAACCCAGCTTTGAACACTGCCAGAGATGGGACATCCACAACTCTGGGCAACCTGTTCCAGTGCCTCACCACCCTCACAGTAAAGATTTTTTTGTGATATCCAATCTAAACTTACTGTCATTCAATTTGAAGCCATTCCTCCTTATCCTAACACTATATGCTCCTGTAAATAGTCTCTTTCCATTTTTGTTGTAGGCCCTCTTTATGTGCAAGAAGGCCTCTATGAGGTCTCACCAGAGCCTTCGTTTTATCAGTCTGAACAGTCCCAACTGTCTGTGTTTGCCTTCACTGCAGAGATGCTCCTACACACTGATTGTCTTCATGACCCTCCTCTGAACCTGTTCTGACACATCCATGTCCTTCTCATGTTGTGTACTCCTGAGATGGATGCACCACTCCAGGTGGGATTTGACTAGAGCAGAGTAGAGGGGCAGAATCACCTCTCGCCCTGCTGGCCACACTGCTTTTGATGCAGCCCAGGACGCAGTTGGCTTTCTGTGCCACAAGCACATATTGCTGGGTCATATTGAGGTTCTTGTCCACCAACACTCATAAGTCCTTCTGCGAGTCACTGTCAATCCGTTCTCCATCCAGCCGTTCTTTATGCTTGGATTGCCCCAGCCAAAGTGCAGGACCTTATAATGCTATAAAGATGAATCCTTGCGTAATCTACACAGAGTAGTAGAATTATAACAATGAAATGGGTTGCTTCACTTAGTTTGCTTTTGTTGGGATAGAATTAATTTTCTTCACAGTAGCCAGTATGAGGCTGTATTTTGCATTTGGGCTGGAAACAGTGTTGGTAAAACAGAGGTGTTTTCATTAGTGCTGGGCAGTGTTTACACAGAGGCAAGGCCTTTTCTGCTTCTCACCCCACTAGTGAGCAGGGCAGGTGTGCACAAGGAGCTGGGAGGGAACAGAGCTGATGCCAACTGATCAAAGGGAGATCCCGTACCATATGGTGTCATGCTCAGCATATAAAGCTGGAGAATAAGGAGCAAGGAAGGGATGTTCAGAGAGATGGCATTTGTCCTCCCAAGGCACTGTTACATGTGTGAAACAGTGAATGAATTCTGTTTTGCTTTGCTGGCATGCACAGCTTTTGCTTTACCTATTAAACTCTATGTATCTCAACCCCCATCTATTCTCACTTTTAGTCCTCTGATTCTCATAACACCAGGGGTGAGTAAGCAGGTGGCAGTGTGGGGTTCAGCTGTCAACTTGGGTTAAACCACAGTGTTCACCTTTGAGAAATTTTCAGCACACATTTTTCTCCCATGTTTATTGGTTATGAAATGTCTCTAACAGTTTGTCACTGCATCTCTGTCAGACTCAACTTTTGATAACTATTTACATTCTATTTACAGAAATTACCAGTAGGTTTAATTTAGACAAAGTATAATTTTTCAATTGTCTTCTGTTACTTCACGTCACAGGTTCTACTGCTAATCAGCTGATATATTCCACTAAAAAACTGCCTGGAGTTCTGTGATAAACTATGCAGGGGAAGTTCCATGGAGCTTGATGTTGTTTTACCATGAAAATCTGGTATTTGTGATACATACTCATTTAATAATTTCACAGTACTGCACAAACATTTAAGTAACTTCAGAGTGTTACTTCACTAGTAAGTGGGCATTATTATTATTTTAGATAATAGTCTTTGAAGTAAAAAACCCTACATAATGGTGATGACAATTTCTCTCTTCCATAGTTTGCTTTCCTTCTTGAAGATTAACCTTGAGTCAATTCCTTTCTAAACCTTAAGGTGGGCATTTCTCAAAAGAACATATGCAAGAAAAACAAAACAAGAAATTATATTTTATTTTAAATTATAAAATATTAATTTTAAAATATATTAATTGACAAAAATAAGCAACCTGGAGTTTTCAGGAAATAGAAAGGAAGCTACTGCCTTGAGCTCCTACTAAATAGATGTGGTGTAAATCCACAAAAAAAATTTAGCTCTTTGAAGTGTTCTTTCTTTTCTTTCTTTTTTTCTTCATTTCTTTTCTCTTTTCTTTTCTTTTCCTTTTCTTTTCTTTTCTTTTTTTCTTTTCTTTTCTTTTCTTTTCTTTTCTTTTCTTTTCTTTTCTTTTCTTTTCTTT
>JAWWLZ010000001.1:98121356-98142138 GCA_035041345.1 Poliocrania exsul | reverse complement strand
TTTCTTTTAGTTTCTTTTGTTTTCTTTTCTTTTCTTTTCTTTTCTTTTCTTTTCTTTTCTTTTCTTGTCTTTTCTTTTCTTTTCTTTTTCTTTTCTTTTTCTTTTTTTTTTCTTATTTCTGGGCCCCTGCGCTTCCTCTATTTTTTATTTTAAATATACAATCAGCCCTTTCTAGTTTACTGACCTGTGCAAAGCAGGATATAGCTAACAGTAACAACCTACCAATCTGAGATTATTATTGTTATTCTTGTGACATAGGGACATGAAAAGCAGTACAAAAACATTCAGAGTGACAGGTGGCATTTGCTTTGTTACTCTGCTTTAGCACATGTCTGTGACATCTCTTCATAGACACAGTGGGGCTTTGATTCCTCGGTGTTCTGTATTCATGTACTTTCCACAGTGCAGCTATGGATCTACAGTATGCTAGGAATTGCAGAAATTCAAAGCATGCATCTAAAGGAATAAATGATAAATTGTTGGTGGGGAAAAAAATGTCTGTGGTCAAGCATAGGAAATAATCCATGCGAGATTTGTATTCCAGAAAGAGCATAAACTTCCATGGGAACATAAATGATCACTATTGTTTGTAATACAATTTTCAACCATTCCAGAGAGGTTTCCTACTAATACTAATCTTAAAAATAGTTGGTAGTTACCAAAGGCCACAAATGCACTCTCTCATAGCTGGGTAGTATATTTTAATCCTCTAAGTGTCATTGTGCCACTCTCTGGTTCAACGTTGGTTTCCCAGTTTAGTATTCAGAGAGCTAATTCATTTTGTTGCTGGCAGCAGTGCATTAATGATCAAGCTACGACAATGAACACTGTCTGCATAACAAATGTCTCTTTCTCAAGCTGCAGTAAATACAAAGTGATTAACATGAAATAACTGCTCCAGCAAACTGCTTCTCTGCTTTTAAATAGATGCTAGTGTTTTTATTTAACCCTACATTTGTCAGATATGTCTTGAATGGGATTATTTGCATTTATTTTTTGACTGAGTTAAAAGCAAGGAAGGGCAATTGCTTCCTTGAAGCTTTATTTTACAGAGTGCGTTCTCTTGGAGATCTGCTGTTAGCATCCTGGATGCAAATGATTATTAATACTGTGTTCCCTGCTTCTGACATTTACTAGGGCAGAAGCATCAAACAGAACTAAATCACATCACACATCACATCATGCTCCTTCCAGCTAGCTTAATCCTGCCATTTTATTGAAGATAATGAAAATAAGGTCTGAGCAGGTTAATGTTGCAGTTGTTAATAACCTTTAAATCTAAAAGAGCACAAGTTTATTTGCATCCTGAGTCAAACAAGAAAATACAAAGAGGGAAGGTAGTGGAACAAGAAGAATCAAACTGAACTTGCTCTTCCCTTGCAGCTCCACTCCAGGTTTTATTCTTAAGTCAGACATAATGAAAGATCTGAGCAATGTTACTGTATTATAAAGAGATAGGATTATTCTATTCTTAGAAGGAGTAAGACAGAGAGAAACAGAAACAGGGAGAAACAGAAAGAGAGACAGTTGATTTGACAGCCAATGCCCCTTATCCTTGTTGCCACTCAATCCGTGTTGGGGGAGCCCCTACCTGAAATGTAACAGGGAAAAATGAAAAGCATAGTGACTTCTACAAAACACTTTGAAATGGTTTTCTTGTCTCCCAGACAATACTGTAAAGCTGTGTTTTTCACATTCCTATTGCCATCTCACTTCATTTCATTATAATGTGCCAGTAGTGTAGAGTTTCTGCTCCACAATAGTCTTAGATAGTTTTATTATAAGATGTTGTATAAGGGAGGTCAAGTATTCCTTTCCACCCCCCCCTCACCATTTGCATCCTATATGTGGCACTTTTGTAATTGGTTTATAGAACTTGAATAGTTACATTCTGGAAATAGGTGTTTTTACTGCCTATGAAGGTCATTAAAAGGTTTATCTCAGTGAAAAATAAACAGCATCATGACAATGTGACACAAATTCAAGAGCAAGACAAAACGAAGACCAGAAGAGAAAATTTTGTTTTCTTTAGGAACATCACAAAAAGTATTTATAAATATGTTGGGGATTCTTAAAGACATAATGACCTGTTCATCAGAAGTATTGAGTAAAATGTAGAGAGGAAGAAAATTAATAAGTATCTTCAGGCTCTGTTTAAAAATTTGAAAGTAGTTCCTTTTTCATTCATTAAGCACAAGTCAGGTTCATGGGAGCTTTAAATTAAAGACAAACAAATCCCACTATTCCTAAGAATACAAAGTGTGCATGTGTTGATAAAAATAAAGATAGATCTGGGAAACAATTTTGCTTGGAATAGGATGTTTATGGACCTGTGACTACAGTATGAGCTGCCAAAGACCAAGGGAGGCGAAGAAGGGAACAGCTGATAAATAGGCAAAACAAATTTTCTGAAGGATTCCCCTGACAATCAGAGCCTCAAATATAATCACATTTAAATAAGATAAGATCAACAGAGATGTGGTGGTTCAGATTCAGAAAGAGGCATAAAGATTCCCGTAATTACAGCCCTCATCTTCCATTTTGTTAAGATAGTTTCAAAGTGGCATCAAGATAGGGTAAGGATGAGGTGTGCCTGTTATGCTCAACAGAGGGACATCTGGTGTACCTACAACCAAAAAGACCCACGGACATTTCTTCCTGCTACTTTTTTCCCTGTTTTTCTCTACTTCACATGCTGAAGCTTGTGGTTCAGGACAATAGGCAGACTCTCCTACATAGCAAAGATAGATTCAGGAAGCCTGAGAACACACATACAGTGGACCATAATAGACCCTGCTAATATTTGTCCCTGCTCTCTTAAAATTATGACTATTAATGTTTTTGGTTAACTCAGATTCACATTGTGGTTGTTTAACTAAGATTTTTTTTTCTTTTTACTTTTCTTAAAGTAGGGGTTGTATGCCAAGCTTTAAATGACCGACTTCTAACAAAAATTCTGTAATTAATGAAAAATATTAGCTTTTTATAATGAAAACTAGCACCATAACATTAAAGCAAAGAAGAACTACAGGCTCAAACTCACAGGTCTCACCTATTGAGCCAATTTCACATGATTTCAAAATTAAAAAAAACCCCAACCTGACTCCCTGACAGATTGAATAATTGAATGAATTAGCAACTAAAAAAGCACAAAAGACGTTCTGATTGCCATCCACTGATGGTAAGACGAAGACATCAAGACAGCAACAGTTTTTACAGAAATTTGTTTAGCTAACAATGAATTACTGTGGGGCCAACAATCAGTGTTTGTGCTGGAGTTTACTGCAAGAGATACAGAAATTCCCATAAAATTACATCATAGTTCTTGAACACCATGGAAAAAAGACATGCAGAAAAGATAAACTCTATTGTTTTACAGGACCCAGTTAAATTTTACATTGATGAGGTAACCCTTTTTTTTTTTTGCCTAAACTATTTGGACAGTTAGGTATGTGATCAGAGAATCAATAGCATATGATGTCTCTCACACTAAGAAAACTTTGACAGCATATGTAAACCTGCACCATGCGAATTCTTACAAGGTGTCCAACAGCCTTATTTGTGGTAAGATCATTAAAGAAATGGCGATGGTAGCGATCAGGTATTTTTAAGAAAACTTTTAAGTATTCATTGTGAATCTTCCTTTGTCTGCTCTGACTTTTCACTGGAGCAGTGTTAAATAAAAACGATTTTCTTAGCACATGTACTCCAGCAGGAAAAACAGTTGTGTACTGGAGCTGAGGTAAACACTTTCAAACATAATGAATTTTGCTTCTAGATCTTGGTGTCTTTCTTTTCTAACTTGCTTCATTCAGGGAGTTCTTTCTTTTCTCATTTTTCCTTATTTTCAACTTGTTCACAGAAGACTCAGTGCAAAGAGAAAGCATCAAACAGGTCAGAGTTTAATAGTTTTGGCCATGTGTTGGTGCTATTAGCATACTTTCTCAAACTGCTTCACCTTATACTGTTTAATGCAAACACCTTTCTAATGCAGGTTCTGCCTTCTGCAACGACTCCTGCATTATTTATATTATTGACTCCTTTTTTCCCAATTTTCTTCCCAAAAGCTATGTTTTGTAGATTCTCTCCTTGTCTTTATTTTCAGCTAACCTATATTTTGCAATATTTATCAAAAGAAAAAATGTTTTAAGTTAAAACTTACATTGTATGCCATATAAAATTACATTGTGTCCTATTAAAATTTGTGTTGACTGGATGCCAAATTGTGCTTTTTTCATACAGTCTCCACTGGAGTTCTGCAGTCTGTGGAAAGCGACATGGTATTTGGGGATAACAGATTTTTGAACAGATTTTGGCAACCACTCTGAAATAGTGGTAAGAAGCATTAAGGAAGGAAAGAGGAATAGAATACCACATGGAGGTTTTGTTAGTAGAGTTGTGATAAATTGACAGTTTACTGCTTGTTCTTTTAATCATGTGCTATCACTGGGGAGCATCGTGCTGCTGAAGTAAACATCGTGGATGGAAGAAACTCACACAGCACACTGCACTGCTACAAGCAGGAGATGATTTGGGAATTTATCAGAATATTCTTAGTGATTTTCCTTCTGTGGTGCCAGGCAACAATTTCTGCACAAATACTATTGCAGGTTCTTATTATCTTGCTTATATTTCTTCTGAGTTGCTATGCTAAAAATAAGGAAATCCACAATTATATTATGTCTTTACTAGTATGAAATTTTAGTGTTTGGAATAGTTGTCGTGTGATAAGATACATCACACCAGGAATATTGTTCTCTATGGAAAATCTTATCCCAAAAGGCTAATTTAAACTATTAGCTCATGGAAATGTTAAGAGACAGAAGCTCTTTAGTAAGAATGTATGATGATGATTGTGTTTTAAATGTCCACATTATACCATATTCTTTCTATAAAAAGAGATTTGTATTTAGTTCAGTAGTCAGAGAAATTATTTTAATAAATTCTGAGCTGAAAATAATTTGTAATAGGTCTATGAAAAGGTTTTTAAGGATTAAAAATATGCTGAAATTATTGTGTGTTTTTTGTTTTCTCTAGATAAAATAGATTTGTGGATCATAGTACTAATGATCAGGATAAGAAAGAAAGAAAATTAAAAAAAAGGTAACCCTTCCCCCTGTTTGTTTTACTTTCTTGGATTTTTACTATTCCTACTTACATAGGATAGAAGGAAATGAGGTTCCTGACAACCTGTTTTGATGCCTCTTGATACTGAAGAGTTGTTGGATTCCTACTGGTTACCCCTGTGGATTAATGAAGGGTGAGACAGAAATTGCAGAGCTGCCATGCAGAATGACCTTACCTGATAAGACTGTTCTGCCTTCACTGCAGTAGGTGAGAAGGACAGGCTGGATTCAGCAGGCTGTTTTTTCTGTACCGTAATGAGAAAAATTGACCTGTTTATCCACCAGCTGTCTTCTTTGTTTTTGATTCAAGTCATTTTTGGAAAACCTTTTCTGGTCTTACATGGTGAATTCAAGCAGAATCCTCTGAAGAATGGCTTATTGTCAGCAAAATCTGGTGTATTGTTACAAACTATGGAAAACCAGCTGCCAATAAATGCATTTATAGAGCAATGGTATTCACAGACCACTTCAAGACACATAGCATTACTGACTGAATTTATATGACACATGAAGTAGTAGATGAGTGAGCAAGAGGTCCTTTATCCCACCTATTAAACTGGTTTTATTGTCTTCTATAAACGTTTTGTATAGCTTACCTTTGCTTTTTGTTTTTCTACTGTATCTTTAGGACATATTTCAGTGAAAAAAGAAGTGATGAAAACTGCCAAATTACAACTCGTAGTGCTTTGGTTTGTTTTTGCTTGTTTGTTTGTTTTTTCATGTAGAAAATAAACACTTCAATGCAAAAACTTTCTTTGGCTTTCATTTTATGCTAAAAGATAAATATTTTCTAATTCATGCAATAGAAACACAACCTGTGTCTACCAGATCATATCAAAAAAGAAAGTATTTTTTTAGGTTACTGAATCAAATATTGAAAAGGTAGGAAATGCGAAACTAAAGGTGGAATGGACAATTAATTTATAATTAACATAAATGTAACAATTACTCATTCCACAGCTCTTTTCCTGGTTTTAACAATTCTTGCATCTAATGTCTTTGTGCAGTTCAAATTTTGGCCCAGATGTTCATCTCAGCATCTGATTCCTCATTCTAGCACCCTATACTCTCAGACAAAAGTCACTTTATTAAAGCCTTAATCTGCACATGGCTGATTCAGCCCTCAACATCCACAGATGAACTATCTTTTACAGTGTATACTAGCAGAAACTAGACTTATTTGCTGTAGGCCACTTCCACCAGAACCTTAACCTATCTCCTACAAAAATCACAAAGTTTTCAGTTTGTACAAATTATCTGAGATTTTTTTCATGGACCGTTTTAAGCAACTAGATTTTGGTTCATAGTTGGCTTATTAACTGTGTGCTAAGGGTATTGCTTTTGGTAGTATCTTAAGATTCACTGATCTTCATGAAGCTGTACTTAATTCCCATCTACTATGATGTTTCAGACATCCTAGTGCTTGGCAGAAATCAGTCTTGACAGCTCCCTCAGACTCTGGGACTGTGTGTAGCATTAGCATTCACAAGGCAGTTAGTTCAGTTAGCAGGTAGTGATATATGCCAGTATTGCCATACTTTCACCACATAATTAGTACGGACAGTTCAGGTCTCTCAGATTGATTCATTTATCGCTTCATGATATCTGCAGTATACCTTTGTCACATATATAACTGTTGTTATTTTAAACTGTTGTGGATCAGCAAGCACCCCCTTCCCTAAGGATTTCTATAGTGGGCTCCACAAGACATCAATAAGCTTCCAATAAAAATCTGAAAACAGCACTACCAATCTCATTTGGTTACCCTCTAGGTTTAGCAAAACTCCATCAGATGAGAGCAAGGCTGGCAGTCAAAGACACCTTTTCATGGAATTGCTGCAAAGTGTTTGCATATCACATAGCAAAGTTTTAACAGATAAGGATTTGATGGGACATATATATATATATTTCTATATGGGATATATGTATAATGTGCTTTTGGTGTAGGTGTCCAGATGCTGGTAGCAGGGGCTTGCAGGGTTGCCTCTGTGAGTAGAAGCCAGGAACTGCCCTGAGCAGGACACTGCAGATTCCATCTGGCTCTAATGGATCCAAGATGGTGGTGCCTCTGTAAAAACATATCTAACTACCATACAGGAGTAAGAAGTGAGGGGGAAAAAATGCAAACATCAAGGAGAGACAAGAAGGAAGGGATGAAGTGCTCAAGGAGCTGGATCAGAGATTCCTCCACAGCTCATGCAGAGGACTGCATGGGAGCAGATATCCACACTGCAGTCCAGGGAGGATCCTATGCTAGCACAGGTGAATGTGCTCTGAAGAAGAATGCCTCAGAATTTGGGGGGGGTGAGAGCAGTACACGTGCCCATGCTGGTAAGTCTCAGAAATCATGATTGGCCTCTATGGATGACATGTACACGACATATGATACTTAATCTATGCAGCTTCTGACCATGAGGCACTCTTACACAAAACCTTCTTTTTCATCACCTGCTCATTTTATTCTTTCTGCAAAAGTCCACATCCTTTCTCTTCAAGCTCAGTCATGCTCTGACTCATTAAGAGGCATATGCCAATGGATCTGGTCCAGTAAGAGAATAGGTCTTTGTCATCCTGAAAAATCAGTAACATTGCCTCCCACAGTTTGGGGTAACCTTAGAGCATCTCTGAAGACATTTAACATAATTTTTAGATAAGGATGTATTCTGCGTGCCAATGGAAGAACAGAAAATTGCAGTATCTTGTTGGAGGTAAGTCCCAGTGTTGGTCCTAACTTCTTGGCTAGGAAGACATTTCTGACTATGCCAAGACATAGACCTATGACTGCAAATCTCTTCTAGGACAGGAACTCCTTCTGGATGGTTAATTCTGATTAAGCCCTGTAGGGATACTTTACTTTCTTGCCAGCATTACAGAGACATTATGGACATGTGAGAGACAGAAAGACAGATAAGGCTCGAAAAGAGAATAGTTACTTCCATACATTTTCAATAACATTTCTGGCCTAAACCAAAACCTCACAATACTCAAGTTCATTGAGCTGCAATCTGACTGGAACTGTCTCTGGCACTTACAAGAGCTGAGCATCAACAATCACATCACATCTTCTTTCTTCTGCATAGACATATTAGCAGGAAATGTGGAGTTAAGCTGAATCATAATGTGAAGTTTTGAGAAAATTGTGCTGCTCCATCCCTTTGGTCACTGTGCATTGACATCTTTTTCATAAACCTGTCAATTTTTCTCTCTTGTTGGAGCTGGACTGGCCAGTATTGACTAATGATATCATGGGAAACATAAGGACTTGTGTTCTAAAGACTTACAAGCAATCCTGAGACTTCAGTTTAGAAACTTGGGAGGACATAGCAGAGGGGAAGATTGTTATTTGGGGCGGTCCTGCTCACTGGCTTCTTACATGAAAGACTGCAGCATGTCTTCTCATTTCCCTGCTCTGTCCTCTTCTTTCCATCCACTCTGGGGTAAGCAGAACTCAAGAAATAGGCATGTACCTGTGATCGTAGCTACATTATTTTTAATAGCTTCATACACAACCTTTCCTCACCTATTCCTGTATCACATAGATGAAATTCCTGATTTCTTCAGTTCTTCCAAAGAATTGCACATAATTTTCCAGTTTGTACTATAGCTTGTTAACAAGTAGGAGTTTTTGTCTTATTTGCTACATGCTGTTATAATAAAGTGCTGCTCTTTTTCTCATGTATGGGTGTGAAACCCAGAAATATGACTTGTTTTTGTGGAAATTAATGTAGAGATAGTAGCATCTACATTTCCTACTAACAAGCAGTGATTAAGTAGACATCCTTACTGGAATCAATAGGAATTCTATGTAAAAGATGTTTTACCATGTCCTTTTATTATTGGAGTCGAGAGATAATTATTTTTCCTTTTCTACTTTTTCATTAATATATATTACAATTTCATCTGTAGGGTTTTTTTCAAGACTGAAATGAGTGTTATGGAATTCCATATGAAAATCTTTTTGTTATCTAAAATAATTTATGTAAGTTAAATCTTGTTTCACACATTTGTAGGGTATTGAAATGTGGTCAAATGGAATAAGTCATTTATTTATTTAGCTTAGAACAGAGAGTCAGGCTATCAGCTACTACAGTAAAAAGTATCAGCTTCCATAGCTAATTTAATATTGTCCTGTGGCTTCATTAAGTAGAAGGTATGCATACAAAAGTATTCTGCTTTTCCAGCTGACTTTATATGCCATATTTGTAGTGCTGCTAATGAAGTAAATAAAAGGAAAACAAATCCCTGCTGGCTTGTGGTTTGTTCAGTGATATGAGAGGTCTCATTAAAATAATGGCTATTGTGTACGAGTATTCCACAATACTTTGGAAATTAGCATTAAAATAAGGATTGCAGTTGGACATGCATGTTGGATACAACACTTTCTAGCCTTATTTTACTGTTTTGTTTTGAAATAAAGTTGGGAATGTTTAATTATTGAATATAAAAATAACATTCCTGGCTTTTCATAGCAGATATTTATTTAATAATTAAAAACTGGTTTCAAGCAAACTATGCAAATTTTTTTTTAATGCTTTATTGGCAATATTGCTGTGGCATTATTTTGCATGCCATTTTATTTTATTCTCTGTAGTTACATACTCTGTCAGTTACATGTAATCTAAAAGCTTCTGAAAACATTGTGTTTGTATTTTAAAACTAAAAGGAATACAGATAATAGCTTCTTCTACTAAACACAAATATACTGCAGAATTGTCCTTGTTATTAGATGGCTAATAATATTTCTAAAATTTTTCTGATAGATGTTTATCAGCATAGAAGGGAAGCATTCTAAATTTTCTAGGTTACTTCATTTAAGAAACTGTATAATGTTTAGGAAATGATCATAATACAGTAGTCACCGAGCATATTATCTCCTTAATTTCATTTTCAGAAAGTGAGAGAGGAAAAGGCAATTACCATTTTGCTTTTAGATATTAATAGCCATTGGGTGTACCTAAATAGCCCTCATCCAAAAAAAAGAATGATTCAGTAAGTTCTAAAGTGAGGACAAAGCTGGGTAGGGAGGGACAACCCAAGCAAGTAATAATCCCCAAGAAGCACCATAACTGCAACAGATCCTTGTCCTTCCTAAAAGTTATTGTCCTTCCTTAAAGTTAATTCTCTGTAGCAGTACACTATAGGAGTCTGCTCACTTCTGGAAAAGTAGGACTGATGAATCTCAAGTAAAAAATACAAATCTACTTTTATAAACGTACTAAATGTAACTCTACTGGAGAGACGGAATGAAATAGAGAGGATCAATGAAGTTTTATGGAGAACATGTTGCCACACCCTATCATGTAGTCATTCAGCCCTACCTCCTCTGTACTGAATGGGTTTGCTTTGTCCTCTGAAACAACCTTTAATCCAGTAGCCAGTATTCTATGCAGTTCAATTACATTCTCACAGTCAGGAAAAAAGGCTTCAGACTGAGACATAAAGATCACTCTTTTCCTTATACTACTGCCCTGGGAGGCTGACAGCTCTTGGGCTGACAGATTTTCCAGTCTGATGCTGTGTGGAGCCCATAACATGTCCCAGCCATCCTACCTGTAACTTAGGTAGTGTTAACCAGATTAGTTGCAAGATATACAGGGACAGATTTGGTTTATCTGTTCATTCCACTTCTGACCATGACTCTGTGATTTTTCTTTTGATTTCTTAGCAGGCATGGATTTAGTTCAACAGTTTCAGGTTTTCAAATGAAACTGCAGAGGTGATTTGGAGTTACATAGATTAAGCCTCAGGGGAACACCTCAGAACAAAACTTCATAATCTGTGACACTTATTATTAGTATTTATGGAAAAATGGAAGCTTAAATTTTCCTGGCCACACCCTTCTCTTTCTAGTACCTCTTTTTATCAAGCACCTCACATTGGAAAGCTTCGTTTGGTCATATAACTGTGAATTACTTGCATATTGTTACTCTGCCATTAAAATGACACTCTAAAGTTCTTTATGATTTTGCTAAAAAACGCTTTTCCTGACAAAAGTTGCCTAGTTCAGACAACTTGTAACTGAATCTTAAGCCTATCCCTCAAGGAGTGGGTGTGTTCTCGTCACTGTCATTTGCTGCATGGGTGATGTAATATGCTCAAAATTCTGACTTCTGACCAGGATCTTGAGGTAGCTTAGAAAATTATCTGCTCAAAAAGAATTAGTATCTTCAGTTAAGTGTTAATTTTTTCAGGGAATTTTAATCAGCCAGGTACATAGAACATACTGGCATTCTCATGCAAATTGCTAGTATTGACATGTAAGTTAAATACTGAGTATTGTGGAAATGGTCTGCAGATACTTACTTTCCATTATCACACATAAAATAATCAGGTATCTGACCCATAAAAAAATATTAAATGTAAATTAGACTGTGCAAATAATTCCTTTACTTTGCCTCAGAGCTACAAAATATTTTATATCCTGCTTAGTTATGTTTTCTTTCTTGCATACTGTGTGTATCAATGTAGTAATCTTTTAGTTGAAACGTATGTGATGAGACAAGGGAAGTTGAAGGGAGAAAAAGTTTCAGTTTTCTGTTAATGATTTGTCATTGCATTAACTTTCCAAAAGGACAAAAATACTTGCATCTATACTACAGAAAAAATTATTTTCAAGGCTTAATGGAATTGTTGATACGTATTCTCCTCTATGAGCAGGATGTTTTCTAAATAAATTCGTAACTAATAGAAGAGAGAGCTTGAGGAGATAAATACAAAAACATGACTAGAAGCAGAATTTTATCTCAGCCTCCAACTACACTTATTCCTTTATTGAAAACAAGAGGCTTTGCTAAGGATTTTGCCAAGTGAATTATGCAGAAGAAAAGAGTAAGATCTTAAAAAGTGAGAAAGAATACAGAGTTTCTCATGACATTTGTTTTTTTGATTTAATCAGTCTAGTTATGGTTGGGTTTAGAACTAAGAAAGGTTGAAGAATGTTTTTCCAGGAAATACACAATAAACCACCAGACCATATATTGTATTTTAAAAGCAAGGAATGTGCACTTTCAACAAGAATTGCAATACAAATGACAATACTTTAAAATCCTGTGATGGTATCCATAAACCTACAAAATCCTCTAACAGTCAAAAATTTAACCCTCAGGCAGTGCATGAACAGTAAACATTTAACAAAAACAACTCCCATCTCATTTTTTCCTCCTCTTGCTATGTGCAGTTTAATTCATTTTATTGTTTCATATTTCAGTTGATTGCACACTACCTTTTCCCTCCCCACAATACTAGTCAAGAAAGTGTATGGTAATTAGATAGCATGCCTCTGGCACAAGTTGTTCACTGCAGTGGAGTCAGAAAGAATTTCTTCCAGTGCACAGTTCAGAAGTGCATTATGGGATAATTTCATTTCAAACTCCTATGCCTTTTCTGTAGTGAAAAATAAAAAGCATTAAATCAATAAATATGAGACAGAGGAAAGGAAGAATTCAAGGTGTTTTTTTCCTTAAAACAACCAGAATTAGGCATGGCTGAAGGCACAGATGACCAAATGACGCTTCCACATGCCATTGATTCTGGATTGAGACTGAAACCCCCAATTTCATTTTCACTGCATACAGATTTTTTTTCCTGCCCACTTACATTCTTTCCAACTCCAGTACTTCTCCCTGCTGAATATATCTTTTTCCAAGCAAACTCCTACAACTAATCTTCAGAGATTCTTCCCACTGGAGTGTAAATCTGGATTTTCCTCTATATATCTTTTAAAATAGGCAGAAGACATAGCTCAGAAAACTCTGGGCATCAATGAAAACTGTTCAGGACAGAAGTATTGCCAGTACTTATCTTAAAAAAAGATTCTTCTGGAGGACATCTAAATGCCTCCATAAAGGAAAAGTCAGCAGGAATAAAATAGATAACAGGGTAAATACCAACTCTGTGACTGTACAAAACAATCCCCTTCGAAAAAGAAAATGAAGTTCCAATCTACCTCCTTCAGGCTCCAAAATTTAGCAAAATCTTTACTCACAAACCATAGCTGGCCTCTAAGCAAGTTCAGACATTATTTTTAGTGCTTGAGTTTCTGAATTCTCATGGTCTTTTCTGGAGCAGGTATCCATGAAGGCCTATGGAAAATTGATAAACTTCATTTTTTCAGACCTGACCATGGTACCTAAAGAGTCACTTTATTATGCACATATACTTAAACTAAAGTAACTACATGACAAAATGTGCTTTGGGGTAGATTTTCTCTAAGCTCATTTTCAGAAATGTCAACAAAGTCTTGCTTTTCTCAGAATTTTCAGGTGAGGCTGGAAAACTGTTATTCTACCATTTTGCAGGTATGTTTCCCACAGATGAAGAGAAGATAAGGCAGGCAGTGGAAACCCATCTTAACAGCATTATTCTGCCAGAATTTTCCTGTGGGAGCCAGCAAAATTTTCTAGCTGGCCCAACACCTGACTTTCAATAATGATTATTCAGTGGCAGAAGAGATACTCTTAGCATGCAGATGGTGCCAGATCTGCTCCTGGTTTGGCTGCATCCCTGAAAAGGAGTTGCATCCCAGGAACCATAAAGAAGATGATAGCATTATTTTTAGTCTTCCTGGATGGTGGATATTGTACGTGAGCCACGATGCATGTTCCTGGGCAGGATTGTGACAGAGATGAGGGAAGTGAGTTGACACATAGTCAGACCCTGGCTAGAAATAACTGTATTGACCTACACATGCTGTGTGTTATCCGCAGCATGTGAGTGACATGTCCAGATTAACTTTCTTATGTATACTCATAATTTAACTAAAACTTGGGTTGGATATGAGACAGTTCCATGTGGGTTTCATCAATCTCTTCCTAGCCCTTTACCAAGCTTCAAAATAATGCAACTGTTTAGCTTAGAAGGGACCTCTGAAGTCAGTTAGTCAAGACGGGGTTAAATTAAAAGTTAAATCAGGTAGCTTAGAACCGTAACCAGTCAAATTTTAAATATTTCTGAGGACAGATCCCATAACATTCTGGGGCAACCTGTTTGAATGTTTAACAACCTTTTTGGTGATGTCATTCACTTCCACCTTATCCCCAGTCAGAACTTCCATTTTTGCAACTTGTTGCAACAATTGCTTCTTTTTTTTTCATTCCTGTTTGAAAATAGTTCAGCTTTTTTTTTTTCCTGTAATCACCTATGAGGTCCTGAAAAAGAGCAATTAGATCCCTCTTTAGTCTTTTTTCCCTCAAGACTAACCTCTCCACCAGCTCTCTCCAGTTTATCAATATCTCTTGTGCACCAGGGAGCCCATAAGTGGTACAATACTCAAGATGAAGACTCACAAGTGGTAAGTAGGAAAGAAAAATAATTTCATCCAACCTGCTGGCTGTAATCCTAATAATGCAGTCCAGTATTCAATTAGCCTTCATCTCTGCAAGATGCACTGGTGATTCAGTCAGCACAGTCTTTTTTTACAGAGCTCCTTAACTAGCCATTCCCTGGCCTGCATGGACACATGAAGCTGTGCTGTAAGTAAACCTTTGTCCAGATGTTTCTGAACTGTCATTTTGCTGCACCAGTGTCACCATAGACCTGACTGACAACATAAACTTCTCCTGTGATCACTGGAGCATTGAAAGTACCTGTTGCTGTCACTATCCCTGTTCTGCTCACCCTGCTCAGACTGTGCTGTGTTGCAGCAGTGTAGCACCCCGTCTGGGCAATATTGGGTCACCTGTGCTCATCCAACTCAGTTTCCCTGGGGAGGAGCTGTCCCCACAAATGGGCCTCAGGACAGGATATCCTTCAACTTCAACAAGTCAAAGTCTGTTCTGCTTAAAACTGGGATGTCCAGCTGGTCTTACTCCATTTCCTTGGTCTCTTCAGTTTTGACATCTCAGTTACTTCAGTCAAAGCTGTCATCGGCTAAACTGTTCCTTCTTATTGGTGTGTGAATAACACGTCCTCCAATGGACTTTCCATTTTTTGACCTTTCTAGCACAAACATTTAACAATTGTACCTTGCACAGTCCAGAATTTTCTGTGTCAGCACTCAAAGTCTCCTGTGGAAAAAAGGCCATGTAATAATCAGGCTTACCTTAGCTTTCAGCTTGGGGAGGGACAGGACATGCAGGAGACAGGAAGCATGGGTCAGCTGGAAAAGAAGGCAGAAGAGTCATAAGCTGTGCAACAGAAGGAATATCCATATCCTCATAAAGGTGGTTAGACTTTTCTCGGCTTTGTGTCTGTACTGCACACCATCTACACTTACACACTGAAATAGCAGCTACCAAAGATTTCAGAAATACATATGTTTTTCACTACATTACCCTTTAAAGTGTAATGTGATTGTGATATTTTGACATTATTCCTGTCTAGGAAAGTTTGCAACACTGGGTAGCCCAGGTCTCAACACATTACTGGCAATGTAATAAGGTTTGCAGAGTAAGTGAGACATACAATCTCTCAAAGCCACTACATCAGGGAAAAGGGGTCCTGCTAAGGTAGGTAGACAGCTCTGTTACATGAAAGGGAGGAGGGAGACAGAAATGCAAAGATTTCTAGTCTTAACTGTATTAATAAGAAGTTACTAGCAATAAGCGCTTCCAGACAATCAGATCCTTATGTTCCCAACACTGCCTATCGACTAAGGACAGCACACAGGTTGGAAGGGTTTCTGACCTCTGATATGAAGCCACACTTAAGCCGGGGAGATCTCATCAGCTAAATAAGCGCTTCCAGAAAATTAGAGCCTTATGAACCCAGTACTGCCTGCCGAAATGCTGGACAGAACACAGGCTGGAAGGATTTCTAACCTCTGCTTTGAAGCCACACTTAATAGCTAGAAAGAACTTTGCCCACAACAGCTCCCAAAATAACATTTATTAATACAAGTATGTGACAGTTATTGTAGCGTCCGCTTTGCCAGTGATAACGTTTAGTTGCAAGATTGTATTTAATTGATAATTAAAGACCCCAAAAGAAACCAGCACAAAACACATTTTACAGAGACAAACACACCAAACTCAAGTTTCAATACAGCAGTGTGTCCCACTCTCACAACAGACAGAAACTAGTAACAAAAAACTACTAACCAGAAGCACAGCCACCTAAAATACTTATCTAGACACTCTTTCAATAACATGAGATAATAAAATAGCTTACACACCGCTCTCTGTAACACAAAGCAAAAGGAAAGAACAGAGCTGCTTATTAACACACATGTTGAAAAAACAACTGCATATTGCAAAAGAAAGCAATAACTAATATGAAGTAGCAAAGTGTAAAGCAAGTTACTGTTATTAGTACTAAGGCAGCAAAACACAGATAGTAAAGAAGGTGCTTATAAAGTAAGAATAAAAGTAGCTGTTAGCATAAGATGTAAGATAGAATGTAATAAGCTTTGTAAGAAAGTAAAGTTAAGAAAGTAAAGTATAGAAAAATAGCACATGGTCTCCTTACCCCTACATTGTTCCAGGAAGTAGGAGGAGGCAGGACAAGCTGCTAGCAGCTACCGCAACAGAGACAATGGCATTTCTCCCTCTCTCCTGTAGTTAAAACTGCATTTCTTTTTATACTTTTTTTTTCCCTTCAGGTGGTTTCGTGTGACTATAGTCAAAATGCTCTGGGAGGTGATACAGATACCTGAGGGGGGTGGGCTCTTTGAATCTGCAGGGGCAGGGTGTGGCAAAGAAAGGCCATGCTAATTTAATAACATTCCATTCTCTGGTAACACCACTTATCAGTTTGTCTTGCTTTTGCTTCTGCTGGGAGCACCCCTCCGGGGGGCTGAGGGGTTTCCCTCAACCCATCCAGGCTTATCAGGGCTATCACTCCACACAGCTCCCTGCTTATTAGTCCACATATGTGGGGAAAGCTGCAGTTCTATTAACCATTGTGCTCACAGTTTTTTTTGATTATGTGGAGTATGATTTGTTCACAGTATGAAGAGGATTATCCTGCTGCATCATAGACACATGCTCTACAAATGATACAGATTTTAGTCTTCTGACTGCTTATTTATAAATATAATATGACAGCATGGTATAAACTCCATTGTGCATCCTGGGGATACTTTTAAGTAACTATGGCATGTTATGGAAAGGCCATTTCTGACTGTTGTATGATCTCTGGAACACATACTCAAGGAGTTACTTCCTGGGTGCCACGATTGTAGCTCAGATGTGATCCACGGACAAAATAGTATGGAAAGAGAAAGGAAATTGGTCATTCAGGATATATCTAAAACTATTGGGAAAAAAAACAAAAAACAACAGTATAGACATAGTTAGCAGTGTTAAATGTTCTCCCAAGACAGTCCAGGAGACTACTAGGAAATTTAATGTTGAGTCCTGAGTCTGAGTCAAGTACTTTCATAGCAACACTGTCAGTTTTCTGATGTTTATCTGGCACCTCTGGTTGATGATTGCTTCCTATATATTGTACCATCAAATTATTCATTTTTTTTAACATTGTATCCTCCAAGATAAGTCCTAACCTTTGTTATTGAAGTTGAAGTTGGTAAGAACTGACCAGAACTACTTAGGAGAGCATATACTAATGAATGGTATGAAGCAAACAGCAAAACTATGAAAAACAGACAATTCTTATTATCACAGGTCATTTCCTAGCTCTGAAGCAATTAAACTTCTTCTATAACTTCCATGAAACTCTGCAACCCTAATTTTTTGTTCTTTCAGAGTTTCGTGCTTAAACTGTTAGATAAGACATTAAAACTATCAGAAAAAAATAAAAGAAAAATAAAAAAGCCAAAACACCACCAAAGACAAACTAAAAAACCAAAGAAACAAACCCCAAAATCCCAACAAAAAAAAAAAGAAAAAAAAAAAGACGGAAAAATATAAGGTTAAAAAATGGCATGGTGTTCTAAATCTAAATATTTTTTGTTTCTTCTGTCTAAAAGTTGAAGGACAAACTGTCTGTTTTATGACTAAAAGGTAGTACAGAGGTACTCAGCAAAACCAATAATGCCAATGATAACTTATTGTTATAGTCTTATTTATTGTTTATGTAATAAGATGAATAAGGTTTCAATTCTCCCTTTATTTCCTTCTGGCTTTTAGATCATATTTCTCTTATGGTTTTGAATCCTCATTGCTGCATTTTAATAACTATATTTGCTTTGTATGTTGCAGTACTTGCAAATGAAACTACAAGTCATTTGACAGAAAAATAAGATACATGTTCCTGATTAAAATGTTGAAGAAAATGACAATAAAGTAAAATTTAAGCAGTCATTTTTAACTTCAGCTTTTAATTTTATTTCTTCATTTATGCAGACCTTGATGAGGAGTCCCACTTACACAGTTTCCTATCACAAACCTGAATAGATGCTCTTTACATTAAGGTTACAAGGTGGGGGAAAGAAAAAAAACAAGAAAAGAAAAAGCCCTAACAGTAGCACTGTCCTGCTGTGACAGTTTAAAAAAGCACACATAGATGGAATGTGGGCTGTTGTTGCATGAAAAAATCAGGCAAGGTACTGGTATGGAGGAAAGGTGGGAATTCAGGTTACCTAACAAGTATCTACTGAATAAGAAACTTAAACTACCTTTATAGTCAATAGGAGATATGTTGACAGTTTTAGAATATGACTCATTCAACCTGTTTTAGATACCTATTTGAGGATGATATGAAACACACTCTATAAACAACTCACTCTGCTGGCTAAATGCAGAGAATAACCCAACTCTTCAGATTTCTACATTTAACCAGATGAGCTCTATCCAAAAACTTAGTTTCTTCTTCTATTAACTTTGACAGAACATGTAAAGGTCCTACTGATTCCTTTTGCTCTTTTCTGAAGCAAGAAAATTGCTCCATAATTTTTTCTGAAAGATTCATTATATTGTACTAAACAGGATGAGACACAACTCTGGCCTCTTCCCCTGTATAGGTGTCATGATTTTTGAGGAACAACATACAAACCATTCACATTTCCACAAAGGAAACCTTTATACGTCATGTTAAAATCAAGTTTCCCACAGTTCCATGTAAGACAGCATAACTTGTCGTTTAGTTGTACTTATTGGCTACTCTAAACTAGTAAATTGAATAATGTCAGGTAATTGTCCTGAATGCTGACTCTCAAATATCCATGCACTTTTATTATTAGAATGGTCTCAACATGATTTTTGCAAGGGACCAAAAGGCATTCGCACAGGCATCTTCTGGACTCAGTGTAGGAGAGAGCAAAGACAAGGGATAATCCTCAATATGCAATCTGCATACAAGTGCCCCTTTGGGGAGTTAAGAGAATTCCATCATTCAGACACAGGCCAGTGCATGCCAAAGGGTCTAATGCTAGACAATAGCAAAACTTCTAGGAATATTAATTTTTCTACTGCAGACAAAATTCAGCAGCCTAGGTGAAGGAGTTCATACCTTTCCTCCATGTTAACATGATTGTCAATATTTTTCTTCTTAATGATATTTTAACTAGATATAAGCTCCTTCTGTACAATCCTCATCCTCCTGCTTTATTGTTGATCATATTGTTGATCACATGGGTGATCATAAGAGAGAAAGGAAAATGTCCACACCACTTGATTTAAAAGCAACCGAATAAAGGAACTGTAGTAACTGTAGTAACATTTCAACATCAAAGCAGTCAAGAAGGGATAAAGGATAACAAAAATGTGTATCATAGTTTGATGACGTTTCAGTAATATCTAATAAAATTAAAAGTTTAAAATAATTTTTTATGTGAAGGGCTTAGAACTTTAGGTAAATTTTTCCAGACATTTCCCCCTTTTTTTCTAGCTCTTCTTCTTTTTTTTTTTCTTATTCAGATTGAATTGGTTGTCTAAAATAATTTCTGTCAAATGTTCAATGCATTCCTAAAGAAAAGTTAGTGCCATGTGATGAAATGTTTTTTTACAACAAAGACATATGAAAAATACACCTGAAATCAATAAAATTATATTGCACTTCAGGTTACATCTTCATTTTAACTAAGTAGTGACTGTAATTAAAGGAGCAAGAAGGGTAAATGAAAGTGCAGTATAGCTGTTACTTTACTTCCTTAGACTCAGTTGTTTACAAACAGTCCTGAAGCTGTTTCCTAGAAGCAGCATGTAGTTTTAGGTTTTCCCTAGCATAAGGGAAATAATATTTGGACTTATATTGCTTTGCCATAAATAAATAGAAATCTAGAGAACACAAGGTTCTGGTCCCACATCCAATTACATTGTCACCTTAGCATATTTCTGGTTCTTTCTTGTTACCAGCTCTATAATTCATATAGAGTTTTTTACTTCTTACATAGTTCTTTATGCACACCATTTTTAAATTAATAGTACTTGGTATCTATAATACAACAAATTTGACTCCACTATATGAAAATTAAAATCATGTTGCATTATATAGATGGTTTTATTTCTTTCACTATTCTAATCATGTTTGTTATTTTCAGTGTATTCTTGGCATTAGAAAAAATTGCTTCATATTAAAATTGATGTACAACTCCTAAAGAGACTTGATAGTGTTTTACATCTGAAGCACTTCTTCCCCTTAGCAGATCATAGCAGATCATTATTTTCTTTTTCCTTATCTCTTTCATAATAAGAATTAGACATCATCTTTTATAACAGGTGATGCCGAAGGGGTTTTTGTTCTGATTTTCACATTTTGTAGATTTTAGGAACACAGTAGTTGTAGATTTTTAGAAGGTTAATATTTCTAACAGTTTAAGT
>JAWWLZ010000001.1:98102752-98121256 GCA_035041345.1 Poliocrania exsul | reverse complement strand
GCCTGTGATATTAAAGGACATTTACTTTTTATCTTACCCTACACTAACGTGGCTCAGAGTCCTGCTTTTGGGGGGGCGCTCGCAGCATCACAGGAGATAAAGAAATCAAACAAAACAAACCTTTCTAAGAAGTATATCCAATCTGTTATAGATTGTCTTTTTTAAATGAGAGTACAGACCAAACGGGAAAGAATCTATGATTCAAAATACTAAACACAATTCTCTTTGGTATTAGAATGAATGCTACATATACATATATATATATATATATATATAAAATATATATATATATTTCCTAAGTAAAATATTAGAAGCAGAGATATAATAGATAAAAAGACATTGAGTTGTATATGTAGTGAGATATTGCTTAAGTATACTAACTTTGCAGTTATTAATATAATTCAGATAATTTTTAGTAAGGTTTAATGAAACAAAGATATACTGATTTTATATACTGTTTTTGAAAAGTTCTAGTTATTTATAAAATACAATAACTATTAAATATTTAGTTGACCAATGATGTGTTCATAAGAACTTAGGTTCAGCCTAAGAAATAGGAGTTAATAAATTTAAACTGAAAGATTAATCTCAGTGCTCACCATCAAGTCAATTTACCAGTTTGCCATTGACAGCAGTGCACACAAACTGTGTTATTAGACCAAGTAAGAATTTTCTAACAAGATATTTTGGATATTCATTAGGGTATTTCTCAGTCCTAAAAAGCTAGGTCATTCATCTCAAACTCATTGTTACTGGGTTTTTTGGAAATCAACAGTGAGACAAATTATTTTTGCTCACCGTGTATTTGTGTAATGTGTAGCTGAGAATTTTTAGCTTGAGAAAAACATATTTTCATTGTAGAGTTACATGGAGAGCTGTAATTTGTCTCCCAGTCATCAGAAGACATTCCAGTTAATATGTAAACTCTATTTTCTGTAGCCAAAATAAACCCAGCTTGTGATAGTTTCTTCTGCCACTTGAGACATGGCTCTGAATGGTTATATGTGTTGGGCATTGATGCTTCCAATTTGCAGTGACTAAGAGATTTACAGACATTCTGTTTCTGCGACATGATTTGAAATATGTCTTTTTCACCATATTTTACTGTATTTTACTGTCTATCACAATGCCCACCTCTCCAGAACAAGGTGGTGAAGAGGGGACAATGCTTCCATACTAACCTGCGTGTCATTGTTAAGATATTGGTAAGGCAAATTTCAAACCTGTGAGGAAAATTCTAAGTGAAAGTTTTAGACAGAGAATTCTGATTAACAGAGAAACATGAGAGGTTATGATGTCCAGTTCCCAAGATTTTCACTAAAGAGTGAAGAGATGCTCAGTTTCTCAGTTTTCTATCCTGTAGAAGATTAATAGCAATATAGCTACACAATAAGAGTCACACATAAGACGTTCATTAGTAATATGCAAGAGTCACAAAAGATTATTTCAGAAACTCATTAAAATAAAAATTATCCTTCCAGATATAATTCATCAAGATTTAAAAAGAAACAAACAAAAAATATACTTGATACAGCTTATTTAGTTCTGAAACATGGGGCTGCTGCTTTGGTATATATTTATCTTATACTTCGTATCTGAGAATATTGTCCTTTGCATCATTCTTGCCAATTTTGCAATTTTCAATGCAAAACTTAATGAAATGGATCAATATAATTTTCTATCTCTGCATGTATAGTCACAATGACATCATCCTTTTTTTTTAGCGTATATTTCTTCAAAGGCTAGCAATGTGTGTACTACAAACTAGCTATATTTCTCTGTTTCTATGATTTTCCTTTATATCTCACTTTCTCATCCTCTTGTTAAGTATTCCATGGCAACCTGTTCTTTAAAAAAAACCCACAGAATGTAACAACTTCACTAGAATGAATTTTTCTATGAATGTTTTTTCCAGGGTTCTTTTTTATTCCTTTGAAATATTTTATTCCAAGGCCTGATTTTTCTGGTTTTCTCACCTGGTTTTATCCTCTGATGTAAATTAATTTTTTTTTTCTGTTATTCAGTTTTCATTTTCAGTGTGAATAAAAGCTCGCAAAAAGGTTTTGAATAGACATCTGTCTTCCTTTAATTGTTATGACTCTTGCAAAAATTTCTTCTGAGACTTCTACTGCAAAATGATAGAGTTTTCCATGATTTTCCAGGGTTAATAGCAATGCCAGTCCCTTTACAGCCCTATCAGTGATTTTGGCAAAGCAGGTTTTGTGTAAACAGTGGGCTGATCATAGTTCTCAAGTCTTCAGCTTAAATATTTTTTCCTCATTTTCTTGGTTTTTGTTCCCACTCTTTCCCCCATATTGCAGGAAGTCCTATCCCATCCCTTGTAAACCCAGAGTGAAACCTTGGTTTTGCTCCTTTTACTCTTCCAAATATTTTTCTAAAATCTGAAAATACATATTGTGCTTTTTTTCGTAGTTTTGCTCACATGCACTAGGAGTACACTTGTAATGCAAACACTTCATATTGTAATGCTTTGATAATATCTATCACACTAAGTAGAAAATCACCAAGAACTCTGAATGGAAAATGTAAATGTGAATTATGGTGGTGGAAGGATGAAAAATAGTCTGATAAGCTGAAAAGTAAATTGCTTCATCTTAGCATCTGCCACTTCGTATATTGAATATAGCTTATAATTTTGATTCTTGGTATAAAATTTGAGCCAGTGAAACGTTACTGGAGGAGGAGGAAAGATGTATTTTAAAATCCACTAGAAGGTTGTATTTTTCCTGATCCTCATACTTCAGTCTTGCACCTCAAGAACAACTGGCAATAAAAGGAATATTGTTTAGCAGTAATAACTGATGAGTTTACTTTCCACCATGAATATTGTCTCTAAATGCAATTTCTGGGTTAGATCAGTTGTTTACATAGTACCTTTTTATGAGTAATTTTTTGTGACCATATCTTGACTAACAAATTTGGAACAGTGTTCCCTTCTCACTAAGTTAAAATTAAGAGCTGTTGCCATTGGAGCCAACACAAAAGGTCTGCATAAATGAGAGATTGCACCTTCATTTGTCATCATCACATGATTGTTCATCTGCAGTTGTCATTTGAAGATTGCGTTCAAGACAGTGATTATGATCCAAAGATTCTGGGGAATTGAAAACTTTCCAGTTCAAAGAACAGTCTCTGTGGGATCTTGAAGTTAACAGCAATCCTTCAAAATCCCCACTTCCATCATGCCTGCCACAATGCCATGTACTTGGGAATCTAACTGTTAAATATTCAGACTAACAGTTTGACCTTCAGTGAGATATTCTGTGTGTTTTTAGAACAAGTTGAAGGAGACATAAAAACGCCACTGAATGTAGCTTTCACGCAATTCATCTTATTAAATAAAACACATTTTATTACTGCACATTTTCCTCTATGATCTAACTATTTTCAGACAAGTGGAAAAATCTATTTTCTGTCATTTTCTCAACAGTTTCCAGTGATTCTGTGGAGTCTGACTACCTTTTCTAAGGTGTTAAACCACTGTCAACACAGTTGACATCCACAGGGCCAAACAACCTAAACTTGTGATCTACTGATTCATTTGACTGAGACTGTAGTATAGTATTTCTTTCTATATTAGTTGATATAGAATATCTACCTTTTCTTCCACAAAGTTTATTTTTCCTGCCTTCTGGCATAAAGTCCTGCATAATCATCAATCTTTTCAATTTATTAGAGGTTATCCTTAAAATTGTCTTAGCAAAACCTTAATCCTTTTCAGTTTTGGATTATAGATTTCACCCATGATACAAATTCTTATCTTTCCAACCAGTTCCATACAAAAGCTTAGCACATGCCCAAACATCTGTAGTGCTTTCAACTTTTAGTTGTGTCATAAAGGCTATTATTCTGTATATATAGATGACAACACTTCTATGCAGTCTGAAAAGGTGGATACACATTAATATGCAGCATTCATTGAAACAGTTGCCTTGGAAAATAGACATAACAGGTGAAATAATTTTGTATTCATGGGCTCATCTAATAATTAACTCCTTGTCTTTAATAAGTACCAACAAATGAATGCTAGATTTAGAAAAAACCCAAAAAACAAAAAACAAACAACTTTATCCTTATTGCAAAAAACAGTCAACATAAGTACTTTCCTCAACTGTCTTATGTAGAGATGTTATTTATAAGGGCATAAAGAACTAATTCCACTCTCATTTCAGTTCCAGTACTAGTTGCGTGAAACTAACACCCTAGCTGTGTTTAGTTCACACTGTCTTCAGTCTCTCTTTTCCCAGAGTACAGTCCCTCTCTGGTGATGGAAAGAATATTTCCATAGTCACAATCCTTTGCTGATTTTGTAACAATAACATCCCTGCACTGTTATGGAATGCAATCTCTCCTTTCTGCTTCCTTTCAGTCTTCTGTCTGCTTAAGGTACTAAAGTCAGCTGGCAGTGTTAAAGCAGTAAGTTGCATTTATGATGTGTTAGTGTTTGGCCTTCTGAGCAGAAGGTGCATTATGCATCACTTTTTCCAGAGGCAAAAGTTAACTTCTTTGTGGTGTTAGAGCTCTGGTCAATCCTTTGAAAGACTCTAAAAATCTGATTTAGCTCCACACTATCTATACATTTATACCTTTCTCTCATAGCCTGATAATTCTCTTGAGATGGTTCTATGTCTGCAGCTTTTTGTTCCTCTTTTTATTTTGTCTTAGACTTTACGAGACAACATTGGATCACATGCAAAGATTTGTATTTGTAAAGGTGACATAAAAAATGAAGAGACTGGGTTAACACCTCTAGTAAAAACATATGTGCAATCCTGAATCTTAATTCTGTGCTACTAGAATGTTGGCTGAAAGTACATTTAAAAATCATCCTTTACATTTTTATACTACTTACTAATATTGAAACAAATATGATATATATGTATAATAGCTTTAATTAAAAATGTTCTAAGAGTGGTAAGAAATTGCCTTCTGATTTTGACAGCCAGTATATAAACTTCTATTTTGGTTTTATCTTGCATTTTTCTGTTTGTTTCTAGTAGTCTAGAGACAAACAGTATTTGTACCGTCCTGTTAGTTAATGAAAGGCTGAACTGGAGCAAGATGTTTCGGCAAGATGGACACTTCGTTCCCACACCAGTGTTCTTTCCTCCCCTGCTCAAGATCATCTTCCAGTCTCCAGGACTTTTCTACTCTACCATAGACTACACTGAACTTTTGGGGTCCTTATGTCTGCCACAGACTACTTCTTATATCACCAGTTTAGGAGCATATTCCATTAGGAATCTGACATATTCTCCCTTCTTGGCAAACACCACTGTATTCTGAGATGCTAAAGTTGTGTGCTGTATTCACCTGTGTTATTTCATTTTTGGCAGTAGATGCCTATTTCTGCATAGAAGAGTGCTTCTTGCCCCATCTTGTAAGATCTGTAAAAATACAGATTTGAGAACATTTAGAAAGACATAGGATTACAGGATAATCGAAAATCTTCACTTTGAATGTTAGGGGAAAAAAAACCAAATTAACAACAAACAAACCAATAAAGAAACTAGGAAAGTTGAGAAAATGTAGGCAAACCTGACAGGCAAGACTCACAGAAAGCATTCCAAGAGTAAAAATGAGATATATTAGAAGCACAATTGCTACATGCCCAGGAGTCTGAATCCAGGAAGACTGTACCCTTAAACTATTGATGGAACAGGAAGGAAAAGAAAACAATTAACCTTAAAAATAGAAGGAATTTAAAGAATGCTTTGAAAGCAAAAGAAGATTGTATTGTTTTATTTTATTCTATGGCCTTTATTAGTAACAGCTGTGGTCTTAATCGATCTCAGTTGCCATAAATTTCTCATAGTAGAGCTAAAAGGATGGAGTAATAACAAAGGCAAACAGATGTTAAGGGACACTTAAGGTAACCGATTCACAGAACAATAAAATACATCTCTCTAATTTTGTTGGATCTTTTGCAAAGCACTATTACTTTGACTATTTTAATATTACTTCTTCATGTGCTGCTGGTTAAAGCTGAGTCAGCAACCAGTAAGATACAAATTTCTAAGTGATTTCTTATCTGAATTTTCTATCTGATCTGTATTTTTTATCTGAAATTTATATTTATCTTTTTCTATTGTGTTTATAAGGCAAACTTAAAGTTATTAATATGTGTCTATTAACTAGTTCCTCTACTGCCATGAGAATTTTTCTCCATTACTTTTTCTTTCTGCTTTGAATTTTTTCTCTTCTGCTCAAGTATTACAGGTTTGTCTGTTGGGTTTGTTTCTAATTAAAACTTTTCTGATCCCAATATACATTAAAATGCACAGAAATATTTAAGAGCTGCCTTTCAGATCTCATTATCTGTTTACATTCTCTGCAAATGGAGAAGATCCATCTTTTCTTCTGTTATTTTACTTTGATCACTGCTTTAGTATCTCTGCCAATTCAATCTGAAAAGATAATGCTGTCTTTCCCCAGAGACATGATCAAAATTTCTATGTGTGGAAATTTCTAATATTTTGAAAAAGCTTTCATTTCTAACTGTAATGGAAATGGAAACCTAAAACTTAGAAGAAAAAAAAAAGGCAGCAACCAAGCAAACTACAATGAAACCACCGAAGTTGTAACTTAAATCTTTGATTTCAAGTGTAAAGAAAGTCTCTATAAAAGATATTCAACCTCTCTCTCAAAAAAAATTGAAACTCTACTTTCTTAAACTGGAAGACTCTCTGAAGAACTGAACCCATTAAGTGTCATAAAGACAGGTCTGACAGAAACATTTTTAACCATGTCTTGCCTGTGAGCACCCAGATGCTCAATGGAGGTCTCTAACTATCATATAGCACAGACATCAGCAACCACAAGGCCCAGGTCAAGCTGCCAGCTCCTCTACCCCATTTCTGTCTCAAATCAGTCTTGTCTTTGGTAGAATTTATCAAAAATGTCATTTTGTTTTGCCATGACTAGATTTTGCACCAAAAATGTGATGGAATTTTTGTTTGTTTGCTTTGTTTTCTTGACCTATTCTATTTCTATTTCTACAAGATATAAGTACTGAGAAGCAGGGGCTTGTCAGAACCAATAGGCCCTGTCCTATTCTGAAAGCCCTTCTGATCAACATTCTTTGTCATGTGCAAGTGAGCAAATTAATGGTATTAACTCCCTAACTTGTTAGCACAAACTAAAATACAGTGTTGCATAAGACAAGAATTATTTTTTCATTGAAACAAACCTTTTACAAGATAGAAGGAGTCTTAAGCAATTTAAGGAGAAAACACTCTTGTGCTAATTACTGCAATAAGTCCAATCAATAGACTATGTTTCCTGCTTGATTAGTTCTAGCTGGGTATCCGTGGTGGGCTTACAGTTATCCTCTCATTATCAGAAGGTGACATAAAAGTCATTAGTACCAAAAACAACTAATAGTAATTATTTCATGTTATTTTTATCTTTAAAGAATTTTGGCTATCTAGAACCTGAACAGATCTTTCTTAAGGTCAGCCTAGCCTAAACATTTTAATACTGGCAGAAGGAAAAAAACCCCCAAAAAACAAAAAACAAAAAAAGCCCCCCAAAATACCTCTTCTCAAATATACCAAAATGTTAAGTGCTTCTTTTTTAAAAATCCAATACATATCTGGATCAATAAATGAACAAAATATTAGGCAAATAGAAGGATATATAATATAGTTTTCTATGCTTAGGGATGCTACTTACAGATGCAAGTATTCTTAGTGCTTGTCTCTGTTTCCTTACCTTCTTAAACATTTGCCTCTGGTAGTCTGAGCAAATGAAACATGTGAACAATCCTAGGATCAGCCAGTAAAGCTTTATTCCCATTTTCATGTGAATGCTTAGTACCTCAGTCAAGAAAATATTATTAATCCTTGTGTTTCCTATCTCTGAGTGATTCTTGTGTTCCTCCCTATAAAGTTTCAGCTTTAGCATTGTCGATTGCTTCTAATATTAAAACATTCCAAAGAATCCTCAACCCTACTGACTAACTGACCTAACAGGAAATTGGAGGAATTTGAATTTCCTCAGATAGAATAAAAACTTAGATCTCCCATATTCTCTATGCATGCTCTGGCCATTACAGTAGACTATAAAAAGAGCAAGTAACTGAAACAAAGGGCTATCCTTCAAATGAGGTTCTCTGCAGCAACTCTAAGAGGAACAAGACCATCCAGGGCTTAAAAAATACAACCAGTAACACCTTTCTGTATATTAGAAAGAAAAAGTTTATTTAGTCCAAAAGCATTTGTAGATACTTGGCAATTTTTCTGACAGAAACTCACCAAGACAAAAACTTGGAGCAACTGCCAAGTAAAGTGACTTGCAGCATTTTAGCTTTCTCTTCAAAGAAATGTCTGAAACCTCCATCCCTGCTGCACAGTCCAAAGGAGGTAGACATAAAAAATAATCATAAAAGACTACTGAATTGTGCAAATTCTCAGTATCTACAGTGGTTTACTTGCTGTATATTAGGGGAAAAAAATCAAATGTAGATTTCCCAAACAAGGAGCAATCAATTTTTGACTATAAACCAAATGAACTAAATACCACAACATTTTTAAATATCTCCTTCCTGTTCTCTACCACATCTCTGATCAGAAAAACTGGCTAAAGCATAATGAAACTAATCTACCGTTCACTGTCTGCTTCAAGGTGAACTGAATAACTTTTTGACCACAATGATTTATATGAACTCTGAAAGAACTTTAGAGACTTAGCTCACACACAACTCCTAAGGGGATAAGTTGGGGTAAGATTGATCCTATGCACAAAAAAGATAAAGAAATGCAATGGCCTTGAGAAGGGGAATATTCAAAATTTCTAACCTAGGCATATAAAGACAAATATACTCAAAGGACTTATGAAGGCTGTATCTAATGTTGAGTGGATTTTGTAATGAAATACTAATTATTATAATAATTGAAATTATTCCTTTAAACTGATATGGGAAAGTAACACCAGCATAATAAATATATTATCCCTGCGTACCAGTGTCAGAAGTCCCATTACAAAACCTTTGGGTTAAAATAGACTTTATATCTGCATGAAAAAGCACAGATAACATTTTTACTCATGTCTTTCAATGGTTTCTCTTCCAGAGTTCTTTGCTTCTACTTTAGCTGATTCATAGTCATTTTGATATTAAGTACTCCAAGAGAAGTGTCAAAGTAATTTTAAAATTTAGAATATTTCTTGAAGACTCAGCAATGCTTCTAAATTTTCCCTTTTATGGATTCCATTACATGACTCTACCATAAAACTTATTAAAACTTCATTCTCACTATCAAAAGGGAAGATATATGACAGTAAGCACATGGTACTAAATTTTACTGTGCTGGTACATCAACAAAATATAGAAATATAACATCCTTCCTGTACCAAAAATGGCCCTACCAGAAAGCTGAAGAGGAAAGAAGGGCCCTTTTTAGAAGGGCATATAGTGATAAGCCCAGGGGGGAAATGGCTTTAAACTGAAAGAGGATGAGTTTAGATTAGATAATAGTAAGAAATTCTTTACTGTGAGGGTGGTGTAGCACTGGAGCTAATTACTCAGAGAAGTTGTGATGCCCTGTTGCTGGAAGTGCTCAAGGCCATGTTGAATGGGGCTCTGAGCAAACTGGTCTAGTGGAAGGTGTCCCTGTCCAGGGCAGGAGTTTTGGAACTAAATGATCTTCAAGATCACTTCCAACCCAAACTTTTCTATGATTCTATGAAATACATCAGAAATTTTGCTGAGTAGACCAGCCTCATATTGAACACTTAGTGGCAAGATACCGTTCATGTTATGTGCCATCTGAATATGGTAATATTTCAGGTACAGTTTGCTTTCTTTAATTTCTGAATACACTAAGATTCACCCATACCATATTTCAGACAAGCAAGTGATATTTTTTATATGGGATTGCTGTAGGCTCAACTCCATGTCATTATGATATTTGTAGGATACAGAAATGGTGGCTCATCTGCACTATTCTCTGATCTCTGCGAGCGTGTAATTTGTTCATGGTATTCCTCCAAGAAAGTGAGTCTATTTACATACAGTTTTTAATTTCTGTACTGATTGGCTTTCTGTATCAGATTTCATTAAACTGTAAGGTTGGAAAAAATATTTTGTTTCCTTGTCTTGGCTTTTCAGTCTTTTAAACTATTTATACAACCATAGAATACAAATGCTGAAATAGATAATATTACTATTTTTTATCAATATTTAAAAGCCAAAGTTGATTTGATTATCTGAGGCTTTTGTATACGATTCTTCACTCTTATCCTGCTGTTCACACATACCTTCTGCTCCTTTTTGGAAATGTTGCCAAGATTTCTTCTTGAGAGAACTCATGTGTATAGGTTCAGGGTCTGGCTTTTGGAACTCACAGATTTTCCCCATCATCACAGCTTTACCTCCCACAGTTCCAACTGAATCCCCCACAAATATCTAATTCTAGTTATCCATTTAGGAATTCACTTAACACGGTCAAAATAGAGCTATTTTATTTTCCAAGTTTCATATTTTTATTCTTTATGATAATCTCCACAATACCTTGTCACACAAATATTTTATTAGCTAGAGCTTGGTTTGACTTGAGGCAACCATAGTCCTCATTTCTGGACACAAAATCTCCTGTTAACCTTTTTCACATCATACAAACCATAACTGACTTTCACAGTGATCAGTAAGAAATGCCACTGATGCCACACACAATCCTTCCATTTCAACATCATTATTTTACAATTACTCTATGAACAACAATTTTTCCCCATAATCTGTTCTTGTCCAAATATTGTTGTACCTAATTCATAGATCCTCTTACATGTATAATTTGCCATATAATGTCTATATTGGGAAAAAAAACCCAAAACCAAACAAATAGACCCCCAAACCTACAGTTATACTGAAATATTTTATCTTTTCCCACCATCACATCATTTTCTAAATGATTTCTTATGATTTTTTGTTTTTGAATCTTCTATCCCTGTTATGCTTTTGACTGGTGCAGAACTGAATGGACAAAAGTATGTGGAGAAATATTTTAAGCAGTGAAATGTGTAATGTGTTTGTCTGTTATCCTTTTGTTTTCATAATATACATCTCTACATTATTGATTAATGTTATAAATGTTAAATGCAAATTGAGGGAGTAGTTCATAACTGCCTAAGTATGTCTTGCTAAACAACATGCAAGTTAACTTGGTCTTTTTAAAAAGCTGAGTATAATTATAATGTCATTGAAGTAGAATTGGTGTAGATGGTGTTGCTATGGAGAAATAGTATGATATGTATAATATATATAATATGAAATAATATATGATAGTATAGAAAAAGGTGTACAATATCACAATTTTCTGCAACAATTTTCTGTAAAGACCACTTCTATACACTCAGATTTTTCACTATTGATCCATTTATAAAGTGTGACAAACAGCAGGTCACACAGTCTCACTGATTACCATGTGTATAATCTCATGCACAAATCAACACTTCCCTAATAAAGGACCTGTGAAAGTCCTAAGATTTCATTTTCTGGAGGACTCTGTTTTATCATCCTGTCAAATCAGGAGTGTAGATGGAAGAAGATGTAAAGAACTGGAGACTAGAGAAATACTTCGATTATGCCTTGCCATGTGCTGATTTGCCAAATGCCTCAAAAATACCGCTGTCCACCCCTTCTCCTAATACAACAGGGTATGGTTGCAAAAAACAGCTTTATGAAGGTACTTTTCCATTATGTGTGCCAAATAAATCATACATTTTTTTTTAACACCACGAATGTAAAATCCCCTGTAGAAAGCATATAATCTTTCAGTGAGTGAAGAAATAGGTAAGACGAATTTGGCAAGTAGAACAGAACTGAACCAGAAATGAAGAGAACAAGACAAGAGAAAAGGAGAGAGCTAATCATCTGAGGTACATTCAGATCCAGAACAGTTTCTTAGACACCTGCTCCTTGGAGAGAAACAAGCAATGATTTACACCTGTCACAGGACATGCTTTCCCAGAACTCAGCTCAGTAGGAGCAACTTAAGCTTCCAAGTTGCTTCTTGGCAGCTTAACAGGAGATATTTTTCAGCTCCTTTAATTCAGTAGACACATGTGCAAGTCAATCCAAGATGCTATCACACACTACTTTGCTTGGATTTTCTACTTCTGTGCAGATAATACAACATGAGTTTGTCAGTCTCACCCTACCTCAACCTGTCCCTCTCAACAGAGACAGCTTACAGTCAGAAGCAAAAAATAAAGATAGAATATTGGTTAGATGATTGGGGGGGGAAAAAAAGCAGCATGGAAAGCTAATAATAACATTTTAATTGAAACTTTACCAACATGTGGTGGCTCCATTTCCATATAACATTTATGTACTTGATGAATGTAATATGACAAAAAATAATAAACAGAATTTAGATGATCAATCTTTCCCTATAAAATGTTTTATTAACATCCTAAATCTACCAACTATTTTTCACTAAATTAAGTTTTGTATAATCCAGCACATAATACTTTACATGTTTTGCTTTTCTGGACAGTATGACCATCTATGAACAGCACAAACAATGTCTATTTCTATGGCTTTGCTATAGATATAGCAGTATCAAGATTGATTTAAACTAATTTAGTCTTCTTCTCAGTGACTTCTGTAGCCCCTTGTAAGCTCTGAAGAATATAAATGTACTGCTACCGATGCACAAGATGATTACCATATTCTCTGTCTATGATACACTGAAGGCAGCTTTCTTGTTGTAGATAAACTCTGAGCCTTATGGAAATGCACAAGGTCCATCAGAAATACTCCATTCCAGAAAATGCATCAGGTATCATTAATTAGTTTTTTCCATTAATGTATTATTTTCCTCCATAGATGTATTTCTGAGTGCACAATATTTCAATAAAATCGTGCATCACATAATTTTATTGATTTTTATTTACATCAGTGATTAACATATATAAAACAACAAAAACCCCAAATAAACATAAACCAAGTTACAAATAAACAAAAATATCAGAATTAAAAATGTAGCAAACACTACATTCAACTCTTTGAAACTGCATAAGTCTTTAACTAATTAAAGAACTGTATACAGTATGAAAAATATTAAATAGAAACTAACAGAATTACCTCACTTCAAACAACTGGTAATGAAATAGAGTAATTTTATATAGAAAAACATATATCCATGTGTAATAAAGGAATATAGAGATGAATAAAAAATTAGTAGCCATTTGAAAGATATTTGAAGTGTGAAGATATCCACTTAAAATCCTTTCAAAGTCACTGAATCACTTGGCATGTAAAAAAAAAACAACAATCCAAACACAAACATGTGAGATACTACACAGCTGAGAAGACACTCTAAGACACTGGAATAAACAAAGTGATAACATAATAATTTAGTCCCAGGTAGTCCGTAAGTATGTTTTGTCCATATAGTTATTCTAGATATCTCTAAAATAACAGCATGAGTGGAGAATAAGCAAGCCTTCAGTGGCTCATGGCCATTCAGAGCTTTTCAGATTTTTGTTTCAGCTAAACATATTTCCAGAAACTTTCTGGGGAATTTTCAAGTGTAGGTTACCTAAAAATGTACTGCCCCAAAAGCTCCAGTAAACTTTCAGAAGGCAAATTTTGCAGAATCTTCAGTCTGCTGCAGTGACAAAATGAAAAGGCAATTGAACTTGCTCAAATTAAAGAACTTACTAGTGCAGGTAATGATCATCATCAGGAACTCCACCAAGCAGTTATTCATTAGAAACTTCAGGAGAAGATTGTTTTTCAGGATCACCATTCAGCAGGAGGAACATGATCTAGCAAGTTTTAATCTGAAAGGAGAATATCTTCTCAATCTCTATTCTATGGGGCTACTTACACATTCTGTGCTTTCACTATCTAAATGCATATAGTACACTTCTGAGTTACAGTCAATGAGGAGAATAAAACACTTCTAGTGTGTGATTTATTTCATTCTAAAGAGATATTGGAACAGATGCTATAATACAACATTATCTACAAGTGTCCATTTTTTTCCCTCCATTGTCTTTGAAGAAGTCCAGGTTGACTAGTTCAGATTTAGATGTCTGAATTCCATAAGGCTATTTAAACTATTTTTTAAATTGCATTTGTAAAGTTTTCCAATGCCCTCTTTCACAAACTCCCACTTCACAAAGTGTTCTAAAAAAAAAAAAAATCTTATTGCATTCCTAGATATGTTTCACTTGTCCTTTGTTTTGTTTCTGAGTCTGCATGCCACACATTACCAGAGTATTACCTTGCTAAATGTGTAGATTCAAGACCATCCTTGTTCCTCCAGGCCCAAAAAAAGAACAGAGGAGCTCATGTTCTCTGTGCTTAGGGATAACTCTTTCTGGTGCAGCCTAGTGAAGGACACATGAAGAGCATTTGGTCCCTGGTTATCTCATGAATGCTTGGTGCTTTTAAAGCCTATTACACTTACATGATCCATTTCTCCCTTTGATTTAGTGGTGAAGGTGTCAATAGTAGCAATAGTGACATTTGTGTGTGTATACAGAAATACAAGATGTTTACCTTTGGACTACTTTAATTTAGAACAGTCCTGATGCATTTTGATGTGGTGCACTGCCCTTCAGAGAACATGTTATTCAGCTCCTATCTGTGGAAGAAACATCCTCAAGGACTCTCTTATCACCTTTACCTGCTAATATCCATTGCTCTTTGTAGTCTCATTTCAAGCTCATAATGAAAAGTAATAAATGTCTTCTTAAAGATACAATACTTTTCTTATTCCAAAATTGTGTTTGGTTACATCTAGGAGAAGTTATTTGTAGATATCTTTAAGGTCTATTCCAATCCCTTAACATTCTATGACTCTATGGTTCTTTAATTCTATGACGTGATTCTACGCTTTAGAGTTCAAGACATAAATATTCCCACGGTAGGTCATACTCCTGACTGTTTAAGGTCTCAGAATGCATCTCTGCAGTGTGAATGTTTTTCAGTTTTACTCTAAATGAGCGTTTATGCAACATTCTGCTCTCTGTAGCTCATCTGGAGAAATTTCTGCAAAATTCTAAACACTTGATGTTGAGCAATGAATCATAGCTCCATATGTTCTCATCAACTCAGAAATTTCAAAATACTTGTTCTAGACACAGTTAGGAGCAATATTAGTCAGAATTTTGATATTAGATGTCTCTGTATCGTCCTAGAAGAGTTTGACAATAATTATTTCCACTGTGTCAACGCATGCCTATTATAAGAAGATCTGATTTTCTTCATTAGGTGAAGCAAATCCATGAATGTCTGAATAACAGTCCCAGTGTGTCTAAGAATTTAAAAACAGTCAACAGGATCTGATACTACCTGTTCTAAAAATGATTGCTGCAAAATTATTACTAAATTTTGACTCACCCTCTGAAAACACTGTACATAATGACATAATATTTTCAACTAAGGCCATGCCTTTTATGATCTGTCTGCTACTTGCATCTTTAAAGGTATTATTTCTTATACAACTTGCAACGTAAAAACCCCATCATTATTCTAAATTTTGTTTTCTCTCTATCTTAACCATTCTAAAATGGCAAATTCAGGCAGCCATTCCTACTCATTTTTCGTAAATAACTGGACACATTCTGCCTTAAAAGCAGTTTGCACATCTGAAATTGAGAGACCTAGAATTAGAGTGTAATTGAGGATGCTTCACTTAGATTATTCCCTTTTTTTTTCTCTCTTTAAAAAACGCCAAACAAACAAAGAAAAAAACCAAAAAACAAACCAAAAAATTACAAAACAATGCATTTTGTAGCAGAGTACAAAAGTATAAATGGGAAAATCAGTACTCATACATCTTTGTCTTTGGTTTCTATTTCTGACATACTAAACTTTGTAGTTTAAAAAAAAAGTGAAATAGCACATCTAGAAATACATGTCTGGCTTCAGACCCTGTGTCCTCTGACTGTCAATTTTCTGTTTTATAAGGCATGTAATGCTCTTGATCAGAAGGGTGCTTGTATCAGTCTAGGCTGACCTCTCTTTTTTCATTGCTCAATAACTTGTCAATGACTTACTGTGCACCTGCTAAATGAGTTTCCTTTCAGATAAGTTTGAAGAGGAGTAAAGATGTCAGATGGCCACTTAATTTAAAAGCTGTCTCTGACTGAGGCCAAAACCAACTGGCAAAAACAAAGGGAGGAATTGTCCACCCTGAATACACAATCAGATGCAGGACAAGAACAACAAGAGTTCTTTCCAAAGGGAAAAAACACAGGGCAGATATGAGAAAACTGGAACAATTAGTATAATATATTAGTGGGACATATTATGACAGCTCTCTCAGAAGTGACAGCTTCTATCTCCTGTTCTGCCTATTGTTTTATCTGTGCTTCATGCCTAAATTATAGCTTACTTGAGATCAAGATTTCATGCCTATTTTTCTTTTCCACTTTATTGGTGACTAGTGAAACCAGAACAAACATGACTATAAACTTAGGCTGTTAGACATCTTGAACTGCACCAATGTGTGCAGTACTAAGAAGTATAATGGCAACATACAATTTGACCTGATTATTACCTAAATCAGTTAAGATTCCTGTTTCAGTAAGACCCACATAAAGGTGTCCATATTACCCTCTTTGCTATAGGTCTTGTCAGGTCTTCTGTGTCCAGGAGTTGGAAGAAATGTAAATACTTGAGGTACTTCCTAAGCCTGTATTTTAGTTAAGAATGAGGCAACATTTTAAACCATAAAGTTCCAGTCTATTAAAGCATCTTACAAGGATTGAGGAACCTAACCTCCAAAATCATAGGGTGGTATTATCTTTTATTTCAGAGAGATGTATGTTCTCTACCTCCATTTTCTGATCTTTCATGAGGCCTAAAATCTTAAATTCCCCCTAAGACGAGTTTTCTTAGTTTGGGTTCCAGGGTCACATTCCCTTCCTTGGCTGTTGGTAGCTGTAGTGAAGTTACGTATTTTTCATGATTCCAAAACATTCTGCAAGATTTCCATGTAAATAACCTCTGGGTTATAAGTTAAAACAATTATCAACAGCAGTGCAGGGTACATGCTTACTTGATAGCATAAAGCAATGTTTAATATGTTGCTTTGGTAACCATCCTTTCTCAAGAGCCAATGGTTTGCTTCTTGTTCTACAAAAACCTCCTCAGGTCTTGTTTTATACATATTGCAAAAGATGGGGCTGTGTTCATGAAAACTTTATATCTTCCATAGATGGCAGCTTATTTAACTTTTCAATAATATAACCAGAGGCTTCTTCCTTCCCCAGAGTAGTACTTTACTGGAAGGAATGAAATTATCAGAGCCACTGATAGTCCTGGCTTTGGTATGGGAGGGGGAAAATTCATTTAGGCTATTTTCATTGACGTAGAAAAATGACTGCAAGATAAAATAAGAAACATTAGGACAGCTATATCTTTGTCCAATTTATTTTATTTTAATTTCTATCACAATTTTTCAATACAAACAGAAATCTGTTTAATGGAGAAAGTAAGATCATTTATTTCATAGTAAGTAGCAGGTATGTTTGTTTATTTTTTATTTTTATAAAAGACAGTTTAAATTATTAATCATACTGCAGCATTCAGTAGTCATTTACAATTTTATGCCTTATGTAATGCTGTCACAGACTAGTTAAGAAATTGTGAAAATATATGTTATACAACTTAAAACAAACTTAAATGTTGTTCAGTTTAAAATTTCTCAGAAGATATTTCCTAATATTACAAATGTCTTAAAGAATTACTGCAAAGATTATCTTTTAAAATGAGAATTGCTGCATTTTTCTCAGAGAATTATGAATTTTGCCCAGCTCTGAATTTAGTTCTCCAAGTCAAATCAATAAGCACAGCAACAACCCACAAAAGCTGTAGGAAAGTGAAAAAATTGAAATAACGTGCAGAACAACTCATTGCATTGTGTCATCTCTTCCACCGTAGTTACATCAGTCTCATCCCATCACAGAGAAAGGAGTGGGATAGCAGTGGACAGGAATAGAGAGAATTAAAGGGATGAATTATCTAGCTGTTAAAAACATGCAGTCCTCATAACTTTCCTAAAGGCTTTCCTTAAAAAAAGGTTTTGATCTTACTTACTTTTCTCAAAGACTTACAAAATGGTTAAAACTCAAATACGAATAGTCATAGAAATACTAGCACTATTGGTACTTGGTGCTGAAAATCTCCAAAGTGCCCTACAAATACAGACCTCACAAGATAATTTCTAAAGGGGACATGAATGTTTCTATGCTAATAAAATGTTTTAAAAATACTCCCCAATGTTAAATGTCTTGACTCAAGGTTAAAGAAAAGTAGTCAGACAATTTGGAGATTAAAGATACATAGGTCTTCATCCACATCCCATGTTTAATCCAAGTTTGGGCTCGAATTAACAGAAAAAGAGGAAACTAATTAGATTGTTGATTAATTTTATTGCCATTGATGCCGAAGGGATTTTTGATTTTTTAATTTTCATATTTTGTAGATTTTAGGAACACAGTAAATGTAACACTGTAACACTGTAG
>JAWWLZ010000001.1:98063655-98102238 GCA_035041345.1 Poliocrania exsul | reverse complement strand
GGAATGGGCTGCCCAGAGAGGTGGTGGATTCACCATCCCTGGAGATTTTTAAACTGAGATTGGACATGGCACTGAGTTCCATGATCTAGTAAATGGACTGGAATTGAACCAAGGGTTGGACTCGATGATCTCGGAGGTCTTTTCCAACCCAATCAATTCTATGATTCTATGATTCAAGAGAAAAGAGGAGATGGAAAAAATATTTTAAATCATTAGGATGTGTCTACTTGGAAGGGAAATCTTAGAATTTGTCTTTGTTTGTCAACGCCTCAACTGAAGACTCAGAGGTGACAACTGTGCATTTTATATCTACACAATATCTCATCTATGACGGGTGATTATTACTACTTTTTGTGAGCTTTTGAGCTACTAAAGTTTTTCTCTGATGTGAAAGAGAAATAATCATCACCCTTCACTGAAAAGATTTTATTTGTTCTGCTAGAAGTCATGTCTTCACAAAAGCCCATATTTTAAGACTGAATTAGTAAGCACATCAGCTTCAAACAGTTTTTATTTCTGCTTGTTAGTTTTTAAGGGAGGAATGCTAGCCTTTTCCTCTTGCATGGAAGGTGATCAAACTCTGGCAGTAGAAGTCCTGCAGAACATCGGGAATGTATATGTCACAGGGAATAGCAACCCACAAGCTTTGTGTAGCCCAAATTTTTCCATTGGCTGAAAGTATGTTATACATTGAATGCTTTTTTCAGGTTAAAAATAGTAACCATTTTTTGAGAGTTTTTCAAAATACATTGGCCCTTCCTCCATGTCTTGAAGGCACAAGTTTTCATTTAAAATATGTATATTAAAATGAAATGATTCCTGTGATGCTTCTGACAACTGGGTTTTTTTTATAACACTCATATAATATTCAAGACTATGTGTTTTTCTTGCAAGCCAACCTGAGAAAAACCAGTGCACATCTATAGCATGACTTCTTGATATCCACTCAAGTACACACTAATTTTCTGTGCTACATTTCTAAGGACTCTTATATGCATTGTTAAACGTGCCTGGGTTGCATCAGCATATGAAGTTCTGCATGGTACTGTTTTGTAATTCTGAAGCACTACTGGCACTGAATGTTGTATTAATGCATTAACACACTGAGTATCATGTTGTTTCTGATTCTAAAGAGACTGCACTTATATGTTTCTAATTTGAAAATGGATGTAAGCTGTAAAACTCAGAGTAGAATTTCAAGATTCTAATCCATCAAAGAGGAATGGTAACATTATGTCTCACATAGTGCAAGTAGTATTTGCTTTGAGTATTTTACTCTTTATACATGAAATAGAATTGTATTAACTTCACTGAATTTAGAGTCTGTCTTCCCCAACACTTAATTCTAGTGTCTTCACTCTGTAAGTATTATCTGGTTGACTGAACGTTTCTATTCTCATTTTAGTCAGCCATTTGCTGTTTAAAACATTTAGCAGATTAAATGCATTTAGGAGTATGGAGTTATGTTTTCAGAATTTTAAGTTTTTGCCATGCTGCCCCCTGAAAATATGGTCCCTGGTCCATGAACTTTGTAATCTGGGCCTTCTTATAGGTTATATTTATGGATTTGTCCTGAAATCTGCATATTGCAAAACACCATTTAATTGCAAAAAAATCCATTCGTAGTCATTAGAAAACCATAATAAGCTATGATATTCATGGTAAAACCTCCTCCTCTTTGGCACTTAGAAAGCGGTGAAATATATTAGATGTATTCACAGGCAACTTCACTTCTACAGAGCTGCTCTTGAAAGCTGCCTGTTTGTAGAACCCCAGTTTGAATCGCCTTAACACTGCAGGGCCTGATGTAAGCTCCAGAGACCCCTCCGAGTCTTCTTTGCTACAGTATATGTTTGGTCCCACCAGCTACCCCAAAGTCTCTGAAAACTCCTAAGAAAATCCCTGCCACCCATCTCTAATTCCAATATCATTTGCCCCTATCCCATAAAACCATCATGAAGCTCCAGGTGAAGGGCCCTTGAATGGTCGTCCATATTCAGCAAAACAATGATTGCAATGGGATGAAGGGAGACAATTGATAGCTCAAGGACGTGAGGGAAAATCAAAGAAGGAAGACAGAACAGGAGAGATAGATTACATAGAGCCTTTCATCAAGCTGTTACCTTTACCAAGTTAGCACAAATTTAACTCACTACTTGCAGAATGACTAGGAAAGCTACTGAATTTCACCTCTCTAAATGTAGCTTGAAAAGCTGATGAAAGCAGGAAGTAAGACTTAATCTCTGTCAAATTTGAGTCTCTTTGATCTTACTATTGCTTAGGAAAAAAAGAGTCATAACCAAAAGCAATCTGAACCTCTCCTCTCCAGTCATATCTAAAATCTCAAAGTATGTTTTCCGTAATGCCATACCATATATACTGTCTGTGCTGTGCTATGATGTGGTGGGCTGATCTTGGCTGGACACTAGGTACTCACCAAGTCATTCTCTCATTCCTCCTCAGCAGGACAGGAGGCTAAAATAAGATGAAAAGCTCATGGGTCTAGATAAGGACAGTGAGATCACTGACAAATTACCATCTTGGGCAAAATAAATTCATCTTTAGGAAAACTGATTTAATTTATCAGCAATTAAAAGTAAAGATGGTTAGGGAGAAACAAAAGCAAAGCTAAAAATAACTCTCCACACCCACTTCCTTCTTCCAGCCTTGAACTCATTCATGACTCTTTTGTCTTTCCCTGCAAGTGGCACAGTGAGATGGGGAATGAAGGTTGTGGTAAGTTAATCACAGTTTAATGCTTTTTCTTACTCACACTCTTCCCCTACTCCTATGGGAGGTCCCTCCCACAGGAGACAGTCATTCATTAATTGCTCCAATGTGAGTCCTTACCACAGGCTGCAGTTGTTCAAAGGACTGATCCAGTGTGGGTCCATTCCTCTTGATACACTACTTCAGGAATAGACTACTCCAACTTAGGTTCCCCACAGGTTTACAGGTCCTGCCAGAAAATCCTCTCCAGTGTGGATCCATCCGTGTGGGCCACAGTTCCTGCCAGAAGTCTGCTGCAGTATGGGCTCTCCATGGGCTGCAGAGCACATCCACCTGCTCTGGTGTTCCTCCACAGGCTCTAGTGTGGATGTCTGCTCCACTGTGGTTTTCTCCATGTGCTACAGGGGACTCTATACTCAGCATCTGGACCACGTCCTTCCCTTCTTCTTCATTGATCTGTGTGTCTGCAGGGCTATTTTCCTCACATACTCTACTACTCTCTCTCACTTACTGCAAAAAATTTTTAATCCTCTTTAAATAGGTTATCCCAGAGGCACCACCAGAGTTGCTGATGGGCTCAGCTCTGGGCAGCAGCAGGTCTGTTTTGGAGCTAGCTTTGTTCAACATGGTGGCAGCTCCAATTCTTTTCCCACAGAAGACACCTCTGCACTACCAGAACACTGTCATGTGAACCTAACACAAACTGATAGAAAAAACCCGAAACATGTCCCATGGTGATAGGAAGGATTCTCTAATGTAGACCTCTAATGTGAATTCAAAGTGCCTGTTTCTCAGTCGATGCTTAGCAAATCTAACAATCCTTTATTGGCTACACAGATTAAAATATGCTTAATCCATCAATTCAGAGTTGTAAAATACATTAGAAAAAACATTTTGTCCGCAAAGATGATTGTTAAAAAGAAAAAAGGGATATATTCACAAAAAATGCATCATATTAGCTGTCATAATGTTTATACTACAAGTAGATTAATGAGCAGTGTTCAAGTGAAAGGCATCTCTGCAAGAATTGCAATTGGTCATAAAGCAAACATCCTATTGGTCATAAACCAAACATGCACCTTTTTAAAGAAATACTCTACAGTCTTCAGAACTGAAACTAGAGCTTCCTTTTTGTTAGCTAAAGATAAAAACAATAATATATTTTTACTATGTAATTTATTGCATGATGCATCCAGCTCCCAAGAGCCTTAAAACTCATGCCTTTCTCATAATTAATAATGATTAATGAATAATGAGGAATTACTCCTCATACATCCATGGTTTGCCTTTCACCATTTGGTTACCTCTGCTAGCTAGTAAAATGTACTTTATGCAAGGGAGCTAAACTTATTTTGACTTCCAAAACAATTACTACTTAGCAGATTTGGTAATTATTAAATTTTGGTCAACAGGTGCACATCAGTGGCACACTGTGCAATTTTCACTGCTAACCACAGTGAATAATGACTATATTTAGAAATAAAATACCTTTAAGTAAATAGTAAAATATTCAATTCAAGTCTATTCAAATGAAATGCACTGACTAGGAGATATATCTTATTACATGCAATGTAAGAGTTACATACAGAGAGGAACTTTCCATGGCCCAAGTCCTCATTTTGAAAAAAATATCAAGTCAGAACAGTAAAGAGAAAATTCAGAGCTCTATAGCTTTCAGAAAGAACTTTTTACGAAGGTGGGCCCACTATAAAGGACCAAAATGCTTTTCTCAAAACCATTATATTTCTTTTCTGAGTAATTTTTGGTAGCTGCTGCATAATATTTGTGACTTCTTAAAAAAACAAATTAAAAATTGTCAAAGATTTACAGTCCTTACTGGGTTGTATTCTAAAAGAGAGAAAAATAAAATACTGCAAAAATTAAGTACAGCATATGAACATAAATGGCCTAGTTGAGAATTAAATACACAAATCTCCATTTTAAGTACTTTTTAACAGAATAAGACAAATAATCAACTAGGGATGAGTCATGAGCAAAGATAACTTGTTTCTCAGTATGTCAAGGAAAAACTTTATAAATCCAAAGTACAGCAGAAAAAGAAAGAGAAAGGCTTTGAAATCACTGTCTTTGGAGTTGCTTGTGGCAAGACAAGACACACCACCACAGAAATAATTTCCTCAGATATTCAGGATTCACTAAAAAATAACAAACTATAAATGCCTTTTACCTGAATATTCTGTGACTGTTGAAAAATCTCAGAAGTTAAAATTGTATACTGAAAATAGGAGCTATACTCACAATTGGACAAATTTGGCTTTCCAATTTTCTTAGTTTCCAAGTAAGTTCTCATTAAGAAAAGCTAAAGTTAGTGGCAAACTCTCTTGACCTATTTCTCTCAGTCCTGTACAGATTTCTGCTCAGACAAAACATGCAAAAAAGATATTTTCCCCTCAAGATCTGGAAGTAAATTGAACTTTAATGAAGGTGAAATTACAGCTTAATGGAATTTTTTACAAGCTTCATCCTTATTTCCCATTTTACTTACATGACACAAAAAGAAAAAAGTAGCTCTGAAATATATTTGGCCATTACTTGTATTTTGGCTTAATTCAGTGGTAAAAGTCTGACAGCTATGAAAGAGGTGTGAATATTCTGAATAAATATATATTAGCTTGTTTCATAACTACATTACTTCCTTCTGTGTATGTAAAAAATTCTACTGACTTCAGCACAGGTACAGTAGTGCAGACATGGTCTGAAAAAATTGGTCCATTGACTTTAACTACTCATGCAACCGGATGACTTTAAGGTTATTCATTCACCAGTTACAGATATGTTAAAAATCTGAATCTGCAGATATGAACGTTATTATTAAGTTTCTATTTCTGACTGAAAGAAAAAAAATATTGTGTCAGGATTAATGTTTTACACAGCTAGCTTCTTTCTGCAAAATAGAAGCAGTCTTTGATTATAAGGAAAACCACTTTGACCAGTGTGGATTACAAAGCATGAATTAGAAAGGAGCTAGGAAAAAAGGAAGATGTCTCAAAACAGACCTTTATGTTCCTCCTCAATATGTCTGATTCACACTGACTAGACAAAGCAATATGGTAGTTGCGCAGTTTTGGCTTCCACATTCACTCCCCTATTCTACAGCTAGAGGTTGATGAGAAGTACAGCTTATTTCTAGGTTGTGATTGCCCATCATGTTACAGGGACATGACCTGAAGATAGTAGAGGTGGGACTGTCTATTTGGGTTAAGACTGTTTTTCCTATTAGGGTGAAAGCAGTAAAACATAAATAGTGCTTTCACCTTTTTCACCTCCATTTCAGCAATATTAGTCAATTAGGTTTAGAACCAGGTAGGCTTTTTAGTTCTTTATAATGTGCACATTATGGCCACGATGTACAAGGAAGATAAGTTATACAATAAGAGCCCTGAGGTATCAGTGAACAACATAGAAATTATACAACTAGAGCCTGACAATCCCTTATAATGCACTTAAATCCCTTGTATGTGAAGGGGAGAAGGAAGAACACATCATTCTCTTCTTCCTCAAGTGTCACACAATAATTAATTAATGCTCTTTGTCTATATTAATTTCCATGCATGTCTTGGATGTTTGCCTTTTAATTTCTTACTCTTGAACTTAAGTTATTGACTTCAACATAAAATGAGTAAATAGAACATGAGGAGGAAACCAGCAGAAGCAAAAGTCACTCATGTGAATGTACCACACTGCCATGCCCTTTTTACCGCAACATGACATGTTCTTAAAGTACCTCCAGGCCATTCCAGTCTCATTTCAGACTACAGAGCATATTACTGCAGATTGTACTTGCAAGTGCACACTCTCCTCAGCTCTTCTACTTGTCTGCTTCATGCACTACTGCCCTCACCTTGCTGTAGTTTAAAAATAACTCATAGCAGAGGCAACTCTTAATGCATTTTTGTCCTGGTTTCAGCAGGGATGGAGTTAGTTTTCTTCCTAGAAGCTGGTACAGTGCTGTGTTCTGGCTTTAGTGTGAGAATAGTGTTGGTAACACATTGGTGGTTTGGTTATTGTTGAGGAGCGCTTACCCTAAGACAAGAACTTTGTAGTTTCTCAAGCTCTGCCAGTGATCACAAGAAGCCAGGAGGGAGCGTGCCCAGGACAGGTGATCCGAAGTGACCAAAAGGATATTCTGTGCCATATAATATCATGCCCAGTATACAAACTAGGAGAAGTTGGCTGGAAGGGTCCAGTTGCTGCTCAGGGTTGGACTGGGCATTGATCAGTGAGTGTTGAGCAATTATACAGCACATGACTTGCCTTTCTATGGTTTTATTTATGTCTGTCTCTCCTTTACATTGCTATTATTGCTATTACTAAAAGAATTATTAACATTATTCTATTTTACTTATAAACTTATAAGTATAACTTACTTATAATGTTTAATTATAAGCTTATGCTTTACTTAAGCTGTTCTTATCTCAACTCATAGGTTTTACCTTTTTTACAAGTCTCTCTTGCATCCCATGGGTGGGGGAGGGAGTGGCTGCACAGTACTTAGTTGCCATGTGGTGTTAAACTGTACAGTCCTTTCTGACACTCAATGTGGGTCACAAAGCATTGAGATAATGACAAATCTCACCTGATTGTGTTAATAGTAAGCTGTTATAGGAATGCATTGTACTGCTTTAATAGTCAGTGGTCACAAAGTTGATTTGCTGTTGAATAAAAAGCTTTTTTGAGGTTTTGTTATGAAGATTTCTTAATTATTATGGTGGTTCTGTTAGTTGGTAATGTGAAGCAAACTTTTTTTCTAACTTTTGATAAAAGAACATAATTCTAATACCTTAAAAATTATATTACTATTTCTCTGCTTTTTGGCTTATTAACACTTGATCCATAAATTGCTCTTAGATGTGCAGCTCGTTATAAGAGAAATTAGAAGAATGATGTTTGAAACAAACATCAGCTTGACAGCAAAGACCAAAAGACCACATACGAGTGCTGGAAAAACTGTTCCTCTCCAAAACCAAAAGAGTAGTCTTGCACTTAAATGAAAGTAATACCAAAATATATATAAAAAAATCCTATCTATTTTTGTGGAAGAGGGTTGCCTTACACACCATGTTTATACCAAAACTAAGTTCCTACTTAATTTTAATACTGAAAAGACAACCTCAAGTAGGGAAAATAATATGTGTTCCTTCTTTCCGGAGTTCAGAGGTTCATTAGGGAGGACAGAGACTCAGTTATGCATATCCAGTTACCTAGCATCATGTTTAGCTATTTATAATATTCTACCTGGGCTCCAGATTGCACACCAGAGAGGTGCAGGTGACCTGTAAATTCCATAATTATATCTGTCAGTCCAATCTCGAAGTCTTTGATACAATGGTAGGTGCCCAGGCTCAGGCTGCAGAATCACTTCTTGTCTTCTGAATAGTAGGGATAGGATTCAACTTAAGAACAGATGTCCTAATTTAGAAGTAGGAATTATAGAAAGGTATCAACAAATGAGCCAACCTCTGACTAAATGGACATGTAGTTAAAACAGATAATGTAATTTAGAGAGATATCAGATAACTCCAAAACAGTTACCTATTACTCAGTTTGACATTTTAAATATAGGATTTTAGTAGTATTTTAAATGACTTAATGTATCCTCTCTGGCCTCAGTTTTACTTATCCTGATCCTCTGTTACTTCTGGTATCTCAGGCAAAACTTTGTATCACAAATATCATTAGATTCTTCTGCTTAGTGATTAACTTTTTAAGTTTTGGAAGGTAATGTAACTATATTGATACCACAAAGATGGGCTATTGCTTCAGCTGAAATACTTTGCAGAGCTTTCAATATGCAAATATCATGCTTGGGAATACTGAAGGACAGGTCATACAAACTTTGAGCCTGTATTTACTGTAGGTATTAATGGCTGTTAATAAATTATCTAAGATATTATTCAGTCACCATTGAAATACTAAGTTCAGTGCTGTACAGAAAATATTTCTGATTAATTCCATAAAGACTTTCTCCTACTTGTAGGCTATGGTTTCCCTCACACAATGAACCTATTTAAAAATTGTTGCCACTAGACACACTGTCTAGGTACTGGTTTCTTTCAGCCAAACAAGTTGAAATTTCTGTTCATTAACTGACTGGAATGACTATGGATCTCAGTTTTTATCTGTTTAGAAAATTAAGGTTAATGTCTTCTCCCTCTAAAGATAAACATGGGAACGTCACAATGCAATTTATTCTACCTTATCTTAAAAAAACAGGATAAGTTAAGTTAAGATGAACACAATTCTCTGTGTTTATCTTAAAATTGAAGAAATCAAGATACAATTAATTTGTGTAGTACCTACCACAAACTCTATCTCTACTTGGTCTTAAGGGTCCAATAACTTGCATCTAGACAGAGCATAAATTAATTTTTCTTAAAAGTGAATCAAGGGAATGCCCTAGGTTGTAAACTACAAAGAAACTTTTACAGAAGTTAAGAACTTAGGTAAGATTTTATTCCAGATGTTCACAGAGGCATTTATTCCCCATTATGATGGTGAAGATAAATTAACATTTCCTTTAAGAGATCTGCTTCAGTTGAGATTTAGAATTTGGGTTCAGATATCTGCATAATAACGATATGCCATTAGTAAAAAATGAGCTAGATCAGACAGAGAGGAATTATATTCTAAAAATCTTGGAGGTTTAGTCCTAGTGCCTATATTGCAACTAAGTAAGTAATTAAAATCAGTAATTTTTGTTAGTTTCATATTTATTTGGCCCAAACAGCATGCTTTTTCTGGTATTTTTTATAGGTACAAACAACAAATCATCAACTGCCTAAACATATGCATGCCCATGTGGTCTACATATTTTTAAGGAGTTTTGAATAACTATTCTTTGAAAGTCAGCATACATACCTCCAATACATGGATATTTTAAAAATTTCACTAATAATACAGATGGAAACAAAAGTTTCTTTTTCTCATAAAGAGCTCTAAAGCTGTACAGTGATGTTCAGCAAAGTTTATAAAACCTTCAAAAGACAAGCAGAGATGCAACTCCTCAGAAAACTCAATAGAGATAGAGAAGCTCAAAATCTCCTAACTCCTAGCAGTAGCTCTTTATAAAGTCTGAAATCTTTATTGGTGGAGACCACGGGAATCATGAGGTCCAAAAAGTCTAGCCATCATTTAAGGAACTTAAGTCTCCAAAGACAGTCTGGGCAGAGCAAGTAAACTCTGTAGGCTAAATAACCAAGATTTAAGGGACTTTAAAGTTTTAGCCAAACTTTATTAAAAACCTCCATGAGATACACCATTTAAGAGTTTAATTTTTTTTGTGTGAAAATCCAGAGCCTGAACAGTATTTTTCTTTTTTTTCAAGGAGCTACAAGTGACAAATGATAACCACAGTTTCACCATGTGAAGTATTCAGTGGCATCACTTTTATCGCGCGCCTACCAGTCGGGTCCTCACTCCCACACTGTTGTGTGACACCTTCCAGTTGTGCCAAAGCAACTACTTTTGAGTTCAGCCTGGAAGATAGACAGAGGCTGATAAATTTTTAAAAGAGATTCTTTACTTCCACCTCTATTTCAAGGAGGGTTTTTGCATAGATCACTTGTTTTATGCCACAAACACTGGTGTACGAATGACTAAGTGTTGCTCTGTTACTGGCAAAAAGAAGCCAAGGGTTGACAAGAGGGTGGGAACTCCTTGCACTGGTACTGTCAAAGACTCATGGTCTGAGACTGAGAGGCCAAGTCTGATACTCATCTGTTAGATAAAAAAAAATAAAAACTACATTAAAGGGCTAGTTATTTTGCAAGTTCTTGTATAATTGCTATCCCAGGGTTCCAACCCCCTATTCACATTAACTACTGTGTTAGACACATTTGTTTGCAGTTCTAACTAGTTCCAGTGAGGAACCCAGGTTAGAAAAAACCCAAACTAACAAACTAACAAGAAGCTAAATCAAAAACATGGAGAACAGAAAAAATGGTGGTGCAATATGAATTTGGAGAATGGGAGCTACAGACCCGACTTTAATATATGAAGCATGTGGGGAGCAAGTGCCTTACCTGAGATATGCTTCATGTGATTTTATAGATGTGTAGTTAGGACAAAGCTGAAGAAGTATTCTTGTGCTGACTGGATATACTCTCAGCCACCTACACACAAGGAAGTGTATATGTGCATTGTTTTATTAATTTTACTCTTTTAAGAAAATAGTAAATACAGTATTAACCAAATAACAATCTTTTCTACTAAAAAGCATCAGGTGCATGCTAGGCTCATGGGCATGAGACTTTCTCTTCTCTTTTTATTTAAATAAGATATATCTTCAAGCTCAAAAACAGAACAGCTTTTCTGTTGCTTTTCTGTTTTGAATATACATTTAAAGTAAATTATTCAAGAAAGCAATCTTGTATTAACTCTAGAATCAGTTTTTCTTAAGCTTTAATATATGTCAGGCCAACTAATATCTAAGTAATTAGAATTTCCAAGAAAAGTTCTGGCCTTTTAGAATGATTCTCTTATCTTTAAGAAGATTTTTTATTCCCGTCTATTAACTGAAAACTTGTAGGAATAGACTCACTTGAATAAATTAGCTTTCCTCTAATAGACAAAAGCAGCTTAAATTCTTACTGTTGCTAAAACAAGTATCTTCCCTCCATAACAAACTATTAGTATAAAACCAGTTGTTAAAAAAAAGAAATGTTATAACTTACTGTATAGGTAAAAAACAAATCTGATTTCAGAGCATTTAAAATAGAGAGAGAGTAGAAAACCCATTGGGGAAGGAAAAAATCCCAACATGTACTTTTGTAAGACCCCAACTCTTGAACTACAAGCTCTTCAAAGGAGTTTTAGTGTAAAAATATACAAGACTTCAAAAATTCACCCTTCAAATCAGAGGAGCCCTCAGGGGTTTTTAACACCTTAAGAGAGAGTGCATAGGAGAAAAGCTGCACACATTTTCTCAGGGAGTACTTTTACTTGTAAACTTTATGAAGTAAGAGTACTTGGCAAAAGTTTAAAGGGCAATATTGAACCAAAATAAAGCATTCAACAAAGCATTGACTTAGCACATGGTAACTCATACAACTTAGTGAAATCCAACACATGCAGTCCCAAGTTACATAATATATTTAGAAAGGAGATTAAGAGAAGTAAAGAAAGAGAAAAGAAAAGGAGAAATATAGCTACCATCCACAGGCCCAGCTACAGGAGTCTAGAAGAGAAGGATTGAAACATGGAGATCACACATTGCTGCTTTTACTGCTCTGGCCCCCTGTGGCCACCTCTCCCAGGCTGACTTCTGGCCCACTGGCCACTGTGGGGCTGCAGGGTGTGGTGTGGTCATGGTCCCACCTGCCTTTGACTGGCAACTGCCCCAAGGTCGCCTCAGCAGGCTCTCAGGGACTGAGGTGTGGCACAGAGCATCACCTCACCTGCGTGAAATTCCACCTGGTCCTCCCTTCCTCTCCACTTAAGTTGTTCTGGTTCAATAATTACTATAATAATCCAGTGTCTCACAACTTTTAAGACCAAGTGAGAGGAAAATGGGAATCTAAACATCTGAATAATTGGTTCTGACTGTGGTTAGGTAATACCTTACCTATAAGGATATGCATTATTCTTTGTCATAGTATATTAAGTATGTCATTAGGGATGGTGACATTATAGAATTTCAGGTTGGTCCACCACATTGTTCAGAATCTTGAAAACTGGGGAAGAAACATAATAGTAATTAGTAGTAAAAAATATGTCACTTCAAAAGCACTGAAATTAATTTATGTCCTGCAACCACCTCCAACAGTTATGGTGGTTGGATTAGATGTGAATTTTAAGTCCCTTCCAGCTGAAACTATTTCTGTTCTTTTATTTTCTAACCCAAATTTGTCCTTCCCTAAAAGGAGTACTTGTTAGAAAAGCAAATTAGTCTTTGTGACCAGGACATTGACTTTAAGATAACTTGCATACACTGCTTATTGCCTCTATCTGTCTCTCGCTGTTTGTATTTTCATGCCCTCTACATGACTTTCCTGAATCTTCAAGACTGTACAGTATCTTCTAGATTATATAAGAAAAAATGGCTCCCTAAACACTGAAGACCAGGCACAGAGACTTAGACTACCATGCAGAGGGTAGTGCTTCCAGGAGGGCAACAAACAGCCAGATGCCAGGCTGAGGAATAGCTTGGCACACCCTCAACACACAGGTCTTGGTGCAGAAGAGACAAGATCAAGTCCAGGCTAGGGTTAAAACCAGTCATCTTGTAGAGCCATTTAGTGAACTCACAGCCTGTTTCCAAACTTCAGGTGTAAAAGGAAAAAAGAGGTCGTTTGGTTACTTTTGGTCAGCGAAGAGTAGCATCCTGACAGCTCCAGGCAGACACACCACAGCCAGACTGTCCTCAAGCACTGACAGGTTGAGAATTACAGAAATCTTTGAACAAATAAAGTACATTAACAAATGAATGAAAAAAAAAAGAACAAATGGCAGCCATCAGTTCAAGAAGATGGGTAGGATCAATTGTAGAGGTAGTCATCACAAATTAAGCCCACAGAGAGCCTTTTCAGTACAGCAGGAAAACACATGAATCTCATTTCCACCCCTACTAAGCTCAGACTTTCAAGATAAAAATAATTTCATGGAACATTCAGCTTAGTAAAAGGATCAGTAGCCAAGAAATAGATTCACTTACCAGTGAGGATATTAGTAGCAATTTGTTGGGAGAAATTTGGAAATATCTTGGAAAGAGCAATTTGCCTAGAAATAATCAACAATAATTTATGAAAAAAATACAGTGGCTGGATTTTCTTTTCTTACCATATAGGATTTATCAAAGAAATCATTGTAACAATCAACACAGAAGATAAAATGCATGGCTAATTCTTGATTGTTTTTTTTTTCTAAACATAATTTCAACTGCCTTTTTGGAGAAGTGTACCGGTTCTGGCTTGGATGGAGTTAATTTTCATCATAGCAACTCACACAGGCCTGTGTTCTAGATTGGTGAAAAAACCCAATGCAGATAAAATGCTCATGTTCAGCTGTTGCTGAGCAGTGCTTGCACACTGTTGACGCTTTCTCTGTTTCTCACTCTGTGTCTCCCCAGTGAATAGCGGAGGATGGTGGCAGTGTGTGCACAAGAGGTTTGAAGGGTGTATGACCAGGCAGGTGACTCAAACTTGCCAAAGAGGCATTCCCTGCCATATAATATCATGCTTATTAGTAAAAAGGGAAAAGAGAAGGCTTTAGAGAGGTTAGTCATCTTTTGCTCAGGAACTGGATGGACATGCATAGGAAGTGGAGAGTGATTGCCTTTACATCACTGGTCTGCTTTTCTTTCTCTCTCCTTCCACTTCTCCTTCATTTATTAAACAATTTTTATCTTGACCCACTAGTTTTTGGCTTGTGGTCTTCTTCTCCTCTTCTTCCATCCCTCTGGGAGTGAAGGGGAGTGAGAAAGCAGCTATGTGGTTCTTGGCTAACCAGGGTTAACCCACAACCAGAGAGTAAGGGGGCAGATATCATTGCATAGATAAAAGACTAGAAAATAAATTTGTTGTAATATGCAAGAAGTCCCAGAAATCAATACTCCTTAGGCTGGAAAAAGGTATGCCTGAGTCCCAGGGAAGGATTCATGGGTGTAACATCCATTCATTTATCTTTGGCCCTATTTAATTTCCTACAAGGATAAAAAAAAAAACACACACACCAAAACAAAACAAACAACAACAAAACAAACAAAAAACCAAAAACCAAAACCAACCAACCAACCAAACCAAACCAAACCAAACCCCAAAACTAATAAAGATAAATTATGAATGTGATTCCAATTTAGTTAGTAAAATTACACCTTCAATACATATACACAGCCCCAAAATTATGTGTTAGTGTAGAGATCATGGCCTTGATTTTTTTTTTAATTTGCACTGTCGTAGCAGAACATGTTAGGTATTTGAAAAAAAACATGAGAAGTTCAGACATCAGCAGCAGCATAACACATTTAGCTCTGGATTGTGCTAATTACAAGGTATTATTATACATTCTGCCTGCTTAACATATCTTCATTTTCAATCTAATCCACTTCAGGGGAAAAAAATATCTCAATATTTCTGATTAAGCATTAAAGAGAAGAACCAACTAGTTTTTTTCAGAGTTTAGTGTTATTTCTTTTTAAAGATGAATATGTTTAGTAGATCACTAAAGAACAATGCCCTAGCTACTGAAAAAGGTTAAGTACTGGCATTATGTTTCCATCCCTTCATTTTCTGAAAGAAGTGTAATAATAATAATTACACTTGATAATAGAATTTAGTGGTTGCCTAACTGTGTTTTGATTTCTCAGGATTAGCAGTTGGTGATGTAATTTTTATTCCTTATGATTGCAAGAGGCACAGCATTTAACCAGTTGGTTCTTATTTAGCATTTCACAGACTGCATTCTTTTTGATACTGATTTCCAGGTAATGAAGTAACTTGTATTTAGATATTTTTCAGGGGACGATTCTTTTAGTATTTTCAGTTGGAAGTTAAATGTGCACATTCCAAGTACTGAATGAATAATGCTTCTAATATGCATAAAGCCACTGGATTTTTTCAAGCTAGGATTTAATGTCCTAGTTTGTTTTAGTTGTGTTAGAATGGAGAACAAAAAGTAAACTTGTATGTCTGCATTTTATTTATTTGGAAAATTCACCCTTCCAACACACACAGCATACAAGAGCAGATCAAGTATAAGATTCATAAAACAGAATATTTGAATCCTGATTAGATGCTGAATCAATACTTATCTACTCATTTGTTTTATCTATTGGATTGTGTAGCACCTGTATTTTGACATTTATCAAAGTGTGACTGAGAAGTGAAAGCTGGTCACTATTAAGGTTTCCAGCTTTCCTCTGAGTCTGTCATTTCCAAAATGTAAGTTACAAGCATGATTCTGCTCTTCCTTAGTAACAAAATAACATTGCCTTTCAGCCCCACAACAGTAAGGGACCGATTTCCACTGATCTCCTATGGGGTTAGGATTTCACCAGTAAGACTGAGCACAAAATATACACCAATAAATTTTATTTCAGCTTATCCAACTTTACAGAATCATAGAATCACAGAATCAACTAGGTTGGAAAAGACCTCTGAGTTCATTGAGTCCGGTAACATGTACTGTTTTAAACATTGACAGGATTGTGGGAATTTTGACTAGAAAGGATCCCTGGACATCACTATCCCAATGTCCTGATTGAACCAGGACAATTGCCAAGAGTAAATTGACTCATTCAGCATGGCTTGGTCTTAATCTAATCTTAATGGTTTACAATGTTGGAGGTTTCCTAGATAGTTTGAGCAAGATCTTCTAGTGCTGCACAGGAAATTTTCTTTCCTGATCCGGACTCATTCCCAAGGTGCAATCTGCAGCCATTTCTCCTTCTATTAGTAACCCGTGCACTAATCAGAGAGGTTTAGCTCCATAATTTTGCCACTGCCCTTCAGATAGCTGAAGGCATGTGTTAGACAACAGTTAAGCCTCCCCTTTGTTAGACTAAACAAGCCAAGTTTCCTTGGCCTCCTGCCCTAGGTGATGCTAGCTAGACTGTTAACACCCAAATAACTTCCTCTGCGCAATCTCTGTTTTATCTACATCTTTCTTGAACAGAACTCAAAACTGAACACATTCTACTGGTGTAGCAGCACAGGTGCCCAGTAGAGGGAGAAACAGCTTCCCTTGATCTAGTGGCCATTATCTTTTTATAACAAAGTATGTGGTTTGCAATTATGCCATCCAGAACTCAGATATCTATACGGTAGGCAACCACATCTAAGCCCATGTTATCTTCTTTTTTATATAATTCATGGTAAAATGATTTTCTTAAGATTCTATCCATTGTCCCTGATGTATTGTTATCCCTTACAATGAGGAATGTCTATTTCTGTGCTTTGATAATGAAGGATATCACCCTGGGGTAATACCTAATCCCTTGTTAGATAACCTGAAACTTCTGAATCATCTTCACAGGCTGGCATAGGGCACATCAGATGTCTCTGTATCTTAGAATCAATGCTAAACTAGTGATCCTGGAAGAGATACTATGCAAGAGATTCTGGATCTTCTGGACATATATCCCATATACAAACTGTATGTGGTCAATATGTGGTGATCTTTTCTAGTAGATAGGTATGCTAAAGTTCTAGCTGTATTTAGGTTAAACACATTCTAAATGTATAAATTCCCTGTATTATTCTTATCTATGTTTCCATCCTACTGGATTGCAGTAAAATAAATTTGAACTGCAATATTCTATTTACACTTCAATGGTGGGCTGGTTGCATTTTATTTCCCTTATGGCACTTCAAATAGTATAAAACAGAGAGAACAACAATGGGAAAGCTTTTTGTTCACAGGGATAAAAGTCAAAAGATGCCAGTATTAGTAATAATAAACATGAACAGGGCAGATGGAGCCTTCATACTCTGCTTTTCTATTATATCTCCATGAATACGGTGTTGTGGCTTTGAAGTACTTAAATTTCCAAAATCATTATGTCCACCAGTCTTTTAATTCCTTTTTATTTGCAGACTACTACTAATGTCTATTGAAATTGGTGGTTACTAATGTCCACATAGACAGAATAAAATGTAGGATGTGAGAACTATTTTTGCTGTTATTCGTGTGTATTTTAGGACATGGCACTTTCTAAGAGTATGGGAGCATCTAAAGCCACATGCACTGAGATAAAGAGTTTCACAATAGCCTATAATGAATCAAAGCTAGAAAAACTCTTCTGCTACAACTATACAAACAGTTCACTTCTGTGCAGTGATTTCAGAAAGAATATCTTCTAATACTAGAGAGTTGTTTAATGGGCATCTTTATTTTTTGTTGATGGTGAATTCATCCTTTTCAAAGGGCAAGTACAAGGCCTATGGACATTTGGGTTCCATTTGAGTGCTCAGAGTAGAACAAAATGGGATGTTAATGGTCTTGTTATGGACTCAAGGTAAATTCTACACTCATTAAAAGGCCATAGTGTCTCAGTGAGAGACAATGGTTAATAGCAGTAAGGGCAGAAAAAAAGCTGTTCAAATGATAATGCCTTTCTAAGGTGCCCTCTTTGCCACTTCAGAAATGTAAAATTAAGCCAAAGGAATTTAGGACCTTGATTATAGCTTCCACCATGAAGAACTTGCAGAAATGCAAACTGTTATCAAGTAAACTGGTGTTTAAGTGCTATCATCTAATTTCACAGAGTACACATATTTACCTTAATTCTTTTCAAACCTCTCTGCTGTTCTGTGTTTGTATATGCTGTTGTTTTTCCTGTCATCTATTAATCCACTTGAGAGACTAATTTCTGTGTCACACTTCTGAGAACTAACACTAAAGCCCTGATTCTTAGCATTCTAATTGTAATTTTGAAATAAACATAGAAGTCTTGTTTTAATGAAATATAAAACAAAATAACCTTATAGACTAACAAAACTGTCCTCATTTGTTGGTTCTTTTATATTCAAAATGCTTTCAGAGTTAGAACAATTCTGTTACAAAATAGCTGAAAGATATGTATCACATATCTACAGCACATAGTCAGAGCACATTCATAATTTATCACATAAATTTTCTACAGTTCATTGATCACCTTTTCAAACATCCAGAAGAGAGTCATCTGTGGATAATCCAAATGTTTTCTTTTTTACAATCTATCTATTAAATATGATTTTTATTTCTTTAATTATAAACTGATTATCTGTGCTGCGTAGCTGAATGGCATGATGTTCATAGATAGTCCTTTTGATAATGAAGTCATGAGATTGTTCTCAAGAAAATGGACAAAAAGAAATTATAAGGATACATCTCTATGTTATTTTATAAATCAAAAGACCTGTGTGTTCACAGCTTTCTCATTTTTTTCTGATATTATTTGTTTAAAGCAATGTGCAACAAATTTTTATTTTCAAAGTAAGTTATCACAGTTTTCTCCTCAAGACTTGGTATTACTTTGTGATTTTAATTAGTTTACCCACTGGGAAAATTCAACGCTTTGGTGTGTGCAGAGAGAAGTAGTGAATGAAACTGGATTCCCACAGAGATTTCCTAGTATAAAGTTTATACTTATATTATGTAACCTTGGCAGATACTTTTTTTCATTCTTACAGTATTTAATATATTGTCATAGTTATTTAGTGCAAGTTTCCTTGAAACTGATAGCCGTGGTACTCTGATGTTCAGAAAATGGTTGGCAGCATTATCAGTAAGTGTAGTTAGTTCATCTTTCCATCTGTATCTGTACACAGTGCCCGTTTATACTGCTACAGTAGTTAAGAAATGCGAACAGACATTGATAAAGTCATCAGTGTAAATATGAATAGCTTATCCAGTTTGAACACTACTCTGTGGTGTGTAAGCTACTATCCTGGTGTTTGACACCATTTTAGGATAAGCTATCATTCATGGATAACTATTCTTACCTCTTTTCTACCTGTTTGTATGATCTATGCTTCATGAAATGATTGAAACTTTCAGTGTTTTTTCCATATTACCTCATACCTCTGTTCTCTATTATCATTTTCTTGGTTGTCTCTGTTGATAGTATTGACCAAACTCTGCTTCTGATGCCCATTGATGCCCTACATTCCTTCAGTATTCTTTCCCATTTGGTAAGGGTTTTCCACTTTCATACTTGTGTTTTGCCATACTATTATATCCTCTTTGCTTGTCAGCAGCGGGAAGCTCTTATGGTGAGCTTAGTTGCTATTATACCTTCAGTTGCTAGCTTTCTAATGGTCTCCAAGAGTGGTAACTCATCCTCATGTCTTCTCTCCTTTCAGTTTATAACACCTACCTGACCCTCTGCTATCTTTTCTGTCCTGAAACTAACCACATGTAAGAAAAATTTCTATCATCATCTCACTTTTCCACCTTAACATTTCTGTGTTGCCTACATTGAACCTCTCATGTCTATGTCTATGTCATGTCTATTCTCTGGAGAACATCAGATGTCCACAGAGGCTTCCCCAGTTTACACTTCCTGTGGACAAGAAAACCCTGTAACACAGGAAGAGGCACCAAACACCCAGCTGCCTGGAGGTGCAGAGTTGTCTCCTCCCTCGGAACCTCACTCTGCCATGTCAGGAGTAGTTGCTGTTGCCTGTGGTGTCACCACCACTTCAGATCCTGTGTGTGCTGCTCTCAACTGGTGGTCTCATTCTGTGGGCCCTTCTATTCTGGCTACTGTCTCCTTTGTCTGCTGGACACCCCTAGGCACAAACTGTAGTGTTGTTTGACTCCCCCTCATCATTTGGAACAAAACTATTTGACCAGGAATAGCTGTCAAGGTTTAAACTCAGATTGTCTGCCTCACCAAACACACCTCCCAGAAGGGCAAGGGAGGAAGAAAGGAGCTGCAGGCTTTGGCTCAGCCCTGGAAAGGATGAATGCTCTTAGCACTAACACTATGTGCAAAAGAAGGAAGAATTATTGCTTCCTCCAGGCAAACTTGAGGATGTACTCTCCTACTCATGCACTTGTTTTCATTCCCAAGTTTCTAACAGAAGTGACTCATAACTTCAGAGGAAGTTTCAAGGACACAAACTTCAAGTCCGTGTAAATGTGTCACTGAAATTCTGGGCAAGATACTGAAGCCTGAGAGCTAACTAGTGCCGGTTTTATTTTAAATGCAGAGGTACTTGTTTTCTCTGAAAATATCCCACTGTGTTATTCAGAAGCGTCAAAAACAGCCTAATATAACTAACCCCACAGATAGTGCTGTACCCCACTGATGGAGCTGCTTCACTAGATAGGAATGTGGCAATTTGCAAAAATTTTGACTAATGTGTATAAGACACATCAGCTAACATCAGTTGGCTCATTGCTTTTCAAAAAGTTCTTTCTCACAAACTAACTACATAATTAAATGAATAAGAATTGGGTTTTTTTCAGCCTATAATTAAACCAATATTATTATTAAAAAATAACATATTAAAAAGCTACATTTGTGTTGCTTAGAGATATATTTTTAAAGAGAAAAAGTACCCAAAAAAGCCTTGGTCCTGGGCTTCAATTCAGGAATTCATTGAATTTATGCTTCATTATGCTAATTCCTTATTTAACAGTAAAACAAAATAGAAAAGTCAATAGAACTTAGAATTTAAATAATAAAAACTTAGGTGAATGATTATGGTTGGCAGACCAACATTAACACTGCCCCATTGAGTTATAGAATATTTTTCTACCAGATTTTATAATAAAAATTATCATTTTCTTTGTATATAATTCACTGAAGTTATTAATGAATGCTAACAATACTCCTTTATTACATAACTTGGAAAGATGGAGAGACTATACGCTTTTGCCAAAGGTAATAATGTCTATTTAAAATTAATAGGCCCAAGATGAGAACTCATTTATTATTTAATATTTGGTAGTGCTCATATGCTCATTTAGACACTACCATAGGGTTTTCTGTTTAGTTGCTAGCAGACAGCTGTTAGAATATTTTTTGAAGAATATCTTTGTTTTTATTTTGTCATCATAAAATACAGGTACAAATGCATCTGGACAGTTGCAGAATTAAATTTGTTCAATAACATCTTAATCAGGAAGCTTTCCCAGATCGACGACATACAGGAGAGGCAGAATTACACTGGAGTAGGACATTTCCAGGTGTTCATAACTTTCACTTGAGAAAGCAGAGACATCTGCTTGGATTCTAGTTTTGATTAGTGAATGCAGATTATGGTTGTAAGGCTAGATACAATATCTTTCCCACTAGTCTCCTCCCTCAGGAGATAAATTAGAAAGAGCCAAATCCTGGCCAGAGAGAAAAGAGCCTACATATTGCATGACAGTTCTCTCCAGCCACTGGATTATGACTATTTTGGGTGAGATCCATTCTCTTTGGACTTTCTTGTCTATTTTTTTCCAAATGAAAGATGAAAAGAAATCACAATCTCATCTCAGTAAATTATTTAACTCAGGTCAGTAGAAAATATTTCAAAACTGTTCTTATGTCTGCAAAAGGCAATTAAATTAACTTAATTGGAAAGTCTGATGTAAGTGAGAACTGGCACACCAACATTTCAGCTTTCTGACTTATGGCCAAATAATTTGTAACAATTTTTTTTAATTAATTGATTAGAGTTCACTACTGATGGGCAACAGAGATTGGTTAACAGGAGAGGTGCTTCTTTGTTGGATAGAATGGCAGCCCATAGCAGGGAGTCCAGCAACAAAGTCTGGAGGGATTCTTGCCCTGCCATTTGATGCTGAGTTGAGGAGGTCTCTGGTCGAGCACACTGCAAGGCATAGGCTGAAATGGATGAAGAGAAGAATTAAAGCATAAATTCACTCTCTTCGGGGTCAGGAAAAAATGCACTGATTATCACTGTGAAGACACCTGCTAGGCAGTCAGTTGGACAGTCCACCAAGAAAGGAGGGATAGTGTGAGCCTGGTTGAGGAAGAACAATTCAGGGACAGGGATTACAAAACTGCAACTCATTTTAAACAGAGAACCATGTTGGGATAGTACCTCTAACAAAGACCTGGGCAGCACTGTGAAAGGTAAAGGTATTGAAGTGTCCTAGAAGGTGAATATAGTAATGCCATTTTTTATGTTCTTGAGTATTTGTTGTATGTTTTAATCTTCAATTCCTCAAAGTATGCCTGACGTGCCTTTTATCAGAATTCTTGTAATGGGATTTAAATGGTTTTATTTCAATTGTCTAGTTTCTTGGTGTCCTTCTTGTGACTTTCAGACTTTACAGGAGTTATTTGTTATTTGTTTAAGTTATTTGTTATTCCTTCATAGTATGTGGTAGTATTGTTTACTTCACCTGTTGGCACTGTTAATGCTAAAGGTTGTGGGTTTTTTAAATTTACTTTTCAAATGTGTTCCTGACTGAGCTGCCTGACATTGTAAGGCATAGGCTCTCTTCAAATCCCCTTAAACCATCCTTTAGAAACCTCATAGATGTTGAATAAATGGTTATGATATCCTGGTAGGTATGCTATACTATTGTTGTTTGCAGACATTAATTAACTTGATTTTAATGTTTTAAAGAAAAAAAATACTTTAGAGAAGATACTTATAGACTGAAAGGTTGGAGAACAGCTTCTTAAGGCAAAAAGAGCTGCAGCAGGTGGGGAAGATGGGGAATTGCTTCAGGGAGACTGGAGTCAGTTCTAGGATTGTGCCATGAGTGAGTTAGGAAAATTAGTCATTAAAAAATATATATATTTTGCACTTTTTTTATACCTCCAAAGGCTAAATTTCCTAATTTTTGCCCAGTGAAAGTTGAAATTAAAAAAAAAAATCTGGTATTTATTGCTAGAGTAAAGATTAGAAATGAAGACATCAGTGAAGTTATGTCTGATATAAAAACACTTTTCAAGGGCTATAGTGTTAGAAAACTGGTGGCTAACAGAAAACATGGTGATTTTCTGAGTGAAGGTAACTCACTCGGGTGTTTGCTGTCAGGGTGCAACTCATAATAGTCCAGCCTCCATTTAATACCTGTGTGCTGTGAATCTGGCATCCAGCACCAAATCAGAGCTCTCCCAGATCATGCTTCTTCCAAATGTGTTCCACAAAATGCCTATCTCTCTCATAAATATGCACATTAAGTGATTATGAGCAGAATGAATAAAATGTTTCTTTTCTGCTACTTTTGACTCAAATTGGTAGGATTTTTATTAATATTGAGTTTTAGAAAAGTGGGAGAGTTGGAATCCTCAGAAATGTTCTTGAAAATCAAAGATTTTCTTCACTTTTTATAGGTAAAAAATTAAATAGCACTTCTATATCTCTCATTGTCTTTTCACTTAAAGCTGGTTGAGAGTGAAACAGGTTGTAAAGGGAAGATTGGTGGGAAAATGTTCAGGATTTCCAGTTAGAATAATCCTATGAATTGTCTAAGAGAAGATTATTTGAAAATATATTTTAATATTACTCATGTTATTTTTCTTTTATTTAGTTTGTGTTTCCAATTACGTTTTAACTATGTTGTTTTGTTCCACTATGTTTATGCTCTTTAATCTGTCACATATTAAATTTAGGAAAAATATTTTGAAATATTTCACAGCAACATCTGGGAAGCTATTTAAAACTTTTAATGAATTTTTATTATAAAAAATCCTAGCATTTAGAAAATTATCTTTTTTGGTTTTGTTTCTTTGTTTGTTTGTTTGTTATCAAAATATGAGTGCCATGTTACTAGGTAAGACTAGAACATTACTGGAATACTATTTACATATCTGGTCATTCATTTTGATAAAAGTGGTTAAACAAGGCCATGTTCCAAAAAAGGTTGCTGGGACACATAGAGACTATGTTACAAGAGTACATAAAAAAATGTTGCTTCTTTGGTAAGTACAAGAAAGCTTGAGGAAAAACAAAATTGCTTCCCACAAATGTTATTAAATAATTTACTCATATCCTAAAGCTGGATCTGAAAAGGGACTGTGTTGCATTTATGGAGGGATTACATTATGCACATGACTATGAAAGCAGAAAAAGAGTCTAATCTTCTTGTCTATACTCTACTTTGTGTCAATTTAATTCACCTCTATAGCCACTATGTATTTACTTTTCTGTTCTGCACCTTACTCTTCCTTCCTTACAAGAAGGAACTGTTCTTCTTATTATAGTCTTCTCATACTTTGCATACTCACTCTCCTACAACTTGGAACTAGTAAGTATTCCTAGGATTTGCTTTATTTAGTTAACTTCCTTCAACAAGGCTTCCTTTTTACTGTTCTGTGGAAGCTGAACAAAGCCTTCTATGATTGTAATATTGTGCTTTTTCCCAAGTACAAACTATATGTATTTGAGTGATTGTAAGCATATCATCAGTGTTCAGTAAATAAATCCTAGGAATCAGTTTTTTTAGTACTAAAAATCCTGCTGCCTTCCTGTCTTTAAATATGCATGGTATTATTGTTATTCTCTTTCTATTTAAAGACAATCAGTTCCATAGTCCTTAAAAAATGCAAGATGCTGATGATCTGTTTGCCTCACATGCAGCTTTTTCATTAGCATGTTAACATCTGTTGGTCTATAATTATTAAATGTAAAGAAAGTGGAATATGTATGCATAATTCCATTCTCCCTTTAGGAGTATTTTTTTTTTAAAGTTACCTATGTGTTTTTTAGGGTCAGGATTTTTACCATTAAAAATAGATGTTCATTACTTTTATAAACTTCAGCTTAAAGACTCTCAGATTTGTTAAATACACTTATTGTATTTGAATTTTTACTAGTTATTTTTGTTATTTTTGTTCAATGATTTAGGAAAAAAGGTACAGCTGAATCACCCTTCAACTTTATGATAGGAACAAATCAAATCATACTCAGAGAGGAATGTAATACTCAGATCTTTTCTAAAGTGTTGATACGGAATTTTGGGAAGGAATCAGAACCTATAATCTCAGGTTATATTGTGGTGTAGAGACTGTGTTTTCTGTGGTATTGAAGTCGCACTCAATATAAAATTAATCTCCATGAATGCACTGAAAAGAGAGAGATTTTCGTCCGTACTCTGTTACCAGTATAAGTCAGAAAACTTTTTGGGTAACACAATGTAGGTTTACCACTCTTCTAACTTAATATTGACTTCATACATTGAAAATTCTATTTTTCTGGGGAGCAAAGTAGAGTTGTATTTTTCTAGTACAGACAATTGCTCTGACTTGTTGGTGTTGAGATTTCAATTTGGCCTCCACAGTGGTGATAAACAGAGAACAGAAACCCAAGAGAATTGCTAACTCTGGTAAAGTGAATTCCTCTTGCAGTCTTGATACACTTTTCCAGTGACTTTAGAGAAATCAAGACAAAACCCAACTAAAATGTAAGGTAATGATAGCTATGGCTTTTTTTCTTTGTATCAGTGTTAAGAAATTAATAAGGTCCTACAAAAGACCAAGTTATTTGCAGTGCATCTGCTGCCAATGGGCATTTCATTTTTGAAGATACAAGAAGAATGGTTTAAATGCCAAAATGGTACACTGTAATGTTTATATGGTTATTCAGTTTCACACATGCAAAACCATCTTTTGTGGATCAGAAAGAAAACTCTAGAAAAATAACCCCAAAACATATAGCTTTTTTTTTTTTAGCCTTCTTAATGACAAATGACTGATAGGAGAGGAATGTCTGAAGTACAATATATTGAAAAAGAGCCAACAACGAGCAGTTAACTGTGTTTATAGAAAGAAATTAAGATTGGGACAAGAAAAATAGATAATTTAAATGAATTCTTAGAAGTGAATAAATTCACCTGTCTTACAGAGCACTGAATGCCTTCCTGAAGTTTGCATTTAAGTGATCCATGAATAACAAGGCCAGTTCTGTTTTACTTACACAGGCAGGAATGGAAAAAGAGGGAAAACACTTGGAAAACTTAGGTATTTAATGAAACCAGAAAGGAAACTTAAGGTCAAAGAGGAAATTCACACTTAAAATGTCACATCACAAAAACTACCAGCAAGACATTAATTTATTTTTGCCATCATCTACTACCAGAAGAAAAACAGGACCACCAAAAATTTTGACTCTCTTACATAGCTACAGTATTTGCTGGTTTTCTGTCATTATGGGTCATATCATCCATTAGGCATTCCAGAAATCAGATGAAGAGAACACAAAATTGCTGGGAACTGCTGCAAAAAAAGGGGACAGGGATTTGTGGGTTTGGAGAATTTGCAAACTCACGGTATGCTCTAGAATGAACAGCATCCTGATTCATGATAATTTTATATAATGGCCTGCAAAGTTGATTTTTCTGTCTGTTCTGAACTCAGCATCCCAAACTATTTACAGGCATTTCTTTTCCTTCTTGTTTAAATATACGCATTCTCTATCCTGTTCACACCCTTGCAGAAATTCTCACATGGAGAGGTAATGACAGAATGACCTTTCCTTATGCAGAGGTAATTTATATTTCCTGGCTTCTGTGTGGTTAATACCTTGACCTGTTCCATGCTGTTATAAAGACAAGACTTCTAAATCATAGTTTTCTTCTCAAAAAGGTTGGGTCTTCTCATCACTTTTATTATTCTCTCTTTCTCTCTCAGCATAGAGCAAACCTGCTACACTGGGGTCTCCAAAGGCATAACTGGAATTCTTAGATAAGATAGGAGGACAAAGACATATTTGTATACATATATACATATACACATAAAGACTCCTTAATATTTCTTGTAACAAAATCTACCAAATTCCTGCATGGCTCCTCAGCCTCAGATTGACATCTCCAAAAGACATTGATTTAGATTATTTGCTAATATCAAAAGTTTTACAACTCTCTAGAGTTCAGTGCCAAAGCTCTCATTGATATCAATAGGACTCAAGGGCAGGCATGATTTTTTAGAACAGGTATCTTTTATTTACAAGGTTTTTTGTTTCTGCTGCTGCATTTTATCAAGAGCTGTTGTTTATGTACAGCTTTTATTGCTCTCACTTAGGGGCACTGACATGATGGTTAGTATTTTACTTCATCTCTGACCCAAACTGATGGATATCAGTCACTGTTCATGACTAGTTCTAGCATTGTTTTTCTAGGAAAAGAGAAGTGGCATTGTTGGTGTGGAATCATTCTTGAGCTAAACAAAAGACTCTATTTCATCATATATCTTCTAGAAACTTGTTGTGATTTATAAGTTCCAAATGCAAATAGCAAATAAACCCAGACCAGTAGTTTCAAACTTTTTCTTTTTGTCTGATTCCATAATGCTTCTGGTATTGGAAACACAACTGGAAGGAAGACTGAGGGGAGATATCATTGCAGTCTATAACTTCCTCCTGAGGGGAAGAGAAGGGTCAGGCATTGATCTCTTCTCTATGGTGACCAGTGACAGCAAACAAGGGAATGGTGTGAAGTTTTGTCAAAGGAGGTTTAGGTTAGATATTAGAAAAAGGTTCTTCACCCGGAGAGTGACTAGGCACTGGAACAGGCTGCCCAGGGAAGTGGCCACAGCATCAAGCCTGACAGAGTTGAAGAATTGTTTGGATGATACTCTTGGGCACATGTTGTGACTCCTGGGTATGGTCCTGTGCAGGGCCAGGAGTTGGACTCAATAGTCCTTGTGGATCCCCTCCAACTTGGCATGTTCTGTGATACTGTGAAGGAAAGAAGTGACACTTTCCATCCTAAAGATGTTGCCTAATTTTTTTCCCCTAATTTTAATTCTTTTTCTTTTTTTTTTTTTTAAGTACCCATGCTATGACTCTACTGAACACATATAAAGTTTTCTATTTGCATCCATTGTGTAACAAGCTAGCCTGCTGTTTTGGGATATTTAGGGACACAAACAGAACGTGAGCTAGTAAGACAGTGATATTCGTCTACTTTTTAGTCTAGATCCTCTTTTGATTATAAAGAATAATGTAGACATACAGATTTCATGTGTAAGCCCATAGTATAGAAGTATGAATTCAGTTCTTTCTAAATTCCTGGAGAGTTTAGCGTAGAACTCAGTGCCTGAGTAGGCAGCAAGAAACTCTGCTGCGTGGGGGTGGCACTTGGATTAGAAGTTGATACTCAAGGCAAGTAAGTTGCTGATTTAGGCATCTCCAGCCTTAGGGTGTTATTGAAGGGATCTTCCTAGATCCCTTTCTTGAACATAGAAATTAATTTTTATGTAAATCTCATTTTCAGTGTGAAAGTATATAATATTGCACTTGCTGAAATTCTTATCCTACTTCATCTTGAGATCATAATAAAATGCCCTGTAAACTGGAAATCATATCTATGGCCTTGTCATTGTTGCTGTAACTTGAAGATTAAATTTTTCTGACATGGATAGAACTATTGTCACTTATGCCTGTTGTAAGTCAGTGTAGCTGTACATAAAGTGCTGATTTCCATCACAGAAACTTCTATCACGCTGAATTTATTTCAAATTTAGCAAGTTCTGTTGAATTGGTAACTGTAACATGGTAATTGTTCCTATTTTGTGATATGTAGAAGCTTCCAGTATACTTAACAGCAATTAAAATGCAATGCAATCCTAGATTTTTTTTCCCAAATGCACAAGAGATGTGTAATTTTTGTTTGTTTGTTTTGTTAAGAAAACAAAGTATTTATCACTGGTTCTGGAATGTATGCCAGTTGTTATTGTTTTATATCTGCTGAAGAAAATAGAGGTTTCATTTCATACATTAAGCTGGGTGAATCAGATTGCATATGACACCTCTCCTGTGTGACAAATGGGTTTGTAAAGTATTACTTGCACAGCATAATGGTAATTTGTCTACTTGGTGGCTGTAACAAACGCATTACATTTTTGTTTAACGGTTATAATTTATCATTTCAATACACAGAATACTTTATTTCTCAACGGGGGATAAATAGGATGTCAACATTAAAGTTACATTTGTTTCCCAAAAGAAGCACTACTAATTCATTCTTGTGTCTCCCCATAAGTAGGAGCCAGGCTGTATCTGTGGAACTGCATTGTTAAGAACAGTAGAAAAATTATACTGAAGAAAGAATTGTGCTGCATGGCTGCTCCATGCTCATCTGAGCAAGTGTAGCACTGTGTGGAGATGTCATAGGACACATTTATTTTTAAGTCTATTTGAGAAAAGAATCATGACCACTTTATCTACATTTGTTGATACAGGATTGGATAATATCTGTATACCTAAGTAAATACGAATTAATAGATGTCTTTTTCTCTGCACCACTCCTTGGAAAGTTTTGTTTGTCCATGTCAGCTTAAAAAAAGAAAATATCCCTAGTTTCATAAGACCTTTAAAAATACAATAGTGCAACCAGAGAGAAAAATATTCTCATATCGCATGAAACATCTACAATAGGAAGTCTCAGTAACAATACTTAAGGTAAAGTGAGATAGGCACACTCATTATGGCTTTTCTGAGCTGGACATATAAGAAATGTTATCAATGTAATCTGCTATATAGAGCAAATACACGGTGATCATTATTAATCTTATTTAATGTTACTCTGAGATAACTGCAGCTGGATTCTAAGATCTCAGCAGGTTTGCAGAACAGTGGTCATTTTTATATGATGGAGCAATTAAGAATGGCAGAATTCTGAAGAGGATTTCTACCAGATTAGAAAATGAGAAGTAGATTTATTATTTTTTTTCAGATGCAGTTTAGTTTGTTAACCTTTAAGACAGAAATCTAAATTTTCTTCATGTCTTTGATGTAGAATAGAATAGACTGTTTCAGTTGGAAGGGTCATCCAATTCAATTTCCTGACCAATTCAAGGCTGAACAAAAGATACAAAATGCTGTTAAAGGCATCACACAAATGTCTCCTAAGCACTGACAGGTTCAGAGCATTGACCAGCTCTCTAGGAAGCCTGTTCCAGTGTTTGACAACCCTCTCTTCAAAGAAATGTTTCCTGATGTCCAGTCTAAACCTTCCCTGATGCAGCTTTAAACCATTCCTGTGTGTCCTTCCACTTGATCCTAGGAAGAAGAGATAAGTGCCTCCCTCTTCACTTTTCCTCTTCAGGAAGATGTAGAGAGCAATTAGGTCATGAGAAAACCCCTCTTTCTATCCAAACTAAGCAAACTAAAAGTTCTTAGCCATTCCGCACAGCACATGCCTTCCAGACCTTTCACCACCTTGGTTGTCCTCTTCTGGATGTGTTCAAGGACCTTTACATCCTTTTTAACTTTTGGGGCCCAGAACTGCACACAGTGTTTAAGGTGAGGACACACCAGTGCTGAATACAGTGGGATAATCCCCTCTTTTGACTGTCTGGTTATGCTGTGTTTGATGCACAGCTGATTATATGGTTTTTTTACACACTCCAAGATGCAGTTTGCCCTTGCTTTTCTTAAAGCATAACTGCAGCTAAGTACAACACAGGTGGTCCTCACCCTCCTCTCTGGTGGCATGGGGAAGGAGAATCAGAAAAAAATAGGTGGTTCAGATAAGATAGATAAGAACACTTTAATATTTGAAATAAAGTTTTAAACTATAGCAATAATAATACTAGTAATAAAAAAGGACACAAAAAGAGAATTATTGCACATTACAATTTCTCACCACCTGCGGACTGAAGCAAAGCTCCTCCCCAAGCAGTGTTCAGCACTTCTCATCCAATTCCCGCCCCAGTTTATATACTGAGCATGAAGTTCTGTGGTATGAAATATTGCTTTGGGTCAGCTGCCCTGGACACAGTCCCTACCAGCTTCTAGTGCATCTCCTCACCTGCAGAGCATGGGAAACTGAAAAGTCCTTGACTGCATGTAAGCGCTGCTCAGCAACTAAAATATTGGTGTGTTATCAACAGTATTCTCATACTAAATCCAAAACAAAGCACGGTAACAGCTACTAGGAAGAAAATCAACTCTATCCCAGCTGAAACTAGAAAAACCCTCGTGGCTGCCAGAGCACCCTGCTGACTCCTGTTGAATTTATCGCCAACCAGCACCTTCAGTGCCCTTTTGGCAGGGTTTCTCCCCAGCCACCCACCTCCCATTTAGTATTTGTGCAGAATCCAGCACCTTGGCTTGTTAATTTTCATGTTATTAATAACTGTCCAATGTTCCAACCTAGCAAGATCCTGGTGAAAACCTCTTGTTCCTCAAAAGAGTCAACAGCACCTCCCAGTTTGGTAGAATCAGCAAGCTCACAAAGGTGCATTTAACAGCTGCATACAGAGATAAATATACTGATCAGAAATGAACCCTAGAACTAAATCCTAAGGAACACTGCCAGTGACCAGTTACTAGCCACTTGTACCCTGCTCACTATGACTCTCTGAGCCCTGTCCTTCAGTCAGTTCTTCACCCAGCACACCATGAACCACAGTTTAGACAACTTGTCCAGAATGAGGCTGTGTGGTACAGTTTCAAAGACCTTACTAAAATTGAGAAAAACTATATCCACAGACTTCTTTTCATCCATTGAACTTATCATAGAAGGATTTTAAATTAGTTAAACAGGACTTTTCCTTCATGAACTCATGTTGACTGTGCCTGATGTTTGCATAATTATTTAAATATTTTTCAGTAGTACCCAATAAAATCTCCATAATTTTTCCAGGAACTCAGATTAGACTAAAAGGTCTCTTGTTTCCTGGATTTTTTCTCATGATCCTTCCTGTGAATTTGAATACCATTGACTAGCTCCTAAGCATCAGAGACCTTCCCAGACTCCGAATACTTTTGGTAGATGATCAAGAGGACTCCTGGCATAACATCTGCTAGTGCCTTCAGAACTCTGGGATAAATTCCATTAGGCCCATGGACTTGTGAACATTCAGCTGATATAGTTGGTCCCTTACAATTTCAGTGTCTACAGAAAGAAAGTCTCTGTTCCTGCAGTCATGGTCCCCAAATTCAGAGAACAGTGCAGCCCAAGGTCAATCAATATAATTAAAGACAGAGAAAAATACCACTGAATGCTTCTGTCTTTTCTTTATTCCTATTCGTCAGGTGAGTGTGTCTCCATCAAGCATTGTCGAATGTTTCCTTAGGCCTCTTCTTGAGGCTATGAACACGCTTAAAAAAGCCTTTCTTATTATCTGACAAATAACTGCTTAGTTTTAACTCTAGTTCAGCCTTGCCTTTATGTGTCTTCTCCATGAATATGCAAAACAGGGCTTTGTACTCTTCCTGCAAAGCCTGACCTCACTTCCAGAGATCATATAATTTATTTTTCTGCCTGAGTTCCAAGAGGAGTTATCTGTTCAGCCAAACTAATCTTCTAACCCACCTGCTTGACTTTCATCATCTTGGAATTGCCAACTCCCATGATTTAGAAGGGGATTCTTAAAGACCAAAGAGCACTCATTGACTCCTAAGCCCTCAAAAGCAAATTCTCAGGGGACATTACTAAGTAGCTCCTTGAATTGCTTAAAGTTTGTTTCATTGAAATCCAGGGTAGCAATTCTGTTGACTGTTTTTTTCACTACAACAAAAATTTCAAGGTCACTGATCACTGCTTTATGATCACTGTAGCCAAGACAGTCACCTAGAATCACATAACTCAAGTTCTTCTCTATTCAAAAATAAGAAGTCTAGCAGGGCATCTTTCCTAGCTGACCTACTGTATACTTGTGACAAGAAATAAGCTTTGACAAACGTCAAGAATTTCCTAGATTTGATTATGACAGTAATATGTCATGTCTGTATGTTATGTCTGGGAATTTGAAATCTCTCACAGGGACAAGAGCTTCCAATGAACTCATCCTGACTGGGTGATCAGTAACAGACAAACACTATGACATCTCCTTTGTTTGCCATGCCCATAATCCGCACCCAGCAACTCTCAACCACATCAACTCTAACTGCAAAGACTGTACAGTCAAATATCTCCCTTATATACTCATATACTTACATGCAACTTCTCCACCTCACCTGCCCTGCCTATTATGTAACATCAACCGACTGTATAATAAGTGCTCTACTTCATAAATAAATGAACAAAACACCACTTTTTATTTCTTTTCACACTGGGAGTATTTTTTCATAAATCTAAAATTATTATTTCTCCACAGGTGGCATTTAATATTAATAAGACTTGATTTATTTGTAAACAAAAGAATTTTTTCATAAAGAAGTAAGATTTCTAGTCTATTTTTCTCCCCTACCCTTATGCTGGGCACTCATAATTTTTGCTCCTTGTTCCCGCAAAGCAAACAAAAGAACCTTCTTATAGGCTTAGTGGCTATTTAATAATATTATTTATAGATGTTTATAAAAATATGTAAAATATTTTAATTCTGAAAATAAATATGAGCTTAACTTCATGAACAAAAAGGTCATGATTCAGTCTTACAGTAAATCTTTTTTAGTTTGCAGTACTGTATCAAAAGTGTCATAACAGCATGATAAAATGCTCAACTGATATAAATGCACTCTGCTAGTTCAAACCCTTTCAGAAATTCATCATGGGTTATCATTGTACTGTCAGGCTTTATGCAAGATCAAATGTTGTTTGTTCATGATTTTTTAACTTTATGCTAAATCAGGTATAGGCTGTCCTCTTGCTGTTGACATAAAGAGAACAAAATTGTTTGTATTGTGTAAACCCTGGTTATTTCAACAGAAGTAGTGTGGATGAAAATGTGTTTATAGGACTCATGCTCTTTGCTGGACTGTTTCAACAGTTGTAGGATTAACAATCATGGAACAAATTTGAGAGTATCCCTGCTCTATGAAATCAGTAAATCTATTTCTAATCTGTAAAGTTATATCAGTATATGTTTCTGCAGAAAGTTTAATATGCCACAATCAGTGTCAAGGGCAATATAATTTCACACAGAAAAACATCTGAGGGTGGCAATGGCCTTATATAAAACTGCTAAATATATCAAACAAGAAAAGATGCCACAGTTACATATATATTTCTTTATCTATGTTTGTTGAGGAACAATAAAACAATATATTGCATATGATCAAGGAATATGGGGAAGGGTCTTTAAGGAAAAAAAGTGACAGTTTTGTCCTAATAGTGCCTGTCACCCAAGCTAATATGGAGAGACTTTACAGAGACTTTCTTTGCTTTTATAACTGTGTGACTCAGATTAAAAAATTAAAAATGTTACATTTATGATTAGGAAATAAGAAACCATTTGATTAAATTAAAATGAAACTGAGTAATGGAGAAAAATGTCATTTTATAACATCAAAATGACCAATTTGTCATAGACCTTAGCAGTCAGGAACCTCGCTGATTTTTCTATGTAGAAAATAGGCTAAAGAATTAATTACTCAGTCTGTTTTGTTATGATGGAAATAACATGAAAATTATCAGGAAAAACAGGCATTGTAATAGAGAATGAATGAACATGTGTAGCTCCCTACATAGGCAAAACTAGAGAGTGCTGAGACACTGCTAGCTGTAAATGTAAGCTTCTTTACTTTTGTTAAAAAGTATTGAAAAATTTCTAATTAAAAAATGGATATCGGAGGGAAGGGGGATGTAATTAGTGGTATGTAAAGTGTAAAGCAAAATAGACACTGGGCTCCGGCTAAGAGAATTAGTTGCCAGACCTTACAGAACACTATCAATATTCAAAATTTCACCCTGATCAGCTATGTATCTTTAATTAAAGGTAGTATTAGAAACATTATCTATTATGTTTCCTTCAATCAGATAATTTACCATGTCATTGCAGAGTACAGTGCAGAAATCTCTGATTTATGCTGATGAACATCTGGGAACTGAATAGGGAACTATATTCTGATGCTATACGTATTAAGTATAGGTCTCTCAGGATAGCAAAATTAGGATTTTATATAGCACTACTTATGATGCTTCTTTTGCAGGAGAAGAAGCGGGATTTGGGAAATAGAGATGTTTTTCTTTCTTCTTGCCTAGGTGTGTGAATTCTCTCAGCTCCTTAATTCACAAGGGCTACAAATACATTTTTCTCTCTGATGGCTTCACAGAATTATGTAGGGGCTAGCCCCAGTAGGCAAGGTCTTGTCTGCATCCATGCAGTAGCTCCTCTGGGGCATCACAATGCATACTGCAAAATGAAAAAGAGGATCTTGAAAATGAAGAACTGTTTTTAGGGCTAAATGTATTTTAATATTTTCCATGGTAAAAATTAATTTCTGTGTCTCTGAAAAGTTGGAAGATGCATTATGTTTTTAATTTACCACTATAGGAAGATGTTATCACTGATACTTGTATTTGATTATACAGAGAGAATGAGAAGACAGGAACACACAGAGGTTATATGTAACCTTTCTTCTTTTTTCATAGTCAATAATAAACTATATTTACTCCTCAGGCATGAAAAAAAGTCTTCTATGACAGATATAGGTCAATTCACATGAATGGCAAGATTTTTACATCATAACTATACCATGGTTTAGTTTTGCATGCGACTGCTGCCAATTAGTCCTCTTCCATGTGCAATATAACCTTTGAAAATACTTAAGGGCTATTTTATGTGTGCATAGTCTGTAAATTTAGCTATAATAAGCAAAAATATAGAATATTCAAAGAAGTTATAAAAAGATCTAAAATTTAAACAAATTCTATAAATTATCTTTTTAGTGAAGAAAAATTTGATATCTCAGAATTTCCTGAGAGTTAAAGGGCTTCTCTGCAATCACATATTTTAGACTGGAAAGGTCATGGGATTATATGCCTTAAAAGCATAGCATGTTTCTGAATACAGAAAAGTTGTTTCTGACAGAACTCTACATCAGTGACCTGAGGCAGCATAGGGTGAGGTTTAGGGTAAATAGCATTATTTAGAGGAGGAGAAAAGCTATCTAGCAGAGTCATAAGAACAGCAAAGCCTGTTTGGAACCCTTTTGGGTCCTAAGTCAACTAATGAAAAATAATTTGGAATTTGATAGTTGTTTATGCGTAGCTCTGTTATCCTTATACATGAAATGCAAAATATGTTTACAGAGGTTGTTGAATATCCAAACAGGTGAAGTCATTAGAAGGAAGTCTTCCTCCAGCACCTTCTTTTTTCCTGCAGTTTACCAGCCTATGTGGAAAGGAGAGTAATACCTTCAATAGTTATCTGCCTGTTCGGTTCAGTGCCAATGAAGAAAGGCCTATTGAATGGAATCCAAAACATCCAGCAAGATGGAAAATGGTTGGCTGGAAGCAGTCAGTGGAATAGCCACCTGGTACAGGCAAGTTTTGTAATTGCAAGCCTCTTCATTTCCTCTGTATTTGTCTGAAATTTATGTGAATTTGCTTTTGTTTACTTGAGATACACAAGCTGTGATCCCTCTTCTTATGTAGACTTCTCTGACAGTATTTTTTAAAAGAATGGATATTTGTGCTGTGATAGGCAGGGAGGTGTTCGTGCTGCTGTCGCCATCTGAGAAAAGGGAAAGCCTAGGTGAAGTTACTTTTCAGGTTTACCAGACTGAAAGTCAGTATCTTGAATCCTGTGCTGACTTGGATAAGGAAATTGGGAATTACTTCATCCTTTTGTAACTGTGCCACCATACACATAAATTACATATATCTCTCTTCAATCTATATAAAACCATGTTTAAGATGGGCAAAGCAAAAGTATATAAGTGAAATTACATTACACATAAATTACATATATCTCTCTTCAATCTATATAAAACCATGTTTAAGAGGGGCAAAGAGAAAGTATATAAGTGAAAATACATTCTTCATAAATAGGTTGGTTTGAGTTCTGCACAATATTTGATATAACATTTATATTTAATAACTCAGCACTTAGAGATATATCATAGACATAAGGAACTTCCTTAAAAAATTCTGATGATGGAAATACAAATCAATGAAATATTGCTTGGGGAATTTAAGGAGTCTTAATGAGTAAATATAGAGAAATAAATACTTGATAGTTTGAAAAGGTGACAATTGCTCAGGGAGGTGCATTCTGAAAGTAAAGTGAGGATTTTTTTGATTTTTAATTCCTTGGTCTACACAATAGTGAGCATATAGAACTAATTTTCTACTACTGCAAAAATTATCTTTGTATCTGGGTTGCATTCAATTTAAATAGCTACATCTCCAAGTGGATGCAGGGACTAATTTATGCTAGATGGGCTTCTTCACAATGGTTTTGTGCTTATGATTAGTGTTCTAATAGAACAAATGGAAACTCTTTCAATGATAAAACATTAATTTGGAGCTCTGTGTAAGAGATATGCCAATACAGAAGCACAGAATGATGGGGATACGAATGCAATTTCTACTAGAATTTCTAGCTAAATTTGACAGTTAAACTTGAAATTCATAGGTTAATTCTAGAGGCTCTTTGCAGTGTATCTGGAAACATCCTATTTCACCATGTATAATATAGGGACTTTTATCTGATAGACAGAAATACCTACCCAGCAAAAGTTGGTGGATTATCACAACACCTTAACTCCACAGGCACAGTTACAGTGTGCCTTTAGTGAGGCTTCAAGAGGCTGCAACCTCTATCATTAAATAAATCACTTGACTGCATCTAATTTTAAGGGATTTTCTGGTAGTTTATTTCGTAGTCCTCCTTGTCATAGGTTACAGTTCTTTTAGGAATGGTGAAACAAGGACAAAAGGGTTCAAAAGCTCCACCGCTCCACTATGTTTGCATTAACACTCTTTATCCACTTCTGCACATGGATATACTAACTACAAGAAGAGCTTTACACAGGACTATATATTTCCACACAGTTACACACAATTCTAAAACCTACACCATGCAAACCATCTAACATCACAGGGCTATAGCTAAATATTAAGTAGTATATATTTCAAAAAATTACTAGATCTAAACAGTCTTTAAGCAATTTATTTTCACTCTATAAAAGAGCTCTTAAGATGTGTTCTTCTGCAGGCTTTGTTTCTTGCTTCTGCACCAGCTCAAGGTCTCTAGACAAATACCATTCTTATCTTAGCAGCTTGCACCTGCAAATTTGTCTTTGGTTCACTGTCTTGAAATTTCTGTTCTCCTACAGTGGATGAACATGATATTTTTACATCTGATATATTTATTCTTTGATATGAATAAGAATGAGAACGTATCATACCTGACAGACAGTTTCATTTGCATTTAGGGAGAAATATATTACATGCCTTAATGCCTTTTGCCTGAATTAAAAAAAAAAAAAAAAGGAAAAAAGAAGAAAAAAAAAAGAGGTGGGGAATAAACAGAGGATTTATTTTTATTTTGCTTTTTCTATGTAAACAATAACAAAAATGTTAGTATTCTTTCTTCTGATCCATTATATTAATTATTATATTATATTATATTACATTATATTATTTATATTATAATGTTATGTTATATTACATTACATTATATAGTGTATTATGCTTATACTATATTATATAAATATGTATGTATGTATGTAAATACATATGTATATACACATACACACACACACACACACACCCCCCTACACCCTCCCCCATATACATACATATATATATATATGAAAATACATATAT
>JAWWLZ010000001.1:98016388-98063555 GCA_035041345.1 Poliocrania exsul | reverse complement strand
TATGTAAACAATAACAAAAATGTTAGTATTCTTTCTTCTGACCCATTATATTATATTATATTATATTATATTATATTATATTATATTATATTATATTATTTAGATTATAATGTTATGTTATATTACATTACATTATATATTGTATTATGCTTATACTATATTATATAAATATGTATGAATGTATGTATGTATGTAAATACATATGTATATACACATACACACACACACACCCCCTACACCCTCCCCCATATATATATATATATATGAAAATTTGGAGCCTATTATAGAAGTAAAAGTACCCCACAGTTTATGCAAATAGTTTTGGAATAGCTTGTAAAAATACAAGCCAAGAAAGAGCAAATGAGAATGAGAATAACAAGAATATATTGAGAAGTGAGGCATTTTTGAGAAAACCTATCCCTCGTGTAAGTGTTATATATAGGATATTGAGAAAGAGTTAGAAAAATGTTTGCTTACTTTTAAAATAACTTGAAGGGAATATTTTTGCAAGGATAATTTTCTTTATTATGCATTTTCTTATGTTCATACACATTATAGTTGTGTACCACTAGTTCTAGTTTAGATAAGAAAGATGTAATAAATACCTCAGGCAGAAAATGTTCTTCTATTGGCAAAAATTTGGAAAAAACTTTTTGAGGCAATATTATCTGGCTGAGGTAGACAATGGCTCTTTACTGAAAAGCTTTTCAGGTTTACAAAGTTGATAGATGCATAGGGTGCTTACTAATTTTGCAACACTACTTAATTACCATAATTAAAGGTTACATCCAACCCAAGAACTGTCCACCCTCGTGCCACCTTGGTGCCGGTCTTAGAACCTCCTTCAGGTCTACCTCTTGGCAGGCCTCCCTGGAACTGAGTCAGAGGTCTCAAGACCCCTTTCTTCTTCACCATCATCATATCCATGTCACATTCCCTCCTTGGAAATTCTCCAAGATCTCTGGGTCCTCTATCTTATTTTGATTACAATATGCCTTGTTATTCTGTCCTGGTACATGGGTCCCAAACATGATTTTCTGCCAGTTGTCTGACCCTCAAGACAGAAATGCAGGAATGTGGCACAAAGTTAAAGCTATTAGAAATTTTTAGTGGCTACCTCAAATGAGAGTCACTCTACAGCTATATAAAAATCTAAAAATCTACAAATATATAAAAATATATACCTACATATATATAAAATATATAAAGTCGTAAGGCGTCACTTCAATCCTCTCATGTTCTAGATAAATACACTAAGCAAAGACAAGACTAATGAAAATGCAAGTATACAATAATGTATTTCTTCTCTCTCCACCACATCTGAATATGGAGAATATTCTAGTTAGTTTTGTTTAATTTAACATGTGCTTAATTTAACAGTTCTTTCTTTAACAACTAGATAAATCCAAATACTTTGTATTTATCTAGTTAGAGATTTTAATCTCCCTGAAGAGTTAGGAGTTGCTGAAGGGGTTTTAATCTCCCTGAATTAATGAAAATCAAAGCTAATTTTTAAAGTTTGACAAGATAAACTAGATTTGACTAACAGATAAAGAAGCTTTGTAATAAACTGCTTTTCAGTTGATATTTGTGAGACCTATAAATTATTTAATACTGCTTTGAAAGACTGTATAAAAATTAAAGCAAGAGATCAATTCTTTGTGGACAGAAGATAGCTTTAAGCTATTTTGCAATCAGATAAAGAAAAAGAGGATAGAGAAGGAAAGAACTAAACGGACTTTAATTTTATTTCACATAAAACCTGATGTGGTAAGCATTCACAAGTTTACTTCTTTTGTTAGATATGAGAAATTCTTACTTTCAATGAATCTGTTGGGGTTTTCCCCCTATTTCATTTCTTTATTAGATTTATGATCTGGAGGTAAACCAATATAAAACAGGATTTTTAAGATACTGGAAGTCCAATATCAAAGCCAAAATGAAGTGCTCTGATTGATGCCATGTCAGGTAGAGGGGTGTTATTTCTTTATTCCCTTCCTTATCTGTTGTGAAAACCAGTTGTGTTAAGTGGGAAAAGCCTACTAGTTTGGGTCACCTGTTGAAGTGAGGAGGTAAAACGTTTAATTTTCAGCTCTTCTGGGGTTGTTTTCTTACAGTAAATATATTGACTTTGCCAGTGAAAAACAGATTTCCTAGAAGCACATATCAGGAGGAAAAGGTAGTTAAAATATATTTGTGAAGCAGAAACTGAATTAAAGAACATAGAAGTTGCCTAAACTACAAATACATTTAAAAAAAAAAATTGAGTTATATTAGGGCAAAGGATCTGGGGAATCTGCATGAGAGAATTTGTGTCTGCAAGAAATTTTATTATTTGAAAGCATCCTTCATCTCTTTCAAATGAACTTGATTCTGTTTGGCATGCATTTTCTGTATACTTTTCAAAGTAAAAAGCAAGAACACTCAACAGATTGTGTCCAGGTTCTGAGAACACATGTAAACTGCCACTAAAACTTTCACATAGCAGAGTTATTTTCCTTTCTGGAGAATAGTCCTGAAGAGGTTTTCTAGAAATTCTTAATAATTCATTACAAGTCTCTTCCTGAATACTGGATCATTTTTATAGTATTGACTTGCCTTTGCACGTGTTCATAATATTATTTCTCTTTCATGTTGTTGGTACTACATTGCCTTTATTGATTTAATGATGTACGTACCTATTTGATTCAATATCCTTGTGAGATGGTTATCCTAATTTAACTGTAATTTAGTTAAGAACCCACACTGTGTTCTTCATGCAGTAAATATAGGTAAAATGACTACACTGTGATAATTTACCATTCTGTTTTTCTGTTTGTGATTTGGTTTATACGTTTGAAGTTTTCATAAGAAATAACCAAAGTTTGAAGGATTTTATCTCCCTCACAGACATTAATAATAAACTTTTGGAAAGCTACCAAGGAAAATATTCTTCCCCTTGCTTAATAGGTTTGCTGAAGCCACCAAAAAAATGAAAGAATGTACAGGCACGAAGCTAATCATAATTGTTTCATGTAGCATGAATGGCACAATATCACAAGTATGCCTAGTTAGGAGATGTCAGCAGAGCTACTGAGGAGTGTGCCAATCTCCGCCTTCTATTGTAAGTTCTCTTGCTTCAGTCTAGCAAACAGGCAAAAGTATTTATTGTCAGTCCACAGCACTTCAACCTCCAAGGGAAATTTTCCAGCCTTTAATAGGTTTCATGACCTCTATCCGTCAGCCTTGTTCAGGTATATGTGATAGGATTCCACACACAGCCTTTGTCTCAGTCCATTTGCTCTGTGTTTATGGTTGGGTTTTCAGACTCATTTGTAGGAAGCTAAACTGAACATTTTAGGCAGAATTAACACGCTATAAAATTTAAATCTCAGTTCCTGAAAGACAGATAAAGTAGAATCTACTTTTACTGCAGCATTGTATATGACTTCACCTACTGCATAGTGGATATATAAGAGTATGCTACAAACAGGTCACGGTGATATGCTGACCAACTGAAATGTATCATGTGCGTGGGAGTTTCTATTTTTTCCCAAATTATAAGGCTGAAAGCACAGTATACTCCTCCATTTCTACCAGTTTTATCCTGCACAGTGCTTCTTCAGGCACAGTCAGTTACATGAAGTCACTCAAAGGAAATGTTTTTCTAGAATGACTTAAAATGAGAACTTCAATTTTAGTAGAGATATCTTTCATAGACTTTGTGTGTTTCAAACCTTTAAGAGACAATGAACTAGTTGGTAAAGACTGTGCTGAAATGCTTCACACTGTGACTTGTTCCATTTACCACTAGATTCCTTCCTGCTACCCCTAGGTTATTCAGGGATAGAAGTCCTATAGGATCATTACAAACAAATTTAAAGTCTTCACACATTTCACTTTCTTCTGGGAACAGCCTACCTTACCCATAATTCTTTCACTGCCAGCTCAAACTGGTGATGTCGAAGTAGGGTATATGAGAAAGGGTTGATATACAGTGATAAACCCATCAGTAAATTCTTCCAGCACCTCAAAATCCAATTTGTGTGGATTTTATGGGTAGAGACAGCATGATTATGCCTATTAAGCACTGATAGTTCTCTCTTTGATGAATCTTGCTTGTCTGATATTATGTTTGCTCTCAGATAACATGGCAATTTTTGCCACGGTCCCTGTAAGCTACAAGTCTTTTGATACACACTCAAAGCTTCAAGAAGAGTGGGGCTTTATAGCGTAGGGGGTTTGCATTGGCCAGTAAAATGCTAACTTTTCAGTTAATGCTTTCCTATGGTGTTAGAAAACTGTTTTGAAGACAATGTCTTCCAAAGTTGACTAGGTAAGCCTGGTCCTGAACCTATCCTAGGTAGGGTAGAAAAGTCTTTATCCAAAGTCTCAAGAAAATATCCCATATTCACTAATCAAAAAATATTTAGCTAATTTTCATTATAAAGTTAGGCCCTTTAGAATGAGCTGATCTCAAGTGTCATAAGTCAGCTGGAGGATTACACATTTATGTGTCAAAAAAGTGAATGGTACTTTGCCAGGTAGAAGATTAAGAGGCATATGATACTTATTGCTCTTTTCCATCAATATAACTAGTAAGGAATATGGAAGTCCGTCCTGGTTTATAAATAATACATAAAAGTACTGCAAATAATAAAGCAATATTCACCTTTAGGTCATAATTTGATTTTCAGGATAATATTTTAAAAATTTTACAATATTTCAAAACTTTTACAGTCACTGTAATAATGCATTTTATACACTTGTGTTTATTCTATTTTCTGTATATATGTTCTGGTCTCAGCTGGGATAGAATTGATTTTCTTCTAAGTAAGTATAGAAAAAAAGAACAAATTAAGTAAATATAAAGTAGTAGATAGACTTGGGAACTGATGAGAAACTCAAAACCACTTTTTTTGTTTTTTCCTTTTTTTTTTTCAAGTTGTGTAATTGAGTCATATCTAATAATAGACTTTCATGCTGAGAGTCTTGTATAAATTGCCATTCTGCAGCAGAAAGATTTTGTGCAGTGGATTGGGACTATTTCAAAGAGGACATATATTCATGAGCACAATATCAAGGTAGTTTTAGCCACTGAAACTATTTAAAGTAAAGAAAAGATAAACAAAGGAACACTGGCTGGGGTTGTCTGTTTGTTTTTCTGTTCATTTTATTTTCCAGTTGTTCAGATCTGTGCAGTTTTTCATACCTAAAATTAAAATCAATACTGTGACTTCATACCTTAGATTGTTCTAGAGGAAATATCGAAATGATCGTAATCTCACTTTTAGCACTCAGCAGCTTAGTAATGAAATTATGAACAAAGAACAACACATATAGAATGTAAAATCTAATTAGCAAATGTTTGCCACATATGGGGACTAGTATGTTTAATTCCAACTGCACTTTCATTGCATGTTCAGTAAAATGTGAATGTGGAGAGTTTGAAATGTTTTATCAAGTATGCACTATTTAGAATTATCTCAATACTTCAAGAAAGGCTGAAATTAGATGAGAATTTCCTTAAATATGAGAAGACCCATGACTGACAAGACTGGATAAGCCTATATGACTACAGGAAAAGTCCTCCAGAACTACACAATGAAAATGAAGAGGGAAAATTGTTTCCTTTAATATGAAGACAGTTTAAAAAGTTAAAGTTTCACCCAACCTGAAAGGGAAATCAATCCGTATTCTTCTTCAGATAGTATATGTTGCTCAGCATCCAGATAGAGTAAGACAAGAACAAAGTAGTGAAATATTACAGGTACTTCTTCCTCACACAGTTTTCTGATTTACTACTTCTGGACTTGTGTTTTATGGAAAGTTATTTAATTTTCCAGAATCACCATTTAAGAGGTAAACTTCTATATGTATGATCACAAAATTCTATAGGTCACTTTTGTGTAACGACTAAAAAGAGTTTAGTGAATCTTTGAATTTACTAAATCTATATAGAAGTTGCTTCACCATTGGACAACTAGAAAAAAGTGTAAAATATATTTTTGAGAACACTGATAGATTAAAACAAAGTCTACAGATAAGACTACCTTCTATCCCCAAACCTTATTTTCTGAGGATAGTGTTTTATCCCATATAGTTATGACAGAAAAAATACATGGTACTGAATAAGATATAAAATTTGCCTGAGGAAACTCAGCTTTGTCAGGAGAAATTTCAGGATCTATTTTCTATTTGTTGCAGACCTGTAGCCACATATGCCCAAAGCCATTGAAATATCAAAATATTTCTATAGTTTCTCAATATTTTATAACTGAAAGGTGAACTGTCTATTGACTTTTCAAGGCAGTATTGAAATTTCATTATGAATATTTGGAAAAGTATTAATGTATATGAAAGTGTAAACCAAATGTTTCGACCTTTGAAACTCTGTCCTTGTTTCTAGTTATCAAGGTTAACATTAAATTCAGGAAACATAATCCTGTCTTCACAATACCCACAGTAAAATGAAAATTATTATTTTCTTTTTGGCAATTGCCTAGATAATTGGTCACATGATAAAACAAAAGAGACTATCTGCAATTCATTACTTGGTCTGTGTAATAAAAGTTGTACACTATTTTTCTGTATCTTTTAAAAAGAGGCATACAATCAGATGACACTTTTGAATATTTGGAAAAGTTGAGGTATTGTGTCAGTAATATTTTTGTCTTGATATGCTCATGTTAGAAAGAAGTGTAACATGCTCTGGGTATTACATTGTGTTGCCTTTAAAGCTAGGTGTCTCTTACTAGCATATGTAAGTTTATCAGAAAGGATGAATAAGAGACATTGTGAGTGACTATTATTTTTGGATATCTTACTAAAAGATTGATCTGCACAGAGAATGCTAGTTTATTATCCAATGTATTCCCTTTCATGCTAAATCATTGAGAGTAATTTGTCATTTGCTAATTGACCAAAAATATAGTTCTATATAAAAACACATAAGGCAAAGCAAAAACCTTTCAGAAAGAAACCATGTCAGGATCAGTGAAGTGATTTTCCCCCTGTTCGTGGCACTGGTAAGGCTGTACCTCAAGTACCGTGACCAGTTCTGCGCCCCTCACTACAAGAAAAACATTGAGGTGCTGAAGTATGTCCAGAGAAGAGCAACAAAGCTGGTGAAAGGTCTTGAGAATAAGTCCTGTGAGGAGCAGCTGAGGCAGTTGGGGTTTTTCAACCTGCAGAAGTGGCCCCGAGGAGACCTTATTGCTCTATACAACTGCTTGAAAGAAGGGGTGGTAAAGGTGGGGGTAAGCCTCCTCTCCCAGACAACTAGTGACAGGATAAAAAAACTGCACCTCAAACTGCACCAGGAAGAATTTGTTTACTGAAAGGTTTGTCAAGCATTGGAATGGACTGCTCAGGAAGGTGGAGTCTTTGGAGGTTTTCAAAAAAATGACTGGCTGTGGCTCATAGTGCTATGATCTTGTTGACAAGGTGATGATCAGTCAAAGTTTGGACTTAATGATCTTGGAGGTCCTTTTCAGCCTAAATTATTCTATGACTCTATGTCTACATTTTAAATACCATAGCTAACAATATGATTTTGGCAAGAAAAAAAAATCTGAATATGAATTACCTGCTTTATTTGTAAACAAATGCTAACACTTTCAAAAATCATGCTACTTATTAAAAAAAATGAAGCCTGGAAAATGACATAAAATAAATCATTTGGTACATGGTTTTGGTTTGGTTTTGATTTGTTTTTTTTTCATGCGCCAGGAATCATGTCAAAGAAAATGACATAGTGTTCTATCTTCAGACCCTGTGCTTTGCCATTTAATAAGGCTCAAGAAATTAGTCACACCTAATAGAAATATTTTTTTTTCTACTTGAATGGGAAGTTTGCCTGCTAGGTGTTGACTCTTTAGTGCCTGAGCTTAAAACTGAAGTATATTTTCACTAGACATATAAACAGTCATTATTTATTAAAAGTTATATAGAAAACTATTTTTATATTCTCCCTTAATTTAGCCAACACTGGCTTACTCTGGTTTATGCTCTTAAATAACTAATGATGGAATAGCTATTAGTTATGGAAAAGTTTTGCAGTTAATGGTCTTCCTTTATATCGGACGTATTAATGGTGGGCAAGAAGGTGCAGCTCTTTTTAATTCCATCCATCCACTGAATTTGCTTTCCCAAATGTGTGGACATAACCCTTGTTAGCCATCCAAGGGCTATGGACTGTTCTGCTTTACAAAATAAAACAACACAACAGGATCACCCCAGGGATTGTGCCTCTCTAAATCAGAGTTAATGTTCACTTTACACTTGTCCTCCACTGGCACCTTGCACTACTGTCACATCTGAGTGTTTGTCTCAGAATCAACATTTTAAATACTTTGCAGAGGAGTTGCTTTTTATTATCTGCTGCTCTGAAGGGTAGCCGAGGAGTTAGACTTTTTTGTACATTTCTCTTTCATGGTTATAAGAACTTACATCATTTCAAACAAGACTGCCTTAGTGCCTGGCCATGCTGGGATTGGTCTTCCATGCCACAGCATTTGCAGCTTTGCCATGTACAACCAATACTTTGGCTTGATGTACCAAAAGGAATTCTGAACTCCAAGGATGCTCAGATAGCATTGAAGAATTTTTGTCAGTCCCCTGATCAAGACATCATAATCTGAAAATTTGGCAGTGTATGTCAGGGCATCTTTTCTGAACCATAGTTGAGGCTGAGATTTGGGTTACTTTGAGAATATAAAGCTGAGTAATAGAGAACTGTGCCAGGCACAATGATTTTATGTTAGTATTTTGATATTTGCTTTTATTTTTTTGTTTTACTCTATGATCTGAAGTCTACTACTTATGCTGTTGTGGAGGACAATTCTTCAGTTCTCTTTCTTCTCTGTACCTTTGAAGCAGAACAGAAGTGAAGTTGGTGGTATGAGTATATGGGCAGAGTGAAGGGCAATTCCAGTAGTGATTCTAGACTAAATAATAATAATAATAATAAAATGATAAAGAACCCTTATACTCCAGTAGAATTAAAAGCTGAAACAAAAGGAGTTGAAGAAATGTGTGTGTTTGCTTTGCTCAGCAGTTAGTGTTCTGAATCAAGGGCTGAAGAAAGACATATGTAGGGGTATTATTTCCATAGAAAATATGTAGAAAGAACTTAATCTGAGACAAATTAAGTAGAGCCTTTTTTTAGGTGACTCCTTGTGCTCATTTTGTTTGAAAGACACTTAGAGGAGTTTTACTTTTTCTTTGTTCAACTGTACAAGCAGTTCCTGAGCTAAGCTGCAAAAACTTCAGAGATTAATATTTTAAGGAAGCGATTAAAAAAAAAGTGCTTGTTAGAAAGTTGCAATTCTCAAATTATAGTCAAATCCACTTCAAGAATATCTTCATTCAAGAATATCTTCATTCAAGAATATCCTCATTCCACACATCAGTCTGGAAAGACGGCTATCATTCACTCCTTTGAAGAAAGTCCAAAAAATATCTAATGCACAGCTACCATGCTTATCAAGTTTCCAGTTTTTTGAAAAATCACATATATATTGAGGAAGGTCATTATAGTGAAAATTAAGTATTGTGATTTTCACTAGCACTATCTTCCAGAATTAAATAAATATAATTAATTTTGTACAAACTGTAGCATTCTGAGGTATTTCCAGATGCATTCACCTGTGCTGAAATAGAGAACCATACATAGAACCATTGACAATGGCGAAACAGTAACAGTCATGTAGATAGAAGCTTCCTGTTGAGCCCATAGGCATATCACAGGTACTTGATACATTCTGTGCCAGGAGGCTTTGCTCAGAAATTTGTCAAACTGCTAAGTTTCCATAATTAATTAGTTAATTAATTACTTAATTAGTATTTAAAAATCTGACATCCATGACTGAGGTTGTCATACAAGTTCCCACCTTCCTCCTATGTCTTCTCAGGTGTTACTTGATGTAGCACAAAGCCCTCAAAACAATGTAAATGGTGCTTTAATGTTGCACACAAGAGTTCTTTCTAATTTTTCAATGACAATACTGTAGTGTCATGGTAGAGTTTGATTGCAAATGAACACAGATTAGACATCACCACCACAGGTTGCAAGTAAGCTTTTCCTTTAACTGATGTCTCATTAGCACTTAAAGTGTTTCACACCCTTAGTTGTCTAGGTTTTTTTAAGGATTATTAGTGGGTCTGAAAATGAACAAGGAAAAAACAGCTTTGATTTCAAATCATGAAATGATTTTCTTTACCCATGCAGGGTTATTTGCCTCTAAAAAGGTGTGTTCTGCTGATTATAGTTTATTTTTATGCATTACTGTATTGTTTTATTAGTATTGTATTGTTATATTAGTGGTATTTTCAAGTTAGGCAGAGTATTCTTTATTTTCTCCTCTGAATATTGAGCATTTAGTGGTTTTGTGCATCCATATAAGTTGGATGTAGCTTACCTTAGCAATACTTTTCACGTTTATTTCCACCATAAGCTGCATTTCAGTGCCCTGGAGATATTTATGTATACACAGAACATGTATCATCATAAGCCTCTACAAAATGGGTGGAACAGTATCACACTGGCTTGTATTACTGGTACTACTGCCTCTGAGCTATGGCGTAGTGTACCCTGTATGGAATCAAATCATTGCAAGGTTGGATATTACTGATAAGAGGGATATACTGAATTGCAACCAGGACTTCACTGTCAGTATGAAAGCACAGTGATTCTGCAAAACTGTAATTAATATGCATTTTTAAATGGAAACATAAGATACAGAGGTTAACTTACTTAAGGATGTTGTGACAAAAACAGAAATTTGTCTTGAGTCTTGTTCCCTAACAGAGTTCAATGTATAGAAGAAAACCCAAGGTCTTCCTGACCATTTCCAGAAGAAGTTAGCTACAGGTCTTAGTGGCAGCATTGTGATATTGGAGTAACAATCTCAGACTGGAACCATGGTGATGATTAAACATAACCACTCCCTTCTCAAAATAGTTTAAAAAAATTGTCTTCCAACAAAAGTATCTGTAGTGCACATACATGAAAATTACCTTCAAATATGAAAAGTGTAATTTTGCCATTATGCATTCACTTTGCCTTATCTGGGGTGATCACAGAACTATCATAGAGTCATTAAAGTTACTTGTTGGTGGCTCTAATTTCAATGCTTTTAGAGCAGATTATGGTTGTCAATGCACTTGTCTCCATAGGCATTTTTTCCATCTGCAATGAAATAAATGCCTGTGTATGAGCTAGAGTCTTTATATTGTCTTACTATGCATTACAGCACCACTTCTACATTTCATATCCATAAAAACATAGTGCTATAATTAATTTTCTAGTTGCACAAAGATTAATTTGATTTAAGAAGCTGCAAGTTCTATGCTGAAGGTTAGATACCTCTATTTAAAGACAATTTTTACTTGCTACTATTGCTTTGATCAGCATCATTATAAAAAAAATAGCAAAAACACTAATGTAAAATGCATGCTTAATTGTGAAATATGGCATAGTATGTCTTTTGCAATTCCCTTTTAATTGCTGAACAAGGTGCAATAATTAAGTCTTGAACTTGATGCCCTTCATTTAAGTTGTACTTTTTGTTAAAGGAAAGAGGTTATAACACCACAGTGAGCATGAGATTTTCTGGAGTCATGAACATTACTTTGACTTTAATAATTTTTGAAGAATCGCTACATTTTTTGTCTTTTTCTCTCAGGTGAAGATATGGAGAACTACTTTCATTTAATAGTGAACCTACCTAAAAATAATCCTAATTTCTTCAAGCTAAACAAATACTGGAGGAAGAAGAGTATACAAATAGTAAAACATTTTGAAAGTCAGAAGTAGAGGACAGGTATCAATTCCTTTCACCTAACCTTACTCACTAAATTTGAAAGATCTGTGCGGTAGCCTTGTTCTGTAAGGAGAGAGACAGGAACATTCAGTGGTGACTGAAACTACCTGGGACCTGAATCATTCTGCAGAAGCCTGCCTCTCTTTAATTCCCACAGGAAGGATAGTAATTTTCTAGCCAGAACCTTTCAGCCTATTGTGATTTGTTACAGAGCTGATCTGATCCAAAAGCATGCAGTTTCTTAGTGATTCAGTCCCTCTCTCTCTTCTCTGCATCCTTAGATAATCTTTTGTATCTCTTTCAACCTGCTGACACTGGAAGTGGTTTGATTCTGAAGTGATTTAGGGTATCAAACATTCAAGAAACATTGAATCTTTATTATAGTACTAGCTTTTGATGCTTTATGTCTTTAAATGGCTTCAGTGCAGAGTCACATGACCACTGGGGCCTCTTATGTCTTATCCAGTTGGTCAACAACTCCAGCTTTTTCTTAAAACCTTATTCTTGACTAAGAGGTGAAGAGGATGCTACAGGATGAAAATCTTACCTTGTATGAAGGGAAGGTGAGGTTTGAAACACATTTGAATCTAAGCTAATACTGCATATCAAAGAATTACTGAGATATGAGAAGAGAGATAATTTTAATAGGGTTTAATAAACTAGGGTTTATTATCTCAGGTTAAAACTGTCAGAAATCATTCTCTGGTTATTCCTGACTCATATTTTTTCAAAATGACTTTTGCAACTATAAAGATGGGAAAATGGCTTCTTACTTTTAGAGGAAGATATAACTGCGAACTTCGACATGTCATTTTCATAAAGAAATGTCAATCAAAAGAGTGACACAGGCAAATTATTATGCCATGTAATTCAAATAAAAGTTTCACATAGGTTGTGTAATTTGCTAAATGTTCTGTCAGTTTACTAAGTGAACTGGCAATCTATATTCAACCTTTTATTCCTACCATCAACTTAAATAGCAAAGTCAGGAGTTGTACATTTTCAACAAAGTTTACCATGAAGCCTCGATTCTTGTAAAGAATGAAGAATTGCAGAAGCAGAGTATGTATAGAAAAATGTCAAGTAGGTATACTGTGTTGATATCTCTATCTCATATTTCTTCTGTGATTGCACTTCCAAGAACAACTTCCAAACAAATTTGAAATCGAAAAATAAAACATAATTCAAACTTACAGTTATATTTAAAATTAAAGATACATTTTGCAGTATTTGGGAAATATAGTATAGTTTATTTTAAAGGAACAGAGGCTTTCCAGCAAAGATATCTTAAAAGAACCAGAAAGGCTTTTCTGAGTTTGAGAAGTTTGAAAATATTGCCCGTGAAAGAAAGAACTCCTTTGTTTTCAATATTTCCAGGTCAAATTTGTGTGGCTGGCTTGTGTTGAGAAACTGAAATTGTAGAAGAATTGAATATCAGCCTTTGATATTGACATTGGTCTTCTCCACATGTCCAACTCATTAAAATTTTTATGGATTTCTCAATTGCACTGGTGAATACGAAGATTTAAACAAAGGTAAGAGCTGACTGAATGTTATTTTGGTCTGTTACTATTGCTCTTTATTATTATTTATTATCAGGTTTTGTTACTATGACTTTAAAGAATCATCAGGAAGAAACACTTTGCTGTTAAGGTATCCAACTGAGCTAAGTAATACTAATGAATTTTTTTAAAATAGAATTTTTACTTGAGAAAAGATGCTGCTTCTGACAACATACCTGAGAGTTCTTCAGGGTATATGAAATATTGATGGTCTTATGATATTAATTCACCATGAAAAAATACAATGAAATTCACTTGATGTCTAGTATCCAAAGATTATTTTATTTTCTCCTGTGTTTGCAATTAAAACTTTCAGTCTACTGGAATATTTTAAATATAGATTTATCAGAATAATTATGGGATAGTCCCTTCCACAATACACTCACCAGAGAGTTTTTTGTGAAGATTAAAAGCTGACCAGTTTTGCTTTTGAATATGGGCACTGAGAAGTCTGCTAAGGAATGTATAGACTAAAATACCTAAAACCTCACATTTAAAAGAAAGATACTTCAATTTAGACAGACTATTCATAAAAAAAAGTATGTGTGAGCATTATTGTTTTTCACTATTGGAATCATTTTGAAAGAATATAAGGGAATAGGGAATTTTTTAACATTGCAAATATTCTCAGGAAAACTTATCCTAGATGTCTTTTGTCTTGAGTAGAGTTGTCCTTGTTTTGAAATTGAGGATGTAAAGTAATAAAATGTCAAGATCTTTGAATCTCTTATGATCACTGCTTTACTTAGCTGAACTACATAAATAAAAGTCCTATGGCTTAAACTTTGGAGTGGAGGAGGAACAAACTATTAGGTGTGTTGAACTTTTCATTTTCAAAAGATTCCTATTTTAAGAACAGCAACCCAGTCCAACTGCATGTAACTTCAAAAACTTCATCTAGTAGTCCTGCACATCTAACATTATTTTATGTATATCTTCCAGACTGAGAAACTATAGTAATGATTGTCCCTCTCCACCGAATGCCATTGCTTGTCTGATTTCCTTACTATTCCATTTTTGACCTTTGAAAGATTCTTCTTTTTTATGTCACATTCTACACCACCTATATAAAATGGTGACATTTTATTTTTAGAAAAAAAAGACAGACTGCATTAAGTTATCAATGGAGGATAATCTAGGAAATCAAAAGCAATTGTAATTGATCAGAAATCAATCTTTGCATACAAGAACACGAAAGTGAAGCTTCACGCTACAGGACTTAAAACAATTTGTGCACAGCTTAATTTTTCATTCCTCCAGCCTACTTGTGAGATGCTGGCTTGGGCAAAAAATTCTGGACCACAGCAAAAGACAACAAAATCTTTGGGGACGGTGTTCCATTTTGGATTTTTTTTTTCCCCATATATATACGAATATAATTATTTTTTGTATATCTATATTTAGTCTAAATTAGGTGCTTTAGCTTAAGTGATTATAGTAAGAAGAGAAAAATTGATTGATAGAGTCCTTGAACTCTGTTTTATTAACATGGTCCAAGACAAGTTTTCTTTCAGTAGTTTTCTCAGATTACTTAATGAAAGAGTGTCAAACAGATGTCACAGATGTCAGAAGGATTGAAAACATTGGAAGCTTTCTTTCAGTCATGCTTGTAGGATGTACATTTTCCTGGGAGACTACAGAAGAGGTTGAGGTTGATGAAGAAAGAACAAGTGTGGAAGAACCATCAAAATAGCCAAGGAGTGCTTATCTTAAATATACTTTATTAGGTCAACAACAGAATTTGAATCACTAGGTTTATACCCTTCTTTCATTGATTATTAGATTGAAAAAATATAAGAATAAATATTATTTTACTAGTGTAAACTCTTGTTTGCTAGCAAACTCTTACCAATGATTTCCTGTTTCAAGCCCATGATATCTGGTAAATCAAATGCACCATTTTAGAATTCTAACCTATCTCAACTCAGAGTTTGCATCCAAATACAGATGTGTGAGATAGTGGAGGTAGTTGTAATGGTTTATTAGTATACTACACTTCTTCAGGAATACTACAGTTTCCTAGTGGAAATTTCCTATTTCAATAGCTGGCGCTGGGTTTAGCAAATTGTGAATTGCCTGCATACATAAGGAAGCTTTTTACACAGCCCCATTTTAGCAACTTTTCTTTATTGTCTCAGAGGTCTGTATCACTTTGCTATGTCACATGCATTTCAGTAATTTCAAAGTCTAATTACAGACTAAATTAGATTGTTTTATTATGGTCTCATCCTTCTCATCTCACTTACCAAAATCACCATGACTTCCCTGCTGACCTCTGAAACACACTTCCACTTTACAGAGACAAGACCTGTATTTATAGTTCCCAGGTGTATGCCTTTTCATTTAACTCTACTGAAATACATGCATGAATATGTCTTAGCCAATTGAAATAACCTGACATTTTTAGTTACCACTCCAGCAATGCTGGCAAACTTTACATGTTTTACAGTGTTCCTGAATTCTTCCAGGTTGTTGACAAGGTTTACATTCGACACAGTCAAAAGCAGCTTACTGTATATGACTACAGGTGGTGGTTGTGTTTACAGTTATTTCTCAAGATCTATCATATAGCTAGAGTTTAGCTAGTTGAAATTCTATTTTGATTTGCATGCTGGCAATAGTTTTAATAAAAACTCTGGTTTTCCGTGTCACACCTTGAATAAGTGATGTGATATCTGAATAGCAAAGCAGATCTGGTGAAAATCTCCAAATCCTAATTCTAAGAGGCTGCAAAGCAATGTGAATTTCTGAAGTGCTCTGAGTAGAAAGTGCTGCCAAGAAAAGGTACAGAAAGGAACAGAGAAAAATCAATTTGCCTTTTGTACTCTTAATGCAGCAAGATAATTTCTTAATCTATTGAGTAAGATCATTTTAAAACGGTAAAACTCAAAGGTTGTGCAGTAAAAGTTCCTATTATGAACAACAATGAAAAATTGTTATTTTGACAACCTAAAACTCATTAGATCATCCCATTTATGTAACTTTTTAAGCTTAATCATTCTGACAAATCAAAAAATTTTCAGGCAATATTTTACAACAATCAATCCATGTGCTTCTGGGAAAAAAAATAAAAACAACAAAAACAACGTCAACAAAACAAAAAACAAACCAGAAAAAACCCCACGCATTTTAGGATTAGACCAAAAATCTTTCTCCAAATGGCTTATACCTGATGTAAGTGGACATTCACAGAAACATTCATTCAGTTAAATACCTGTGGACTTCTACTAGTTCAGCTATCACAAAGCTATTTACAGTTTCATTTTCCAGAAAAGAAGACTTGTATTAGAAAGAGCTACTTGGCTTTTTTGTTTAATTGGATTTTTTCTGTGTTATTGAAGGGGAACTATGTTGACAATAAGAAGAAAAAATGTGGAGCTGAACTTCTGCCTAGAGATGACTCCCAAACTAATATTTTTTTCACATTTCCTCTGAGATACGTTTTGCATCTTTGACAGTTTATACAGCAAGGAACTGCGATTTTTGTTTGAATTTGCAGACAGGAAGGAATTTATTTTTAAGTTTTAAGAAAAAAAATAATTTCATAGCAAAATTTTAAGTACAGCCTCCAATTTTATCTGAATGAGACTGTAGATGCTGTCATCAGAAAAAGGCAGTCTATGTAAAATAAAAGATTGTAAGTTCTAACAGAGAGATCGAGTGAAATCAACAAAAGCAGGCATTTTAATGGGAAAAATCTAAATGTAAACCTTAATTAAAAACAAAAAATATCTAGTATGATTGCAAACCTACCATAGGTTCTGATAACTGAATTTGGTTTTGCATGCCTTTTATTGTAGTAACGGTTGTCACTGTTAATAAACCTGGCTCAATCTAGCAGATAATAGTGTGACTGTACGATAATGCCTTATACGTTTTCCAAGATGCACATTAAGCTAATAATGTCATACTTCATACTCTCACGCAATGCAGAAGGTTACCAAGAATTTTTGCAACTCTCACAGTTATTTAACAGGCTAACTGGATTATCCAGCATGGGGAGTCTTTTGTTAGCCGAGTTGGTTTGGCCATGTAAGTATTTACAAGAGGAGATTCCTGCAGCTGCAAACATGAGTTTACTGCTGTGTGAGAGAAGGAGAGAGGCTTGGGTTGCCAATTAAGAGATGCAGTGCAGTGATTGCTCCAGGCTGGCAAAATGTCAACATCAATTTCAGGGTCCTCACATTAAACCAGTCAGCAATAGACTTTGTTTCAGCTTTTGCTTTCTTGCAGGTTTTTGGTTAAATTAAATTTTATAAACAGGCAAATTGAACTGAGCCCTTCACTATTTTGAAGCAGGTTTTCTGCTTGTGCAAGTGAAGGTTAATAGAGAATGCAAATATTGTATGCATACCAATAATTCTTTTAAAATGTTTCACCTCCTGCACCCCCCTTCAAGTCAATTTCTTTCAATGTAGAAGTGCTTCACATTGATCCTCCCTAAAGTTTAATCTTTTGAAAATATATAGGCATCATGAATACAAATTGTATTAAGCATTCCTGGTTTTTAAGTGATACCCAAACAAGATATGTTGTCCAATTGCATTTAGCTACAGAGATTTGACGGTTTCTGTAATTTAATCTTGTTTCAGAACAACTTCCCCTCCAACACAGAGAAGGAACACTTTCCAGCTCTTCTATTAAATACATGGTTGCTATTGGAAAGCACCTGAGGAAATGTACTTCTCAAAAAGTGGTATAGAAATTCCCTTTCTCCTAATACATGTGTATAGGGTATAAATATGGGCTGTGGGGGTAATTTCATTACTTTTTCAGTTGAACACCATCTCTCAAGTACACCTGTTTCATATTTCAAGTGCTTCATGTATTTTTTTTAGCCCTAATGATGGTTTCTTGAGGAGACTGTCAAATTCTGGTTAGGTGCTTCCTTTCTTTCATAGTATCCTGCAGGTGTGAGTCCAACTTTTCAGTGTGCCACAGCTGAGGGGAAGATAGTGCATTCTTGCCACAATTCAGTCTTCAGATAAATTCTTTCTTCCCTACTAAAAAGACAAGCCTTTCAGGCTGATCTAAAAAATAAATCATTTGAATGACTCTGATCCAGCCATGCAGCAAGGCTGTATTATCCTTGTGGGGAGAAGAAAAAAAAAAAAAAAAGGCAAGTAGATTTATCTGTTATATACTATGACACTTTCAGGTCTTTGGACTATAGTCATCACAACTGCTCTGATCAACCCATGGATGGGTGTCCTCAGGAGTTTTACTACTAGAATTACGAATTTCATTTATGACTACTTTTGCTTGCTATGGATGCATCAGAGAAATTGTCTGTATAAACATTGATAGCATCACCTTTGTTAGACAGTCCTCAGACACTGTCTAAACTTGCTGGTGCTTCTGGAGATATCGTAGCAGTGAAGTCTTATTTAAAAGGCTGGGCACAGATTACTTCTGTATTACACAATTCATCAGATTCTTTGAGAATCACAGTTAAAAATTTATTTAGATTCTTCATTGAGGTATGATCAAATATATCATTTGATCACAACATCATTTCTAGAAGAGAACTTGGAGATTAGACACATATGTTTTCCAGTTCTTAAGAGTTGGTCTACATAAGACTATCAGAAATTTATACCAGCAAATTATTCTCAAATGAATTATCACCCACTTTGTGTATGAATGCAAGTAATTTGCTCAGTTTACTACTGCTTGTCATGAAGTTTTTGGTGCTATGGCAGTCTGTAGTAGCTTAATGAAAGCTTAACACTAGCCTTGCCGTAGTTAATAGAATCATGTTTTATGCTGTACAGTTGCACCACAGTAACTAAATCCACTAAGGTCATGTTTATTTGAGAGAAAATAATCTTTTACAAGTGTTTTGTTTTCTTGTAAACAAAAAAAAATCCAATTAAAATTTTGTTTGTGATCAGTTGTATGAGTTACACTTTTTTTTCCACAGAAAATAATCCACCTTTTGCAGTGTAAGGAACCCTGCCAGGTAATTATCTCATTTTTAGTTTTCTTTTTTCTTTTTTTTTTCTTTTTTTTTTGGCAGTACTTTGGAATATATGATCTGTCTCTCCCATTTGTATTTTAACATCTCAGTGTGAACACGATGCAAATGTTGCTCTCCCTTGGCTATCTTAACCAATTTTGTAATTTAAAAATTTTTATTGCTCCATCCGTTTTAGCTGCTGGTTGCAGTGACTCAATGCTTTGCTGATTGAAAGTTCTTTATACTTTTCCAGCCGCAGGATATATCAAGGCTTATAGATATTTATTGGAAAAATATTTGTCTGCTTTTGAATATAATGAAAATATTCCCATAGAAAATACAGACACATCTATTTAAATAAGAAATTCTTGCTTCATATTTTGTTTTTTCTGAGTTATGTTTAAATTTTTTTAAGAACAGAAGAAATAATTAAAACAAACAAAGGAGGAGAGTTTTAAAGGACTTTTCTCATAAGTTCATGGTTATATTATTCTTAGTTTCTTTTCTAGGGAAAGAAGCTGCATGCACTCCAACTAGTCTGAGCTACCCAAGTTCAGAACAAATGGACTAAGTAGAAATTCAGGCCAAATTAAGATAATTACACATTCTGTCATTAATATTTGAGAACATTTTGATTGGTTTGACAATAAGACCACCCCGCCTGGTATGATGAATCTGAGTATAAACAGGATAAGATGCTTATGGTTTAGTTAAGGAAAAAGTAATCCTTTTATATTACTCAGTTTCTGAGTATCAAAAATTCAAAGCCTTTAAAGTTGATGGCTGGATCTAAACTATTATGTTTCAATACATTTCCAGCAATAAACATTGTCCTTTAATATCTGACATGTTTTGTTGCCTTTGGTATATGTCAGAAATGCAATGCTCAACACAGTCATCCTATGTATATTTAAAAAAAGTGCTTCCTTCTTTGTTGGCTTGAGATTTCTTTTTCATTCCCTGCATATCCTTGGAATACATAGATTTCATTGGCTCTTGGGCTCTTCAGGTAGGAGATCTGATTTCTTGAATATTTAGTCTGTCTATTGAATTTTAAATAATTCACTTGCACAGAATGCCTCATCATCCCTGATAATTTCTTGTCACTTTTCTAGTTAAAGGATTTTCTTTTGAAACGGAGCAGCCAGAGCTGTTCATAGTATTCAAGATGTGTACTTACCAGCTACTGTTAACATCACAAAATTGTTTTTTGACTTAGTTCCTTTCTCAATGATTTTTCACACTGTGTTGTTTTTTGACTCCTGGGGAAAACTGAGCTGACATTTTGAGAGAGAAGTAACTGTGGCTTTGAATTCTTTTACAAGTGATAATATATAATCTAGAGTTCATCACTGTCTATAGGCACAGTGATGACTAACCATGTCTTTAAGATTGACCTCTTTTAGTGAAAAATAAGAATGTCCCCTGCCAAAAGTTTCTCTCCATACCATCAAATGATGAGTTATTTCACACAGACACATACAATATCTTTGTTTGGCATTTCTAAATTAAACTAATCTTAAGTATCATTTATGAATTTTCAGAGCTATACAACATAAACTGCTGGTCTTTACTGCTTCAAAGTTTCACAGTTCCATCCTTCATTCCCTGAATTATAACATTGCAATAGAAACAAGATGTATCCAACACATTTTTTTTTAGTAATTAACAGAGAAGAAATATTAGGTTTTATTTTGTTATTATCATCAATCACTAAGACATTAATTTTCATGTTATAATTTAGTTCAATAGCAGTGTGATATCTGAAATAACTGGCTTCTTTGGTCTGTCAACAAGAGAAGAGACAATTTCAGGAAATGGAAATTAAAATTAACTGTGTACACTCATTGCACAATAAAAAGGTATTTTATTCAAACTGTAAATACATAAATATCTAGAAGTAATGAAGCACTATCCAATAAGATGTATTTTTTTAAAAAAGCCAACTTGTAAGAACCCATAGGAAGAAGAATTTCTGTACTTTTGGAAATAACTTTTAACCAATTATTAATTCAGATCAGGTGAATCTCATAACCTGAGAAGATGTTTGGGCCAAAGATGAAAAGCAGTCTTCACATACAAAATAGTATGCATGCAAGCTTTAACTAAGTTTAGATTGTCTTTCTCATTCCCTGCTTTTAAATCAAAGGTGAGAGCTTGAATACTGAGGCAGAAAAGGAATATAAATGAAAAGCACAAGTCTGTGATTTTGAAGCTGATTAACCTACCCAATAGGATTTCAAAGAGAAGAACAATTGAAAAGCCAATTCTGGTGTCTTTAAAGAAAATAAATAACTTTAGCTGCATTGGAAGGAATAGGAAAATATCAGCCAGGAGAAGGAGACTTCTGAACAGGGAAACAAATTTCAGGGTTTTATAGGTATTGGGGATGATACACAGCAGCAATGTGGTCATTACTCGTGATGTTCCATTCATCATTGAGGAATGAAAAGAGATGAAAGTGAACAATTTCTTTTGAATGTTCTTACAAATGAAATTAAATAGAAAAAGAGCAGAGCCCTAGGTTAAGTGGTAGAGGAATAAGAATCTAAAGTTAAGAAACATAGGGCATCCATTACAAAATACTAGATAGTTCTAATCAATTTTTCCTGTCTGTAACAGAATTTTCCCATTTGATACATTAGTAAAGAAATTGGAAGACTTAAATCAGTCAAAAAGTTGAAGATTTTTGCCAGGGTAATCATGGTTCCATCACTTCCACATGAAAAATCTTTTTTTTGCCAAACTTGAATAGACCCAAGCGAAACCAGGTATGCAGATATTTAGCAATTCCTTATACTAATGATAAAGTAGAAGCTGGACGTATGTGGGTTCAGAGTAGTATGTGATATTTGATATAAGTGAATTGTGGCAGAATTTCTCTTACAGATAGTAGATCGTTACAGCTGACATACTATTGAGGTATGACAAAAAGAGAGGAGAGCATATTTGCATTAAAGATACTTCATAGATGATTAAGGATCAGAATACTAAAATAATTAAATATGTAGCTTTTAAAACAGCAAGTGCTATAGCCATCTGAGAAATGCTAATGTCCAAAGAAACCCTGCTCCTTGAGAATCTATCCATTTTGTATATTATAATTCTGTATATGCTATTCTACACAGGGGACTGAGGACATCGTAGAATGGTATCATATAATGGTACACCTGGCATGAAATGAATAATTTCTTACAGCAAGTCTTGCATTCAGCAAAGTCATTTTAGTAGTGAGCTTTTTGGCAGGCATCAAGAAGTTAACCACTGATATAAAATTTGCAATTGCTTGCTCCAAGTGGATTAGGATCTTGATCCATATGCTTGATATAAATACATAAGGCAGTTGGTAATGTGTACACGTTTACTTATATGTATACGGCTCATTTAATTCTAATTGTTTTAATTGGTTGCTATAAAATATGAATTTTACATATCTTCCATCAGAAAACCATGAGTTAGCTTAGACTAGTTGAATTTTAGTTAGGCTAGATAAACTAGAAGATCAACAAACGTTGAAGGTATGAGAACAGATATTAACTTGGGCCTTCCAAGGGCCCATAATTTAGCAGGAACAGCTTGAGTGCTAACTGGCAAACCAATTTAACATTTGCTTTGTTCAGTTGAAATAAGATTTTCATATTGCACTATCTTATATAAAATAAAATGTATTTCTAGAATTTAAAAAGAAGTTACAAAAAATCCGACTGAATCCCTCTGTATTTAAAATTATACTTACATTTGAGACTTCCCTCTGCAGATCTCAAAATCCTCCTTAAAACACGATAACACATCTGATCCAGAAAATAATTTTTCTATGAGTCTTTGAAATTACTGATATTTTTTGTTTTGCTTTTCTACTGTTCATCTCTGACACTTTTTCTTTCTTTTCTTGTTTGTGCACATTTTGTACCACTGTAGCAAATGACTGTGCCATGTTGTAGCTATATATCTTTATTCTTTATTTCCTCACTGTGCCATGTGATGAAGTTGTTGAACAACACTCACTTCATCTGTTACTGTGAAAGACTTTCTTTTCATAAAAAATTACTTGAGCTCAAGTGATTTGCAAGGTCATGGTCAACAGAAAAGGAGGTCTGTGGGAATTTGATGTTGAAGGACTATATAAAATTGCAATATGTGCATTTTTCTATATTTGTATATACATATATTTTAAATATACATATATAGGCACACATAAATATTTAAATATACATAAAATCCCTGGGGTTTATATATATATATGCTTTAAGGGACAATTGGCACCAATATAATTGACCAAAATGATTAAAATGTAAAATTATTTCATGAAAATGAGAGCTGAAAAAACATGGATGTTTAAATCACTTGTATGAAATATACATAATCATTTTGTGAAACAGTTAAAAAAGCTAATAATTTTAAATATACTTTGAGAGCAAGTAACATCACAGGTTGCATATATTCATTGCTACATACTGAAAACATTTCTGAACTATTTCATAAATGTTTCTATGTAGCATCTGAATCAAACACAGGGAAGTATAAATTCAATATGTTGCTGTAGCAAAGAAGTGTGAGACATCATGACTAAAATTCACAAACTCACTTGTCCATATAATGTATGCTGAAGAATCTTAAAAGAGCATCTGAGAATTCTCTGGACCTGTAATGTACATTATTAACACAGTGTAGAAATATCAAGAAATGCAAAAGAATAAGGCACAGGGAACAACTCTGGAAATTATACGCCGATTGGAATGTCATGTTAGTCCCTAAAATATTCCAACTGCTGTGTGTTTTAAGTAGAATAATAGATTTTTTTTTTCTTTTTCTGCATTACATTTCAATTAACCATCGGAATACATTGCCTAGAGACCCTGTAGAAACTGTCTTTGGAGGCTTGCATGGCCTGACTTGGCAAAGATGCAAGCAGCTGATTTCAATTCAGCACTGACCATGCTTTAGGCAGAAGGTTATTCTCAGTGACTAGCTTGATGATTGCTCATCCTTTCCCTATACTAACTTGCTAATTCATAGACTGTGATAAGGCAGAGGACATTTGTCAAGATGCTCTTCTGGTAAAGAGTGACTCATGGTAGGTTTGAGGAAACTCATGAAGTTTGAAATCTGACTTATGAAATTTGGGGAGAACGCTTATTCACAGTATTTAAATCCAACAACATAACTAAAGCTGTGATGCTGATAAATAAATGTGTTGCTTCTGTAGTAAATGAGTGAAACAAGAGATAGGTGCATGCTGTATCTCCCTCTTCCAGTGATAGTGTTAATCACTGTGGAACTCTTTAATCTTAAAATCAGAAAGATCTTCTGGTTCATCTTTCAAAAGACGTATTGTAATCTTTCTTAATGTATATCTGTTTGGTGTCCTGCCCTCTTTTTCTTCACAGATTGCACATCCAATTAGGTTCTACGTGGAAGAGCCAGAAATATCCCTTGAATGCCTCTGGGAAGATTTTAATCTTCCAACCCAGGTTTAGTTTAACACTTTCATATCCAAGATGTCTTCTGGTCATTCATTTTTACTTACATGGCTCAAATGCCTCTCTGTGCCATCACCTATTTAATTGCCAAAATTTCTGTCTGTGAGGCATAAAACTCTCTCCTCCTTCCCCTATTGCTTTTGGTAGTTTGCACATGTGTTTCTTTTTCAAGATAAAATCTTTGTCTCAGGAAATTCTCTCTGAATTACCCTGGTCTCTAGCAGTCATACTTAATGTCATTAGCTTGATAGAATAAATGCACTTATATAGATGAGACTAATTGTCTTATTTTTAGACCTTCATGTAAACAGTAGGTTTGTGTGACTGAGTTTCTGCATCTCTTTCTGAGATACTGTACAGCAGGAAACAAGTTTCTATAGTTTCCTTGTTCGCATTAGGTTTTAAGTGTAAGAAACTAATTTCTTGCAGAGGCTGTTTTGTATGCCTGTTCACAGATATCCTTCATATTCTGGGAAATGTCTTCAGAGGTCCATAACCATAATTTGTTTTGCTGTTTGGATTGCTCATACAATGCAGTCTCTGATTTGCATGCAAAAGTCATATAGAAATATCCCTTTATGCATTGTTATCATTACTGCACTACTTTGGTTTGGAGCATGACAAATAGAATGAGTTTCCTCAGAGTTAGCCAATGCTTTAGTAAAAGAGATTGTCTAAATCCCCATTAAGAAGAATAAGTGAACACCATAAGGAAGTGTAAGTGTTCAAGGCAGTGAGATAAATCTTCCACTTTTCTTCAGTAACAAAAATACATTTGCTACAACTCTCCATTAACTCAAGGCAGAGATGATACTGGCTTATTAATACACATTGGGAATTCATGTGGATGACACAGCTTTTCAGAGTTAAAAATATATTCTTTAATCTCAATAGTATTTGCTGTGTCAAAGAATACTTTTTTAAGATATGCATATCTGTAAATCTTCTTTATTGTAATATTATTTATGGTGCACTTATAATAAAAACTAGTTTCATATGAATTCATATTCACTTAAAATATCTTTATTTTCATCCCAAAGCGGAGATATGTAATTTTAATTGCATTCATGTTGTCTTTGGTAAGATCAATAGCAGTCTTAATTTACTAACAGAAAACTTTAAAAGACTTGCCATGAATATTAAGTAACATAAATCAATAGGAATTTGTAATTAATGACTTGTTCTAGACGACAGTAACCATGGTTTTAATTTCTTGAAGTGTCTTTCAAGTTCATGAAGGAAAAAATGTTCAGTTTTGTTTATGTTTTGTTTATACAGAATTCTACTTGTAGTAGGTAGGGCTACCAAAATCCATCTCCTAAGAGGAATCTTATATTTTTATGTGCTTAGGGTATGAAGAAGAATTAGTTGAAGAAAATGTAGCCCTCCTTTTTCTCTGTCAGTTGGAGATAATTCATATAAATAATAGAAAATTACAGAGGGATTTAATATAGTTCAAGAACATTGTTTGTAAGAAATAATCTTCTTCAGGAAGCTTATTGTGTGGTTGGTCTATATATAGGGGAAGATAAAGGTAGTGTTTATCATATTTGCTTAGTTTCCATCTCAATAGAAGTTAGTATTGAATCTTGCCTCAAACTAAGAGCTTTTCAGGAAAGAAGTCATTACACAGATTCCAATCAGTCATCCCATTGTAAATCTGGATTGCCTCTATTGAACTCACCAGCGTAACTGTGGAATTACTGCAGTGTAATTTGGCACATGCAGTTTAACAAGATAAAAATCCCAGTGCTGTGATACAAAAATATATATATGCACATAAAAATCATAATTCTTTTTGCAATGCACTTAGCAAGTTGGTGTAAAGTTCTTTGTAAAGAAGTGTGCCAGAGAAATAGTTTAAATGATATGCACAATGTTCCAAGCTACTACTGAAGGAGCTGATTTTTCTGCAGCTGGTCTTCCTATCTCCTCACTGTACAGTAGGCAGAGGTATAGACAGTCTGAGAATGACATCAGGGACTGCAGGTTATAATGGAAAAAGTCCTTGTGTGCAAAAATTCTATAAATAAGTTTAAATGGTTTAATCGGTAAAATCATCCAAAATCTGATTTTTAATCTTTTTCATAAATTTATTTCTGAACTTTAAACACTTGCTTTTACTATCACCAAAGCTAAAAAGTACTGTGATAAACTCCAAAGATTTCATAGATTGCATTTTTCTTTCAAGAAAGTAATACTTGCTTATTGATTCTTGTGTTTGTATAGTCAGAATATATATAGTTTTGTTAAAGGATAAAAATATAATTCACATGAGTCGAGATGACTACATTTCATAGGTGAGGCAAAATTGCAATTCTAAAATTTCTCTGAGTAAAAAGTTCTGTTAACACATGTGCTCTAGTTCCTGTTAATCATATTTGTAAACAAAATAAAGCTAAATGGAAAGCAACCTCAATTCAGAGTCTGAGATAGGCCTTACTTATGTAAAAATTACACCCAAGAAGTAGATTAGTTTTTGTAAATACAATTTATTTTAGAAAACTATTATGGACTCTCCATGTCTGAGAGAGATCACTGACAACTAGCTATGGGAATCTTGCCTTGAAATCAAGGGAAAAAAGATACCGCAAATGTGGGTACATGGACATACTGAAAAAACCTCAAAACTCTTATGAAGTTCAGTCTACCTACAGTGATATATAGCTTTTTACTAATTCTCTAAATACAAAAACAGGTGAACTTCACTAGACAAACTTAAGTCACTCTATCAAAAGTAAACAAATTCTACAACAATTACAAACCATTAAATATTAAAACCCATTCTCATAGTCTTGAAATCTGCTGTTCATTACCTCCTGCCCCTGTGCCAAATGCAAATATGCACAATGTTCACTGGCCAGTATCCAGTATCCCAAACAACTATCCACTTGTTAAATTATATGTGGCATTTTGAAACTGACAGTCTTGTCTCTCCAGTCTGCTTCTAGGAATCTGTCCAATAAAATATGCATTAAATAAGAAAATATTGTATATTGTGTTCTAAACACAGTTCTCCTCAGAACAAGGGAGGAAGTATAAATGAAAGAAATGAAAAATATGCTGCTGTGTTGTACATGAAGCTGGTGGTACATTCTAATTGAGGGAGAAATAAGCAGCACTTTATTTCCTGATCTTTATTTAAAAGGAAAGCTATCTATTCGCTCAATTCACACTATATTTCTCCATTCTTATTTGCACACATACCACTCTCCTATCTTTATTAAATACTTTATATAAGTATTTAAGTATAGAGGTCTACTTTTATTATGGCGTATAAGGACTTGCTCATAACAAACATTTACTTCAGTATACTGTTTGACAGAAGCCAATGGAATTAGCTTGTGCAGTTTAAAGTGGTTAGCTCTTTTAGTGAAAAAAAAAATCTATACCAAGATTTATGATACACCAATTGGTTTTTCCATTTCCACCTATTTGAAATTATTGGAATTTTTATAGCAAGAGATAAACTTCACAATTTTAAAAAGTTCCTTTTTTGTTTTGTTTGATATCCCTTGGGAATAATAAAGATTGGAGGCACTTTCTAACAGTTAAATCATTATGAATAAATTGCTTTTCAAATTTGAATCATCCTTTAAACCAAAATATGATGTTTTCAATAAGTCGAGTAAATCAAGAGTAATTGGTTTGCTCAAGCATTTGACCCTGATCATCATGATGGCATAGGAAAGAAAAAATCAACAAGAAAATGAAAGAGACAAAAAATTCTCTCCAGTCACTGACAGATGTTTGAAAATATTTCATCTGAACTTTGTGAATCATGCTGCTTTTTCCTTAACAAGTCTAAGCTTTATTAGACCATCCGTAGTAAAATAAATGGATCTTTAAACACACTGTATGCATACCAAAGCTGTGGAAAAACTTTGCATCTCCCAAAGTCAAATGCAATGCAATTGATGCATCATTAGAGATAGAAAGTTGGAAGTTAAATTAGTTATTGAACTACCTGCAAACTGATACTGCAGATACTGTTGTCCTTGAAAACACTGTTAACACAAAAAAGCTGGGTTTGTGGGCTGGCTCTGATTCCTTGTTTTGAGTAATTACATTCTTAAAAAATTTCCTTTTTCCTTTTTTTTTCTTTTTTTTTCTTTTTTTTCCCCAATGGCATGCTATACGAACATGATAGGGGATAATCTAGAACTGGTCTAAAATATGCTCCAGTCTGCTCTTGTTATCCTAAAACAAAAGTGACATGGTTCATCCCTGTTCCACTCATAACACTGACAAAAAGACCCTTCATATGGGTAATAATACAGTGAACAGTTAACATACTGCAAACCCACTTCCTAACTTGGCACTTCAACCTTGCTCAAGTTCGTAAACTTGGGATGATACCAAAACTGGTAAGAGAGAGTGGTTTAATAATACATTCTGGATTAGTTGTGGGCCATGTTTCCTATGACATATTCAATGGCTTGGTTGCAATCACTTTTAATAATTCATTCCAACAGAGTTATCAGCCATGTTTTCTGTCACAGACACAATGGCTTAATTACAGTCACTTTTTAAACAACATTTTGTCTACATGCTGTAGTTTGTGTACAGTAAAGAAGAGAGTAGTGTCCTACAATGCATCTCTGTATAAAGAAAGCCCACTCACTGCATAAGTACATGGATAATAGCAGAAGTTACTCCTGTGCCTTTCCCAAGAATTTTTATTTTCCTACTGATTAATATCAGTATCTTTCAGATTTCTTATACTTTGAAAAACATAATCTTGCTTAATATACAGAAACAAGACAAACATCTTTCTAAAAGTGCTGTGTCATTATGTGCTGTTTCCTGCTGAAAGTATTCTTTAATTATAATGAATGATACCTGGGAGATACCTTTATTACCACGTGCAAGTTGGTATATTTCAAATAAATTCCTTTCTGACAAAATAAACATATTTCAAAATCTTTCACCAAATAAATAACTGCATCTGAAAATTAGCTCCTATAGCTCCTTCCTTTCTGAGAAAGCCTGAAACTTCACAAGTTACTTCTATGACCACTGGGATATAGTGAAGTGAGATTCTAGTTTCAAATATAATTCTAACTTTTTTTCTTGGAACACAACTAGCTCCAAAAAAAGGAGAAAAAATTGACTTTGACAAATCTGATTGTTTAATACTATTTTAATCCATAAAATTCTCAAGACAAGTGCAAATGTTTCAGACTGGTTGAAAAAACTGAGCATGTAAACTAAAGAATATCATGTATAAAGCATAAAAGTGCTACCAGTGACCTCTGCAACATACAGTGGTGAATTTCTGCAAACAGCGGTGCATAATGGAGCTCTCTCTTCATCTTCTTTCTTGAAAGGAAAATCCATGGGAAGGTAGAGAAGAGTGTTCCACTTTTCTGTGTCTTCTCATACTCTGGTAACTGCAGTCTGCCATAACAGCATAGGTAAGATTCTAGTGAAAGAATATGAACATATTTAGCTGCTATTCAGAGAGCAACACATTCATTTTACATGACATTATTATAAAAAGTAATCCATTTATATAGCAGACATTTTATTTGTTCTTAGCAGGGTTTGAATATCATAAGTGTAAGGTTTTGCCCATCCATGCTAGCACTCAGTTAATTCAAACTTCAAAAATCTCCATGTATAAAATTATATTCTGGACATAACCATAACAGGACAAAGAATTTGGACATATTTAAATATCAGCCAAGTAAAAGATCAAATAGAGAAGAGCTTGGAGAGCTGTGAAATCTTCTGAATAGTAGTAAGGAATATTAGTGTATAGATTTATTTCCTTATAAAACATTGTTTCAGGGTTTTTTTAATTTTTCAGTTTTGCTATGAGTAATTTACTGAAAAAGAAAGATTATGTATATGGTACAACTTTTATATCTTCTTTTGAGGATATAGTTTGTGTTTGACAAATTATGTATAAGTGTATGCGAGTGTGTGGTAAAAGAGACAAACTAAAAATGCTAATATTGCAACTATAATTCATATATTCTTTTTCATCTGCCTCATTAAGTTTATAATTAAAAGTCTTTCAGTTCCAGTATAAAGTATATATATTTTTAATGATAAATGAATTAATTTATGAAATACAATGTAAAAGGACATTTACTTTTTAAAAAATGATGTTATTTCAGTCATCTTCCCCCCTCCCAAAAATATTGTAAAACTTATGGATGCTCAATGTTGTAAGTGAACCTATTTTCTAACATGCTTCTTTTTAGTCATTTAACTACAGCATTAAATAATTACATTTGTTTACTTTATTTTCTACATATGCTATAAAGTATGATTGCAAAAAAACCCTAAGAGTGACATGTCTTGGTTTGGGTGGTGTTTTCTTTTTCCATATTGAGTAGCTTTTTTCCATTGGGCATCTTTTCCCTGATAAAATAATATCCAGTTTAATGAATGCTTTCTCTTTCAGCTAAAATATCTGCATTTTTGGGCTTGATCCAGAAAGAAGTGAAATCAATGAAAATCTTTCCATTTGTTTCAGAGGGCTTTGAGTCAAGCTTTTAGCTAAGCAGCTGTTTGGTACTTCTAATCAGTATAAGTCACTCTTTTGGATGATATGCATTTTTCTGTACTATACAGCTATTCTACATAAATTTTGAATTTAATAGCAACATATCTCTTTACAGGTGAGATCCTGTTTCATCACATGTGCCTGATCTGAACATAGTTTGTAATAAGCATGATTGTTAAATATGATAACTAATTTAACTACACTAAAAAACAAGGTTGTCAAACCAGAAATGCTAAATAATGGCATTTCCAGGAAGGAACTAACATTGGTGACATTGCCATCTATTCCTGTAAAAAGCCATGATGAAAATGAAATCTCTCAAATACAAATTCAGAAGATTTATGTCAAATGCAGCCTTTTAAATACTGTCAGGATAAATTAAAAATGTAATGTCATGTGCAGCCAACTGCACATATTTCTACCATTAGAAACACAGTTGAGATTATAAATAGCTATTTTTACACAAAGCCAATACTATATATGAAACAGCAATTTAAGTTTTCTCCCATCAAAAATGGCCTTTACATACACCAGGCTGAGATTTTAAAATGCAACAGTAATACACTTGAAGGGGTAAGAATACCTCATTCTTGAAAATAAGTTGTATCAGAAGAAAATTATGTTATCGTGGTGCTAATAAAGTTATTGTTCTTAAAATGGCGTCCTATCCTGAATGATCCTAAATCAGATGGACCATTGGTTTAATGCTCCATGGGGTAATAGTGTCTAGTAGTACATTGGCTAGCACAAAACTGTTGCCACATTAGCATAGTACTAATCTCCACAAACAGGGTAATGGTTGAGTCCCAAATTATATATATGGCCTCATTCTGATGTAGTTCTGTTGAGACACTGTATTTCTTCCCTTCTGCTTTTGCATATGAGCTGCTTTTCTTTTCCCCATGTTCTATTTCTTTAATATCCTCTCCAAAATTTTGGCATGAAATTGCATAGATCTCAGAAAATGCACTTTCAGTACTGCAAGTTTCAGTTCTTTTTCTAATAAAAATACTTCAGACATTACATACTGGGCTGAGTATTATTCTTTGGTACCCACCAAAATAAAATATTTCCATATTCTTAAACGATGCTTGCAATTAAGGTTATATGCAGAATATTGTTCTGTCCACTACATTATGGTCTGGGAAATAAACTTTTCCTTTAATTGTTTAATAGCATTAAATACTAGTTTTCTTTTAAAAATCAATTACCAATTTAGTTTTAACTTATAAGGGTGCTTCTGAAATTCTGAAAGACCTTACAGAAACTCCATGCTTATTTTTTAACCTACTCAGTGGGAAATATCATCTAATTCAGCTGAATAAAGAGTGACTATTTGGTCATTTGACAACATTAATCAATGTTAGTAAAATGACCAAGGCCATCCTGCAGAGGAGGTTTAGAATGTCAGTTTGGCTTACAGCTATGATCAGTGTCCCTTCTCTGAGTTATATCTAGAATCGCAAACAGGAAGGCTTAGGCTGGCATCTCTAGAGATATTCTCATCCAAGTCTATGCTCAGAGCAGGGTCAGATAGGGCAGGTTGCTCAGGGGTGTGTCCAGTCAAATTTTGAGTACCAGTAAGGATGGAGGCTCCAGAACTCTGGTCAGCCTGTTCCAGTGCTAACTCATATTAGAAAAGTGTTTTCTTATGCTCAGACAGAATTTCCTCTGTTCCAGGTTGTGCCCACTGTCTCAAGTTTCCTGCTACTGAGCACTTATGAGAAGAGTCTGGTTCTGTCTTACTTACTCCTACAATTGGGTATTAATACACATGAATCATGTTTTCCTGAGCTGCCTTTTCTAGATGCTGAGCTGTCCCAGCTATCTCAGCCTCTGTTTACACGTCAGATGCTCCAGTCCTTTAGTTATCAACAGACTACAGGAGGGGCTGTTTCTCATGTTATTTCTACATAGTATCACCATAAATGCTGGCTTGAAAAAGAGAAAGGGTCAGTCAGTGAAGCAATATTTCAGTAATGTCAGAATGAGTCCTGGCAAGATGAAAGGATCACTTTATGTCTATTGTTAAAAAATAACATTTTTCCAGACCCATATTTATTTCTGTATGACCTACTTTCAGCAGCAGCTCTTATTTCAGTAGCAGAAGACTGGGATCTATGAGTAGCTCATACTGCAACTTAGTTAAATGCCAGCTTCTCATCATCGCACAGAACACAAAAAGCGAAATCAAATGTGCTTGTTGTGAAATCCTAGTTTATTCATCCCAACAGACATTTTTTCTGCTTGTCCATTGCTAAGATTTAGACCTTTCTGAATCCCTAGGAAACTGAACCTGATAGGCATAATTATTGAAATATCTCTTATCAAAGAAAGGGAAATACGAATGGAAATCTGTGGCCATGAAAACATTGAAAATAACTGAATTTTCAAGAACTGCAGCCTGTGTAACACAGATTGGGAAGAACTCACAATAACAAATTTTGGGTTTAGTTAAATGAAAAGAACAACTGACTCATTTGATGACAGCTTCAAACTCAACATTGCAAGGGCTTTTTGCTTTTGATTTTCTGTTCTGTTCCCTTTTTTTTTATAACAAGGTAAAAGAACTAAGGGCAGATGGGAATCCACTAGAAACTGGATAAACTGTTTCTGAGAGTATTCTTCCATCTGTTTCTATTTTCCTCTATGCATTGACTTAGTTCACTCTCTTTACAGAGTAGAGAAGTAAGAAGGAACAATTTTTTGGATCTGTTCTTAGAAGATTTTTTTTCTCCTTTGGTCCAAGTACAAAATCTGCAGATCCTTTCCTCAACAGCTGCAAGAAATTATAAAATTTAAGCATCAATATTTTTATTTTTAAAAATAAAAAAAATATTGATTATGCTGATGACACTTATTTTACTTATATATGACACATGGAGGATGTTTTCCCATGAACTTTTCCTTGAACTTTTGTTTTCATACTATGTATATGCATATGACCACTGAATATACTTCTAATATTAATTAAAAGATGTTAAAAACCTAAAAACATGCCACTTTGGTATAGATTGTAGGAAAATGCAGCAGTACACAGTATCTTGCATATGCAGTCTAATCACTCAAAACTTTTCCAATAGCAGTAAAGACAGTAACTATTGAAAAGACTTAAATATTACAATCTCCTCATATTTAATGAAAATTTCCAAAATAAAACTAAAAAGAAAAAATCCATTAAAATATTCAGAAAAAAATAAATAACTTTCCAATTCCCTACTGCTATGACTTCATGGTGCATATATATATATGGTATCATGTCTCTAGAATGAACAGGTGCTATTCTATTCTCATAATTTCAAGACGACATAGAGAAAAAACCTGATTTATATGAAAAAAACGAAACACTGCAAATGCAAAAGCTGTTGGTTTTTGGTTTTTGGTTTTGTTTTGTTTTGTTGGTTTTGTTGTTTTTTTTTTTTTTCCAAATACCACTAATGCATTTGATGTTTTTTTTAAGGATGACTGCACAAGACAGTCTTAAAAGTTAGAATCAATTATACTTAATGAAGCTTGTGAATGTAAAGGTTTTCTGTAAAGTCAGTCAGGGACAGTGAAGGTAATACAGTATATTAACCAAAAAATATTCTAGATTGACCTCTTCTTGTGACTTATTGTGCTATCTAGAAGACAATCTAAGATTAAGAGTATTAAAACCACTCAAAATCTTTAAAATAAAAGGCAGGATAAGCATCTGAAATTTCAACATACTCTTTAAACTGTTAGAAGTACAAGTGACTTTTTTTTCTGTAAATATACATCATCTGGCATTTAGTGGTTGTGTGGGCCATTTTACTCATTCGTTATGCAAATATTTAAATGTTCAATGTTCTTTGATATAAACAAATCAACATCTGTATTTTGTGGAAAGATAGTTATCAAACGCTAGATTTATAATACTATAACCCAGCTATAATATTGAGGGATTTTTAGCTACATATTGAATTATTCTTTACTTAGTGTTATGGCAGGCTAGGAAAACAATAACTGTGGCTATTAAATAATTTTTTTTTAATGAAGACATTATTAGACATTATTAGAAACTGCTGTATTGTGTTTCAGTGGCAAGGTTTTGGTAGCAAGGGGCTATAGCAGTGTGCTTCTTTGAGAAGCTGCCAGAAGCTTGCCCCATGTCCAACAGCTGGCTCCATGATAGACCTTCCAGTGGCCAAGGCTGAGCCGGTGATGATGGTAGTGCCTCTGGAGTAACAGATTTGAGAAAGGGGAGAAAAAATTGTTGCACAGGAGCATCTGGAGACAGAAGAGAGTATATGTGAGACAAACAACCTTGCAGACACCAAGGTCAGTAAGGAAGAAGGGGAAGGAGGTGCTCTAGGGTCCCGTGCAGAGATTCCCCTACAGCCCATAGTGCAGACCATGGTGAGGCAGGCTGTCTCCTGGCAGCCCATGGAGGTCTCTGATGGAGCAGATATCCACATGCAGCCCCTAGAGGACCCCATGCCAGAGCAAGTGGATGCCTGAAGGAGTCTGTGACCCTGTGGGAAGTCTGTGCTGGAGCAGGCTCCTATCCTGATCTGTGGACTTACAGATGGAGGACTTCATGCTGGATCCAGTAGCAGGTTTGCTGGCAAGACTTGTGACCCCACAGCAAACCTATGGGACTAGAGCAGTCTATTCCTGAAGGATTGCACCCCATGGAAGGGATCAATGCTGGAGCAATTCACGGAGAACTGCAGTCCATGAGGAGTACCCGAGTTGGAAAAGTTCCTGGAGGTCTATCTCCAGTGGGAGAGACACTATGCTGGGGCAGAGGAAGAGTATGAGGAGTCTTTACACTGAGGAGAAAGAGCAGCAGAGACAATGTGTGATGAACTGATGACAGCCTGCATTCCCTTTCCCTCTCTGTCACTGAGTAGGGAGGAGTTAAAGAAAATTGGGAGCAAAGTTAAGCCAGAGTAGAAGGGAGGAGTGGTAGAAGACAATTTAAGATTTGTTTTTATTTCTTATTATCATGGAACAATCACCAGCCTTAGACAAAATTTGCCTCTTGTTTTGCTACATAGAATATAACAATTAGTCTTTGTGCCTTGGTTGTGGAGCTCTGTCATAGTGAAATAAATTCACATAAAGCATGAGACTTATACAACCTAAATGGCAATTAAGAGATTAATTATCATAATAGGAGTTGAATATGATTTCAGTACATACTGGAATTGGTGCAATTCCTGGTCAATTTTGTCTTCTGAACTCTATGTCTGTCTGGCTTTTTGTCGAAAGGTTCCTTTACCAATTTAGCCTTTACATTCCAGATGTAAAAATGTGGATGCGATTACAGTGCACAAGTGTTACATTAGCAGTGGACATATATTTATGTCCATTGTCCATACACATATATATGTATGTATGCAAATAATGCAACATCTATTCTGAACACCAGTTCACAAATTTGTCACCTGCCCAATATACCATTCCAAGTCTCCTTAGCAACACACCAACTCTTTGCAGTAACAATCCATCTGTCTGTTTTACCAATCCAACTGTTCACAAGAAACCCCAAAATCTTTCCAGGATCAATCAATCTCAGAATCCTGCCAAGCTATTTTCTCCTCCATGTTAAAATGACACAGGTTCTTATGCAATAAACTACTGTGATTTTTTTTAGGACCAAATCTGTTGTGGTCCACCCGTCTTCAGACAGTCATGTAGCTCAAATTTCAGTTACAAAAATTGGATAACTAAAAAGGATGGAGGAAAAACAATGAAAGTTGAGCACCTGTGCCAGAGAAAACCCACATATTATATACTTTTAACAACAACTTCAACACCAGGCACATCTCCATATGGGAGTACAATGCATAACTTTGAACTGAATTGAAAGGAAGATAATTTTCTGCAATCAGAGAGCACATTTTACGCTAGAAAATATGCAGTATTTCTTTAGGCAAGTGCTGAGTACTTCATATATATTGCAAAATTCTAAATGCAATTATCTACATTCATCTCTCTCTTTCTCTCTAATGCTATGAAAATAACAATTTATGCATGTCATTTACCCTATTTCCAGTCTTATTTCTTCTGCCTTTAAGCTCCAGTGACACTGTGGTTCCCTGTGTCATTTTTCTTTATCTCACAATACAGCGTCACAGCATATTTTCAACACATAGCTTTGTTTTCTGTGGTCCCAAAGAATAAATGATGCTGACAGGGACCTCAGGAACTCTCCAGATAACCCTACAGACCAAAGCAGGGCCAGATTGGGGGTGAGACCAGGCTGCTCAGGGCATAGTCCAGTTGTGACATTAAATCCTCCAAGGACAGAGATAGCACAGTTTTCAGAGCAACCTGCTCATCTACCTTATTGTCCTCACAAGATAAGTTTCTTCTTATATCCAGTCTGAAAGTCACTTATCTCAATGTACATATGTTTCTTGCCCTCTCTCCTTGAACTTCTCTGAGGAGCCTGACTCCATCTCCTTGATGATCCTGTGTCAGCTGTGGGTTGTTAAATGCAGTGAAGCTGTCCCTTCTCCAGGATGACCCAGCCCAGCTGCTCCAGTCTCTTCTCAAATGGCCAGTACTCCAGCCTCCACCACCCAGCAGGCATCTACTGAGCTCCATTCAGTTTGTCCATGTTTTTTCTCTTAGAAAAATATCAGAAAAAGTAGGTGCAGTATCTAGATGTTATCTGAGAATTGCCACACAGCCATTGCCTCAATCTACAGTCTATGCCGCTGTTCATACAGTCCAAGAGATTGTTGGCTGCCTTTGCTGCCAACAGATACCATGGACTACTGTCCATCTTGCTGTCCACCTCCATCCCAGAGCCTTTCCAACAGAGCTGCTCTGGAACCTCTTCATCTCCAAACAGTATTGTGTTGTTGCAGGACCTATTTTTTCCCCATTATAGGAAAAGTTTCTTGGCATTTTGAGAGTCTGACCTTTTTCACTGATGTTTCATAATTGTCCTGTGGCCCATTTCTTCAGCCTGTTCGAGCCCTTTCCTTGAGTGTATTGACTTTTACTCCTAATTTGGCATAACCTGCAAAGTTGATGAGAGTGTGATGTCTTACCTCCTGCCCGTCACTGATAGAGATGTCAAAGAGGAAAGGCCCTAGTGCAGATGCCTCTGGTAGCTGACCTATCACAGGCATCCAGATAAAATATTACCTGTTAACCACCTTCTGAGCCCCATATTTGATCCATTTGCTTGTCTAGCTATGCAGACTGTAAGATCCCAATGTAAATATCATGGATGGCAGAGTCAAAATCTTGCTAAAGTCTGTGCAAAATACATCGGCTACTATCTCTCTGTCCTCATATATAGTAATTTGTTATAGAAGACAATCAGGTTGGTTAAGCACTCATGGTAAATCCATGATGGTGTCTTCCAATCACCTATTTAACTTCACATGCCTAGAAATGTCCTCCAAGAGGACTCAGTCCAGAAACTGGAATAAGGCTGATGACCCTATAGTTCTTGAGGTTAACCCTTTGACCCTCTTTGAATCAGGCTGTGATATTTGCCTTTCTCCAGTTAACATAGACCTCCTTTTCCTTCTCAAAGACTACAAAAAGGCCCCCACTAAAATCAAATTGCTATTTTTAAATCCTTTCAAAGCTTGCACATTTGCTACTGAGTACATATTATATTTTGATCAATAACAATAGAAACCTCAAAAATACACATCTCTTCTACAGGTGGCTTAACATTTTATTTCAGCGGAAGTCATATTCATTTTCTTGGTAGGTAAATTCTTCTAGATATGAATTACTGATATAAAGTTTCTGTCTAAAGAATATATCTTGGAAATCTTAAAGAGGGTTATTGTGTCAGCTCACTATCAAATGTACTGTAGTTTGTAAGACGTCTGGGGAAATTAGAGATGTATGGACATTAAAGTATCAGCAACCAACTTAGCTGAGGAATTTTTTGATGATTCCAAATTAGGGTACTCTTCACTCAAAGGAAAGTTAAGCCATGTTTCAAGTGAACAGTCTAAAGATTATTCATACGAATTAACAATGTAGGCCTGAGTACACAAATTAGCTAATTGCAATTAGAATGGAGTAGTATTTAAATATGCTTCCTGAGAGTTTAGAAACTGTTCTTAAATGGTTTCTGTTGCTCTAATTACTGGAATTCATCTAAAATTTAGTTAATTCATATTCTTTATGCCACTGGTCTTCTAAAAAAGGTAGACACTGTATTTATTTAAAATAATTAAAGTTGTGGAAAGCCAACATCTCGTATACTATTAAGTTACTTCTCTTCCTGGTCCCTTGTACATAATTTGTCTGTTTAGATCAGTCCTTAAATAGATATGACTGGATGACTTTTAAATCCCATTCACTTGCACAAGACAATGGCTTTGCAGTGCTTTTTGTAAGCAGAAAACTTTATTTGTTCTCTCTTCTGCTTACACTGTCTGCATAAAGTAGCTAGAGTGTCTGTTTTATGGTATCCTACTCAAAAACATCAGTATCTGGGAAACTACATACAAGCAGGTTCACTGATTTTTGAGGTGCCTGTGGAGAACACTGGCAACACAAGAAAGCTCTAATGCAATTCCACTCTGCTGCTGAACAGTGCTAAGTGGGGTTTGGGCTTTATTTTGCTTTACTAATGTGTGAAAAACATTTTTATTTGTGGTTGTGTCCTAAGTAGCATATCTTACTGTTTCTACTGGCTTTTTGAAATAGTCACCTCCTTGTAAACTCTGTAAAAATCAGGTCAGCTTTACTTTTGATGTCCAAAACAGCCTTGAGATGCTGGGGATAACACGCTTCTAGTCCTTTATGCAAGTTTCTCCCTGCACACACATATACTTAGTCATATTTCTGCACTTTTTTCCAGGGTCCAACATGTCCTTAAGAGAAACTAGCAAAGGGATCATACAAAATACATAGTGGGGTAAAATATAATTTTAATGCAAAAAATAGCAATATTAAAGCTGACTAAACTAATCAAATGAATACTATAGACCCCTAGATATTCTTGATATTTTATTTCATAGAAAGATTTCAGTCCAGAGAGGTAATCTAATAGTCCTGTTCAGTAAAATTCACCTCTCAACAGATGCCCTTATTCAGATAAGTTCTCTGTACATCCTGAAAAATTAGATTGTACATGTGTGGCTTGAACTTCATTTCTTGGTGCAAAGAGCTGACTCGCATCTCTTCAGGTCATGTGAACTTAATTTGGGATCTGTAATGTAATGGAGGTTAGGCATGGTGCACAATTCGCAATGCCAGACTAACAACAGGGGATTCAAAAGGGTGATAGGGTTGAATGGGTGAAAGCACTGCTGTATTACAGACTCACACTTTAAACCTAATTTGGATACAGAATTTCACCTTTTCAACTCTTGGCTACATTCAGTCACAAAGCACAACTGCTCAGAGTTTATACATGCCATGACTTTGGCCCTGTAGTCATGAGCAGAGATGTCACAGTTAGTTGATCTAAAATGTGTATCAACACTAGATATTGTTCAGGAAAATGTTTAAAAACAAGTAAAACTAAGTGCTGAGCATTCAGAAGTTAGATTCTGTGTTAAATTGATGAGATAAAATGTGTTACCGAGTCCTGTGGGAAGCAAATGTAGGAAAGAGCTGTAGATCTAATACTTCAGACTGTTCCCTTATCCTTAACACTACAGAAAGAAATAAAAATAAGGGATATTTAATTTTTGATCATTGGTTTTAAGGATGATTTTATTTATTCACATTTTAAATTTTTTATAGTAATCAAAGAAGAAAATTGATACCATGGTTACATTCCCCTTTGCTGCTTCTGCAACAACAGAGGATGTTTTTAGTGTTTCTTATGTCCTTCTCAATTAGTGAAGGGTAAAGAACCACATGGTTTTAAAAATTAGAACATGCCAGACATGGAAAGGTGATGTTAGAAGGAAAATGAGGTTAGATGAACGAAAAAGAAGAGAGACAGGGACCCAGAAATATAGCCTGATTTTATCCATTGAAGAAAGACCAGGCAGAATAGATTTCCTACCGCAGACAAATTCTAAGTTGGCAAATAATAAAAAAAATAAAGACCAGGCATTATACTACAGGCATTCTTATATGTGATCATGCTATTTTCTATCTTTCTGATGAAATTAAAAATAAATACTATAATAATATTTTCTAATAATCATAATACATGATATTTATTTATTTTGTTTTACATTAGAAAAGGCACTGGATGAAGAAAGGTTTTATATTTGGTATTCATTTCATATTTCATTTGTATAATCAAACTGACTTATGGTATTAGATGGAATACAAGTAGATACTAGAGGACAGAGGAAGAGGAGCAAATTTGACAAAATTTGACAGGAAAGTCTTGTGAAATTAAGAAAAAGAGTTTGAGTGCTTCATCTGAAAAAAAACAGTAAATGTTGTTTAGAATCTTTGATTTCTGCTTGTCCTAATTAGTTATATCTTGCAAAAAGTTCATCCAAATAAATTTTTGTATATATGTTTAAAATTATGAAACCATTCTTTATGATAATAAAAAGGAAGTATTTTGAGCCTGAAAATATGATGCAAATTACTTCACTTAGCCTATAGCAAAACATTCTGCATCAAAGAGCTGTGCTAACTGAAGCAATAGTCAATGTTTAAAAAGAAATAATGAATCCAGAAAATAAAGCTTGAATTTTAATTCTTATAGCATGTGGAAACTTATGTAGTTATATCTGTGGAGTTACATTCTTGTCCTTAATTATAGATCAAACTTTAGCCTTTGATAATGATATAGTCCATAAACCTACAGTCCACAACTCCAGCAGTTCTGGAAAAGCAAACCGGAAGCAATCAGAAGTTGACATTTTACTATGTTCAAATGGATGTAGTAGGCTTACTTTTGAGATGGTACATAGGTATAAAAATTAAAGAAAATTCTAAAAGAATCACGAAATCACGTATTGGTTGAGGTTGGAAGGCACCTCTGAGGATCATTCGGTCTAATCCCTGTGCACAAGCAGGACCACCTAGAGCTGATTGTGCAGGACCACGTCCAGATGGCTTTTGAATGTCTCCAAGGAGCACAACTTCACAAAGTCTCAGTGCAATTTGCACCAGTGTTCAGGCACCATCACAGTAAAAGAGTGTTTCCTGGTGTTCAGAGGGAATATTGCAGGGACATGTTCAACTCGTGCCCACTAGGACTCCCAGGGCCTTTTCTAGCAAACTGCTTTCCAGTTGGTTTGCCCCCATTGTTGGTGCCCAGGTTGTTCCTCCCCAGGTAAGGGGCTTTGCACTTTCCCTTGTTGACCTTTGTGAGGTTCATATCAGCCCATTTCTCCTCCTGAAGGAGAATCCAGAGACTGCTGCAAAAAGTCTGCCTCACTTGGCTGCCTCTGTTGCCTGTCCTGTTACAGATACCTCAGATTAACCTGCTGCAGAGACAGGAGAGCTGTTTTGTTGCAGCGCTCTCCATAGGTTGATTAGTTCTGGCTAGAAGTAGGCTCTTTTGCTGCATGTTCTGTCTAATATGGCCATTCTGCTTTAGAGTGCACTGTGTAGACATACATGATTTCTCAGTGCTGGTTTATAACCTGTACAGTAATTCTGTCACCATAGAGTGATACCATATGCAGATTACTTATAAGATTATCACTTGCATCCTATATTCTTCAGCTTTCCTTCAGCTTTCTAATAGTCACTCAGAATCAGGTACTAATTGCAGGGAGCAGTTCAGTTTCTCTTTTTTTTTTTTTTTTTACAGGAGGAACAAATAACTAGTGTATTTTTCATGTGGCGCTTTTCCCCCCATTTGTTTGTGTATTTTGTATTTAAGTGATTACAAAATCCATTATCTATAATGCATGCAAGGTTATGAAAAAAGGCAGCAATTTTGATTTAAGACTTGCAACAATTGTTTGAAGTAAGGCAAACTCAGTCTTAAGGGTATGAGAAAGACTTCTAAAGGATTTAGTTTCTCATTTGTATACTTAGCTTTATCTAGTAAACATAAGTATCTAAATATAAAAATAAGCATGAGTAAAATTTTAAAGGCCCTTTTAAAATTATTCCTTTTATTATTATTTCCACGCTAACATGAACAAATTTCTTTATATACTGGTATGCATGTAGTAAACATTCTGAATGACCTTCTAGACACTGTCAAATGGTTTGAATGTGTTTTGCTTCAATATTCCTCCTAAAAGCCAGCAAAGAAAACTGAGGAAAAAATTTTCTCTCCTTCACACCGTATGAATTGTTTAGGGGAGAATATTCAGATAAAAGTACTTCTTGGTTATAAAATAATCTTGTTGCAAGCCTGAATGACTTTTACATTCTCACTGTCCTTCTCTTACAGTCTCTATCATAAGCTGACTTTTTTCCGTCCTTCTACTCTGCAAGTAGGAAAGGGAAAAATTCTTTAATAAAAAACATAAAGAAAAAATCTAACAAAATTATGGAGACAGATGTTAATGGTGTCCTAACCCCTGTTTATTGTGTAAGAACTGTAACAAGCTCTTCACTTAAATAATCAAATGCTCCTTCTCAAGTAATTTATTCTCTCTTACAACCTTAAAAGCTCTTGGATCTGATATATTTCACTCTTTTTTTCCCATAGAATGGTTAGTGCCTCTAAGCTAGTAAGCATTGGCTGTATTCAGAAATAGCAGATAATATTTCTTTGCTCTTCTTTGAATTAGAACTCTATGTTTTTGAGTGCTCACTATCAAAAATAATTTCAGTCTTTCAAAAGTACTCTTCCTTGGACAAAAGTATGGAGATAAACACTGTCTTCAGATCGTGTCTACAAAAGTGGCAATCTGTTGTCACGCACAGAGATGAATCTTATGACTGCTGAATTTTAGATGCTTTTTAAGATAACTTAGAAGTCATGGACACGAAACGTATAGTATTAAATTGCTGAATTATGCTGTTAGTAAAAAAAGGTGTCCATCTAAAGTACACTATTTCTTAGTTCTGGGCAAACACAAGAGTCACCCTTTTATTCAGATACCAACTTTCAAAGTGAAATTTTAGAAACTTTTAGTTACAAGACATTTCACATCCTCCAAAGTATCTTCCTGAATTTAAGATCAGTAAACCAGTAACTTACTTTTATTTATTTATTTCAGTCAATTAACATTCCTTCAGAAAAGTAAAAATAATTTTTAGAGGCAAAGTTAATCTTCCATTGGGTCAAAGTAAATAACTGTATCTTTATTAAGGTTGTGACTATCTATATTTTTAGAACAGCTAAAAAGTGGGTCAAAAAGTCTTTGAAGGAATAATTGATAATATATTCCTGTGATGGATTATAAACACCTTTTCTAAAAATATAGTCCAAGTTTGTCTCTAATTCTGTAATCTCAGGTGTCACATGAAAGGGAGGAGGGAGACAAATGCAAAGAATTCTAGTCTTAACTGTATTAATAAGAAATTATTAGCAATAAGCGCTTCCAGACAATCAGATCCTTATGTTTCCCAACACTGCTTATCGACTACAGACAGCACACAGGTTGGAAGGGTTTCTGACCTCCGATATGAAGCCACACTTAAGCCAGGGAGAACTCATCAGCTAAATAAGCGCCTCCAGAAAAATTAGAGCCTTATGAACCCAGCACTGCCTGCTGAACTTCTGGACAGAGCACAGGCTGGAAGGATTTCTAACCTCTGATATGAGACAACACTTAATAGCTAGAAAATAACTTTGCCCACCACATTTCCCGAAATAACATTCATTAATGCAAGTATGTGACAGTTGTTGTGGGTTCTGCTTTGCCGGTGATAACATTTAGCTGCAAGATTGTAGTTAATTGATAATAAAAGACCCCAAAAGAAACCAGCACAAAACACATTTTACAGAGACAAGTATATCAAACTCAAGTTTCAATACAGCCCATTTTCATGACAGACAGAAACTAGCAACAAAAAACTACTAACCAGAAGCATAGCCACCTAAAACACTTATCTAGACACTCTTTCAGTAACTTAGGACAATAAAATAGCTTGCACACCACTCTCTCTGTAACACAAAGCAAAAGGAAAGAACAGAGCTGCTTCTTATCAATACACATGTTGAAAATGAAACTACACATTGCAAAAGAAAGCAATAACTAATATAAAGTGGCAAAGTGTAAAGCAAGTCACTGTTATTAGTATTAAGGTAGCAAAACACAGTAAAGAAAGTGCTTATGAAGTAAGAATCAAAGTAGCTGTTAACATAAGATGAAAGATAGAATGTATAAAGGAATAAGCTTTGTAAGAAAGTAAAGAAAGTAAATTATAGAGTATAAAACACACGTGGTTCTCACCCCTACATTGTTCCAAGAGAAGGAGGCAGGACAGGCTGCCAGCTGTTACCCTCGCAGAGACATGGCATTTTCCCCCTCTCAGCTTGAGTTTTAAACTCCACACTTTTTATACTTTTTTTTCTTCATGTGGTTTTGTGTGACTAAGTCAATGTTGAGGGGGTGATACAGATGCCTGAGGGAGGGGTGGCTCCTGGAGTAGTCATAGAAGATATTGCAAAGGAGGGCCGTGTCATTCTTGACAACACTCCACCCTTCGTTAATCTTACCAGTTTGAAAGCTTTTGTTTTCAGTTGGGAGCACCCCTCCAAGGGGCTGAGGTGTTTCCCTCAACCCGTCAAGGCTTATCAGGGCCATTACCCCACACTCACATACTCAGGCTAATACACATTGATCAGGTGAAGCAAAGTTATTGCAAACCTGAACTAAAAACCAAAAACAAAACAAAACAAAAACAAACAAAAAAACTCCAAACAAACAAAAGGAGCAAACTGCATTTTTACAACTTTAGTCACAGCAAATAATTTCCTACTCCAGGGGTGGTTTCACTTAACACACCTCATACTAGTACTACATGTCTATTTTCTTCTGATGTGCCTCTTGTGCAAAGTACTTCTTAGTCAAAGGGGTAGCAATTGATATCTACTTTGCACGTGTAGAAACAGCTGCACAGGAGAATCAAAACGTCCCAAGCAGTTACCTGAAACACATACAAGAGGGATTGTTTTTACTCCTGTGAATTTTGGCTCAATTTAAACAAAGAATCACTAACTCAAAAAAGTATATCTAAATATACTTTGAAGACTATTACATTTAAGAATTTTCTGTTACAAATTTCAAAAACCAGTCTCTCGTGCATATCATTACTTGTGTGACATTTCTATTTATATTTTCTGAGTAACATGATGAAGGCTACAGGCTGGCAAATGTTCCAAAAACTAAGGAAAGCACACAACTACAGCTACCAGAAAACTTCGATTCAAATACAGGACTGCTGGTAAAAGATTTCTCTCAAACTTCTTCTAGGAAGAAAACCTTAAAAAATTACTGTAAGCAGCACTTGGTGATACTTCTATCTACTTAACATGTAAGTTTCATGTGCCATAAATGTTTTAATAGGTTTTTTTCTGTTTCTTACTTTATATAATTTATTAAAAATATACTGTAAATTTTACAAAACTAGATGGATCAAAGAGAAGGAAAAGAGGAGTTTGACATGGCATCACAAGGGAATCTGGAATTAAACTGGTGGGACATTTCAAGACACCCACATTCCTCTCTAGTAAGATTTCTAAAGCAGTAGATTAAAATGCACTATACTTTTTTTAAAAAAAAGTGGTACAACAATATTCATTTTAACAGTATTTCCGTATTTCCAACCTGGCAACCCTAACAAATTCCATTGTAAACAGCTCTGTTTTAATAAGACTCTTAAAAGGAAATCCTGTTTCTTGTCCAATATGAACAATTTTATTAACATTATTTTTCTCTCTTGTTTAGTTTCTGGAATGCAATATAACAGCGTAATGCAGTGTCATAGGTTCAGCCAGATGGGCCTGGGTTTGAGTTTTGGAGTTCAGACTAGGCCTGACAGTTGTCAGGTGACTT
>JAWWLZ010000001.1:97982033-98011465 GCA_035041345.1 Poliocrania exsul | reverse complement strand
TGAGATTGGACGTGGCACTGAGTGCCATGATCTAGTAAATGAACTGGAGTGGACCAAGGGTTGGACTTGATGATCTCGGAGGTCTTTTCTAACCCAATCGATTCTATGATTTGGAACCTGGCCTTGTGTAATCTAATAGCTGTTTGAAAAGAAAACAGAATAAATTAGGGGTTTTTTGTCACTTCTTTACCTTAGATCAAAAGTTTAAAACCTCTGGGTCAGACTGCCTCTGTGGGATGTATTTACGCTGATGCTTTCTTGTGCTCTCCTTGTACTGCCAAGAATAAAGAAGATTTAAAAAAAAAAAAGGAAAGAAGAAATATGTGTAAATATAAAAGCAGTAGCAGGAGAAAAGGTCTATGTACAACAAATTTTGAGAAAATGTGAGAGAGAAGCGAGTCTTAGGTATGTAGAGCTCAAAACTTACAGCAGTATTGAAAGCTGATTGAAACAACATAAAGTACTATTCTGGAGGTTGATTTTGTGTGTTTAATTGTATGCACTCTAAGTAGTCCCATAAAATTCTACTTGGAGTGCTTGAAATATGTGCATAAATCTTTACAATAGCAGGGCTCAAAAATCAATATGATATGTACCTAATAATTTTATATTAAGAAAATACTGGCATAAAAGTACACAGTGCTTCATTTGTCAAAATCTGAGATGTCTATTGTCCAACTAGTTTTAGGATGTCATGCTTCTCCAGTAGAAGAAAGCCATCTCCTTGATCACTATGTAGCTGGTAGAGAACACATTTTAAAGTTTCTTTTGTTGGTTTCTTTTTTGTTAGTTTTCTCTACTAATTTGGAAGGTAGGAGGAAACAACATGTCTGTTGTCTTGTGAAAATAGTGACAGCTTCAGTGTTTTGCAAAAATTGAAAGGATAGAGCAACGCTTTACCTTGGCTATGACAACCTCTGAAAACTGTTCATTTTCTGAGGAAAAGGAATAGGAAGAAATGTCAGAAAAATTAATGATAATCAATGAATATAATCTTTCTGTCTTTTAAAAAGTAACTGAATATCATTTAACAAAAAAAAATTTATTATTATTTTTGTTTAAAGCACAAAGGATAAGATTATATTTGTATTTTAATATACTTTATGATAATGGCGTAAATTTGCCAGATTTTTGAAATTGTTTAAGTATATAGAACTCTGAATATCCTAAATAGTGAATTATCTTCAGAGATGTGGGGGAGTTATGTACTTCTAGGAATCGAACACCTTTAATCATTGAGTTCAAGCTCTGAAATGCTGTGTATTTCTAAGAGAAAATTATGGTAAGTATCAGCATTGCTACAGTTGAGCATGAAAACATCTCTCTGTACAAAGGTCAAGTCTCTTTTCTAATCAGATGTTAACGTACTCATTCATACTATCTTGAAATCCCTTGTCCCTCAGGGACTGCAGGATAGGCTTAGTACCCTTAATTATGGTCACAGAGAAAAAAGTCATTAATGAGATAGTGCCCTTTGGCTCACACACAGAACAAAAACAGCAGGAAAAAACCCCTAAGCCAACAACAACAACAACAACAAAAGACAAAAAACCCTCAACAAAAACTGAAAGAAACCACACACAAACAAACAAACAAACAAACAAAAATGCCTCTGAGCCTCTCCTATTGCAATTAATTTGAACCTAACTTTTACAGTATTTGGGAATATATATATATATATATATATATATATATATATTCCCAGTTGTCCCTCCCTAGTTCTGTTTTGTTCTAGCTTTGCTTTTTTGAAGATCAAGGGAATTGTGTGACTTAAGGCAGCAGGGAAAAAAATCACATTGTCAGGACTCCAGAGAAATGCTGAGAAGTAAGACAGGAAGTGTATGGGTCCATAAATTTCTGCTGCATTCTAACAGAAATTAAAATACCTTTGTAAAGACTATAGACTAACAATGAATAGAAGAATTTATAGTGTTAAATAGTATCCTCAGCATAAGGGTAAAGGGAAAGAAAAATATAACACACATGGTACTGTTGCTATAAAGACAAAGTTTTGGAGTTTGGGGCTTATACAGATAGCTCCTGTTTAAAAGTGCTCATAAGGTTTGTATTAAGAACAGAAGACATCATAGTCTGTCTATGAGTGGTCATTTGTCATATTATGCATCATCAGGAGATCATAGAATCATAGAATGGTTTGTGTTGGTTTGTGTTTCAGGGAACATTAAAGATCATCTGGTTCCAACCCCCTGCCATGGGCAGGGATATCTTTCACTAGACCAGGGTGCTCAGAGCTCCATCCAACCTGATCTTGAAAAATCCCAGGAACGGAACATCCATAATTTTCCTGCACATCCTGTTCCAGTGCCTCACCACCCTCACAGTAAAGATTTTTTTCCTAATATCTAATCTAAACCTAGTCTCTTTCATTTTAAGCCATTCCCCCTTGTACTGTCACTACATGCCCTTGTAAATATTCTCCATCTTTTTTGGAGGTTCCTTTTGAGTACTGGAAGGCAGCAATTTGGATACCCCAAAGCCTTCTGTTTTCCAGGCTGAATCAATACAATTATTTCAACCTTTCCTTGTAGGAGAGGTGCTGCATCTTGTTGGCCGCCTCTGGACTCACTCCAACAGGTCCATGTCCTATATGTGCTGCGGACCACTGTGCTGAATGCAGTGCTCCAGGTGGGGCCTCATCACAGTGGAGAATAGGGACAGAATCACTTCCCTCGACCTGCTGGCCACACTGCTTTGAATACACCCCAGGATATGGTTGGCTTTCTCAACTGAAAGTGCACATTGTTGGCTCATGTTCAGCCTCTCATCCATCAACACCCCTAAGTCCTTCTGTGTCGGGCTGTTCTCAGTCTGTTCATCCTCCAGCCTGAATTGATAACATCAGTTGTCCTGACTGACATGCAGCACCTTCCACTTGGTCTTAGTAAACCTCATGAGATTCCAGTGGGTTGACTTGAGCTTGTCCAAGTCCCTCTGGCTGGCAACCCATTCTTCAGGAGTGCCAACCACTCAGCTTACTGTCATTTGCAAATTTGTCAAGGGTGCACTAGATCTCTTCCTCTATGTCCTTATAAAAGGCCAACTAAATTACTATAAAGACCATAAATGGATTTAAAGCCAGCCTAACAACGGATCCTGTTTTGGTTTTTTGTATATATCATTGTCCTCAATCTTTGTAACAGTCTTCTGATTCACATTCCAAATTTAGGTTTTCCACAGAGATGGTGGCTTTATCCAAACTAGAGTCCAAACACTCAGTGAAGTAAATCAAGGTCAAGGGTTCAATTCAGATTGTCCACACACAGGTTTCTAGCGCTCTCTGAGGATCTGACACAGGACTTTAAAGTAACCTATACAATTCTGTATGTGAATCCAAAACCCAACTAATACAACCAAAATCAGTCCATATTGCACTAAATCTTTAGATGTGGGAAAACAAATTAAACCTACTCCCAGGTTTTTAGAGTTAAATGCAGTCCAGAAAATGTTTCAATTGACAATTAAAGGATCTTAAATGCATAATTATTTTATATAGACCCTTATAGACTTCTAAACTTAAGAATTTGAATGTGAATGTGAACAAATCTCAGCCCTAATACCATCTTAAGTGTTTTCTAAATGTCAGTATTTTCCACCCTTCTATTACAAAAATGGTACATTTGCTGTTACTCCTGCTTTACTCTAGCAAGATATCTGTTTTATTCTGGCACAGTATTCACCAGTCATTTAAAACTTTCAAATCTGGATTTTAGCAAATTATTACAACTGGTTATGAAAAGATACTTGCTGAATAGAAGTTCAATGTATGTTCTTTCAGCATTTTGACAGTGAATTTTAATGTCCATATAGGCACAACTTGACATATATTATGTCAGTTATCATCATTTAGTGTATTCTAATATAATCAAAACCTGAGGCAAAAAAGCATCTTGTTTAAACACCCAGCTGCTGTTGACCAAAGGGCACAGTATTGAGACGATAATATATGGAAAGCTTAAACAAAGTTTTAAAAGCTTTACCATTGAGTCACCAGGTGCAGAAAAGACTCCCTTGCTTTCTAAACTCCTTCTCAGACAAGGGTTGAGGTATAGCTGAATCCAATCTTAGTCTTGGGCTGTATCAAGGGTTTAAATTTAAGGAATTACAGAAACATGGTTAAATCACTTTGTCCCACAGGTTTTATTGATGGCAAAAAGGATATATTGGAATAAAATGAATTATTTATTATGATAGATTAGCAAACAGGTGACCAGATGAACGATCTTAATCGGAAATAATTACTACACAGTATAAAAGTCAAAAATCTACTAGTAGGTTACAGTATAATATAAAGTAGTATAGTACACTGTAAGAAAGCCACTATATTAAAGCAGTTATCAAAGCCAGCAAAAGAAACAATCATTAAGTAGAGATTGATATAACTCACCATACAAGATAGCGGGCAGATCTCTCTCTTAACCCCTGAGGAGTAACCATGAAGAGGTGTCCCTGCTTCACAGGAGAAGCTCCACACTTCAAGGAAGTATATGAAAACATCTGCTGCATGAAAGTTAGACTGGGCTTTTATAGTTATAAAGTGATGGACTGGTAGTCACAGATTTACAAGCCTGCAGACTAAATTATCTGTCAAATCTTGCTTCAAAAAGCAGGACATGTTCAAGATCTGGTGAACCAGGTGGGTTTTAGCCTAATTTAACACCAAGACAACATCCTGGTGCCAGCAGTTGAACTTGCATGGTAGCTTACATAGTAGTCTGCATCCTCTGACTGAATTTTAGATATTATCAGGTGGGGCTATCCTGCCATACACTCTTGGTGCTTCTTGATGGTTTCAGTAGTAACTGTTGTTAATGTCTGAGTAAGCAGTTTTAACTTCTCTGACTGGTAAGCAGTTGTTTCTTATGGGACAACAAGTTGCCTGGGGCCATTAATTGAGTCCTTTGGTTGATGAAGGCAAACCTTGTCATTAGCAAAACGAAAAACTAAAACTATCAGAAAGAAAACACAGAAGTGTAAAAATTTGAGTCAATGTTTTATGACTACATAGGAAAAGAAATGGACTTTGAGGAATAAAGCAATTAATAAAAAAATATTTATCAAGAAGATTTTCCTCATCAGTGACAATTTTACTTGTGCTGGTACAAGTTTTCAAGCTGTTGTGATCGTTTCAGTCATCTTTAATGAGCAATTCTTAGTGATTCAGTCTCAAGAACAGGAATAGAATTAAAATGCTTGATCCTGTAAGATGCATGAAGTGGGTGACGACATAAGTATCCATTGGGGTACACAATTTTTTTAAAGTGTAAATTTGCTTATACAATCAGGTCATAAGGAAGAACTGAATATTGGCTAGATAACTATGTAAGGAGGTAATAAAGCTGAAGAACCCTGAAAGAGACAGAGAGTAGGGATTTTTTTTCATACTAGATGTATTTTTTTAATGTCAAAACCATATGCCCCTGCAGACCATTCAAGAACTATTGTTTTCATTTATTACAAAATATTTAGTAAATCAATCATACAACTAGATAAAGTACTAATTCTTTCACATTGGAGAAAATAATACTGACAGAATTTTTTATATAATATGGGCATTCATAACTTGCTGAAATGTATATCTTCATATAATATAAATGCACTGGATCTGGTTAAGAATTCTCTTGAAGGACTAAAGATGATCTGATCACTTTTTGAAGTCTAGCTTGTCAAGAATTGTCTTGAGTGTGTATCTGGGACTGAAGCAACATATACTTTTGAATTACCATTTTGCCTTCCTCTTATCCTAGCAAAATGTTTCTACTATAAGAGAAACTATGTATATCTAACCAGCAGTAGGGTTTGCTTCTACATTTAATCATTCTAGCACTTCATAAATATTTGAATAAGTCAGTTCCAAGAGGAGTAGGAAAAGTAGACATCTAAATAAAGTGAACTATGCAACCTTCTTGTTCTACAATTGATATTTCATGCTCATGTTCTGAGCTTCAATACTGATGCACAAGAAACCAAAACCTTCTTTCACTGTAGTACTGAAAATGCTTTTCAAAAGAAAGAAGAGAAAATTATCAAGTATTTTATATTACAGAGCTGGTTCATGAGTCTTGAATGTCAACAAATCAGATTCTGTAAGCAATTCTGACTGTTTTTATAATTTTCAGAAGTTGAAAGAATAATGCTTCAATAGTTTTTCTGTTCTTCCTAACTAAACAAACAAAGCAAAACACTCCCAAGATTAAAATGCATACAGAGCTCAAGAGAAATTTAATTTAGGAAAAAAACAAAACAAAAACAAAACAAACCACCAAAAAACAAACAACTTTACAGAAGGGACATAAAAGTAGTTTACTGTCTCACCTTAAATAAAATTGTATGCAGCGAAGAACATTACCAAGAGAAGGAGAAAAGAAAATTGCATCTCCAAGAAGTGAGTGTGTGCTGCTGTGTTTCTCTCAGAAGCTAAGGGAGTGAATACAGTTGGGGAATGTGAGAGGGATTACAACAAACTCCCATCCTAATTTTGAGAATCTTCACAATGGCATACAGAAAGCCTCCATACAGATATATCTTTATCCTTTCTCTTCTGATGTGCAAATGTAAAATTATCCTACTATAAAAGACAATCTCAGCAGTTTTCCAGTTCCTGCAGAATACCTGGGTATGCATGATAGGAGGATGTTTCATGGGTGGTTTTGAACAAACACTAGCAGACTTGTCAGGTGAGCATCAGAAAAAGTCATTATATAGACTGTTAAGGGCTGACATAGATAGAGCATTAAGGGCTAAATAAAGGAATGAGTTGGGCTACCATGTAAGAGTTTCTGCAGGTCATTCTATTTCTCTGCGGAAAATTAATGAACATATAATACCAAATGATTTCCAATCCAGTATTTTCCTTTTCATTGATTACTGATTAAAAAGCTACTATGGGAATAATCTAAAAGATATGGTCTACATTCCTTGGGTGGTCGCACATCTTTTTACAAGGTAGGATCTTGTAAGAAATGATGAGATAAGAAGTTAAATGCTGGTGAGGATTTTTTTATTGTGGATTTATTTGTCAACATAGAACATCACATCAAACCCTGGAACTACACACAATATGCTCAAATTACAACAGCTTTTCTCTCTCTGAAACAATTTCCAGTTCAAAATGAAATTTAGACAGAAAGATACGTGCAACAAGAACTAGCCTAACCCATCACTAACCCAAGGGTGTAAATGTGACTCACTTGTAACACTGGAGAACTTAGTTTGTCTTCCTGCCCTGTCTGACTTCTAGCAATAACTTTGAACCTGTGTCTTTTATATTTAAGGTGAGTGCCATTACCAGTAAACTATCTCTTTATCTGACCTAATGAATATTCATTTATATAAATAAAGTAGAACATCTTGAGTAACAATGAATTAAAGACAGAGCAGTTTTGGTTATTCATATGTATTATACTGGTCTCACGATGTAATGGAGAGCACTTTGGACTCTGAAACCTAAGGTCGTGAGTTCAGGTCTCAGTGGGACCATCCCCTGGCAGTTCAATGCCTCGCCGACATCTGATCCCGTCAGATCTCGGATGCTCAGCAGGGTCAGCCCTGGTTAGTACCGGGTGCTGTGACAGTCCCGAGGACTTCACTGTCACTGTCCAAGCTCACTCAGCCATGGCAAATTGACCCTAGGACTTAAACAGTGGGGTCAGTTCTGCGCACGGTGTGCCTCACTTGAAAAAATCCACTGTGCAGGTTGGAAGGGCACACGCACATGGGGAGAACCCTTCCCAAATCTTTGTTCCCGAAGTTTGGCCATACATACATGTATTATACTGATTACAGGGGCCAGAAATTCAAAATGAAAGCTGACAGTCACTCATTCTGCCAAAAAGGAATCATAAAAAGCATGCTAAATGCAAACAGACAAACAAGAACAGTAAATATTGATGAAATTTCATGTTTTAAAGACTGTAGATGTCTGTAAGAATGGTTTGTTTCAGTAATTGTTGAGTATATGGAATTTTCAGTTTCCAGAAAATAGATTCTTCTGTAGTCCTTATGCCTCCTCCCATGTCATTCCTGTTAAACGCTGCTTGTGCAGCTACTGTCAGCTCATTGCAGCTGTATGACCAGCCCTCAAGAGATCAGGCAAAGTAGAATCATCTTTTCCAGGACATATGTTACAGGCAATCATTAGTCCTATGACATTTATCTACAAAAGAAAAAATACAATCTTTGTAAGTCACACAAATGTAACTTTTTTTGCCAGTCGGGACATAAATCCCTGATGTTTTATAAGCTGCTGTTGTATGTCTCTGTGTCCATCTTGTATGTCTAAATCTAAATGACTTTTGTTACTATTCACATTGATTTAACCTTTCTTCAAGAGCTATCATATCCATTTTAAAAAGGAAATACTGTGATCCATACATAGCAGAGTTATGAGGAAGAACTATCAAAATTAAAAACTAGTTGCATAAGTGAAAGTTTCAATTCTCATATTGCTTGAAAACATTAGACTAAATAATAATAAAAAAGGACTCTATTAAGATTTGAGTTTTTAATGAAATGTCTGCTCATTTTTAGAGATAATTTGAAGTAATGAGGAGGGTGAAACCACTTGATTGGAGACCATTTAAATTATGTTTTCAAAGCACACATATACTGATGTCATAACTTGAAAAGAAATATTCTTAATGTTTATCCACAGAAAATATATCAAAATGGATAAATTTAGGGTTTTAAATCAATATATGACTATAAAAACTCCTATATTCTATTACTTCATATCTCAGGTGAAATTCTGCTGCTTTTGTGTGTTAGTTCCCAGCATTTAGAAGCATAATCTTCCTCTTATTGTTTCCTGTTGCAATAAAATCACTGGCTTTTCACTGTAATGTCACATTCATATTCACTTAGCAATACTTGTTACCCCTAACCTTTCATCTTAATGGTTTGTATATAGTAAATTTACATTTTATTATTTAATGTATCAATATGTACCCATTAATGCAGCTCTGCTTTAAGGGTCAACCAAAGAAAATGCACAAGCTAAAAGGAGAGGGTACAGGACTATAAACTGTTCTATGGTAATTTTCAGTTTTCAAGTCAGAATACTTGAAAGAAGTAGTTTGTAGTCCTTTGCATCATGGTAAATGATTTTTAAGTAGGTCAGAGGTGTTCTCAGTATAAGTAAGTCTGTGTAATGTGATTCAACTGGCTGTAGGGGGGCATGATTCATTGTACATTCCACACGGCTTCTAAATATACCTTTGCATTTTTTTCTGTCCAAAATTACTGTACAAGTAAGTTATTTAAGGAAGATGTAATAATAGTGATATATTTTTCTGTATTGTGTTATATCAATTTCTCTATATTGAATAATAATTCTGTTTATTAAGGATGTCTTTTTATGGATTTAATGCATCAGTCAACATTATAAACACACAAAATTTATTATTTAAGACCATATAAAATATAATAAATAGATTTTTTTCTCAATATCTAGTATTTAGAATTCATGACAATATAGATGTGCCTGTGCATATGAAACAGTCATAAACAAAGAGTAGGACATATAGGGAAATCAGCTATTGTGTTTACACATGTCTGAACAGCAACATATTTTCTAAGCTAATTGGCAATTTGTGGTGCATTTCAAGGGCAGGAATGAACACTAGGAGGAAACTGGGAAGAGAAATAGATATTTCAAAGCAATAAATATATTTAAGTAAGCAGATATTTGATATCAAAATTATCCAAAATATGAAGGTATTAGTGCAATACATATTATGATTTTTTTCTGAGTAACTATTATTATTTCAGTAGTAGTAAATACTTAACTTGGTAACACAATTATTTTTACATTTTTTTTTTACTGGGATTTTTGCAGTGGAGATGAGACAAATCATAGAGGAATATAAATGACTACTTGCCCAGCTGGGAAGGAGAGGTGGATATAATCCTTGTGGGCAATTTCACACAGAATTAGATAGCTGAAGAAGGAAAGAATGCCTCTGGGGATAGCCCTCCATGGGGGATGACTGCATGATTATTGTGTTTGGCTTTTAATCAGTTTTTGTCTAATAACTCGAGTGGCTGTGGACTTCATGTTCAAAATGTTAACTCAAGGGGGGCCAAAGTTCCCCTGGCCTACAGCTACATCTGTAAAAGCAGGCAATAACCATTGCCTAGGCAGAGGAATATAGAGCATTCACACTGTAGTTCTCCTCTAGCACTTTCTTGCCCCTGCCAGTTGAACAAATATCTATGCAATTCCTAAGCCAGTGTAGATATCGAGACAGTTGCAGTCTCTCAGGACTTCTTATACTCTTCAGCCCCTTAAACATGTTTTATCACAAGTCACAGTGAGTTTGTAGTTTATAAATGTGTCATAGATTGATTTTTTGCCAAAGTTAAGCATAATAGATCAGTTCTTCTGTGCTGAGCAGAATGTTTCTAACTTACAGGCTCAAGGTTATTGCATGTAGAATTATCACACAGTTTTTGCCTCAGTCTAAAGGAGTAATGTCTTTGTAATCAGTGCTAGACATTTAAAGAGTTTCTGTATTTTCATTTAAATAGAATCTAATTCACTACTTCGATCAGTATGAATACGAAAGTTTAAAATGTATAACTAAACTATATTAATGAACAATATTATTTTCTAATCCTTTACAGAAAAGTTCTGGGAAGTCAAACCCTGTAGTAAGTCAAAATAAATGTCAGGGCTGCAGGTGTTTTCTAGGCTCTGGGAGAGGGGAAAGGAGGGAAGGGAAAGGGAGGGGATGTGGGACCAATAACCAATGGTGTCACAGCTGCAAATGGCTTACAGATAGCGTCATGAGTAATGTCTACATTGCATAACTGGTAAAGGAGGGGTCATGCAAGAGATGAATGAAATCTGTAATTGAAAGGGATGGGGGACACTCCTTTTTGGGGTGCCGGGCCTTGTAGAACAAGCAGGGACCAATTTAAGCCTGTCAGTAAAACCATGTAATGCTGAAACTACCCAGGTAGTGATGTTAGGCTTAACAAATCTTAGTATGGCTGCAACAAAACTAAAACCAAAGGGTAGTAGTTTTAGCTAGGCCTCAAATTAGCAGGCTTAGAGAATCTATGTAGATTGGGAGACAGCTCTCACCTGACTGGGTAACCAGGGAGGTATTTCATACCAGATGACACAAACTTAAGATATGTGTGCAGCAGTGGGAGGTGCTAAGTTTAGTTCCATTATGGCCGGAGTGCAGAGAAGACTGCTGCAGTTGTTCTGCTCTGTTGGGCCCTGCTCCTCCTGCCGCTACATAGTATTTTGTTTGAGTTCAGGGAAGTAGAAATATTTTGTTGTTATACTTTCTGTTTCTTGCTATGTGTCTTTTAGAGTGCTTATGAACCTAGAGTAATGGGCTTTGTATTAACTGGGGAGTGGGAGGTTATTTCTTGTTATACTATACATAGCTTGTGTAAGTGTACGTTATATTGTAGTTTTCTCTCAATTTTCTCTTTTCTGTATAAATATATGTAGCTAGTTTAAGCATAAACCTGGTTTTAGAGGGTTTTTTCCCCTTTCTCCTTTTTCTCAGCCGGAGGCTAACTCTGTACTTGGGCAGTTGGCGTTTTGCCAGCTCAACCCAAGACAGTAGAGGTAATTGTAGGTGGATTGTTTATTCGGGAGAAAACTGGATTAGTAAAAGGGAAATGAAAGAGTTACAAAATGAATAGTCAAGGAGAGGGGATAAGAAGTAATGCAAATCAAGTGATGGGTGAAGTCCTAGGGTATCCACTGGGAAGTCCTTCTCTTGGCCCATGCAAAAGAAGTCACAGCCACAAACTCAACCTGTTCATGTGACCATGCTATGTTGTACAGATTTTCCCATTCAGGAGGACAAAAGGGGAAAGGGTCCTCTCTCTGAACAGGAAAGGACCACCTGGTGTAACCAGTGTTGGTGGTCATGTCCAGTGTCTTCTCAATATTTTCCTAAAATGATTCAGGTGAGTTTTCTACAATACACAAGCTAACATTTTGGGGTAGATCTCAGCTTCTTATTGATTCCATTTATGCAAACAGATAGATTTCCAGAAAATGAAAAAAAGTTTTGTGCAGCCAAAGCATCTCAGCAGGAATCCATCTTTGAATCCTTTAAAGTTGTATTGAGATTCCCTTTAGTGCTTTTGAAACTCCCACTCTTTTCAGATATCTTACTTGTTTAGGTTTTTCACATTGCAGAAAAGACATAATGAAATAAGAGAAGTCTAAGTGTCTTGAGTTGGATTCCTGTTTGCTTGTCATTTACAAATGGTCACTGGACTTGAGTTGCAACTTTGTTAATTTATACTATTTAAGTACATTGCATAACTTCAGGCAGGCCATGGACAATTAGTCCCCTTACATATGAAACAGAAGATAAAGTGAAGGTTTTCACATAAGATTGGGAGGGGGATGGAGAAAAGTGGTGATGTGGGTAGTTAATTTAAAGTATACAATGCAAGTCAGGAAAGTTAGAAAGATGTTTTCTAGAGCTTCATTGTAGATTAGCAATATTAGCACTGCACTAGCTTCTTAAGTAGTTTGCATGAATGAAAATCTCCTTTTGACTTAACTCCTATCCCAATCTGCCATTCAATATGTCAAGTACTTTTTGTGAAAGACTTTTTGGTGGCTTTATAATTTTTTAGAAGTAATGTAACCAGTTACAATGATAAGGTTTTTCAGAACACTTACATCTCTTGTCTCAAAACGTGTGTTACAGAACTCAATTCATGTGCATATTAAAAATCATTATCAAACTGCATACTGGTTTTGGCTTTGGTTTACTTTTCTTTTTGCTTTTCATTTCATTTTAATTGAGGGTCTGTAGGGTTTCATTTTTGTTTTGCAATTCATCGTATCTTTGAATTATAGTGTATGCTAGCTGAGAAGTAATTTAACTGCCAAATAATTGCCTATTTAATATTGTAATGATGCAATGAATATTTAATTGCAGGGATCCATAGAAAGATTTAAAAAAAGTTATTTTGTAAATCTTTCTATAGCTCAGGGAATAGCTGGTATTTTTTGTTCTTAAAAAGTCGAAGGTGAATCTGAGACAAATTGGATAAATCTTTAGCTCACCTCAGGTTCCTTACAGACCTACACCAAAACTGTGATGTTATCTATTTCCCATGATCTTACCTTCCTAAAAGCTATTATAGATTTTCAAAACAAAGTAAGTGAGAGGTTGCAGAGTTGTTCCTGCAAGTTCTCAATAAAAGTAGAATGGTATTAACTATGCTCAGGTAGGTCACTTTTCCAAGAATGATATTTAACAGCAAAATAAAAATGGGATTGAGATTTTCTTGAAACATTCATAGTAAGAAGAATTATATTTTCCAATGAATAACTAAAGTGATACAACAACAACAATAATAGTAATATTAATAATTTTAACAATATTAACAATAATAATAAAATGTAATAATAGTGTAATAATAAAATACTTCTAAAACAAATCTCCACACCCTATATGTTTCCATTCTTCTGGAAATTTCCACAGGGATACAGCATGTACATTGTTTTCCCTTGCCTCTAGACAGAAGGGTCTGGGACTGCATATCTTCTCCAGCAAGGTGCCAAAAGGAAGAGACATGCCAAATGAGAACTTCCAGTGTGGAACAGGAGGAGGTGGCTGGAAGGAGACCAGGTGAGATGTTCATCAGTGGTGAAGGGTGTCATGACTTAGAGCAATGCTGTCCCAGACTATGGTCATAATTCTTAATCTTCATATTGCAAAGCAAATTTCCCTAGAGAGGAAAATCTCTAATAATATTAAATCAGTTGAAGAGTGGGAAATGAAAGAGATCTAATTCTCCACCCATAACTTTTCAGGCCTTACCGATTGCCTGTTCAGAGGTTTCAGTGATAATGCATACCCAGATCAGAGGAGGACATATTTTTGGTCTCAGGACTGTGAAATGTTCAGATGTTATCACTTACTGTAGTGCGTGTCTGTCTCAGAAAGAATCTGATTGCAATCTAACATCAGAGATGCTTTGTGATCTCAGTTTGCTTCCTGAAGGAGAGCATATGTATCACAGAAAAATATCACTCTAACATAGTGCATTCAAAACCAAACTCAGGCTGAAGTTAATCTGTTAACTATAGCAAAATTGGAACATTACAGGAGGAACAAATTAATCAGGTAAAGACCTCTCAAGGTGATCATGAAATTACATTTTATAAGCAATAGTGGTAATAGATCAAAAAGGAAGGGTAATGCCTGGGTTATTTTGGCACAACATGAGGAAAGAGATACTTGAACATTTTACAAAGGTGACTGACCAACCTCCAGATCTTTCTGAATATTATTTAGCAGCAATAGCAAAAAAAATGGACCAGAATCTAGATAGCACTTTTTCTCTTTCTAAATTTCTTTAAAAGCAATAAAAAGGAGCACTGTTATCTTGGACAGAAGTCTTCAAATACTGCTTGGAAAAGCATTTGAGATCTGAATAACACTTTGCAATCATGGAGATATCTATCTGAATCCTTTGTAAGCTCTAGCTCACAGTGTTTTTATTACCCTTAATTTTCATTAAATCCAAAACATTAATGATTGAATTCTGTTGGCCATTTAAATGCTTCCATTTATTAAACATCAGTTTACTTACTGCTCTTGTAGTTAGAAACATAAGAATATGAAGAAAAGAAGCAGCTCCTACGCTATGTATGACTTTATCAACTACTTCTACTTGTGGGGTTTCTTACATGGTCAGCTTGGACTTCATTTTTCTTGTCCACTCATACCATTGCCTGCAGTACTTTCATGCAAGATGACTGTCAGGGTCCCTTCTAGAAGGACATAACTCTCTGTATGAGAAAATAAAGCAATTTTTTTGCAGGTAATAAAAACCAGATGAAGTAAGGTTTCAGTCCGTCTACCTAACTCATTTTTCAGGCTTTCTTCCAGCCTTTCTTATGCCCTAGCATATGTCATGTATTTTGTGCTAGGAGCATGGTGTAAGTAGCCACAAAGACCTTCAGTCATTTAACCAGCTAGAAACTCTTGCAAGCGCTTTGCAGCATGGTCACAAGTCAACACTCAGGATATGTCATAAGCCATAGGCTTTTCTCAAAAGAATGTTGAACTCTTTGCTCTGAGAGGGAAGAAATATTAGCCATATGGATTGTTTATTTACTTGTATTTATTATGAAGACATAGTATTTGTGACAATTTAACAGGAATAATGATAATCAAATTATTTTTCTCTTAACATATTTTTGTCATTATTGTCCTTATTCACATTCTGATATGATCTGGTAACAAATAAGATATCAAAAAGAATATAGTGAAAGAGTACAACCATTGCAATTGCTGTAGTTAATGCAGGAAATGATGCAGACTTGAAAACAGAGCACTTCTTAGGTAAATAGAAGAGCTATTACCCTGCAGAGATGTCGTTCTCCTCTGCTACTTCTCTTTTCCTATCACCTTTAGACAGGTATCAAGAGCAGAAAGATATCTTAACTTTTTCCACAATGACATTAAGTTTGTTATTTAATTGAACACGTGTGAGGAAAGGAGCAGGTCACGCACTGCTCTCAAGTTGTGCTGTTTAATGCAAGATCAGGGGCCTAATTATTTTAGTATTCCATTATTCAGGCATGGCTAAGGCTTTGAACTCGATACATAGATATTGCTAAGGGATAATACAAGGCAATTATGTCTATAGTTTTCTGTCTCATAAACATAGCACAAGATTGTATTCAAAAGCATGTTAATTATGCAGAATTAAAGCCCATAATCACAGCAACAGGACCATCTGGAGCACATGCTTTCATATTCACAGGACCTTGTATAACCCTACATATTCTACATGGCAACTTAGAAGCACTTAAACATGGGAATCTGCAGGTAACCCAACCTCCATGACTACATAGGCCTTCAAAGCTCATGGGAAGAGAGCTGGAGCTGATGCCTGTTGTGGTAACAACATGCTATGGTAACACCTGTATATAGGTCTTCTCACCCATGATCTTCAGAAGTTTTAGCAGGAGGTATGACTTTCATCTGCATTTGAAGGTATCTTATTGTCCTGGAAGAAAAAAGACAGTGGAAAAAGAGTAACATATATCAACACTTAAATGAAAGATGTGGTTGAATACACTTTCTGTACATGTCAGAGGTACTTTGCAAAGTTCCTCAGCCAGTATTTTCCTTGTTGCCTGATAACACCAGTATCTGTGCAAGCATTCTTCTGTGACAGTTCCAATGACACTTTTCACTCATCATTAAATCATGGTATTGGTGGTGATAGTGTTCCATGTTTTTAATATGTATTATGGTGAAACCCCTGTCTCAGCATAGCCAATGAACTGGTAGACTAAATGAGAGCTTAATGACTTTGCCTTGTAATGCAATTCAGAACACATGAAAATCATATACCTCTAGAGTGCAGATATTCCTGCTAAGTTAGAAGTTCACAGTCACATAGTGGGATGCACAACAGAGAATGTGTATGTATATTACCATTATCATATGAACAAGTAGAGATATGTCTTCATGTTTGCCAAGTGTGCTCAAATGCTTCATGGAGGCCACAGGGACGCTGATAAATCAAAGCTGTCTGTGGGAGCCAGAATTACTTTTGGGCCTGCATTATGCTGCCCAATGTTAGCAGGTTCTGACAAAAGTCTTTCTTTTACAACTCTGCAAAAAAAATCTTCGTTAGGTTTTCTTTTTTGTTTTGTTTTTCATGCAAGTAACCTACTGCAAATGATGGGGCTTAGATGTATACACACACTCATTTACAAAAGCAAAAAACAAAAGCAAAACCAAAAAAACCAACCAAAACTGAAAAAAATCCAAAAAACAAAAAACCAGAGAAATGTCTTGGACAGATTGCAGTGCAGATGCAATGTTATAACTCAAGTTGTTTAAATAACTTGTTTTTTAAATTGGTAGAATGAAAAAAACTAAGTGGGAATTGCTTAATATTGAAAAAAAATATATGGCTTCATGCACAGAGACAGCATGCAGGGGAGTGTGATAGTGATTCATGGAAAATAGATTATTTGTAAACGGAGACAAAATTTCAAACTTCTTACTGCACTGAGCTATATAATATCTACTTTGTATTGTACAACAATGTGGTTGGATGCAGTACTATACACAAGATGTCCATTTTCAGGAAACAGCATCTGTGAGAATTTTGTATCTTTAAGCTGTAATTATTTTTTTTCATTCCCATCATCATCTTTTTTTTAATGTTATCTATTGAATTCTAGCAGGTTAGTAATAGACTATGACTTTTTGCTAAATCTCAAACAGCACAACAAAGCAGCGCTAAAGGAACCTCTTCATGTGTACAATACTACTTTGCAAATTGGAAGCACCCAGGAAAGGAAAATGTAAAAGATAACTGTGAGCTCCAGAGGATTCTGGTTTTTCCCACTTGTTATCCTTTTTTTCCCCCATGCTATTCTCATTTAGGGGAAAGAAATAAAAAAAACCAAACAAACCAAAAATCCATACACTCCCTGATGCCTTAAAAGTCTTTAAAATGACTCCAAGCCAAATTTTAGTAGGAGATAAGATAAAGGGTAGTTACTTTAATGAGCACCCAGACTTGCCCAGGAATACATCGACGTGCACGCAGGTAAGCTTTAATTTCCATAGATTTTATAATATGATCCATCCAATCATCACTTTACACATTTCCAGTTCCACCTTTCTCCCTCCCCAGTCCCACCTCAGTTCCACTCCCCAGAAATTGGGTCTGGGGTCGAAGAGACCCCCTCTTTATCAACCTTCTTCTTCCTTGGCCTCCTGGAGTTCTTCCAGTGTTCTTTTTCTGAGTCACTCTGCCCTGTGTTTTTGTCTTCTTCTGATACCCTTCAATCTTGTACCTTGAACAAGAGACTAAACAACCAAGAAATTTTAGCTCCCTGTTCTGGGACAGGGAGTAGCGATAGAAAGACATTAAACTTAAGCTGGTAGAAATATTAACTCACTAAAAATCTACTTTGCTACAGCTACTGTGTTCCTAAAATCTAGAAAATATGAGAATCAAAAAATCAAAAATCCTTCCTGCATCACCCCCCAAAAAACCCCCAAAACATGGAAAGTTGTAGATAAAATCAGAACTAGAAAGATGCGGATTCCCTGGAAGTACTGTGACCAGGCATTGAATGGCTTTTATTCTGACTGCCCCACCAACATTTAATCTTTAAAAAAAAAAAAAAAAAAAAAATTCCTTTTCTCTTGCAAATTCTCTGGATGGTGCATACGCTATTTTACTTTTTCTATTTAAAAGCAGAGCTTTTGACTTTTTGATGTTTCAGTTTGTTAATAGTAGGTATAGGATATAAATAAAGTTCCCTAGGAGGAATGAAACTAGGTAGTTGGCACTTTATTGTCCTTGGAATATTTACAAGCACTCATATTAATATTTAAAATTATCACTTTTACTTGTAATTTTATTTTGGGGAGACAAGAATCAATTAATATGCAAAATTATTTGTTGGATATGATGGGGAAAAGCTTATAAAGAATATCTGTTTTGGTTTTTTAGACACAAAAAGACATAAACAATAAATCCTAAGTCTTATATTATCATATAATTTAAGTACTTCTGACACAGATGTTTGTATTTATAATTGAAAATTTAATTTGGCTTCAAATTTCCTAAGAGAATGTACACACTGTTTAACACTAGGAAAAAGAGAAATTATGTTTTAAAGTGATTATAAAAGAGAAGCACAAGCAATTAAAATATCCAAAACTTTGTTAAATTGTTTATGATCCTTTCAGACCTCTAATTGATTGCTGGCTCTCATTTAATGGTGCAACTTACCTATTAAACAGAGGATTCCTTCTTTCATGTTGAATAAAGATTCTAAAATGATATAGCAAATATAATTTGACTACAATAGATTCAATTGCTCATATTGTGCTTTTACTTTATTTAATTTAACATCTTAATCCTGTTAGAGATTTCTAATCAATGCTGTTTCCTTTTGTATGACATAAGCTTCTTTCACTTTATGATGAGGCCAGTAACATCAACATTAAGCTCTTCTGAACTGAAAGCTACTCTGTCTAGCTCTCATTGATATTCGTTCCATAAAGATCTGGTCTTTTGTTCTTAAATTGGACCATAACATAGTAGCAGTGAGGTCAGCAGGTCAAGGAAGGTGATTCTGTTTTTGTGAGACCCCACCTAGAGTACTACATAGAGCTCTGGGGTACTTGGCACAGGATGGATGTGGGCCTGTTGGAGCAAGTCCAGAGGAGGACCACAAAAATTATTAGAGAGCTGAAGAAAGGCTGAGTTGGGGTTGTTCAGCCTAGAGAAAAGAAGGCTCTGCAGAAACTATGCTGTAGGCTTTCAATATACAAAGAGGAACTAGAAGGAAAATGGAAGACTATCAGGGGAAAGGTTTCAAATGGAAAGAGGGTAGGTTTTTATCAGGTAAAAGGAAGACTTTTTTTATGATAAGGATTGTGAGACACTGTGTCCTAGTTCAGCAGGTGGCACCAATTTATCACTTTGTGGGTGTGACTAAAACTATGTATTCTACACTCTCTATTCATTTTACATGAACTGTTAACAGTGGGCCACTTGCAGCAGCTGCCCAGGGCACACCCAACCCCTCAGGCTGTGAGCTGGATATCAAAGACACCTGTAAGATAAGAGCTGTGATAACTCCCTTCCAACAAGTTGTTAGCACCTCTACGCCCAGCCTGAGGTGTCATGTCTGCTAATGGACCATCAATGATTCCAAATACCCTATGACTCACAGTGTGAGATTACTTATCGTGTAACTCCCCGCTCTGAAGGAGGTACTGAGCAGTCCCACCTGGACCTGAAGGGATATAATCTTGGGGTTTGGGGACTTGGGGAACCACATGTTGGATCCATAGGAGGACCAGAACCTTGACAGGAGGAGACCACCACTTTCAACCAGACTGCAACTGTCAGCTGCACCAACAGGTTTTTCACTTCCTTTTACTTTGGACTTGGGGGGAACCACGTGGGATTCAGCACAGGGGCTAACAAACCCCTTTGTGTTTGTGCCCCAGGGTGCTGGGTCATACTTCTGGCTTTTGTGGGTGAAACCCAATTTCTCTTTGTGCCATTGCATTTATTATAATATTGTTATTAAATTGTAAGTCTGACTTATAATCTCTTTTGTGTTGGGTTCATTTCTCCTGCCAGTTTAGCTTTAAACCAGCACACACTGAAAGAAGTTGCCTAGAGAAATGATGGAAGCCCCATCCTTTGAAGTGTTCAAGGACAGATTGGATGGGGCTTTAAGCAACCTTGTTTAGTGAAAGCTATCCCTGCTTATGGAGCAGGGGTTGGACTAGATGATCTTTGAAGGTCCTTTTCAACTCAAACCATTCTATGATTCCATGATACTGTTCACTATTTTATTGGGGGTTTGTGCATGAAATGTCATAGGAACTCTTCACCTCGACAATATTAGTTAATTATAAACTAATATAAAGCTGTCATCTTCCACTACTATCCTGGTGACTTGCATCAAGTTCATTAGATATGAATTAACTAAATATATTTGTGGAATCCTGCATTGTGGATTCTTCTGTTGAACAGTTGCACAATACTAATGGAGAATAACATACTTAAGTATAAAATTCACAAAAGCTGCAAGATAGAAAAGCAAACTCTTATAGAAAATTCTGTCACAAGTTTTTAGTTAAAGACTGAAGAGGAGTTTAGTTATGTTCATAATTCTCAACAGTTTTCTCCAACTGCTGGAGAAATAATAATATCTGTATATGAGAGGAATAATCTTTATTTGGCCTTTATTTGGCCTCCACATAGACCATCAAGACACCTTTATAATTCTTAGTTCTTTTTCCAATCTTTCAGTAATTGTTATGATAACATTACAGAGGCAAATGAAAAGTGGTTTTTGTTGCTTTGTTCCATTATGGGAGTAGTACTAGATACAGTTCTTGTGCATGTTCACAGTTATGTGTAATAGTGCATTCCCTGAAATACCTATGCTTGTATATATAGCATATTGGTAATCATTTTTTTTAGGGAAGGGAAAGATCTTTTAGTAAAAAATTTCTCTTTGTTAGAGCCCAAAAGGATAAATTTAATGATAATATTGAGCACAGTAACAGATTAATAAATGTCAGCAATCCAATATTATAAGCTTTTGGAGCCACAAACCCTCAGCTAAAATTAATAATCCTTCTAAAAACCTCTCCATATTTTGCACCTTCAGAGTGCCCAAAAACAATTGTCATGAGTTAGATATACCCTAAATGAAGCAGCGCTTTTCTTCCTCAAAAAAGAAAAAAATCTGCCTCATAATTTATTTCTTCTACTTCATGTATTTTATGGCCAGCAGATGAGCATTCCCTGTAAAGTCTGTACACACTTGATTTTAGAAATGCTCACCAACTTGCCATTTCAGAGCAGCAAACCTAATCATACCTTTTCTACCTTTATAAGTCTATCAGTGCCACCCTACATCCTCCTGGGCCATAGAAATCCTAGCTCAAAGCATGAATATATGGTGGATGGTAATTGGCATGTCTATATATTTTTTTTTTTTTGTTCTCTATTCCATTCTTATAGTTTGGGGTTTTTTTCTTCCCCATGCCTGCCCCCACCCTTCCCATTACTGATCATGGAACTGTTCTGCAGTGCTCTGTCTGCATTGGCCTCTGAACCTCTGTCCCAAGAAATAAAAGCTGATGTACAGTCTGTCAACATGCATAAGTAGTCAGAGGTGCATTATTTTGTACTTAGCTAACACTCTGGTTTAGCTAGCAATCATCTTTAGATATGGTTATCCTAAACAAGTTTGTGACACTTGCTCTGATGTTTCAGTTTTATTCTTACTTTCCATTTAAAGTAGGGCTTCTACAAACTGCATGAGTTCCAGTCCTAAGATTTCGGTGATCCCTGGAGCATCTGCCTTCCACTTTTGGTAACAGATAATTTCCATAGTTTTTTTCCTGTTTCAATCAGCTGCTACTCCAGAAGAAAACCATACCTCTTACTGCAACTTTAATACTTCTGGTAATAAATAAATAAAGGCTTGTCAATTCAAATATGTCATACCAAGTATGTTATCTTGGCCACTCCAAATACTCTTCAGTTAGGTCAGTTCATAGGAACATTTTGGGTGTGATATTTGACCATCTGTTTAATAATTATGCTTATCATATTTTCCATTAATTTTCTTGGTAAAAATAAAAGATATAACTCTTATTCATGATAGATCTCTCATTTCTCATCATTTATTTTTTTGATACCAGCACTCTGCTGAGACCTTGTTTATCCCACATAATTGTTTGGAAGATGTTGAGTGACCTTCTTTTGCAGCTTTTTGTTCTGCATTCCTGCTCCTGTCAATCCACTACCACTCAGTTTATCAATGGGTTTTTAAATCTCTTTCTGGTTGGCACATTATTCCCTATATATTGGACTACTGAGAAAAGTGCAGCTTATGGGAATTTCATATATCTGATTAATTTCATACTCTTCAAATACTATGTAATAGTGTATTTAGAAATTATATGTTAATTTGCAAGTGAATTATGAGGCCACTAGCTGGGTTCTAAGGCAAAGTAACTGAACAAGAGGTGAGAAATTACATGAGAGAAGCTGCAGGATCGATGGCCAATAACAGTGTCAGAGTAGCAGAGTTATGGACAGTACCACAAGGAACATCCACATTTCAAAGCTGGTAAAGGAGATGACATGTAAGAGATAGATGAAACTTGTAAATGAGAGGGATGGGAGGTACTTCTTTTTTGGGTGTAGGATCTTATCGAACTGGAAGGGACCAGTTTAATCCTATTAGTAAAGTCACATCTGGCCAAGACTGTCTAGGTAGTGGTGTCAGGCTTATCAAACCTGGATATGGGTGTAGCCAAACTGAGACCAATGGGGGAAAATAATTGTTGGTGCGTTATTTGAGGGAATACTGGGGCAGAAAAAGGCAACTAGAAGAGTGGAAAAAGGACAGTCAAAGAATAGGGGAAACAGAATAAGAAAATACTCAAATCAAGTGATGAGTGATGTCCACAGCTTCTCCACAATCTCTTCTTAACAATTATTTAAGTGAGTTTTCTGCAATGAGTAATCTAAGTTTTGAGGGCAGGTTATGTCCCACTTCTGGCAACATTTGTACAAATAGATGAATGTCCAGAAAATGAAAAATAATATTTCAAAGAAACTAATCAGGATTGAGCATCCTGATATCACTGTGCTACTGCCCATTCTGGGCCTCAAGAAATCAGCATCTCACCAGCTCTTCTTAACATATGAAGTTACATAATGCCAGCGAGTTATCTTCCACATACTCTAGGTGCCAGCTAGGCTGTTTCCAGTCTGCTGAATTGTCTTTCCAGTAGACATCTGGTCCACCACAAGAACAAGGGCAAATGATCATGAAATTGCTTCCAGCTCCTTATAGAATAGTTTATCTGCCTTGTCCTCCTGGTTGGGTGGTTTATAACATATTCCTACCAGGATATATGCCTTTTGTGCCTTTCCCCCTGAAAAGTCAGATAGGTAATAAAATTAAATATTTTTGGGTTTTTTTTCTTTCTCCTCTCCACCCACTTCCCCTTATGGTTTACATATTTGTTTTCATTATGTTTTTTCCCTCAAATTTTTAACTTAATGGGTTTGATTTTTCAGGCTCTGACCATCATGAGTCCAAGTTCATCACTACACCATGTCTGCAACAGTGGAAGCACAACTGGCAGCTAAAAGCAGAAATAGCATAGGCTGATTTAGCACCACAGAGAAGAAGGTTGGTAGCACAGTTAAGAGAGCTGAAAGCAAGGTTTAGAAAGCTATCAACATTACTTTTAACATGTGATTGAAAGTTCATATAAGAATAAAAGAAAAAAAACATGGAGAAAGATTAAAATTATTTAGCATGTTATTGGGGAAAAAAAAGTGGGTATACAATTTTGTCTCCTCTACCCCAGCCTTGCGGTCATTGTTGAGGGTGTTCAAGTCCTCACACTCTGGTGAACTTGAAGTAAGCCCAAGCATTTAAAGTGTTGTCAGGATGTTTCTTGACTGCATAAAGAGGGAAAAATATTTGTTTTATTCATGTTTAAGACAATCCAAGCCACACTTTACTTTTGATAAAACTCGTTTAGTAAGCCTTTTTAAATAAGCAAAACAGCTGGTGTTATATATTGCAGTGTGCCAGAAACTCCAGGCTTACTGTTCAAATAATGATTGGTCTGCTACAGTACTTTGGGTGTAATACAGCAGCCTTGTGCTTTCTGTCATTGGAACATCTGCACAGGAAAAAAAAATTAATACGAGGAAGAAATACTAACAATCATAAAACATTTTCAATTTTCTCTACTGTTTCAGAATTATTTTGTTCAAATTGCAAAAATAAAGGTAACAGATTACACTAACAACTTGGTTACCCATGGAGATTGGAAGAGTATATGAAGGAGATAACAAAGTGAAAGTTAGCACGGGAAATGCAAATCAGTAGGAGAGAGATAACAAAAAGAGAGATATGTAGAAGCCAAGAGAGTCTGGAAAATTATCTACAATAGTGAAAAACAGTATAGCAAACACATTCAAGTAGCACAGTATAAGACATCAGCCAAAAAAGCCCTTGGAACTTTGGGTTGCAAAGAATCACACAACAGTTGAAGCAACACAAAAAAACCAAAACCAAAACAATAACAACAAAAAAAAAAACAAAACCAAAAAAACCCACCCAAAACAAACAAACAAAAACCCAAAAAACCCACAACAAACAAACAAAAAACAGGAGAAAGGGTTTCTCTCTGTACTGTGTAACATATGTAATGCACAAGATCAGGCAGCTCAATATACAAGATACTCCAAAAAAAATTGAAAAATTCAAAGGGCAGAAACTCGGAAACACAAACACATCTATATTAGCCATATGTGTTTAAGATGATCTGGCTTGTGCAGACTGTGGCCAGCAGGCTTCTCTGACCCAGCCCTGAGCCTCATGTCCCCAGCCTGGTCTGTCTTCTCCTTAAATCCTGTGCTATGCCTCCCCACCTCTCCTGTTTTGATGTCTCTTGGAAGCATAAGTACTGTAGGGATGAGATGCCAGCTGCTGCAGAGTGTGAGTGAATTTGGGGTCAAAGGGTAAAAATAGTCTGGGCCAATGGTGTCAACAGTCTATGGTAGGCAAGGGGAGCGAGAGTTTCCACAATGGCAGCTGGAGCAGGGCAGCAGATGCAGCCTGACTGCCTGGTGCTGGCAGTGGTGTGATATGACTATATCATCCTAAAACTAGATGGTGGGGGCATCTATACGTGCTAATTGCAGCAAACTCCATGCGAGATCTGGTGGTAAGCAGGAGACCCCAGGCCTGGGCCAGGACACCAGGCAGGCAGAGAGTAAGCCGCTTACAAAATCCCTCAGCAGAAAATATGACCATAGTTGTCTCTTTGTTATTAGTTATATCTAATATTATTACCTTTGAAAATTATCATTTGGAGGAGTGGAATTAAAAAACTTTGTCTGTGTAAAACATTAATGTCAAGCCCTTTGGTTTTAGCATTTTAGGGGAAGTCATTCATATATTTGTGTTTTTGAAGTTATGTATTATATGGTTTATTAGGTTATATTCCAAATATTTTTGACACTAGTTGATTTCAAAAGCTTGAATATATTGCTAATTTTAGATTTCCACTTCCTCACGTAATTTTAGATATTTCAAAGTCAGTAACCAGTTTAATCTATTCCCAGAGTCTCACCACCCAGAATATTTTTCGAACATTATATTCCTCATATGCTAGCTTTTCACAGAGGAATTAATTTAAATTTCTAGCCATAGAAAATCAAAGCAGGAGTCTAGAGACAATTCAAGTTTATCCTAGAACAAGTAGTAATGTGCTCCATTTGCCAAGTGTTCTGGAAGCAATTACATCCTAACCTTGCATTGTTTGAGCAAATCCCTTGAATTTGCTGAATGAGCTTTTGCTTACATGAACCTGTTCAATACCTGAGAGACCAAGAATTATAACTTAAGAGATTCTTAGAGGTCTTCCCATCTCAAGTAACACTAAATAAAACGTGGAGTGAATTGATGAATTATTTCTTTCTGAGGTCTTCCCATTTCAGTAAAGAAGCATGTCCAAAGCCATGTCTGTTTTCATCCTGGCACAGATTCCAAAATCAAAACTCCACAGATTTAATTCCTTCTAACATTTCTTTTTCTGACATTTGTTTCTACAAAGAACCATAACAGCAAACCAGAACATATAATTGTTCCTGCATGAACTATATTTTTAACTAGATCAAACAGGTTGATTTTTATCCAGCTCTTATTTCTCCTTAATCTATTTTTTTTGCAAAGGTTCACAGTTCTCTTGATTCCCACAACACGTACACTGTAAGTGTGTATATATATATGTGTATGGCCAGACTTTGTGAACGAAGATTTGGGAAGGGCTCTCCCCATGTGGGTGTGCCCTTCCAGCCTGTGCAGTGGATTTTTTTTTTTTTTTTTTTAGGTGAGGCACAGCGTTCGCAGAACTGGCCCCACCGTGTAAAGTCCTAAGGTCCACTTGCCATGGCCGAGAGAGCTTGGGCAGTGAAAGGGAAGTCCTCAGGACTGTCTACAGCACCCAGTACTACCTGGAGCTGACCCTGCTGAGCATCCGAGATCTGATGGGATCGGATGTCAGGGAGGCATTTAACTGTCAGAGGATGGTCCCTACTGAGACTCAAACTCATGACCTTGGGATTCAGAGTCCAGAGTGCTCTCCTTTATGCCACAAGACTGCCCCACTGTAAGTATATTAGTGTAAATAAAGATCTTGTCCTTACTTCCAATTTTTTTGTCAATGGCCTCCCTGTTTTGGGGAAAAATTAAAGGCTTATAATGGAAGTTTTGATCCAGAAGTGCATGAGATCTGAGATATAGGCAAGATAGCACGGGACTGAGAAGGCTTAAAAGGCAGGGAAGGGTGGTGCTCTGCTCATTTCCTGTTAGGGATTGTTTGCTATTCCTCCAACTGTTATCAGGTGACTCAGAGGTGAGTCAGAGGTGTGGCTTCCTCATTAGCAGGCGATTGAGAAGGCTTTAAAAACATCTCTGAGGAGCGTGAGCAACCTGGAGCACGGCATATCAGTGAGGGCGGGCATGTCAGTTTGCACGGCAGTTCGCATAGGCAGGACAAGCAGACGGTGCAAGCCTAGCTGGTTTTGTGGGCTTTTTTTTTTTTCCTTTCCTCATGCCTTCCAAAAAAATGAAAGCTGTTACTCCTGTTACCAGTAGAGGTGTGTCAACACAGACAGATCCTCTAAAAAGGATGCAGCCACTCAGGCCTCTGGCTGCATAGACTGTTTGAGCCTGGAACTGATACTGGAGAGCAGTGTGAGAAGCACCTGCATACGATGTGAGCAGGTGAATGATTTGCTATGCCTGATGGCAGAGCTAAAGGAAGAGGTGGAAAGGCTCAGAAGCATAAGGGAGAGTGAAAGGGAAATTGACTGGTGGAGTCACACCCTTTCGACTCCTAAGGAAGCCCAGCAGGAGGTGGTGAAGCCCAACCCCTCCTGCCATCAGGCAGATAGAACAGATCATATGGATGGGGAGGAATGGAAACAGGTGTCTGATTGTAAAGGCAAAAACACCCCCTCTCGAGCCCTTTCATCTACTGGGGTGCCCTTAAAAAACAGGGATATGGCCCTGGACTCAGAAAGTCTGTTGGAGGACAGTCAGGAGGAAGATCTCTCTACAAGTTCTTCTGGTTACCCCCAGTCTACTGGACGGGTTACAACTACAGGTAAGAGGAAAAAGAGAAGGGTTGTTGTAATCGGTGACTCCCTTTTGAGGGGAACTGAGGGCCTTCTGTGTCGGCTAGACCCATCCCACAGGGAGGTTTGCTGCCTTCCTGGGACCAGGGTGAGGGATATTACTAAGTAACTTCCTAAGCTTATTCCATCCTCAGACTATTACCTGCTGTTGTTTGTCCAGGTTGGAAGTGATGACATCAATAAAAGAAGTACCAGGGTAATAAAAAAAGATTTTAAGGCACTGGCCTGATCACTTCATGGGACAGGAACACAGGTAGTAATTGCCTCAGTTCCTGTGCTAGCCGGGATGAATGAGGAGATAAATGAAGAGAGGTATATGAAAGCCCAGCTTACCAATAGGTGGCTTAGGGACTGGTGCTGCCATCAAAATTTTGGGGTTTTTGATCATGGGGCAAACTCCATGTTGCCTAGTCTCCTCAAACCAGATGGACTTTATCTATCTGGGAAGGGCAAAAGAACTGTAGCCATAAGTTGGCAGGGTTGGTTAGGAGGGCTTTAAACTAGGTTTGAAGGAGGAAGGGACTGAAACTGGGCTCTCCAGAGATAAGCCTAAGGGTGTAGAGCCTGAGTTAAGAGTAAAATCAATGGCCCAGCTGAAGTGCGTGTATGCTAATGCACGCAATATGGGAAACAAACAAGAGGAGCTGGAAGCCATAGTGCAGCAGGAAAATGATGATATAGTTGCTGGCACAGAAACATGGTGGGATGACTCACACAACTGGAGTGCTGCTGTGGGAGGCTACAAGCTCTTCAGAAAGGACAGGCAGGGTAGGAGAGGTGGAGGGGTGGCTCTGTATATTAGAGAGTCTCTTGATTCTGTTGAACTTGAGGTCAGCAGTGACAAGGTTGAGTACCTGTGGACCAGAATCAGGGGGAAGGCCAACAAGGCCGACACCCTTGTGGGTGTCTGTTACAGACCGCCCAACCAGGATGATGGAGATGAATTATTCTACAAGCAGCTGGCAGATGTCTCAAAATCTCCAGCCCTTGTTCTTGTGGGTGACTTTAACCTGCCAGATATCTGCTGGGAGCTTCATGCTGCAGAGAAGAGGCAGTCTAGGAGATTCCTGGAGTGTATAGAGGATGATTTCCTTCATCAACTGGTAAATGAGCCTACCAGGCGTAAGACCCCACTAGACCTACTGTTTACAAACAGAGAGGGGCTGGTGGGTGATGTAGTGGTTGGAAGCCACCTGGGGCATAGCGACCATGACATAATAGAATTTTCCATACTCAGAGATGAAAGGAGAGCCATCATTAAAACCTCTACTCTGGACTTCCAGAGGGCAGATTTTGGCCTATTCAAAAGACTAATTCAGAGGATACCCTGGGAAACAACCCTTAAAGACAAGGGGATCCAGGAGGGATGGACATGTTTCAAGCAGGAAATTTTGAGTGCAAAGGAACAGGCTATACCAGTGTGCCAAAAGGCCACCTGGCGGGGAAGATGACCGGCTTGGTTAAATAGGGAGATTCTGAAAGAAATCAGGGATAAAAAAAAAGTTTACAGACTGTGGAAAAAAAAGGCTGGGTACTTATTAAGAATTTATGAAGATAGCTAGGTCATGCAGAAAAAAAATCAGGGAAAGAAAAGTGGAATTTGAAGTTAATTTGGCTAATTCAGTTAGGGATAACAAAAAGTCCTTCTATAAATACAT
>JAWWLZ010000001.1:97958957-97979386 GCA_035041345.1 Poliocrania exsul | reverse complement strand
TTCCCCTTTCCCCTTTCCCCTTTCCCCTTTCCCCTTTCCCCTTTCCCCTTTCCCCTTTCCCCTTTCCCCTTTCCCCTCCTTAGTTTCACTGCCCGTCACACTTGTGAACAATCATCTTCCAAGAAAAATCAATATCCTTTTCTTTGTATGGCATTTATGACATTTTTCCTTTCCAGGTGAAAAGTTGTGTGGAAATATTTTGGCTTCCTAGGTTCAGAGATGGGAATATCATCAATGTTAGGATTAATTATCAACATTTTTATGGGCCATACTGAAAAAAAAAAATCATTCTTTATAAACAAAAAAACCCCCAAAAACCAGAACTAAAATCCCAGCACAAACTGAAAGACTCTTATGACAGAAATATAACTTTTAAGAAATTCATTTTTAACCTTTTTCTGAAGACAAGTCAGATTTTTGTCTGCTGATTCTGGTGGTTGCGTAGTTAATATCTGCAGCAATAAAAAAAATAGATTATTTGTAAAAAAAAGGTCATGTGACCCTGTACTATGCTTTCTAGCTGAACCTTGTGATTCAGTGACAACTCACTTTTCATTTTAAAATTTGGGTACATAGAAGAAAACAAATACTGTCTTTGTAAGCACACATAATTCTTTCTATGTAAATGTTATGCAGTGTTCCTACACTATTCATAGCTTATTTCTTCAGGGAAGTGTGGTAGGACCCAACAAAATGTGGACTGCCTTGCAAGTTTGGATTTGAAGACCTTCACGTTTCTGACTCTCTAGGTATAACTGATATGGTACTTCAGGAAAAAAAAAAGTGTTGTGGTTTTTTTTTATTTTTCTACATTGCCATTGTTTTCATGCATGTAGTCCAACATGCTACAATCTTTTTCTTTACCTTGCGAATAGTAAAAAATACAAAAGCAAAGGCTTTTTCATCAATGAATATCATCAGAAATTTCTGTTTGAGTGAGTGTTTGAGTGAGAATTTGTTTTATAGGCATACCAACCAAATTTGTAAGGAAGTCCTGTACAGGACTTGTGTTTTCTATAAGTTTAGAAGTCCGAACAAACTTCATAAATTTTGGAAGTCTGAACAAACGTGATATATTTTAGAGCTCTTGAAAATTTACCTGCTGGGTCCAGCATCTCCATTTTTTGCTGTTTTTTAAGCTCTGCAAGAGATCTTTTCACACCAAAACAAATTATCCTTCAAAGAATGACAAAGGGTTAATTACTTGCTTTTCTATTTTTCCCTTTAAACCTTTTAAAAAACCTTCACTATGACCTGTCATCCTTATTCATAGGTTAGTTAGTACCTCTTTCTGTACAACAGAGAAAGTATTTAGCCCACATCTAATGGAAAATGGAAATGGAAACTCCTGTTTTTCATGAAAGAAAAGGGGTTTGTGGAACCCTTTCACATTCTATTTTTGTTTCCAGAGACTGAAGACTGAGATTACTTGGCCAAGAATGACTGAAGTCCGTTTCACAGAATCATGTGATTTCAAAGAGACAAGTCACCAAGCACGTACCTTGATTGCCATGATTGCCAACCTTCAAAGATGATGGCTTTCCAATGTCATTATCTAGACCATGCAGCATTTTGAGTGTCCCAGTTCAGGTCCTATGAACTTTTATATGGCTTGTGATGTATGACTTGTAATTTTTTAAGTGCTGCTTATCTCTACCTCCTCAAATGGATTGCTACATTTTCATTTGTTTACTTGAAGTCCTAGTTCTATATATACATATACATATATAGCTCATGCATATCCATATGGGAGGAAACAAATTTTTATGACTGACTCCTTTATTTTAGTGTCATGTATGCTGATTCAGGTACCATTAATTGTTTTTATTAGGCTTATAGAAGACTAAATATTCTTAATAACCTGCAATGTTAAACCATTTGATAGAAGAACATTAATTTTCAGGTTTGCTTGTTCCAGAAGTGAGGGTATCATATTTTATCTGGAAATCCAGATTTTGGTCTTCTTGCTCTTCTTTATGTGCTTTAGAGTCTTGTGCAGATTTGGTAACTAGCTATTCATAAGTGAAAATTACCCAGCATTCTCTACTATTGGATGACTTTGTTTTAGGAAATTATACTTTTATTAGTATGTCTTAAAATATTGCCTCTGCTTATAAATTCATCAGATCCTATTTCCTAAAACCTGTTATCTAACACTACTAACACATTTTTACCACAAAATACTTACTTATTAATGTAATTAATTGAGAATGCCAAAATAAATGAGAGGGTAATTACACTGAATTGCTTATACTGTGCAGTTTATTTTCAAGAAAGTAATGGGGAGTTGGTCATGTTCTAAAATCAGAAAAATTATTTTTTTAGAAAATCAGAAAATTTATTTTTTGTTTAAATTAAACCAATATCCCCAAGTTGAGTCTGTTTTGCCCATGACAGTAAGGGGTAAGTGATCTCTCCCTGTCCCCATCTCAACCCACAAGCCTTTTGCTACATTTTCTCTTCCCTGTCCAGCTGAGAAGGGGAGTGTAGAGTGGCTTTGGTGGGCACCTGGTGCCCATCCAAGATCAACCCATCACAAATAACAGGTCCTTCAGCTTTAGCTTCTCTCTGTTTTTTCCCAGGAGGCCTTCTGGAGTTATGTGTTTCTTTTCTTCATCTTTTTACATCACCTAGCAGCTGCCCTTAGCTTTTGTTCATTTAGGATGTGATGGCTCTATAGCAAAGTGGTGAATTCCCCGGAGAATGAGCTACACAGCTATTTCTCTATAAATACACAGTGTAAAAGGTGGGAGGTTTTTTTCTTGTGTTTTAGGTGGGGATTTTTTTGAATGGGACTGCTTGTTTGTTTGTTTCCCTTCAAAATTAACCCTGTATTAGGTTTTGTGTTGTTTTCTGAAAAAATATTCTTTCATCATGTCTTCAACACTATTAGCATCCTGATTTGTTTAAAGATTTAAGAAAAAATATTATCTATCTAATAAATAAGCTTCAAATATATCAGTCTTAATCCATTTAAATTGCTTTTGAATCTACTTGTGTTTATGGTACTTTTCTCTTGCCCTTGGTTATTACTCACAGATTTATTTAAGTGGGATTTGAAATCATTTGCCTAACAAGATGTCATTTTATTTTTCTTTTATGTGGTTTACCACACACATGACTTATAGTTCAGTTGCTCTGGTGGTAGAAAGAAATCCTTCACATTACCAGTATTGCATTATTTTTCTTGGAAAGAGAGATGTCATAACTGTCTATCAGCACACCCCCATGAAACAGATTAACTTTTATGTTTCTCTTGAAGTTAGCAATATCATAGATCTACATATATTATTAATAAATTTACACTTGGCTTTAAAATTAAAGGTGCTGTATATATCATAGCTCACTGATATAGTTTCAAAACCTTTAATGGAACTTTTTCTGTCCCTTACCAACACAGTGGTTTGGGAGTTGAAAAGCCAGGATTAGATGAGCTCAGCCCCCCACTACCTGCTCCCAGAACCAGATGTCTAAAAGCCTAAACAAAGGGTTGACTGATAGCTTTGCATTCCAGCTTGATAGTGGAGGGGAGAACTAGGGCAGGTGAGGTGGGGAGGGAGAGACATTTTTCCTGATGCTGGCCACGCTTGGCTCCTCAGTCTGCCGGCCACCATTTGCTGGACTGGTGGAAACACTGAGTGAGGGAGTCTTTTCTTCTGACTTGCGCCCAACTCTGTGAGCCCTGTGCCGTTCTCCAGAGACAACAGTTGCTGCTACCTGGATTTACTGCAGACTCCTTGAGGGCCTGACACCATCTGCTGTCCTTTCTCACGCACAATGCTTTTTCGGACAAAGGACTGTAGAGGGGATATTTGCACTGTCCACAGAAAATGTTCCTTCCATCCCATCCCATCCCATCCCATCCCTGTGGCCGCCATTCCCACATGAATTTCAGAATCAGTGTCTCTCCCTGGTAGCTGTTTTTGCCTCGCCTGAGCCTCTGAGTGACTCATTGTGGCCACTGCTTCCCGAGGCATGGCATCACCTCCTGCTGTCTGTAACTATAACTGCACTGGAGAGATAGAGATAAGACTTGATTTGTTTGAAAATTTTGGTTATGGTATTTTTGTTTGTTCTGTTCTGGTTTTCGTTTTATATATATTTGTAGTAAAGAACTGTTATCCTCTTCTGTACGTTTTCTGATTAAAGTCTCTTAATTTCAAAAGTTGTGGTAGTTTTTGGGAAGAGGCCCCCTTCCTAGTCCAGGTAGACATTTTAGTTTCTTTTAAACTGAGACACCATCACTGTACCCATGGGAACAGGTTGATGATCTGGAGAAAATGGCTACCAATCTCAAAAAATAAATAATTGAGGAAAAAAGAAGCTTTCCAGGCAAAATCTACAAACTTACTCTTTTCTGGAACTAATTTATTTTGTCTACTTTATATTTCTATAAAAATGTTTATTTATAATCAAAAAAGAATAGGCAAAACTTTGGATGATAATGCCTTGCAAATTGTATCAATGTATATTTTACTCTTCAAGCCATCAGGTCTCCTTGGGTGAGCTGAACTGAAGCTGCATGATTCACAGTGATTGTAGGGTGGGAAATCACTCTCTGGAAAAAACCTGAATTCAAGAGACTTTTTAGTTAGTAAAACACTGGGACCCATGTCTAAGAATCCATGCTGTGCCAAACTGAAACGGCCTAAGAATTTGCTCAATGTTCCAGTAAATTCTACTCTCCAAATGCTAATAAACTGTAGCCTCCTAGTATTAACTATTATATTATTTTAAAGTGCCAAGGTATCTTCGTGTAAAGGACTCTATATTGAAAGATCATTAGTCTGCTTACATTTAGAAAAGTATTGGTGTGCAACTCTCTAGATTAATATTTGAATATGTCTTCTGTGACAAAGCATAAATATTCCATGCAAGATACAGAAAAGAAACAAAAAAAAAGCCATCTTGAAAAAAGCTACATTGTGAAATGTTGCTGCCATCAACTTCTTGCCTCCTACAAGTAAATTTTGTTGCTTTTTTCCTAAAATATGTACATAAAAAGAACAAATCAAGTGAAATATAACCTACAACAATTGTAACCTGGAAGACCTATTTTCAATATGTTGCTTTTTCTTGATGATTTTGAAGCAGGACAGCTTCAGATTTGAAATACACTAAAGAATGTTAAAAATGACAGCTATTAACCATGGCAGGTATACATTGTCATTGTGGCATTATTACATTTTACGCTGCATTCCCTATCAATAGTAGATTTCACGTCATGAACAAATACTTTTTTCTGATATATTGTCATTGAAGGAAGATTTAATTCAGGGAATCCTTTTTGCCTCTCATAGAAATCAGACCACCACAGTAAACCCAGGTAAATTGCATACCAGCAGACAAGAAAATAAATATATTTGGATCTCAGAACACAGTGCATATTCTATTTTTAAGAGTCAATGAAAGGCTTGTTCCAAAATTTATATAGTAAATAGATACTTTTTGTTTTAAATGATGTTTAGTTTGTAATTAGCACACTGATTTTGGTGAGTCAAAAATATGTGAATTAAAAAGAAAAAAAATCCAAAAATCTCATTCTTTGGTAGAAATAAATTTCCTATCTGCAAACTAATACAGAAACATCTGTGTTTTATGTATAGTAGAGATGGCATTAAATAAAACCAATGATAAAAATGGGGTCAGTGCACCCCATCAGAGTGTGAATCGTCACATAATGACTATGCAACATATCATTATAATTTTAGGCATAGAGCATTCAGAGTTCCCCAAAGTCATTAGAAATTATAGTGTAATTGACTATTGCATACCTTTAGAAAGATATTAGTCTGACTCTTTAATGAAATCTGCATAAATTGTGTTGTAAGAACATCCAAAGTTGCATGTTGTGATTTTAAAAATATAATCATAATTCTTTTTTTTTTAAATGTAAGCAATGACATTTGCTCTTTTTCAGAACTCCTTAAAGAATTAATTTTATAAACAGCCTCTGATAGAAGATAATGAAAAAACCTATTACTTGCTACATTTCACTTTGAGATATTCTTCTGCCAAGCCATGATTTAAGAGTACAAAAAGAAGTCATAGGGAAGGTTTGTGTAAGACACTATTGGCAGTAGCCAGTTCCACTTGTACATTGGAGAAACTTCTTTCAATCCGCTTTCCATTTAAGTAATTGAGACATTTATATTTTTACTGTTTCCAATACTAAGCATAAAATTTCATGTGAGATGAACGTGTGCATTAATGGCCCTAATCACACAGACTCACCAGTGGCACATCAGAATGCAATGACTGATTTACAATGAGAGGGAGGTTTCGGTTCTGACTACAGTTCAGGAACTTCAAGGAACAGTTATTTTTCTGAGATTTTTTTTACACATTGAGTTCAACAGTTTTATGACTATTGCTTATGAATTTTGGGCCTGTATAATTATCTATGAGATCTGGCTTATGAGATATTATCACTGAAAGGGAAATTGGACTTTGCACATTATGAACATACATCATAAAGTCTGGGTTTGTTCCAAAGCTTGATGTAACTGGTGGAAGATTTTCAGTTTATTACAATCAGCTGTGGATGAGGCCTTCTCCTGTACCTGATAGTTCAGCTAAAGAAAGCAGTGGAATTCAGAAATTTAAAAATATTTTATAATTGAAAGTAATTTTTTGAAACATGATCTGACATCTGTTGTCAAACTTATTTTTTATCTTTTCTATTGTCTGAGAAGGTTTCTACCTCCCTTTTCTTCCATCTAATAAATATCAGTTTTGTTCCCTAATAATTCGGCAACTGTAAGTTGCTGACCCTCTGTCCACTATATACAGGACTAGTTAGAATACAAAATAAAGAAGTCATGTCTACCTAGGTGTAACCTTATGTGGCGAGTTGTCCCTGGCTGGACACCAGGTGCTCACCAAAGCCACTCTACCAGTCCCCTCCTCAACTGGACAGAGAAAAAAAAATATAACTTAAGGCTTGTGGGTTGAGGTGAGGACAGGTAGAGATCACTGATCAGATACTGCCACAGGCAAAACAAAGTTGGCTTGTTGAAATTAGATTAATTTATTACTAAGAAAATCAGAGTAGAGGAATTAAAAATCCCACTTTTGGTTTAGCTTGGCAAAATGCCAACTGCCCAATACAGAGTCAGAGCCTCCCCACAATCTTGAGGGAAAAAACCCTAGAACTAACACTTAAAATAGCAAGCTTTTTATATTTACACAGAAGAGAGAAAATTAAAAACAGAGTATGATAGAACACATATATATACAAATGTGAAAAGAAATAACAACAACCCCACCGAGTCACTCACCCCAGCTGAGAAACACTCAGCAACAGAGGAGGGAAAAAAAAGAAAACCACAAAGAAAAATGACAAAGAAATGTTTACTTCCTGAATCAAACAGCTGTGAAGCGGTGGCAAGGCCTAACACTTCCAGCACGGTGATAGAAGGTCTGCTCAGCACCCAGTCCTGAAGGGGAAAGAGTGTTAGGCATCTCCTAAACCTCCTTTTATACCTGATTTGATGTCAAATGATATGAAATATCTCTTTGGTTGCTTAAGTCAGGTGATACTTGTCTCTTCTGATCTATGTAACACTATCAGGGCCTACCAAAATTGAGGCCTAGTAAAATTAAGGCCTAATCTAGGCCTAGCTAAAACTAAGGCCAAAACTATCACAATTCCAAATCATAGAATCACAGACTCAAAGAATATGCTAAGTTGGAAGGAACACATAAGGGTCACTGAGTCCAAATCCTGGCTTTGTACGAGACCATTCTCAAGAGTCACCCCATGTGCCCAAGAGTATAGTCCAAATGCTTGTTTCTGTGACCACTTCCCTGGGGAGCCTCTTCCAGTGCCCAACGACCCTCTGGATGAAGAACCTTTTTCTAATATCCAATCCAAACCTTCTCTGACACAACTTCAGGTCATTCTCTTGTGTTCTGTCACTGGTCACCACAGAGACTAGAGCAGTGCCTGACCTTCCTCTTCCCTTCATGGTAAAGTTGTAACTGCAGTGAGGTCTCCCCGCAGTCTCCTCTTCTCCAGGCTGAGCAGACCAAGTGACCTCATTCACTCCTCATACAGCTTCCTCTCAAGGCCCTTCACCATCTTTGTTGCCCTCCTTTGGATACTCTCTAAGAGCTTAATACCTTTCTTATATTGCAGTGCCCAAAATTGCACCAATATTCAAGGTGAGGCCACATCAGTGCAGAGCAGAACAATCCCTTCCCTTGACCAGCTGGGGATGCTGTGCCTGATGCCCCCCAGGATGCAGCTGGCCCTCCTGGCTGCCAGGGCACTGCTGACTCAAATTCAACTTACCATCAATCAGGACCCTCCGGTCCCTTTCCAGTATCTCATTCCTCAGTCTGCATGAACATCCAGGGTTGCCCCATCCCAGGTACAGAATCCAGCACTTTCCCTTGTTGAACTTCATAAGGTTGGTGATTGCTCAGTCTTCTGATTTGTCGAGGTGTCTCTGCAGGGCCTCCCTGCCTTTGAGGGAGTCAACAGCTCCTCCCAGTTTTGTGTCATCTTCAAACTTGCTTAGTATCCCATCGGTCCTGCGTCCAAGTCATTTATGAAGATGTTGAAGGGCACAACCCAAGATGGAACCCTGCAGAACCTCACTAGTGACAGGTCACCAGTCTGATGTGACCCAATTCACTGTTACCCTCTGTGCTTGACCTGTAAGCCAGTTTCTCACCCACCATATGATGTATTTATCCAGCTGTGTGATGGACATTTTGTCCAGAAGGATTTTGAGAAAGACAGCATCAAAAGCTTTACTGCAATCCAAAAAGATTACATCAACTGGCTTCCCTTGATGAATTGGGTGGGTTATCTTGTCATAAAAAGAAATCAGTTTTGATAATTAATGAGAGGATTTTCCTCTCATGTAACCGTGTTGGCTGTGACTGATGACAGTGTTGTCTTTCAGATGTTTTTAAGTACATCTCAAAATAATATAATCTTCTCCGTGACTTTACCAGGCACTGAAGTGAGATGGACAGGCCTGTAGTTTCCAGATTCCTTTCTTGCCCTTCTTGAAAATTGTGACAATGTTCACCAGCTTTCAGTCAGCTGGGACCTCTCTGTAATCTCAAGACTGCTCAAAAATAATGGAGAGAGGTTTTGCAATGACATCAGCAAGCTCTTTGAGGATTCTTGAATGAATTCAATCAGTTCCCATAGATTTGTAGGGATCCAGCTGGAGCAGCAGGTACCACACAGTTTCAGGTTTGACTGGGAATTGTTCATTCTCAAAGTCATGGTTCTCCAGCTGAGGACACTGTGCCCTCCTTGGTCTGTTATCGGTGTTGAAGACAGAGGCAAAGAAAGCATTAAGCAGCTCTGTCTTGTCTCTGTCCTTGTTTGTGAGGCAACCATCCTCATCCTCTAACAAGCCAACGATATTTCTATACTGCCTTTTGCCATAAAGTATTTGAATAAATTCTTTTCATTGTCCCCTCTAATTCTGACCAGCTTCAACTCCAGTTGAGCATTAGCTGTGTGGATTTTCTCCCTGCAGTAGCAAGCAGCATCTTCCCATGTCCCTTGACTTTGCTTCCACTGGGCATGCTCCTTCCTTTTTTGCCTTATTTTCAAGAGAACATACCTGCTCAGCCAAGATGGCCTTCTGTATCGCCTGTGTGACTTCCAGCATTTGTGAATTGCCTGCTCCTGTGCCCTTAGCACACCCTACCCTTCCCTTCTTTCTGGGCTTAACTTTACTCATGAATGCTCTACCTTCTCCCCATCAGCAGTGCAGGGGGACAGGGAAATTAGGGGTTGGAGTCAGTTCATCACACATTGTCTCTTTCACTCCTTTCTCCTCAGGGAAGGTACTCCTCATACTCTTTCCCTGCTATGGTGTGGGGTTCCTCCCACGTGAGACAGTCTTCCATTAACTTGTTCTATGTCAGTCCTTCCCAGGGGCCACATTCCTTCACAGACTGCTCCAGCTTGGGTCCCTTCCACAGGGTCATAAGTCCCTCCAGCAAACCTGCTCTGGCAGGGCTCCTCTCTCCGTTTGTCCACAAATGTTGCCAGGAGCTTGGTCCAGTGGAGAGAGTCAGATGTGTAAATCAAATCAAATATATAGTGTGGTATGGCATGACATGATATGGTGCTATTTGTACAAATAGCACTATTATCCTAAATTACTAGGAGCCTTTGATAGCTCAGCTGTCCAAATAGTTGTGCACAAGTCCAAATACTTGTACACTGATCTAAAATCTGTACTTCAGACTGTTAAAAGTTATCCTTCTGCTTTTTGGAGAAAAGATCTTCAAATCTGAGTTATTCTGGTGAAAAACATCACCAAATATTTTTCTGTGAGGAATAAGTTCAAAGTTTTCTGAGACAAAAGGCCTTTGAAGTGTCAAGAGCAACAGAAACCATGTGATATTCAGAAACATATTCCTTGTGGTTAAGAATAAATCTATGACACATCTGACTTTTCCAACAGAAACTGTGAGGACATTTTTTAGAATAGTGTGTAGTAAATCACAGTGGTTTGAATATAGGTTAACAAACTGTCTAAAGTGTCTAAAACTAGTGAATATACAGTGGTTTTTTCAAGAAAAGAAATAATACTAAGTAGATATTATGTTGTCTGTTTTTCTTCCTTCCCTGTTATGGTGTATGATTCCTAAGGAACATTCTGTCAGAGAAAGTAAAGAGTATTGGGGACACTGGATAATAATCTCCTTTAGATGACCAACAGGAAAAGGACAACAGTGTTTCTAAGCAGTCACTGGTAGTCAGGATCATCAACAATTAACTTTATAGAATTGGTAAGGGCAAAGTTTAATTAATATGTTGAATGAATATTTCATCTAATTGTATCTTTTGCAATGACAGTATGGATGAGTTGCTTCCCCTTCAAGGTAAGTTCTCCTTACAGTGAAGACTTCAGTTTCTGCTGTAACATGCTCTTTTCACAAACGAGCAACAGGCACTAGGTTGTTCTGTAGTCAGGACATGACTATCAGCTACTAATCTTCACTGGAGCTTGAAATCAACAAATGGAATACAAGTAAAGAGAAAGTTTTAATATAAAGAAGGAGACAGAAGTGATTGATTCTAGCGACATGACAAACCTTGAAATCTGTTGTTAATGACTACTCTGCAGTACTTTTGAGGAATACTGTTAATCAAAGAGAACTTCTAAAGTTCTGGGCTTTCAGACAGTATAGGATAACAAAATCACCTTCTTTCACTAGTGCTTGCTGCAAATGCCATTTATCCTTTTATTGTCTAATGCCTGGGTGTCTGCTTCTTAATAATTTCCATGCTAATCTATTGCAAGTCTTTGTACTTTTTTATGAATACAAAGTTACTTACAAGTCTCTATTGATTAGCAGCCCGGATTTCCTCCAAAATCTGCATTTTAAAAAATTGAAAAAGTTAGCTGCAAATATGTAGTGAAAACAGTGTAAGTTCCAGATGTTAGGATCATTACAACATAATCTAAAATACAATTTTTTATTCTTCCCAGAATACAGAAACAGCAAAACACTGAATAAAGTGAAATTAAAAAAAAAAAAGAAGGAAAAATGCATCTCAATAACTTTTTGGAGAGTAGTGAAGTAGGAATAAATACAGTTCACTTGTTCAGCCACATCTTAAGGTTCCTTTTTATAAGAAACTCAAATATGATGGTGATGTTCACTTCAATAAAACTCGCATAGACAGATCTGAACTTTTCTTGAAGGGGAAATGATTGATGATGTCTGTTGTTACAGGAAGGATGGGCAAGTCATTGTGAATGCTGTTTTATTGACAGTGCTTGAACCTTGACTGATCTCAGAGGAAAAACAATGGATATATAATGTCACTTCACACAAGAAGCTTTCAAGACCCTTCATAAATGATTTGTAACAGTGTTTTACCACATGAATTTCAGATATTACTTCACTATTATTTATTTCTTGTATTCAAATGCAGCTAACTTTAATTAGGCATTGATTAACTCTTCATGTTTCTTGCTTAGAAAACTAATGCCTTTTGAGAACAAATATCATATATTATTTTTTAATATGTACTTCAGAGACTGAACTTTGGATGTGTGCTTTGCAGCACTGACCACTGCAAGGACTCAATTGCTTTTTGCACAAAAATTACTTCAGCTTCTTTTCAGATGAAGATATCACCTCACCAGTGGTACAAATGTTACTGCAATCAAAATTAAGACAATAGTTTTATTAAGGTGACCATGGTGATTTTTACAATATTAATTTAGCAATTAGTCTGGACTGAAAAAAGCTTATTAGAAAGTTACAGAAGCCCTTTTTAGCTAAGAACTAGGCTGTACAAAATTAATTAGCATATCTTGGGACTTCTGACAAAGTCATGCGTGAAGTTTATGCCCTCCCCATGTTAAGCTTCATTTGAACAAAATGCTAAACTGTTTAAATTTCACTTATAATCTTTCCAAGGTCAGTTTTATTTCACTTTGTCTTAATTTTTTGTCCTAATTTTAATTTGGTTCTTGCAGTGGACTCTAGCAGTCAGAAGCTTATCTGTGACCAAGTCAGCTGTTTGTGAACCAGAGGATGGAGCAGATGATGGGTACAGGAGGTAACCTTCTCAATGTTCTTGAGGTAACCTTCTCAGTGTTCATCTCCCTCACCATCCAGACTCTTAACTGTATATTCAAACACTGGATGCACAATGTCAGTTCCTGCTCCATATTCTAAAAATAATACCTTGCACTTGTGAACCAGTAAAATGCTATTTCTAAAATAGTCACTGTGCTTACAAGTTCATACAAAAAGCAAAAACTTATTTAATTACATTATTTTTTCTTTAATTTTAATGGTTAGGATTTTTACTTTAGCCAGTCAGAGTTAATTTTTATGAGAAAATGCTTAGCATATTCTCAAAAAAGTGGGTTTTTTAATTGCCTTTCTTCCTAACTCTTTGCATCAGTGGACAATGATCTTCAATTTTTCAGGTATCTAGTTGCTTTTTCTATTGAGTAAGAGTTTTTGCTTCAATTTTAAATATCATTTTCAGAAGATTTTATTCTTTTGATGACACTAAGATTAAATATGCAGACAAAACTGCTTCAATTTAATTTAATATTTGATAATGCTGTAGATTTAGATCTCTGCCTCACTCCTCCCCATCTCATCTTTGGCACGGTTTTTGCTCATGACAATGAGCTCTGTCCCAGATGATACCTGGAAGAGGTACTGTTTTAAACCAAATGTCATTCTTACAGGGTAGTATGGAAGACAACACCTTTATTTCCTTAATAGGAAGAATAGTGAAAGGAGAATTAAGTGCATTTTATGAAAACAGGTGCCTGGCTCATTTCTAGATGTAATTTATAGGAGAAATTAGGGACTTAACATTAGTGAACTTAGATAAAATATCGTTACACTTATTTTGACCTTCAAACAAGACTGTTCTGTATAGTGACTGCTATATAGTGTGAGAATCATTTAGGTTTCTTGGTTTGTTTTGTGTTTGTTTGTTTTTTTTCTTTTCCCTTCTTGTCAGACCTAGGAATTCAAACTGTGATTAGAAAATTGGTCTATTTTATCTCCTTTCTCCTGGACTCTCACCATCTGTAATAAAGATTTTTGAATCAGTATTAAATATAATATAAACAAAAATAACATCTACTTGAAAAGGAGTAAAATCCAATGTCTTCTGTAGCTGAATTAGTACTTTACTGTTAGCTGTTGTAAGAGCCTACTTTAGACAGAAGAGTAGTCATGATTTACACAAAGACTAGTCAATACAGAGAGAGTAATCAGGCATTCGAATGGGCTGCCCAGAGAGGTGGTGGGTTCACCATCCTTGGAGATTTTTAAATGCAGATTGGACGTGGCACTGAGTGCCATGATCTAGTAAATGGACTAGAGTTGGACCAAGGGTTGGACTCGATGATCTGGAGGTCTTTTCCAACCCAAACGATTCTATGATTCTATGATTCCATGATTCTATGAATATATTAAATAACAAGCTCCACTTTGACAGTCACTTTTCTGACTATAAGAACAGTTTTCAGCAGTCCATTCCAACACTTCTTCAGACAGAAAATTCACCTAGCAGATTGAATTTAATAAGGCAAGAACATTCATTTTATTCTGAAAACATCACCTGCAGTGTCACCTGCATCCTATTAAAGTGATAACAGAATTCTGCCTCTGATAGCTTTTCATTTTATTTCCTAGTACATAAAATACCTCAGAGGCAGGAAAGATTCTGTCAGGTTCTCAGACATTGGTGGTCAAAAAAAATCAAAATATTTATTACAACCTTTATGAAAAGAACACAGGTTTTTCCTTTGTAATTTCTCTCCCTGTCATAGTCCCTGGAAAGTGCTAGTACCTGAGACTATAGCAGGTAAGCAGCTACTCTCAGTGACTCAGGAAAGATGATGAACAAGAAATTGGGTGACTAACTAACTTGCAAAAGTTTCAGATTATGATCCCCTTCCTCTTTATTACATGGCAGGGATAACACCTGACACAGACTTTTTTCCCTCGTATGAATGATCCTACAGTGACACACTTTTGGCATCGTTAATCTACTAACCCAGATTTAGTGCAAAGAATGGAAGAAGTGCAGCACCACGCCTATTTGAGACAGGGTACATGGTGGTTGCGACAGTTGGATTGTTCAACAGGCCTGAGCAACAGCTAGAAGCACAGGTTCTGTGCTGTGCCCTACATTCTCTGCAATCTATTTCTTCTCCAATTTGAGTATCCACTGAGGGTTAGAAGAGTGCTGTTTAAAATTCACTGTATACTAAGAAGTTTCCATTCTCTCAGATTTCTAAACCGCTGCATGTTTGAAGGGAAATAACTCAGTCTTATAAGTGGTTTTCTGCCTCATTTTATGCATACAGAGTGTTATTAGACTGTTCACCTGAAATGCAGGTGCTTTTTTAAAGTGTCTTTCTCTGTGAGTACTGATAGATAGCATTGAAGGGCTATATTTTTCAGAATATCAACCTCAAATTAGATAAAAGTTTATAATATTGATCTTAACTGAACAGCTTTCAAGTTATTGTTTGTAAATTTGTCCTTTTTATCCCAAATGCAAGGAATATTTGTAAATCAAAACTTTGTATTTAGGATTTATTGGCATGATTTAAAAATGTAGAGTTAAAATGCATTTTACTGACTTATGGAGAGGGATTTTAACTAGATGTAAAATTGAAATTAATAACTTCCGAATCAAAGTCTTCTGTAGATTTTAGCACAAAGTTTTTATAAAACCTAGGGAAAATATATTATTCAGACTTTTAGAAGTGACCATTTTGGGTACACACACAAAAAAAATCAACAGGAGCAAATGCAAACATCTATGATGCCCATTTCCCCCTTTCTCTGGTCAATTTCTAGGAATTTTTGTCTTTTTCTTTTAAAATATTTTACATGAGGACCATGCAGCACTGCAAACACTGGCCAAGTTCTCTCTATCTAAGTCAGGGTGTTTAAGGGCAATCTTATAAACCCTATATTTTAAAGACATTCACATGACTACCAGTTTTGCTACTCAGCAACCTAAGAAAAAAAGAATAACCCAAAAGAGATTAAAAATTCAAATTCTGTTTCAAAATACTATGTGTTTCTATCCTAATTAAATAATCAAGTTAACAAAGTAGTAAGAAGTTGCTATCTTAATTACAGTTTTCAGTTTATGTTAATTGAGGAATACAAGGATGCTACACTTCTGCTATTCTATCTGATACAAATGACAAAGCATTGATGAAACTACATTTTTCTAAGCAGATTACACAACAACTCGAACGGCACATTAGGAATTTGCATTTTCTAAATGCATGTAGACAAACTCCCACATATACAGAAAAGCAGTATAAAAGCCATGTCCTACTTTAATCTTCCTCTAATATATTTGCATAGGACTAGATAATTACGTAGTTTTTAAATTTCAGTAGTATCCAAATGGATTTCCGAAATATATGTCTCATTTTTGTAGTCTATGACTAAACTATTCCCAGATCATTCATCCTTCTGAATACTGTCTGAATACCAGCATTTTAAGATTTTTTTTTCCATCACTGTAGAACTATATCTAGTGTATAGTAAAACCTGAAACATTAGCAAAAGAGATCTTTAAATACTTCAGGACTTATTGTTTCTTATGATTTCTTACCTTTATTGTGCTGTGTCTCTCAGCAAAATTTTCTGAATTCCAATGAGTAGAAGGTGAAATTCTACTTATTTCATATACTAAATCATACAGTCATAGCCACCAGATTAACCAGGCATGATATGACCTTGGTGAAGCCATGTTATTATCTCTACTCACATCTGTCTTCCATGTGCTTCAATATGACTTCCATGAGGATCTATATGAGGAGAGGAAGTCATTATTTGTAGAATTCTAGATTTAGAGAAGTCTTGGTATGGAAGAGACAAATAAAGTAATGATAGTTTATTCTTAAGGTATACTGTGATTATAAAGAACTCTGGCCATTTAACTAATAAAGAATATTGACTTTAATTTACTCATGTAATAGTAGCCAGAGAGATAACTACAGACACATTTCAGTTCCAATATCCACATGTAGTATTCATAAGTATCGAGAGCAGATAATGTGCCAGGTTTAGGAATAGCAATACAACCACTGAAAGTCATCATAGATGGTTAGGAATTCCAAGAAATATTTTGAACAAAGGAGGAACAGTAAATCTAGAGTTCATCTGACAAAACACAGCTGATTATAGGCTCCTTACCCACTCAATATAGAGAACTAGGAATTGGGAGGGCAAAGTTTGCATCCTAAGTGTCCAGTTCTGCATGTCAAATTTCACAAAAGATGGAGATGGTGCTCATTTGTGGTCCAGAGTACACCAGGGAGAATGATCACAGGTTTATAAAATACAGCCTATGAAAAGACAATTAAAGACTTATGTTTCTTTATTTTACAGAACGACAGAGAAGGAAAGAAAATACTGAGATGACTATGTAAACTTGTAATAGGCTACTCTCATAAGCAGAGGTAATGAGAAGCAATAAGCACAAAGATCAAGAGATTTAATTCAAACTCAGGAAGATTTATTTAAGTTGAGAAAATCTTTCTGATAAGAAGAACAGTGAATTATTACAGTGCATTTCCTGAAGAAAGGTTCTCATCGTTTATGAAAAGGCTGCATAAACTTTCATGTGACATATAGATATGTAAGTCATGTTTGGAAGCAGAAGACCAAAGTGGATGACCTTCTGATCAGCCCTAGTACTCCATGTTTCTATGTTTCTCTATTAGCTAGTGATGAAGCCAACTGCTCTGATAATATTTTATATTGAATTAGATATATTCATTCTAATACATATTGAATTAGGAATGTAGAATGCTTTCAGCAGTGAGACAGTAAGCTATCACATTAAGCAATGCAAGATGGGATGCTTAGGTATACTTGTGTCAAACTGAACAGAATCTCCTCTATCCACACTGACCTGATTTAGAAGTCTGCTGTCTGAATTTTTGTCTCCCCCAGCTCGTTTCATTCTGACTATGAATTAAACCTTCAGTGGAAGAAAATGTTCCTGATTAATTTTCTGTGAATTAAATTTTATTTTAGAAAGATCCATACTTCCTTTTCTAAAATCTCATGTTGCAAAATTCCTAGCCATTTCTGTCTACAGGTTAATGTGATCAGCATCTGCTGTGAGTTTTGTAGGACAACTTTTGTTGTCCAGTTTTCCAAAAGAAAGAGTGGATAGATGAGGAAAGAAAAATATCTTGTCTATAACAAATGTCTATAAAATAATTTTCTTCTTTAAACATATCTGAATTATTTAATAACTGCAGCATTAGTAATGAAATAATTAATGTATTTCTTAAGCTGTGTACTCTTTGTGTTCAATAAGGCTAATCGCATATGTAATGTTAAACCTGTGTAAAGTTTACTTCTGGTACTACAAATCTAGTCTTCTATTTTTGTTTCTAAGAAGGACAGATATTTCTTCCTTATCCTACTGCTATAGTCTATGTATGCCTTGTCAACTTTCCCATAGAAGAATTTTTTTTCTTATATTTTACAACCTATTTTTTATATCTTTCATTACATATTATTTTACATCTAGAAGAGGTTGCTGCCATGACCCTAGAGGCCATTTTGTCTTTAAGAGTCACAGGTGGAACTCTCTCTCTTTCACCTCTTGCTGGCGAATATTTTGACTGTTGCTGAATTTTGTTCCTTCTGTTCCAGAAGAAAAGTAGCATATCCTTACCAAGGCATCCTTGAACTAATGTGAACACATTATTTAAAGCTTTATTTTTTCACAGATAGTAAATGCATAATTTTAAAAATGACCTAGCAGCACAATAAAAATTCTTAATTTTAATGACTACCTATCTGTAAGTATCATAAAGTATATGCTAAAATACACAGAGCATGACAGGTCCAAAACATCAGTAATTGGTACAAATGAATATGCTCTATTTTAAGGGCTAGGAATTTTATTAAACAGGGCTTAGATAAGCCTCAGCAAATTATTTATTGGGCAATAATCCTTAAAACGAATTTACTTTTACTGCTGGTTGACCAGTTATAGCTGTTTAACAAACCATTCATAATAAAATAAGTACAGGCATAAATGCTGCATAAACATCAACCAAGCCATTTTAAATTAACGTAATCATCTGTTTAGGATATTTAGTTTGATTCAGTGATTATAGAAGTCATTTACAAGAAAAGCAAGCCAGCCAGGGTAATTTTGTTTGGTTTTATTTTGTATATTTACTGGTAGGTTTGTGGGAAAAATACTGAGATAATAGTAAGGTCATGAAATGAACTTTCAAATCATAGATTTTAATAGGTGCATAATTTTCCCCAAGATATGTTACACCTGTTACTGGTTACTCTTTTGAAAAATATCTTTGAAAGGAGACCTTTCCCTGGCTTCCAAGAGTTAGCTTTTTTCAACTTTCACATCATCACTGTTGGCAGTGAGTCCCCAGCAGCTTTAGTGCTTCACTTGCCTGATACAAAGCACAGTACTACTACATTAATTATTTTTAGTTCCAGTCGATTAGAAGATCCACTGAATTTACATTTTGTGTTAGAAAATTTCAGGTGATGAAATAATGCTTCATAACACTCTTTAAAATTCTGAATTTTAGCCATTTTGATGGATTTTTTCCAGAGAAAAACTGCCTCAAGTTTAAACAGTCTTTTGGAAAGTTCTGCTAAAAATACTTTGTGGATCTGTTGCTGATGTTAACTGCTTTCTCTAAATTGCCCTTGAATTTTGGAGCGGGGATTTGGATTTTTCCAGTGACTTTTTTCCTTCAGAAACATGGGATGTTTTTTCTATTACTGTCTATCATGATAAAATTCTATAGAACTTTGTGTTTGCTCACATAATTATCATTTGTGTTCAGAAAAGACTAAATGAAGCAACTGACTTCCAGAAGAGAGCAAGTCAGAAGAGAGGAACAGATATAACAAAGATTGATCTTGATTAAAAGACAGCATAAAGTTACAAGTTTGAACTTTCCTATTGTTTCATAGTTCTTTGATTTTTTTTCCACTTGTAACTGTGAGAAGACTCATTGGGAGAGAGAGAAAGCCATCATTCATCAATTTTTACATACAGGAGAACTAAGAAATTGCAGACGTTCATTTGATTTTAAAAACAAGCAAGCAAACAACAAGAACCCACAAAACAAATGAAACAAATCCACAGACTTCTAACACAATGATTTCTGAGCGATGATGAAGTTACATGTTTTTTTCCTGAAAGAGTAGCTTATGCTTTTTCAGGGATGAGATCTCTGGAATACAGAAAATAGTTTTTGTTGGGACAATAAAAAAGTGTTCTTGACATACAAAAATTCCTTCAAGAACTACAATGACTGCATCAGACAGGATAAGATGGAAAATAGTTCATTCAGTCTTCTACAGTATATAGAAGATATTAGTTTTGTAATGAGAACATGTCAAAATATGTGAGCATATCTTTTCTCTAGTGCTTTAGTTTTCCCTCAAACTTTCCAGAATATGTTTAATAAAGTTATTGTTCTATAGATATTGGATTGAAATTAATCCATAAGATTGTAATGCAGAGAGGAGAGAAAAAAAATTAAGACATTTGTCTTTCAAAGTGAATAAAAATAAATATTAAGAACTTCTTTATGGAAAAAGAAGAATAAGCATGGCTTTATAAAATGAGAAGGATAATCTAGGTACAAATACAAAATAAAATTGAATAGTATTGTCACGTTTGAGGATACAAGCACTGTGGTTAATATGAACAAATGCAGGGTTTAAAAGAAGACTGATAATTACAGGGGAAATAGAATGAAAAGAATGCCATGTGCTCAAATTATATTAAATGGACAATATCCTGTTTGGATTTTGAAAGAGATGGTACTTTAACATTGATGCCAAAGGGGTTTTTGATTTTTCATTTTTATAGATTTTAGAAGTATTTGTAGCTGTAGCAAAGTAGATTTTTA
>JAWWLZ010000001.1:97916450-97932378 GCA_035041345.1 Poliocrania exsul | reverse complement strand
GCAAAAAGTCAATGATTGATTGCATCAAGATAACCCTGCCTGAAGATATTCAATTTCCTTAGATTGCCAGGCTGTTGGAGGTTGTATTTATGAGGGACAAAGATTCAAAACACGTTTGTGATAAGTATGTAACGCTCCTGCAGCTCAAGTCCAAAGGCATGCAGAAATGGGAGTTTTTTGCCTTATTCGTTCACAGCCCAATGCATAAAAGCAAACTGCTGTATGACAAAAGTTGCCAATTCTAATAGTGAATGGTTAGTCTTGGTTAACAGAAAAACAGTAAACTCTGAAAAATGAGGGGCAGATGTGCTACACATTCTGTTGACTTTGCTATGGTATGGCAGCACCTCAAAGAGTTGCAGGACCTTAACAGTCTCCTAAATAATCAGATCTTGTAAGCCAGAACACCTAGAAATTACTTCCTCAATAGACTTGAACAGCTGCTAATATTGTTCAAATATATGAACTGCTATCTGAAAACTTGATTCCTGTAAACCAAACCTGCAAGTGAATACACCTTGCCTACCCCCAACCCCCACCCTGCCCTGCCAATTTTCTGTGACCTTATCAAGTCACATATCACTTCATGTAGTCTCAGGACTTCAACTTGATTGATTTTTCTTATTTATTTATTTATTTATTTGTTTATTAGTTTATTCATTTCTTTCTCCTATAGATGCCTATAACTCCAGTTATGCTGACTTGACTTTGCAGGTAAAGTAGGACTACCAAAATAGTCCACTGAGAGCTAATCCATGTCTTTCTTTGAAGTTCTCTCAAATTATTTGATGATAATTGCTATTTCTGACATAATTACCAGTACAGTATTGCTATATTCACTGTGATCTCCCAAACTGCAAAGGTAAACCCATGTGGAGACACAGCAGTAATAGTGTCAATGTTGTCTTACATTTCAAGGAATCCAAGTAAAAGAGATAATTTATGTAAGTTATCATCTTTAAATAGAGCTATCCATAAAAGCAGGAGAAAAACCTTTTTAAAGGATTGAACCAACAATTATTCAGAATACGTAAGAAAATTACATGCACACTCTGCTAGCATTTGCCACAATACAGAAGTAAGTGCTAAAAGGGGCAATGATATGATGTGAGAAAGGAAAAGAGAAACTCATAAATACCCCCTTTCTTAAAAATAAATTTGCACATGATGGCTGCGATAGTTGCTTAACACTTTTCAGAAAATGGTAAGCTTTTCCTGTAACGTTGTGCAGCTTTGCATCGTCCTGCTGCACCCACCTGTTGACTTTCCTTTATTAAATACATGTAATAAAGGCCTGAGTAGACATCTTCTTTATTTGATTGTACTAAGCCTCATGATATGAAACTGCAATAAATGTAATTGTTAATGCAAATAAGATAACAATTATTGTTACAGTTTTATTAATAATATGAAGTCAGGAAGGGCAGGTGATGACCAGTCAAGTCTGAAATTCAAGGAGTCATTTTTGTGTGGGTCAACTTTTTGTGCGGGTCACCTTCTGCACAGGTCACCTTTGTGCGCAGGTCACCTTTGTAACAGGATGATACAAAATATATTTTGTACGGGCCTGTAGAGCACACTGTCTGTATTGCTGTTTCACAAAAAAAATAAGGAGATTTTTTAGATAGTCTAGTCTTAGATGTATCTTTCCCAGGCTGTCATATGTGCAGACATATCATAGAGTCATGGAATGGTTACGGTGAGAAAGAACCCTAAAGGTCATCTAGTTTCAATTCCCCCACTGCGGGCAGGGACACCTTCCACTAGACCAGGCTGCTCAAAGACTCATCCATCCTGGCCTTGAACACTTTCAGGCATAGGGGCATTCACAGCTTCTCTGGGCAACCTGTTCCAGTATCTCATCCCCCTCACGATAAAGAATTTCTTCCTTGTATCTAATCTAAACTTATTCTCTTTCAGTTTAAGGCCATTCCTCCTTATCCTACCACTGTATGCTCTTGTAAAAATTCCCTCTTCAACTTTTTTGTACAGAAAGTTACCCCTCCTTAGGTGCTGGAAGGCTGCAGTATGATCTCCACAGAGTCTTCTCTTCTCCAGGCTGAACAACCCCAACTCTCTCGCCTGATCCCTCTGATCATCTTCTGGGCCCGTCTTTGGACTTGCTCCAACAGGTCCATGCCCTTATGCTGCAGGCCCCAGACCTGGCCGCAGTGCTCCAAGTGGGATCTCATGAGATCAGAGTAGAAGGGGAGAATCACCTTCCTTGACCTGCTGGTCATGCTACTTTTGAAACAGCTGAGGACACGGTTGGCTTTCTGGGATGTAAATGCACACTGACCAAGTCATGTCGAGCTTCTCATCTATTAAAAGCTCTAAGTCTTTCTCCTCAGATCTAGTCTCAATCCATTCTACTTCCAGACTGTATCCCAGTTTGGGATTGCCCTGACACAGATGCAGAACCTTGCACTTGTTGAACTTCATGTGGTTCGCATAGGCCCACTTCTGAAGTCTGTCAGGTCCTTCTGGATGCCATCCCTTCCCTCCAATGTGCCAACCCCAGCACATGACTTGGTGTCATTGTCAAAATTGCTGAGGGTGCACTCAATCCCACTGTTAAACAGCACCAGTCCCAAACTGACCTCTGAGGAATGTCACTTGTCACTGGTCTCCACTTGGACATTGAGCCAATGACCACAACTTTGAGTGTGACTATCCGGCCAATTCCTTATCCACTGAATGGTCTGTCTGTCAATCCATGCCTCTCCAGTTTAAAGACCAGGATGTTGCATGGGAGAGTGTCAAAGGTTTTGCACAAGTCCAGGCAGATGATGTCAGTTGCTTTTCCCTTATCCACCAATGCTGTAAACTCCTTGCAGAAGGCCACCAGACTTTTCAGGCATGATTTAGCCTTAGTGAAGCCATACTAGCTTTCACAAATCACCACTTTACTTTTCATGTACCTTAGTATAGTTTCCAGGAGAATCTGCTCCATGATATTGCCAGGCAGTGAGGTGAGACAAACCGGCCTGTAGTCTTCCTTTTTTTCTCTTTTTAAAAATGGGGATTATGTTTCCCCTTTTCCATTCAGTGGGAACTCCACCAGACTGCCATGACTTCTCAAGTATGATGGATAACAGCTTAGCCAACTGTTTTGCCAGCTCCCTTTAGGACTTGTGGTTGCATATGGGTAGGTCCCATGTACTTCCGTAACTTTAAGTTTCTAAGATGGTCTTGAACCTGATTTCCTACAGTGGGCAATTTTCCATTATCACAGTCCCTGCCTTTGCCTTCTGTGACTCAAGTGGAGCATGTGTGGCTGGAGCACTTGATGGTGAAGCCTAAGGCAGAAAAGGCATTGAGTACCTCAGACTTCTCCACATTCTGTGTAACAGTGTCTCCTGTTTCCTTCCAGAAACACCTCACATTTTCCCTTGTCTTCCTTCTATCACTGACACACCTATAGAAGCTTTTCTTTTTGCACTTATCACTGGCCAGGTTTAATTCTGTCTGTGCTTTAGTTCATAACCTGATCCCTGGCTGCTTGGACAATTTCTCTGTATTCCTCTTAAGCTACTTGTCATTGCTTCCACCCTCTGTAAGCATCCTTTTTGTGTCTGAGTTTGTCCAGGAGCGACTTGTTCATCTACACAGGCCTCCTGACTGTTTTGCCTGACTTCCTCTTTTTTTCTGGATGGATTGCTCCTGAGCTTGGAAGAGGTGATCTCTGAACATTAACCGGTTTCTTAGGCCCCATTTCCCTCAAGTGCTTTATCCCATAGCACTTTATCAAGCAGATTCCTATAGAGACCAAAGTCTGCTCTCCTAAAGTCCATGGCAGTGAACTTGCTCTGTGCCCTCCTGCCTTAAATATGGATCTTAAACTCTTCTGTTTCACAGTCACTGCAGCCAATGCTGCCCTTTAGCTTCACATTCCCCACCAGCTCCTCCTTGTTGGTGAGAATGAGGTCCAATAAAGCACCTCTGCTCATTGTCTGCTCTATCACTTGGAGAAGGACGTTACCATCAATGCTTTCCAGGAACCTCCTGGATTGCTTATGCCCCCTACAACAGATACCAGGGTGGTTGAGGACCAAAGTTTGTGAACATGAGGCTGCCCCTATCTATCTATAGAGGGGCTGACCAACTCAATCTTCCCGGTCGTGCAGCCTGTAGCAGAACCCCACTATAATGTCACCTGTCCCTGCCCTTTCTTTAATCCTGATCCATAAGCTCTCAGTCAGCTCCTCATCCATCCCCAGGTGAAGCCCCATGAACTCCTGTTGGCAATTGACAGAGATCGTGATGCATCCTCCTCGTCTCCCCTTCCTGTCCTTCCTAAAGATCCTGTATTCTTTCATTCCAGTGCTCCAGTCACAGGCACCATCCCACAAGGTTTCCATGATGCCAATAAGATGGTAGCCATAAGACAGGCATGTGCACGTCTTTTAATTCCCATGGTTCATTCCCCTTGCTGGGTGTATTTGCATGGAGACATTTAAGCTGGGCCCCTGGTGAAACCAACTTACTGGCTGGAGTGGCTGAAATTCCTTTGTGCTGCTATATTGAAATTCCTTTGTGCTGCTATATAAGACCGAGAAACTAAGCTAGCTTCACTTTTTATTATTTAGAATGAATTTAACACATCTTTAAGTCAAAGCAAGCAACAGAGCCATAAAACCAATGCAAAATATAAATAAGCTACATTAATTACATATCATCCTCATCATGGTTAGGCTTCATGAACAAAAATCTTCCCAAATTACATATAGATATATTAGTTTTAAACATGTGTACCGCGATGATATCCAAAGATGCCCATCAAAGCTAAGACCTGAGTGGAGATGGGGAAGAAAATATCTCTACCACAGTTTATATTCTAAATGTCACACAAGAACATGAAGGTTGAGAAGGATACGACCTATAAATAAATGAATATGATGATGACTGACACACTTTTATTTATTAATTATGTTTGTTGTAACTGCTTTTCTCTAGGTAACTCATCCTGAAGAATTATCTTACACACTTGCTGAAAATAATTAGCAAAAAAATACCCACAGCAGAGGAGACTTTAAAAGCTTTTGATAGATCTCGTCTAGGTCAGTGGAATATTTTGCCAATGAGGACTGTGATAGCACTAATGGAAGTCCACCTGAGCCCCTACTGATGATAATACTACCAGCAGACACACTGATAAATTATAATGGGCGCAGCAGCAGCAGCCACTCCAGAAAATCCTTAAAGTGAATTTCCTTTAATGGCTGGGAAGACAAATGGCTCACATTTTATCATTGGATTCCTCCTCTTTCAGAAAATTGCCAATAAACTTCCTGTTCTTAGCTGAAGATTTGGCAGTGTCTTGGACGTAGCAAATTTAACCCATTCAGTAGCTTCAATATTTTTATTTATGTCAGTTATTTGTTCAAACTGTTCTTTTTAAACCAACCAATCTTATATCTTTTAACTTCTGAAATTATGATAACTTGTTTTTTTTTAAAATGGCTCACGAACTGAAGTGGTTTCTGAGGACATCAGGCTCCTGTAAAATTGTTATTCAGAAGAGATTGCATGTATTATAAGTACCTAAATTCATGACATATTTCTCATTTAGATTTGGAAGCTTCTTTCTGGTCTTCCTAGACTGACTCTGCATGAACAGCTTGTACCTAACGCTTCCTAAACCCAGAGAAAGCACCAGAGAATTAGCTGTGGGCACACAAATGTCACCAAATTTCTACGGTTTAATGAGCTACCTTGCATTGGCTGAGCTTGTGTGCTCCATTAGCTCTTCAATTTTCTTTCACTTAGCAAACAGTTGTGACAGACACAGTTTGAGACATTATTCACCCATCCCATCCCAAGTTGTTTGCTCTTGTTCTGCTGCTGAAGACCATCTTTTGCAGTAAGCGTGGCAGAACAAATATTCATTTTCTCCTACAGGTTAGTTTAAACTCCTATTCACTGTTCATTTAATCTAGTCTGTTGCCTTATATTAAGTGGTTAACACGTATGCAAACTTTTCTTCTGCTAATTTAGTTTCAGGGAATTATGATCTCTGACGGAGGTATGGCACTAAAGCTGGAGTTAGTTTCACTAATGCTTGTCTATAAATGCCTTTAGCTCTTTCAAATACAAAGTAAAACACTTGGAATCTGTGTGAAGGAAATTATCTTCACATTTAGGGATGGGCTAGCAACATGTTGATGAATAGTTAGCTCTGCTGACAAGGCAGAAGTTTACAGTGCTTTCATAGCTTGGGGATCTCACATTCAAGTTGGGTAAGCAGCTTGCCACTTGAAGGATTTCAAACAATATTTATGCATACCCAGATCTTCATATGAAAACACTGTCTGAGATATTAATGCTTCCAGAATTGCCTGGTCACTATGTAATAGTTCTTTTTGAGAAGTTATGAGACTTGGATTCAACGCCTTCATCAGTCTGTGGATTTTAAAATATATTCTCAATAGACTGCAGAACAAGAGACGTTAGTTTAGGTAGAAAGCACTCTCCACATTCCAGCTGGAACTGTACTTTCGGTAGCAAAAGAAACAGAATTATTTTGGCCAGCAAAAGCATCAGTGATATAGTCCAGGGAGAAAGGCATTTGGAAATACTTATCACTACCTACAACTGAGACTGCCTTTTATGTAATTATTTTGCAAAGAGGAAAATAATTCCAGCACTTCTGATCTTCTAATTTTCTCTTCTTGAAGTCCAAAAGTCAAGGTTTTCTAATAGCTTCTAAGAATGACTTTTGCAGAAAACTTACTTGGTGATTGAAGCTTTCAGCTGTAGTGTTCTTTTGAAGTCCACAGGTCTATGGGAAACATTTTACAGACCCCCAGTTGTCAAAGGAGCTACCTGCAGAACTGTTATGTTTGGTTTTGAACATCCAGATCCTTAACACTGGGGCTGTAGAGGAAACTTTAGTTATTGAAGTGAGATCATTTGCAAATAAATGTGAGTTGTGACTTATGCCTTGAGTATTTGGAAACAGCATTTCATTTCTCTTTGCTTTCATTTAATGATATTTCTGCTCCTCTTCCTGTGCTATTCAAGTGCAGGTAAGTTTAAGAAGCACATATATACTGGTAAACTGGTATCTTACAGAGTGTTAGGCATATGCTTTTTTATAATCCTTAAATTATGCCATAAATAATTCTTTCTAATATTAATAACTCATCAGCCTGCATAGCACTTTAAAACTAAAAAGGTTGCACTCAGCTTGTAAGGTCTTACTCCAAGGTACTTTTGTTTCTAATCTAAAAGAGAATGGAAGCAGGGGTGGATAACTAGCCTCTCATTAGCTCAATCTTTCATATCAATGAAAGTTACAAACCACATTTGTCAAGATCAAATGAAGAGTTCCATGGGTATGTAGGGCAAACTGCACTTTCAGCGTTTATGTGAACGGTACATGAAATTATCTCAAAAGTATTAAACTGAATCAAAATCTGACCACTTAAACCCTTAAAAAAATGGGGTGGTTATATAGCACAGGGAATAATTAGATTTATTAGTGAATGTTTTTGTCTGTTTACCTGAGGTAGAAGCCCTTTTGAAGCTGTTAATCATATTAATTACCATAGCACGTAAGGAGTCTGATTGCTCTGTACCTGTATAATGCCTAATACAGAAGATATAAGAGTCCATCCTCCAGAGATAAAGACCTAAATGGCAACAGGGAAGTACAGTGTGAGCGTGCAGAGGGATTTTCTTGCCTCACTATAGCTATAAATACCGCCTCAGGCCTTTTGCTGTGTTGATTTGATGCTGTGGTTTCTGGGAAAACTGCATGGGTACAGGAAGGTTTCAACTGTCCAGAATATATTGCAGAGAAATTCACTGTATATCCCTTTTTTATGTATCCAAAAATGGAAAATGAAAATAACCACTAAATTAATCTCATAATTAATTTATTTTTGCCTGAGTGATATTTTCAAGATTAAAGATGCTACACTATAGAAATATTGATATTTTGGTATTGTCAGATATTGATGAGAAGTTTGACTCCTTAGTTAGGTCTAGTTTCAAATAAATGCAAGAACCTTGTTTTGAATGATCATCAATGGAAAGAGAGAACATGCAAAAACAGGAGTCAGTTTCCAGTTGAGAGAAGCATCTTGATAAATTAGGGAGGGTCTTCATGAAACAAGTATTAGCCTTTTTCATTATTATTCTCTTTTTCTTCTGGAAAAAAAAACCAGCAATGGTTAAGTACATAAGATCTTAGTAAGCATCTCAATGAAAACATTGAATAAATGCAGGACAAGTTTCCAAATGCTATTAATAGTGGAAAATACCCATGACAAACAAGTAGTTTTCAATAGATGTTAGGAAAGATCTCTTGTAAACTGAACTCTTTATAGAATACCTGAACTAAAATTGAGAACATAGGTCACACTAAGATGAGAGAATGCAGTTTTGTAAATCAAGAAAAAACCCACATTGAAATTATGATTATTAAACCATGAATATGAGTCCTCGGCTCATATAGAGGCCAAGATTGAATGTGCTCCTTGTAAAAACAAAAATGAGTGTTTGGAGTACAATACTGTATTAGTACGACTCCAGTGACAAATCTATACCCTATTCCAGAGTTTATACTTTTAAAAGGATATTGATAAATGGCAAAGGTTGAGAAAAACCTTACAATGATGAATCATAGTCTGGAAAACCTGCCTCGTAGTAAGAGACAAACAAGACAGAACCTAATTACCTCAACAATAAGAAGGTTAGAAGGTAGACTAATCATGACCTGTAAAGAATGTAAGTTGAAAAAAGAAGTTAAAACTAAAAGGTTCTTTAATTTAATAGAAAAAGCCAAAATGAAGTTCAATTTTGTAAGACTACAAGCAAGGAATGTGATTTTGACAGTAAGAGTAATTATTTACTAGCAAAATTTACTCAGATATTGTAGAACTTGCACAATAAGAAAGATATACTTTTTTTAAAAAAAGAAAAACTCACATACTTTAGTTCAACAGTAACTAAATGGTTTTTTGAAAAACAAAGGAATAACAAAACAAAAAAAAATCAAACTAAACATCAGACTGATGAAGCACTTAGGCTAAATTATATGTTTTATCTCAGTGGATAATATTAATGGTATCTTCTACCTTTGACTTTATACAAGGTGAACCAGAGCCCAGCAACTGCTTCCATTTCTCCAGTATTGAATATTGGCTCCATTAAAGTCAAAGTCTATACCTGCTTCATGCAGTTTAAAGTTGTATCTCAGAAGTTGTTTAAGTACAAATTGCTGTATTTTGTTCTCTAAAAAGCCCCTTAAATAGGTGAGGTGATTTTTCTGGGGTATTATCTACATATGTAATATCTGGAATATTTTGGGTTTGGACATTTCTCAGAAGGAGAGAGTGACATTAAAAGTTTTAATAAAAGCTCTAAGGAGAATGCAATTAGAATGTAACAAAAAAGGGCATGTATCATGACAAACATCACATCTTCGTGCAGCTCTCCTGAATATTAGTTCTCACAGTGCACTACTCTGAAATTATCTCATTGGCATTGCAGGTGGGACTCTACAGTGTATTTTTTATTTAACTGGCATGTAGCAGAGCCAGCAGTGCAGTAAACACTTCATTTTCCTATAAGTGAAGGATTTTGATTTTGAAAATATAGATGCGATTTTTTCTGGGTTGTAATTTTGTTGTTCTGTGTAATTTTCTGTGAAAATATCTATTGATCAAGTTCTTTTATCAACAAACCATAAAATTATAAGCCACATAGGAAACAAATTTCTTTCTTGAAATTTAGTAAACAGCACCTCAAATAGAGGCTACTCAATTAGGAAACATTTACTATTTTTCTGCAAATATTAATTTTCTGCATCTTCATTTTAAAACAATCTCTAGATTTTTCTTGTTTACTTGGTACCCCTGCTGGACTCATTCCATTTCCTTTTAATTTATGTCCTGCAGTTTGGCATCAATGTCATCTGCAGCTCTTGTTTACTTGGAGTCTTACAAAGGACTATGTCTGCTATGTGTTACCACACTTGTACAGAGGAAGTGAACTCATCCAGCGACCTGAGTATGAGACTCATTCTGGATTTTGGTCCACTGAAGATGAGCTTTTTGCACCACAAAGCTAGTGAAAGTTACCATTCCAACTGCATAAAGTGTATTAGGAACATACTGACTCATGCTTGCATAAAAGAGAATCTAAGTACATTGACATGATGAATATTGGATTAAGAAGATCAAACAGAAAACAGGAAGGGGTAGGGAGTCAATTCCAGTTTAAGCAATTGTGGAACCTCCCTCTTGTCCTACTCTAAGATTGCATTTTCATATACAGAATCACACAGAACTAGCAAGGTTGAAGGAGACTTTCAGGATCATCCAGTACAACTGCCAACATAGCACCACCATAATCACCCCTAAACCATAACCTCAAGTGCCACGTTCAGACACCTCTTGAACACTTCCAGAAAAGTCCAACTCCTATCTATTGGCTTACTCTCCGTACTCTTAGTTATAATCCAATGATGATGAGATATTGTACATGAAAGTATATTCCAAGGCCACCACACACCAACAGTCCAAAAAGGCCTGACCTATGGAATAATTGTTACCTCAAAAGCCTTCTTCTTCTTAGGATTCTTCTGAGTCTTATTCCACTCCATCTTAGCCCCTACCTCAGAACTAGGTGGACAATGACCCTCAACAGGAATTAAATCCTTAAACTCCATAGAAGTTCCTTTACTAAACACCGCAATCCTCCATGTAACCATTACATGAGCCCAAGTATCCATCACCGCCTTGGGCAGCTTTTTCCAATGCCTAACCACTCTTTAAGTACTCTGATTTAGAAATTAACTCATGGAAATTTTACATTGATTGGACTTGGGAGACCAAATTATGCCTGACATTTTGCTGACACAGAAAGAGGTTGCATTAGATGGAACCGAGCAGAGTTTGGCCTGTCTTCAATCAGACTGTCATGTACTGTGATTTCTTTAGATTTCACTGTTTACAAGTGTCATGGTTTAACCCCATTCGGCAACAAGCCCCATACAGCTGCTCACTCACTCCCTGCTCAGAATGGGGGGAGAGAATCAGCAGGATGAAAGTGAGAAAACTCATGGGTTGAGATAAAGGTAGTTTAACGAGTAAAACAAAAGCTGCAGATGCATGCAAAACAAAACAAGGAATTCACTGCTTCCTATGTGGGAGGTGTTCAGCTAGGAAAGCCAGGCTTCACCACTCATAGTGGGGACTTAGGAAGACAAACACCATCAACCATCATTCTGAATGTCCTTCGTTCCTTCTTCTTCTCCCAGCACCATTTGCTAAGCATGGGATATCCCTTTGGTCAGCTGGGATCAGTTTTTCTGGCTGTGTCCTCTTCTAACTCCTTGTTTACTCCAACCTGCTCACTAGTGGGATGGGTAAGGAGGAGAAAATGCCTTGATGATGTGTAAGCACTGCTTAGCAATGAATAAAACATCCATGCACTGTTTCCAGCACAAATCCAAACCACAGCCCCATACTAGCTGCCATGAATAAAATTAACTCTATCCCAGCCAAAAACCAGCCAAATAAGTAAAGTTGGGTTAATACTAGAGTACAATGCGACCTTGTAAGAAGTAATGGTGTTATATAGCAAGTAGCATTCTTCCCTCTGAATGGTTGCTTCTGGACTCCTGCTTGGTGTTATAAATATGCAGGGGATTGCTGCAGATAAGCCACAGATTCCAATTGTACATTTAGCATTCTGAAAGTTCTAAGAGGAGGAAAGTACAGTCTGCTGTTCTGACCAAATGCCTTTGACTTAAATCCTTTCATCATATACTTGTGTGGAGTCTATGGAAAGTTTAGTTTTATTGCTGTGTTTGAGAATATTTAAGTCATAGTTGCAAACATTAATTGCAAACATTAGAGATGATCCTTTGGTAACCTGTAACAAATTATCTCCTAATAGTACAACACAGGTGGAAGATAATTATTCAGATTAACTAGTGTATACTTTAATATCCTTGAAATTTATCTTATAAAATGCATGACATACTCATCAAAATAAAGACTGTCCTGCAAAATTTGGGACAGATGGCAGTGCAAGATGACATCTTTTCTAAATGTGTCAAAATATTCACTCAGTCAAGCAATATGATTGGTTGCACATTGTGGGTGCGTTATTAAAATAACAAAAGCAGTTAAATGCACTTGCATGAACACCTGCTGCTAGAGTCACTTAAAATATGTAAGCCAAAACCTATAATTAAGTAATATAAATATAATTAATTCACTGACAAATAAGTTACCAGTGTCATGTAACTATGGCAATGATTAAAACATTTTAAGTCAGCGAATTACACCTGTATTTAGACTTAGAACATTTAAAACCAAAGCATGACTTCCTAAGGGATGCTGAAGGAAATTTCCATCATACTATATAACAAAACACTATATATAAGAACAGACACACAACAGGCCTACTGTAGTCTGTTAGATGATAACTTTAAATCAGATAGTATATAGTCCTTTACCACTTGAAACAGGAGAGCATAGAAGTGATTGATAATCCAAATACAACAGACAGAATGCAGATTTGAGAAAAAGCACTATGTGCTGTTTTCTGAGGATCTGACAAGTGGGCAGAAACAAAATATCTAGAAAATAAGAGATGTAGATTTATTTTTCCTTTTTTGGCATTTGAAAATCTCAAAGACTCAGCTTATGAAATCTAATACAAATCTTGTGGCAAGAAGTCTCATCAAGGGATGAATATGGGTTTTGTTTCAAATTATGGAAAGACCTTCAAGATCCCCTTATTTTGTTCTCTGTTTTGTTCTCAGAGAATTTGTCCAATCCTCACTTGTTCTCAGTGCAGGGTCTTGAACTCTGGACAATATTAAGTGCTGTTATTAAACTGATCAAGGGAATATGCTGTGAGGGTGAAACAACACACATCTGTTGGAGGCCTGAGCATATACTTGCTACACTGCCCTCAGTCTGAAACTATACACAGGAATTGAACCAGAGACCCTGTGTTAAAGTACTTAGAAAAAACCACAGGGCCCCCTCTTCAGTCCTCACACTTGACCATCACTTAGTTAGCTTAGTGATTAGCTAACGAAAACACAGACATCAAATAAATGGTCTGCTTGTGACAAAAAGCAAACAAAAAAAAAACCCAAACAAACAAAAAAACCCAAACAAACCTGTTTAAAACGATTGGGCAATGGGCAAATGACTACTTTGCTGTTTTTGTGTGGAAGAAAGGGGAACAGGACCAAAATGTTTCATTACTTGGTGTGCAATTGTACTGTCAGTTCCATGAAAATGCATATGGATTAATATAGGAACAACAGGCTGGTAATGTAGAAACTGCAGCTGCAAAGGGTTAACCAAGACTGCACTTGCTGTACATGATCACGGAGCAGAGAGATCGACAGCGTGAATTGTGTGATCCTCTCGAACACACACACACACACAAACACACAGGTACATCTTCACTCCTTCATGTGCGCAGAGCCCACCTGTCCAGCACCCAGCTCCGGCTCCGCCAGCGCCGCTTCGCGCGGGGATGCGACGCTCTTTCGCAGGGGGCTGTGGATGGAGATGCGGTTTCTGTAGCGATGGGGCCGGCTGCGGGGAGCCATTGGCTGCCGGCTTTGTGAATTTCATTCAGTTTGGTCCAATAGCGGGAGGAGAGCGCCTGGTACAGCCTGGACCTCTTCCCCCCTCCCCTCTCTCTTCTTCCCCCTCTACCCCCCCGCCCCCCCCCAATCTCCCTCTCCCAGCTCGCCTTGCCTTGCAGATCAGTCTCTCCGCGGCTCGGTGTCTGCATAGGCAATCACAGCTCCTACTCGCAGACTCAACTCTCCCTCTCGCACTGATTGCAATGAATTTTCTGCCTGAATGTAGGTCGCTTACAACCGAGAACACGAGTTTCCTTCAAATCCAGTGTTGTTGTCTTTCTTGTTGTTATTTTTAATTTTTCCCCCCCTTTTCGTGGTCGTTGCATTCCTTTGGAGAAGCCAATCGCGTTGGATTCCAAAAAGGGGAGCAGGAACCGTGTGTGAATAATCCTGGCTGCATGATAGCCCGAGAGGATTTCCTGAAAGATTCTGGCTGTGTAAAAAAGACCCCTATGCTTCTGCAGCTATCCCAGTGTTAAGGTAGGAGTACTGGATTTGCAGTTTGAGTGTTCATTTTCATTTTTTCCTATTGCTTTTTCTACCCCCCACCCCCATTTTTTTCGGCGAGCGTGGGGGAAAGAGGGAGAGGTGTTGCAGTTGGTACTCTGGCAAAGGGCGAGCAGTTTGCTGCAGTCGTCTGTGCTTTTACTTTCCAATCATGATAAAGCGGTACTTTCTGACATTTCCACCATCATACGCGATCTCATTGTCACATATGGATTTTTATGCAAATTTATTTCTTTTTTTACCCGCTTCGGTCTTGTCCCCTATATCCCCTTTGCACCATAATTTGTTTGGAGGCATTTTGCTGCAATCAGCTATTTGGAAAGGCTCTGGGGTTCTGTGTGAGATGTTTACAAAGTAGCTCTGCCTTCCAGCCAAATAAACAGAAGAGTGTGGAGGAGAGGAGGGAGAAATATCTGCAGTACAGGCAGAGAAAAAGAGCGAAGCTACAGTTTCCTGCAAGCGCGGAGAGGGACAGGAGCGGCACTTCATGCTCGGTGTGTGCCTGTGGTTTTCGGGGAAACACAAAACCAACACGTAGGTTTTTGGTTAACCACTTTCCTCGCCACCACCATAAGCACGAAAAAGCAAAAGGATGGGGACGGGCGGAGTAGGGGGGAAGAGAACAAGGGAGGCGGCTGGTCAGAGGAAATCTTGGCTCTTCTTAAATTAAGCGGTTCACCCGCTTTCGCTTGAGCTATTCAGTGTGTTTTCCTTCTTCCTTTTTCATTTTTTTCTTTTTCTCCTTTTCTCTTTCTCCTTTCTAATTTTTCATTCATTCTTTCTTTCTTTCTTTCCTTTCCGGGCACGGGTAAAATGCCCGCTTTTGTGATGGGCATGGGCTTCCGCACGTGATGGAGCGGGGACTGGCACTGGAGAGAGCCAGCGTGCGCGGACCGGTGCCGGGGGGCGGGGGAAAAAGAAAATAAGGGAAAAAAAAAGACAAGCACAATCGCCACCCCCCGCAACCCCCCTCTCCATCCCCAGCTCGGCAGTAAATCGGCTTCTCTGCAAAGCTGGGGCGGGGGCGGGCGAGGTGGGGGCTGGCGGCGTCAAGCGCCTCCGCGGCCGCCGCGCTTTGCCCCTTCCCGGGGAAAGGCCGCCGGGAGCCCCGCATCGCGCCGGGGCGCGGGGGCGGCCCCGCTGCATCCACTGTTCCGCCCGCTCTCCCCCGCGCACATCCCCGCGGGAGCGCAGGGACGGGGCGCGCCCCGCGCGGCCGCTGCGGAGGGGTACGGGACGCGGGCAGAGGGAGCGGATCGGGGAGGGTGTCCCGCCGACGTGCCTGGAGCGGGGCTAAGAATAGATGGCGGCGCGACCGGAAAACTTGGCCGGTTCGGGCTCCCGGCGTGGGGGGGAGAGAAGTTTGCGGGGGCCGCGGCAGAGGCGGGGCGCGGCCGCCAGGTGGCGGTGCGGGCCCTTCCAGTCGCGCGCCCGCCGCCTCCCGCGCCGCAGCGCCGCGCCGCCTTCCAGCGGGAAGTTTGGGGGGGTTGTTGGGATTGGGGCGGCGGGGAGCGCGAGGAGTGGGAACACTTGGGGGAATGGAGGCGGAGAACTCGGCCAGCGGCGGCAGGGCCGGTTGCGAAGTAGCTTCGGTCGGACGGTGAGGAGGAAGGGACGTCGGCACCTGAGCCGCGGTGCTGGTGCCCGGGTCCAGCTGTGCAGGTACTGCCTGTCGCAGGGATGTCTGGAAACGCACAAGCAAGTTTAGATACTTTGTGTTTAAACACAAACCCACCGCCACAAAAAAAACCACAAACAAGAAAACTTCACCCTAACCCCCCCTTCCCCCCC
>JAWWLZ010000001.1:97889916-97916442 GCA_035041345.1 Poliocrania exsul | reverse complement strand
GTTGAAAGCAAACAGTCTTGAAATTCTAGTCTGATTTTTCGGCTTTAAATTAATAATGTCAAGGGTGTACATACTAGTGTTGAGAAGTTAGTGATTGGAAACCAATTCTTAATTGGAGAAATTTACAAGCAGACTAAAATGGAAATCCCTGATATTTTTTCTCCTCTGAAAACATAAATGGAACTGCTAGTATAGAAATCTCATAAATCAAAGAGCAATAGTCCATATTTTAAAAATTAAGTTTAGTTATTATTAGATGTACACATTCTATGTTTGCACTAAAGAAATAAACTCACCCTAAGAAGTAATTGTTTCCACTAGTTTTAATTTCTAGATAAGGGCATGGCTTTGCTTTGTAAAAGTAAGCTGATTTCATATGTCAAATGAGCCCCGCATTTTATTTTCATTTCACTTAAAAATATGCATTTTATTTTCTGTCAGTATCTATGTAGGCTTCTATATAGCTAGCTTCTATATAGGTGTGCACTAAGGACTGAGTAGAGAGTTGCATGTATGCATTGTCTTATGAATCATATTCCAATGAATCATTAGTCTGAGAACATGAAAACATGTCATATAGTTTCTGGTTACTCAAAACAGCAGTATCTGTGGTTGCATGTAATTTTCTCAGAATAACAGAAAAAGAAATTTGGTTTTGACCTCATCTACACAATCTTGAAATTATGGCTCCTTTGTGTATAAGTATAGCTGTTATTGCTCTCTCTTTCTTCTATATTGATATGCCTATGTATCATATGGATCCAGTTATTGTTGGTATATTGTTTGCAAGTGCAATCTATTAAGTTGTACCAGATCCTAAAACTGAAATTCAGTTTGACATCCAAAATGTCTTGGTCTTCAAGAGGACCAAGCTAGTTCAAAGCTATTTTGAATCCTTTCCTTTTTCCTTCCCCCCTACCTTTTTTTTTTTAATGAATTTAACGACCCTTAGTTTTGGTCTGTACTAGAATGCATTCATATAGGTAACAAAATACATTTTCTTATGCATTTCTGGAGGGAGTGATCACTTGCCCACTATTGTTTTAAAATGCAGTGCTGTATCAAAACCATGTCGATTATAAATTCAAAGATTTCCAATTTTTTTTCTTGATCAGCAAAGCACAGTGATCAGTGTCATTTCTTTTAAAGACATCTCAATGCAAGCAAACTAAAACAAGCCTCATAGCATGAATGAAACAGACCAATGAATTAAATTAGCACAAGTGATAAAACTTGTAGGTTTACTGGAGATACCATGTTATCCTCTATATTTTTTATTTTTACTAATACTGTATCTTTTTTAGCTGATCCCATGTTCTTGGGCAGATCATTCACCTGAAAATTTTTACATTTGATAAAAATGTCAATCTTAATAGCATCCTTCAGCTGAAGGCCTGTCATGTAGAGCTGAAGGAAAGAGACAGAAAGAAAAACTGTTTAACTGAAGCTTTGTATTGAAGGTATCGTATAGAAACAAGGATTTGTTGGCTTTTTTTTTTTTTAACAAAAGAGTGATTTAAGCAACATTTACTGACTGCAACATAGAGGTTTGCACATTTGTTTTTGACAGTTTCTCAGTACAGCCTCCTCTTGGCCTTTCAGACACACATGCCGTTATTTGATGGCTGAATCACATAGTGTAAAGAACAGCTCCACCTGGGTAGGACAGGAATAAGCATCATGCTATAACCAGCATGTAATTTAGTCATTCTGTCGCTTGAAGACTTGTCATCAGGATTCAAGATCTCTTCTGCATGAGTAAATTGGTTAGTTATGTGCACTGAATTATAAGGCTGTGAGTCTTCAAAAAAACCCCAACAAACTAATGAAACATAAACTTGAGCTGCACAAATCAATATAAGTATCTCATGTCCAGCTGCAGATATCCTCTGTCACAGTTCAACTCAGATGCTCTCAAGCAATGTTTATAAAGCATTTATGCTGTGAGCCATTTCGATCCTCAGGGTTATGTACTCAACTCTGTCACCTTTTAATAGTTCTCCACTTCTCATTGTGTTTGTTTTAGTAGTCCCCAGATTGGATTTGAAAGAAAAATGAAAAAGCAACAATAAAGAAACACCAAAGAGAAAAAACACCTTGCTGTCTAGTGGAGGAAGAACAAGTTTTATTGACAATACTTTCAGAATATTTTTAGCAATAAGATAGGGCACAAAGGTAATAACCTTTTCTCAACTTGGAAATGGATGAAAGGCTAGAGAAGAGAAAATTGAAAGATAAGATTTATAGACAGTGTGAAGTGGTTGAATTTAAAAGGTAGGAAATTATTCTGGAGATGTTATTGGCAAGCTCATCCATCTTTAACTCATGTACACTAATGGGGATGAATTTTGACATTAAAAATAAACTGTAGAGGAAACAGGGCTACTTTAAGGCTGGCATGCATAGATCGTGTGAGGGTCTGAATAGAACTAGCCCTTGTAGAATATTGTCTTATCCTGTGAAATCTGCAGTGGGGCTTTACCAGTGTCATGGCTAATTCAAACTGAATGCATTACCACATGCTGGAATGATCCCTAGCTAGGAATGCTCAGTTTTGTACTGTAATAATCTAAAAATAAATTGTAGTCACTGATGTCACAATGTATGATTCTTTCTTTCGGCTGTCTTCTGTGCTGAGCCCACACACTACTCAGTGTCATAGGACGTATTTCGCAAAGTGTATGCCACTGACTAGCTTCAGTAGAGGGTTGGTTAGGATTTTCCACACTTGTCTATCTTCTGTTATTCATGTACTAACTGAGATTTGCAACTCGATGTGGAGGCTGAGCCTTTCAAGAGGGGTAAGCTCTGAAAATGAATGGCACTCTCACTAATTTTGCAGTGATTGTCATGATTTCATATATAGGATGAATATAAATACAAATTTGTATTTACTTGTGTATGATTTTTTTAATAAAAGTATTTTTGAGATTTATTTACACAGATAATTAAGACTAATCCACTTAAATATTTCAGCTTAATAGGTGACAGATGAAATAGTAGTGGCATGATTTGACAGTAGCAAACATCCATCTAGCAGTATTTTTCAGATTTGCATCTGTTGAACACAGTAGACAAAACAAATAGCCTATTGCTTCTCCATGCAGATGAGTTCAGAGAGAAGACTTTTCCTTTGTCCCCCAGGTGGAGGTAATCATTGCCAATTCAAGGTTTAGGACAGCCAGAAATGGAAGAGGGCAATCATGAATGAGATTTCTGTCCCAAAGTGTTCATTAAAGTCATCTAATGGCTTGATTTGAAAATGTCTATTACTGTAGTGTGCTGTTGGGCTGCAGGCCCAGTACAGACCTGGAAGGAATAGATTTTCAAGTTCTGTATGTTACTGTTAAGTTAATAGACTTTCCGGGACTGACCAGCAGTCTTGGTCAGTGCCATCATGTGGTGATCTTGTGGCATTGTTGCCAGACATAGCTGGGTTAGTGATCAAACTTCTTGATGTTTTAATATCAGTTTTTACCCTTAGTGTGAGGATACTCAGTTTAATGCCAACAAGTCCTTCCAAAAACACTTTTTAGAGAAATACTATGTAGAGGGCTCAAATAAATTAGTCATATTTTCTGTAACAGGGTGTCTTTTATGTTTTTGAATTCTGGAAGAAAGTAAGTGGATAGACTTCAATAACTCTTCTGTTTGGTGAGGGGTTTTTTCCCTCCAAAACAGATTTTGTGGTAATCACCTCCAAATATTTATTTGCTCTATTCCAACAAATACTACATTACATGCCACACTTTTGACTTCTGATGCATAAAATCCTTACTTCTTATACATCTAAATGTAATAAAACAGGTACAAAGCTGATAGCCTCTTCAGAAATAAAAGAATTTGAAATGGAAACAGATCCTTTGGGTTTATTTCTCTGACTTCATTTTGTACTGACTTTTGTAGTACTGATTTTAGACTGCATTTTTAAGTTTTGCATCAATCTTATGCTTGAAAGTAGATGTGCTGGACAATTTTTCTTCAGTGAGATAAAGTATTTTGCAGACACTACACAGAACTCTGCAAGTAAAAAGAGCGGGACATTACTCAAAATTTATCAATTGTTTAATTACACATCTAGAAATTCTTTTTCTGAAAATAAATAAGCATTTTTTTCTCCTTTTCTATCTACTTACTTTACTTCAAAAATCCACATCCCTTATCTGTGAAATGCATCTTTTGAGCACATAGTCCTATACAGAACAAATAACCTACAAATTATATAAAAGATATTATGCTTTGAAGATATGATTCTTCCTTCTGTGATCTGCTGTCAATGTTTTTCCGACCTATCTTTTCAAATAAACAAAATTAGTGTATTATTCATATAAGAGATTATATAAGGCAAATGTTGTCTAATGTATGAGACATTTTTACTCATTTTCTAACTGGTTGTAGGATAAACCACTAATATTAAGACTTCTGTAACAGGACCAAGGTAAACAGACTATTGGGAGAGTAATGGCATGCAACCAGGTTTTGTTGGATTCAGTGCAAATATACCCATTAATTTCAAAAGGCTTTGGTCACATCTATAGTGTTTGGTTAAAATTGTATGAAGTATTTGCATAGAGCTGGCAGTGTTATACATAGAGCATAAAAGTTTTCTTCCAACTTCCAATTAAGTTCTGCTAATGAAATTGCTTTCAAACCTTGATTTGAAAAACACAAATAAAAGCATAGACTATGAATCTCTCCATTCCTTCCTTGAAGGGATTGTTGGAAGAAGATTATGCAGACTAAAATGATTACATGTCCTAGATGATACAGGAAGACATTCTGTCTCAACTCAGGTTCTGTTGGTGACTGTGTTTATAAAGACAAGTGATTGTGCAGACTTGTTTCTGTGATTTCTTCATGAAGTTTCTTGCATTTGTTTTTCAGAGAGACTGAGCACATGTTAGATGGAGTACGCACATCCAGTCTGTATACCTTTCCAGTCATTCAGTCATCTCATTAGTTGTGGCTGTGCTAAAGAGGCAGTTTTTGCCTAATCTCCAAACTGGTATTTTAATACTGTATTGTTATCTCCCTGGATGTTCAGTTGTACTGTTTTTGGATCATAGATTTCAATATGATTTTATACATGATTGTGACAAAAAAAGGGCAAAAATCTTCTTTTGAATTCCAAAGGAAATAAGTAAGAAGAGGTGGGAAGCCTGTGTGAATCTTTGGTAATTCTGCCATTCCTAAAACTCTGAAGTTTTTTAGGTAATAGGACTGTATCTGGATTTTATGGGATGTCTTATGCAAAGAGCAAAAAAAGATTACAGCAACAACTAGAAGAAGCAGCTAGTGAGTTATTGATGTATCAAACACACCCTTCACCCAAACTTTAGTGCAGATGGTTCAATGCAGCACTTTAGGATGACATTTATCAATCATAGTGTTCCTTCCCAGTCATATACATAGTCACAGATCTGTTTGCTGTAGTCTCCCAATCCAAATATATCCCTATCACTAATGTAATTACTATTACATCTGCCTACTACATTTTATATCGTATACATGAAAGCAAAGGTAAATTCTCAGTACACAATGGTGTGAGGGGAAGTAGAACTTTCTGCAAATCATGCACAGCTGGACAGATGAGCTGTGGTGCCTGAGGCTGTGAATTTGTATTAACACAGCCAGCAGTAGGTCTGCTGCCTGAATTAGAAATGTTCGGTGTATGTAGTTTCCAAATGTGCAGGTGGTGAATTTGGGGACAGATGATGTAGATCCAGTGGTTTTGACAGATTAAATAATAGCAGTTGGCATAACTGGAAATTAATCATGGAGCTGGAGGAGATCTCCTTAGGGAAGAGCTAGCGTATTAATTTCATGCTCATTGTGATAGTACTTTGCTTTAGTTCAGGTGCACAAGTTATAGTGCAGGATAGGTGGACTTAACTGCTTCGGTCTCAACAGTTACTAAGAAAATCCCCTTTTTAATCTTACATTTGTTATGTGTTTCCCTTTTGCAAGATCTTGTAGGCAAAGCTGTGTTGGAGTTACAGTTTTTTTGTAGATAAATGCTTCATGTTTATATTAGTTTGATGTAATCTTTAAATATAAAAGTTTTGGGTACAGCACCTTAGGAGTAAGGCCAGCTGGCATTTATATTTGCAAAAAAAAAAAAAAAAAGAGCAACTTAGAAGAGCCAGTAAGATTTTCATACTCTTGGACAATGAAAGGCATGTTGCATTGATTTATCTGCCCTGATCTGGTACAGAGGTGTGATGTTACTGAAAGGCAGGGCATTAATTGTACAATTAGCATGTGCCATTACTCTTACATGGAATTGTTACGCTCATGGAGAGGCATGCAAGCACAAGCAAAAGTAGTTCTTCAGTAGCAGAGTTGGTCCATCTCTTTTGTGCTATAGTGTAGCAAATGTATATTAATCCTTGTAATTTTCAATCTGTATTTTCCTTTCCCGGTTGGCTTTGGAAATACGATGTTCTAGTGGATTGTCCTTCTGCCCAAATCTGCCTTGTCCATAAAAGTTTTAGCTTGGGAAAACTGAATTTAGAGCATGTAGTTAGGATCTTTAATTTTCTCTATTTCTTCCTTTTCCACAAGGGTTTTGTTTGTTTGTTTGTTTTATTTTCCTGTAACTTTATAATTTGTCTTAGAATCCCAGAGCCTGTGAAATGCTTTTCATTCGTGATTTAATTAGGGTGTAATACTGGTCAATGTGGTGACCATGACTTCAAAAGCTAAAGTAAAAATCCCATTATCTCTTGGGTGATTTGCATTAGCAGTTATGTTATGCTGAATTTGAGTGTCTTTTTGTGAAGAATTTCTTGTTCTGGCAATCAAAATTGTATTAGCAATGTAGAAGTTACATTAGCAATGCTGTAGAAAGGACAGGAGACGGGAGCAGTTGTAATAGTGGCAGTGTATTGAATTCTCTTAGCTATTAGCTGGGTAGGATTGGAAAGCTAAATAAGTCTTTCATTTTGTATATGAGTAAATGATCACTGGATAATAGCACTTCACAGAAGCATCCTGCTTTAGTAGATTTCAGTTTTTTCTTTGGTCTTGTAGGGTGGCCCATTTGGTTAAGCTTGATACTTCACTGCTTTCTGAAACCAGTTAGAGCTGGTTTATTCAACAGAAACCAAAATGAGTAAAGTTGGAGAAGATACTGCATGGAGCCTGAGACGTCAATAAGGATGATGGAGAGTGTTGCCTAAAATCAAAGGAAAACGTTTTGAGACAACATTAGTTAGGGTAAAGTAAAGAGCAGTTCTTTAATGGGAGTTTTCAGTTTACAAAGTATAGAGAGAGACACACACTGCCTCCAAGGACAGCCTCATGTTTCTTTAGGTGAGACCTGAGGCTCTTCATGGCTTGACTGGAGGAGATGGGGGGGAGCAGGGGGCCCCGCTCTGGCCATGTTCACCCCATTGTATAGGGACAGCAGTCTGCAGCAGTACAGGGGTACTTACTGATTTATAACACTACTTAATTACCATAACTAAAGGTTACATTCGATCTAAGACTTGTCCACCCACAGAACCTCTTCAGGTCCTTGGCATACCTCCCTTGGAACTGGGTGAGAGGTCTCATGACCCCTTACTTCTTTACTAGCATCATCCTCACATCGTGTTCCTTCTTTGGAGCATCTCCAAGGTCTCTGGGCCTTCTATTGCTTTGATTAAAATGTCTAAAATAGTATCCGATTTTGACAGTAATATGTACTATTATTCAAGTCTCGGTACATGTGTACCCTTAACACAGCAATTCAGGAATGTAGCACAAAGTTAAAGCTGTTAGAAACTGTTAGCTACTACCTCAAATGTGAGAAGTTATATAGCTATATAAAAATCTACAAATATATAAAATCCTAAGGCATCAAGAGAAGGTCCAGTTCCATTTTGGAAGACAAAATTGATGGGTTTCTTAACAGTATTGATAGCATTTGCAACACAACTTCTACCTTTTAAGGCCTGAAAGCTAAGCACTAAGCATATTTATGTCTAAGATGAGGAGACTGCATATTCTGGTTCTTACCTTTTCTTAAATGGCCAAACCCCTCCTTCTCTTATTCATTATGTCTAACTTGGTGGAGTGTTTTCCTTTTCATATTATTGCCTCAAGAGGCCCATCCTAGTCAGAATCTGTAGACATACAATGTGTAGCAGAAGATGACCAGTTTCAAAGGAAGGTTGAGATGATTAACTTTCATAGAAGAAGAATATGATGACAGACAAGGATAGGAGACATACAAGAGCATAGAGAGTATAATACTAAAAGGACTGACAGTTCAAATACTGGATTCTGGAGAAGTTATAATATCAGGATATGAGTCAAGGTGGATTTACAAGAGGAGGTGATGCTTTTGGACATGAGGGTTTGGTTTAGTCTGATGGGATGCAATGTAGTAGATGCTATGTGTCAAGGTGAAAATAAGATTCTTAGTATGATCATCACTGTTAGAATCTCGATTGTATGCTTTGAAATTGTCTGTTTCCTTCTGAATAGTATTTTAAAATATTTTTTGTCCAAATAAAATATTTACTGAAGTAAAGCCTTTACTTTTTAAGGCAACCATATCCAATGGTGTCATCACTGAATAGATGTCTATTTAGGAATGCTTGTTTGTTTGTTTTTATCCTGTTTTTCCTAAGAATTAGAATGAATCATCTTTTTCGTTTCATTTTAAATACATGGCTTTTTGGGTGTTGGATTTGTTTGTTTGTTTGTTTGTTTTCTTTACATTTTTAGTGTCCTTTTTCTGTTTATGTGCTTTTGTTTGATTGATTGCATTTCTCCACATGGCAAATTTTACTATAAACCTGCAGCTTCTCAGAGAAACTAGTCTTGCAAAGAAGTGTGTACAGAATGTGGAGAAATTTAACTGGGATTATATAAAGGCAGGCTTAAAAAACTATGTGAGTTTTAATGGTTCTGTCACTGGTACCTTGGGGGGAGGGGAAGAAAATTGTAGTAAAATGTATCTTCATCCTACTCATATAGATCACTCAAAGATATTAATGTAATAGTTGATAAAGAATGTTCAGTTACTGCTATACCATTACTTCACATCTAACTCATGTTTCATAGTTACAAAACTTTTCTCTGATCACTTTTTAAAGCAAAATATAATTGATATACTCTGCTTAGCTCAAAATAGTAGGTATTTGGTAAGAAAGCAGCCAGAAGAAAACAGTTATTCCTCAGAGGATGCAGAGTACTAGCCTTTCATGTTCGTAATAAAAAGCCTTTTCCTATAAATAAGTGGACATAATGCGTACAACACCAATTTTAAGAGAAATTTTTCTGCACTTTCTGTGAGCTGTATATTTAAAAGATTACAAGCATGACTAAGATCTCAGTAACATTAGTTTTGCATTGGTTTATACTGTTGTCTTCATTGACATTGTGCCTAATATCTGAGTGTCTGGAACTATTTAGTGCCTGAAAAAAGATAGTCAGTTTCCAGGATTTCCCCCCTCCTCTTGCAGCTAACCTCTCATTTAATGTATTAATTTGGCAGAGGTCTCTTTTCAGCTAAGAACTTGTTTTCTGTGGAGTAAATTGTTTACCTGCCAGCTAGATATGTTTGCCCTAGTGAATGTGAGTGAAATGGTCCATCACAAATTCCTGTAACTGCATTAACCTTCTTGACACTGAGATTCTGAAAAGTTAAGATGAGGATAGAGGTGAATGACAGGAGGTGGTGAAAATAAGATTCTTCAACATGGCACACATTTTACTATGTGTAAATAGACTTGAAAGCTAAGTGCTTTTTAGAGATAATTTTACATTTTAAGTTTATTTGTCCCCCTTAGATGACTCTTGATAAATGGGAGGATTATATTTTATCAGAATTCCAAGTGGAAAAGATTTTAGTTCCTAATTCATGGTAATTTCTAGATTCATACTTTGTGTTTACACAGAAGTTTCAGGTATAGAAAGAAGAAAAATGAAATGGAGGGGAAAAGCTCCATTACAACATTCTTTATTAATTTGCATCAATTTTTTTTTCTTCTCTGACACGCACCAGGATTCATTATTTATAGTTCATATTTTCTATGAATAAATAAGCACTGAATTTTGTGTAAGGAACCCAGAAGTAGTTTCCTAGAGATGATTGATAAAAAGTTTGGCTGAAGAATTCCATTTTTTAGAGCAATATTTTGCCTTTATTTGCAATAACATAAATGTTATTCCACAAAAAAAGGAGAAAGAGATCAGATGAAGATGAAGAATTTAGACTTTGTCTAGACTGTTACATGGTCTTCAGTGTCTTTCATATATCTTTGAGAACAGATTTTTTTGGGGGAGGGAGGAGAGGAACAAAGGAATGAATTTATTTTTTGTTTCCTTTTTTTTTTTTTAGTTGTTCATTTTTTATTTGGCTAATCTCCTGTAGAAGGCAAAATGTTTTTCCTGTATCTAGACAGAGAAAACTGCAAACCTGCAACACCTCTCATTCCTGCTCTAGAAATGGACAAAATTACCACTTTGGGAAGGATAAGGAAAAAAAGAGAATGTGACCCTAGCCCAAAACCAGAATCAGGATATAGCTTCAGAACTCAGACTAGGAAATGCTTCCAGGTTCTCTGATCTGGATGTAACTAAAATCATGCCAGGATCACTCTGGCCTATCCACCAAGATAAGGTAGGAAGTTGAAAGTGTGTGATAACATAAGCATGTACAGGACAACCAGGGGATCAGGAACAACCAGCATAGGTTTAGGAAAGGCAGGTACTGCTTGACTGATGTGATCTCCTTTAATGACCAGGTGAACAGCATAGTGAATGGGGGAAAGGCTGTGGATGTAGTCTACCTGGACTTCAGCAAAGCCTTTGATACTGTCTCTCACATAATTCTCCTGGAGAAACTGGCAGCCCATGTCTTGGGCAGGTGCACCCTTTGCTGAGTTAAGAACTGGTTGCATGGCCAGTCCCAGAGAGTGGTGGTGGATGGAATTACACCCAGTTGTCAGCCAGCCACTAGTGGTGTTCCCCAGGACTCAGTGTTGGGGCCAGTCCTGTTTCACATCTTTATCAGTGATCTGGATGAGGGGATTGAGTGCACCCTCAGCATGTTTGCAGAGGACAGGTTGTGTGGAGGGTTGACCTGCTGGATGTTAGGCAGGCTCTGCAGAGGGATCTGGACAGGTTGGATTGACAGGCTGAGGCAAATTGTATGAGGATCGCTAAGACCAAGTGTTGGGCCCTGCATTGGGTCACAACAACCCCGTGTATTGCTACAGGATTGGGGAAGAGTGGCAAGAAAGCTGCCCAGAAGAAAAGGACCTGGGGGTGCTGGTCAACAGCTGACTGAACATGAGCCAGCAGTGTACCCAAGTGACCAAGACGACCAGTGGCATCCTGGCTTATATCAGAAATAGTGTGGCCAGCAGTACCAGAGAAATAATTTTCCCCCTGTACTTGGCATTGGTGAGGGTCCACCTTGAATACTATGTTCAGTTCTGTAGTTCCCTCACTACAGGAATGACGCTGTGGTGCTGGGGTGAGTCCAGAGTAGGACAACGAAGCTGGCAAAGGGTCTCTAGAGTAAGTCATATGAGGAATGACTGAGGGAGCCGGGGTTCTTTAGCCTGGAGAAAAGAAGGCTCAGGGGTGACCCTATTGCTCTGTATGACTACGTAAAAGGAGGTTGTAGCAAGGTGGGGGTTGGCCTCTTCTCCCAGACAGTGAGCAACAGGACAAGACAAGTCAGCCTCAGACTGCCAGGAGAGGTTCAGGTTGGACATCAGGAAAAAAAAAATCACTGAAAGGGTGCTTAAGCTTTGGAACAGGCTGCCCAGGGAAGGAGTGGAGTCACCATCTCTGGAAGTGTTGAAGAAACAACTGGATATGGCACTTGGTGCTATGGTTTAGTTGACATGTGGTGATTGGTCAAAGGTTGAAGTTGATTTTGGGTGTCTTTTCCAGTCTTAATGATTCTGTGATTTTATGATTCTATGACTTCATTTCTTTTTTTCCTGGTCTGGCAGCCTAGAGACATAGGAGAGAATTTTCATTGTAAATTTTCATAAGTATTGTTATGCAAAAAGTATTGGTTGTTTCAGTTATTGATGCTATCAGTCTTAATTGAAGCATGGTAATGTTTGGATTCAAATGTTGCACATTGGTTATCAAAAATTATTATTGGGCAATATTTACTAAGTATTTAAATGTTTTTTATCTCTTTTTTTTGCTGTGTACTGTATTTTGTGTTCCTCTATTGTAAGCTACAAAAGTCAGGAAAACTGATGCAGAAGAATGGGCAAAAGAGGGGCCATTCTCTCTGTAGTTATAGTATTTTCTGCAAGCATCTGCCATACAAAACTATTGGGATTTGCAGTTGTGAAACTGTGATCACAACAACACAAGACCTAGAGTTTGAGAACATCAAGGAAAAAAGAAAAATAATGTCATGGAGGCTCTGGAAAACACTGCCTTAGCAGCTTAGGGGAAAATTTAGGAAGCTGTGAACTGCAGACCCTTGGCATTACTAAGGCTGAGATATTAGTATACTCAAGGCAAAATATGCTTTAAGAGCATTCATGAATGAAAAATTCCTGTTAGATCACTTAACATCAGAGATACAAAAATCAGGGTCATGTAGACAGAAGGTAGAACTTTTGCCTGAGTGCTTCTTTTTTCTCAAAAAGGCAGAGTACAGAGAATTCCAAGGGTCTTTGTGTGTGGCTTGCTCTAGGTAGACATAGTTTATCCATAGAATACCTTTATTTTTAAACTATATAGTGTTAAAATTTTAAGACAAACCCCCATAATTTACTTCATTTTTTGCTGTGTTCATATAAATAAAACCAGTACTTATTTTTTTGCTGTTTGAAAGTATGAGGTGACTTTGTATTCCCTTGTAACTTCTATTTTTTCATAATGGATTCTTTGGAAGGAAGGGTGTCCTGTCTTCCTAAGACTGCATCATTTATCAAACAGTAATTGCCATTGTACATTTAGATGCTCTATGACTTTGTAAATCATCACAAGAATTGCCCAATATCTACATTACCCAGTGCCTCAAGGTATTCCAAAATACAAAATCTAGCCACAGGCATTAACAACTCATACAGTTATTGCTGTCATATTTTGGTGCTGTTCCCAGAAATGCCACATTCAGAAGACTGTACTTTGAGGAATGATGCTGCATAATCAGATGGCTAAATTCGTTAGAAGCTGAGGTACCACAACAGGGAGTAGTACAGTGTTATCCTTGATGATCTTGGCTTCTGTAGTGGCAAACAGCAATGCCCACAGAATTTCCTGATCTGGTTACTGACTGATTCAATCTTTCAAACTATTCCCAACAATGGCAGATTTTTTTCACCCCATGTTTAAGCCTAGCTTCAGTTTTCTTTCGTGAGAAAGCTATGCATTGGGGGAATGCAAAAGTGTCTTAATAGTCCAAATAACTACTTTAGACCATTAGGTCAGTTATTCAGTGGCTGGATGTCTCAGAGCAGTTGTTCTTAGAGGCTAACTGATGCAAACTGAAGAAACTGAGAAATTGTGACTCTGTCCATTCTGGACTGTTCTGATATAAGAACTAAGGATGAAAATGAAAAAGAATCAAAAACCTGCTTCTTTATTTTATGATATGCCTAACTCATTAGGATTTGATGAAAAGTCCTTACAGGGCTGCTACTCTGTTTCCAACTGTGAACTGTATATGTGTTCAGTAAGGCCATGTTTAAAAATTGTTGTCAAATGCCTATTGAATATATCACATAGGAGAACTAAGGAGGAATGAATTTTATTTTTAGGTACACATATTTTAGATAATCAATTCATGTTCATATGTGCTGAGCTATATGACAAAAATTTCACTCTTCTTTTTTTCTGCACCTGGTTCAGTGAGAATGACTTTGGTGTGAGGCACCAACAAGCTCTCAATTTCAGTGATTTCCCTACTAGTAAATGAGCATCTCCCAAAGGTGTCTCTGTCAGGTCAGTGAGGGCTCTATCTGTCTGCCAGTGCCCTTTACTTCCTAAATCAGGCCTTTACACTATTAGTTTAGCTCAGATGCCATTGAAAATCATAGTTCTGAATCTCATGAAAATGCAGTGAGTTTTGGTTGCAACTATGACAAAATATAACAAATACTAATATTTGTTACTCATCCTTCTGTCTACATAGTGTCAGATACTGATCAGATTAATTGATGTCTAGTAGGACTATTGAAAGTATATGCTGATGATTGGTATGATTTTTCTAAAGGTTTCAAGAGAAGATCTTCTGTGAGTCCCCTGTGAGTTAGTTCATCTTGCATACCAGAGATCTGCTCTTAAAATGTAGACAGTTATGTGAAAACTAATTATTCTGGGCTCTTGATGCAATTTATGTGAATAATTAAGAATTTTTGGATGCAATTGACCTTTTTAAGGTTTTCTTTGGAATGAGATTAAGTATTTGTGATTAATGAATTAATGAATTTGACTAGATGAAACTTGATCTTGGTCAGTTTATGTTGTTCCACAGATGATATGCTATTGGCTTTCCTGTTGTTCTAAGGCCTTCTGGGAGACACCCATGTTACTTCTGAAGCAAATGTTCCTTACAATTGCGCTTTATTGTCATTTCTGTTTATGTATTACAGGGCTATTTTTAAGATAAAGGACTGCTCTTTTCATGGCTTACAATTCTTGATGTTTGACCATTTTTATAATTTTCAAACACGTTTTCTTTATGAAGTTGTGGAATTGCTGGATGTCTGATATTTTTGAATGGCATTGAAACTCCAGGATCTAGCCTTAAGTGGAGGTTATTATGGTCCGTATTAGAGGCCTGAATCATCAGACTGTATTCTTTTTTGAACTTTTGCATGCTAACAGGTTCCTCACAGTTTGTTGTGGGTTATTGGTGTCAAGAAATTTCATTCTTCTATCCTACATTGTCACTGAGTGGTTTTCGTCATATGTAAAAAATAGAAGCTACCCAGTTATGATGTATGGAGGTCATGATGTATGAAAGAAAGAGAATATTTTATATGCTGGTTATCTCCAAATAAATTCTGTGTAAGATATCCTTTTGAAAAATACATGGAGGAGTTTTATACAATTTTCAATTATTCTGAATTTAAAAGGGGTGAAAAAAATTTAACGAGCATGGCATCTATTTGAAATAATTATAATGAATCTGTTTTACTGTGTCATCTCTTATTCCTTTGCAAGTTTTGCTAAGCAGAAGACAGTGGACATATGGCTGAATATTTTGGGGTTGGCAAAATGCAATGTAGAATACTTAGAGGACTAAGTTTCCAATATAATCTAGAAATTTCATGTGTATTTCAGAATGAGAATCTCCACAAGTTGCCTGCTTAAATATATTTAACTCAAGGCATAAAATTTGAACTCCCAATAGCAGAACAAACCCAGCAATTTTCATTTCAAGCCAATACAGAACATTCTAAACCCACTTCTCTTTTTGGCATTATGAATTAATTGCAATATAAAAATTTGGAAGGAGAAGATTAGCTTTATTATTTATAATAATAGCTGATCATGTTATATAACTCTAATTAATGACAAATAATTCCATTTCAAAATTGTACTGAGGAGTACCAATGAAGGCAGTAGCTAAGAGAGTGGTTGGTGCAGCACAGATCTCTGAATTCAGCAGCAACTGTTCATATTTCTCACGTGAAAAGGGTTAAAGGATTAGACATGTATGGATTATTTTTTAATTGAAACTCATGTTAAAAATATTTTTCAAATAAAAAATTCAAGTTCTAATAAGATATAATTTGTTCAAGTATGTGTACATGTTCATGTATTCCTCAGCTCATTTAAATGTTTGGTGGGTTTTATTGTCAAACAAAAGATTGCAATCATCCACTTGAAAATCTTAAATGGCTTTTAGGTATAGTTTTGGGGGTTTTGTAAAATAGTGATTGAAAAAAAAAAAACAAATGAAAATTCAAATTCCTAAAAAAACCCAAACCAAGACCATCTGTAGTGGTTCTTTTACTGTGAATAACTGTCACTTGAATACCAGCTATGGGAGATTTGTTTTTATGAGGGCATACATTGCAGTTGGATCCTTGAGTGTAACTGTAGCATTTTTTTTGTACACTGATAATCAGATAGTGATAATCTCTGTCCACATGTTTGGAAGCAATTATGTGACAAGGATCTAATTTCAAAAGAATAAGAGCTGTGTTTTCTATGTAGAGATTTTTTTCTTGATATCACAAGTTCATTTTCAACTTCTGAGAATAATATTAAAAAAATTTAAAATCTTCCCTAAAATAATGTAAAGAGCTCTATTTAAAAACTCCTTTAGGAGTTAAATGCTGTATTTAAAAACAACAGTAAAAACAATAAACTTTTGCCCTGATGTCCTGTTGTTTATTGAGGAGATGTAGTAATTGAATTATTAACTAAAACCAGATGATGACACAACAAAGGCATTTATCACTTAACCGTCTGTGAATCTCAATTGCATCTTAGACATGTGAATAGAAAAAATAATGAAAAAGAACTGCAAACTACAATGCTTTTAAGTGTTTACAATATAGATTATGTATTATTGGAAGATTTAGTTTATTTGTAGAAACTTCAAATTGTTACTTTCATGCAGAATGTCTTTGTTAGCATACTTACCTATGCTGGGAAAAATTTCTACAGATAAGGAATTACTTTTTGAAATATAACAAAACATTTGGAGTTTGTGGTGCACAAGAAAGAAAAGGATTTTATTGCTGGAGAAGTTTGTCACTAGAATGGTCTTTTGAGGTACTAGTTTTTTGAAACTTTTGAAAATCAGGCTTCAGTCAAGCTTACACCTTACCATTATCCTCCATATTAATATTGGCCACATGTGTATATTTCAGGAGTCTGTGTGTACTCAGAGGAGTATTTCTACAAATATTTTGCAGCACTATGCAAACAATCCCAAGTTACTAAACCCATCTTCATAGTGACATAACAGTGCTGTTCAGCTCTCCAGATGGTGGGTGCTCTGCAGACAGTCCCCCGCTACACTGATACTCCTGATCCTGGACTTGAACTGCGGTCTTTGCACAGTACTACAATGCAGTTTGTGGTGTACCACTTCAGTCAGAGATAGGTTTGTTTCTCTCTGTTACTCAGGGTTTATCTTAAGTTCTTAGAGCTTTCTCTGGTAAAATTTGTCTTTTGGTTTGCAAAGTGACAGCAGTTTTGCTTTTGTGGAAGAGACTTCTAAAATATGTTTCTTTTTAAAGGTCTACACAACCATGTTCCTAGGTGTGGTTTGTAATTTTCCAGTAGCAGCTACCAGCTACCTGTCAGAATTTCCTCCTAAAATTATGTGTTCAATAGACTGCACTCTATGAGTCTATAAGACAGCACATATGAGGCATGGATATGTGGGCTGACTTCTGCAGTTTACTGATCTCATAAGAACTTGTATTCACTTCAAAGGACTCTGGATCAATCTCTTAGTTTCTGCTCAAAGCAACTCTAGACTTTTTTCAGTTTTTGGAACTGAAGTACTAAAAGGCCAACGTATTTTGAGCTCATTCATTCATAAATATCTTTATTCTTCCAAGTAACAGCAGGGCAGAGAAAGGCAATTGGATTCTCAACCAAGTAAGTGGAAAGAGAGTGGAGATACTGGGCTCATGACAATCATAAATTTGTTTTTGTTATGACCTGTAATCAACAGGGTATGATATTGCTATTGCAGGCAGGTGATGTAAAGATGACTGACAGCCTAGAGCAAGCAAGGTCTAGCCAAAACCAGAATGTTCTAAATACAGAACGATGACTTTATATATAGCCCTACATTGAGAGAAATCTTCTCATTTCTGCTTCTGATGGGAGACAAGAGAGGATTTATTAGACTTTCGGAAGCTTAGACTCTTCAGCAAATATTCCAAGACACTTGAAACATTTTAGGCAACTTACTCAGTTCATGCAATAGATTTTAAATAAATTTACCAACATATTGATTTCCTGCCCTGGGAAATTATTATTATTATTTTATTATTACTTTTATTATTACTGTGTTTTTTATTTGCTTGTTCAGTTAATTATTCTACACTCTCCAGTGCTAATTTTGGAGAATTCTAATTCAGTTAGTACATGGAGTGGTTGATTAGCTGATGAGTGAGATTACTCATTGCCAAGGGTTAATGCTTCTCTTGTGGGTGTTCCAGGGATCTATCATCACTCTTAACCTTTATCTAACATTTGCTACATGGTTCACTCAGCACCAATGATTAAGTTGTAATTTAACTTTCTGCGTTTGACTCAAGTCTTAGTAGAAGTGTTAAACAAAATACATTCATTGCACACATATTTTTTGAATGTGTTTGTAATGGTTTGTAATGGTAAATCAAAAGGATTTAGGGCCACATTCTCACCTGCTGGTTTGACTTTGTTTTTCTGTTGATTTTCCTCATATGATCTTCACAGAATATTTTAAGTTATAGGTAAAGAAAAGGAAACCAAAACTTATACAATGCCAATTACCACACTTTCTGCAAGACATCTTAAGTCAAATTTCAAGACTCAATACTCAATATGGCCTGTTGCCACTTGTGCTGTAGGACTTCACAGTGTTCAGCTGATAGAAGAGTAATCTGGTAGTGAAGAGGGAGGTTGTGCTACAGGTGCCAAGTCCCAATTGCAGAGGGTAACCAGTTTAGTTTTCTGTCCAAAAAAAATCCATCTCAACCCACCGCTGCTTCTTTTGCTTCTAGAGATCAGGGAATGGAGTTGGTCATGAGGTTCCTGTCAAGAAATGATCCCTTCTCTTTTAGTTTCCTCATGCACACCCAGCATAAGAGGGATGCTGGTGGTAGTGGTTGCCATCACTGCTGTATGTCACATTTTACCTCTAAAAACGGATACGCATTTTAAAATATTTGCTTTTTTATATACTATAATTTTGGTAAACTGCCAAAACTTTCCTGAAAACATTGAGAGAAGAGGAAAATAATAGTTTCATTGGCAGCCCAGAAAAACCAGGATAGAATTTTGTTAGCTGACGCTAGGTTTCCTGTAAAAGACTTTTCTTTGAATTTGGGGGAAGAGTAATTGGAACCTTAGATATAAATTCTCTGTAATTTTATGTTGTTGCTCTTTGTTACCAAAGTAAATCTTGGCTGTATTTAGACTGCAAATTGGGGTATAATTTGATACAGTTGAGGCAGACTGGGCTATAGACAGGTTGAGCCATGACCTGGAACAGCTGTGTAGTTACTTTACTCCTCTCTTTCCATTTACTCCTACTTACACTTACTTTATCTGTTGAAATGAAACCTCACATACACAAAAAGGAAGGGAATTGTGTTTATACTTGGAGGCCTTGTTATATAGACAGCTGTGGGAATGAGCCATTAAGCTCCAAGATTTGAGGGGCTCTCATAAACTTCATGTGAAACACAGTCAAATGTCCTTGTGTTTGCTAACAAGGCTATGGCTGTCACATAGAGACTTAAGTCTTGTTTTTCTGTTCTTGGCAGGGAGGCTATAGTAGGTGTAAGGGTACCTACATCCCATTTCATGTCACTAAGTGTTTTGTAGTGCTGGAAGAAGATGAAGCTGTTTCTTCTTTTGTGTGACTTTTATTGGAAGGCAGCTGATTCACTATGATGATTTAAATAAAGTAGGAAAGAGTTAAAATATGTTTCTTCTTGTGTCTCTTTTGGGAACAGAACAATGCCTGGGGATATAGGACTGTAGCAATCACTGTTCTACTTGACTTGAATCAGGCTTTTGCACAGTTATCACGAAAGATAGTCACTTGAGATATCAGAGATTATAGTTCAAGCTGTTCTTCAGTTGCTAATACCAAATGACTCTGCTCTGTAAGAAGAAATAATGATCTGAGTAATTGATGTAGTGATTCACTGGCATGAATTAGACATAACCGAACACTGAACATCTGCTATAACCTTTGCAACTGGAGTCTGGCTTCTTTGAGTCAGGCAAGACTGCCACATTGATGGCATATTCTGTCTTTCTTGAGAAACATACATATATTTACAGATCACTGAAGAACAGAATAACTAATTGCTTGAGGTTGGAAGGGACCACTGAAGATCATTTTGCCCAAATCCTGTGCTCAAACAGGGACACCTACAGCTGATTGTCCAGGACTATGTCCAGACAATATGTGAATATCTCCAAGGAAGGAGACCCTACAACTTCTCAGAATAGCCTGTGGCAGTGCTTGATCTCCCTTACAGAAGAAAAGTGTTTCCTGACATTCACAGAGATTGTCCCATGTTTTAGTTTGTGCCCATTGCCTCTGCCTGTTACTGAGTATGATTCATGAGTATGAAATTTTGAATTAAGAAATTTCCTGCTAGATAAATTGAGATAAATTGAGAGAAATCTATTTAATCAATACTTGAATGCTTCTAATCTTACTGATTGTTTTTAAAGGCTTCTAAGATGATTGTTTCAGATTGCTGTTGTACTTCAAGTTTGTTGTTCTCTACTCCCTAACTTCCTCACAAGTTGTTTTTCAGAAAAGATTGTTCATTCTTCTTTATCAATCATTTTGAGATAAGTAAGGAGGTTGGAAAAATACATTTCTTACAGTTTAAGTTATGTGGGGTTTAGTCCATAGGTCTATGTAGGATCTGTTTCTGTCTGCCCCTAGCCTGTGATGATAATCTCTACAAAGGGAAAAACTGCCTAGAATAAACTATTGAATACCTTTTGGAAGGAGAAGGGGCAAGTGATAGGGATGAAGACGACGTGTCAAGTTAGATGAAAGGGAATTATGTCTAAACGGTCTGAGACTGTAGTCCAGTGAAGACACCTCTGTACCTCCATTGTGGTTTGAAACACTTATTTTCACCTGATGTTTTAAAGCAAAATGTAGAAAAATGGAACTAGTAACCTCATTGCCCTTTTTTTATATAATTCTTTCTACTAGGATGAAAGGCATTCTTGCTATATTTAATTTTTGACTGCTCAATTTTTAGGCATGTTCTTGTGTTAAAATTTTAGTTTGATAATCTCAAAGTTTAGCAAGGTTTGTAAAGAGAGCTAACATCATTCATTTTACTAAAAAATATAACTTACATAAAATGATGATGTTCTGGGTAAGGAAGACCATCTTCCAAGGGGCTGAAACCAAAGCAGCAAACGTTAAAATGAATACTTGCTAGCAACAAATGCTGTGAGCATTATATCCTAAGGAAACAGACAGAAACTGATTCGCAAGATAATTATCAGTTAGGCAATTTGAGAGGCAGCACCTCTGTAGCAGGTATAAGTGCTAAGTAGGTGGCTCAGTCATGTAAAAAATGGTGAAGATAGGTTATAACAAAAAATGAAAGCTTCTCCAGACAAGAGGCAGAGAGATCTCTTTGCAGTCTATAGTTTTGAGTTACTCACTGGAGTTAAGGAGTTAAAGTGTATCACAACGGTTTTATTTACTCTGGGTGGAGAAACAGGAAGTAGAGGAATATTATTTAAAAAAAAAAATCTTTCTTGACTGATAATGTGAATTTATTCTGTTGCAGTGTTTGGTGGGGCTTTTTGTTTGAGTGTTTGCTTTTAATCCTTATAGTTTCTGTGATGGTGGCTGGAGGAAAATATATTATGGGCTCAGGAGATGTGGATTTTAGTGATTATGTTATGGATGGAATGACAACCGCTGCAAGAAGGAGGTGTTCGTCATTTGTCTGTAATTGTGCGTCTGGTCAAAGTCGGATTTTTCCTGCATGAATAGTTCACTTGCAGTTCTGAACTTAGTAACATTGTTTCACGGCATCAGGGTCCAGAAATGTCAGTGGTTCCTCATGGAGGGCATCAGAGCAGGTCCTGTCTGCCAGGACCTGTGACCCTAGCCCGTAGCAGGTCAGACGGGGGCTCTGGGGCACCTCTGTCGGGCTGAGGTCAGGCTGGACCATTGGCCTGACAGTGGTCCCGGCTCAACAGGGCCATTTCAGGCAGAGCAGGGCTGTGGGGAGCTGGAGACTGACCCTCCTGCGGCACTGCTGGGGCAGGAGCTGATGGCCCCTGGGAGCTGCTGTGGGGTCCTGGGACTGGGGATGGCGAGGGGAACCCTGGGGACTGTCAGGGCTGGTGGTGCCCTCAGAGACATGCTAGGTTGAAAGGTTTTTTCAAATATTTGCTTTGGAGATTCAATATAGATAGGTCATGTGCTATGATTTGACTTACTAACATTTTAGTTTCATTCTGGAGAACTGGGAAACAGCATGAAGGTGAACATGAGTAAGAGCTCAGTTTCCGAGAGAAGGAACTCTCAGAGCCTCTGTCGATGTTGTTGTGAGTTGAGGCCCTCTGCCTTCTACCGCTGGCAACTTCCTGTTATGCTCACACTGAACTGGAATAGCTTTCCTGTCCATGTCTTGTCCACTGGAACAGTGTTTCAATAGTATAGAAATGGAAATTTTATGCAGCTAGATAGGAAAATCCTAAAACCAGACAGATTTTTATGTGCTCATTTCAGTTTGATGGCTAAGATTGCAATTTCTCTTACCTTACACTGCATTTTTGTTGGGTGTGTGAAAAACACCTCAGTGGCTTAACCTGCAGTGCTGGTATTTGACACATCCATTATGTAAAAAAAAAGATAAATTTTTTTCACTTTTGAAAGCATTTTCATTTATCAATTTTTCTTGAATGAATTTTTAGTAATTTCAGTCTTTCTGGCTATGAAAAGTTTAAGATACTTTCTTCCTGAATTACTTAGGATCTTGGAAAAAAAAAGTCATAAGGGAGAAATGTAGATATATTTATCAACATTTGCTTGTACATAGAGAGGCATATCTAATTTCATCAAAGGTAACTACTTTACTAGTAATAACTTGGAAGTGACAGAGATAATTAACATCAAGCATAGCAAGAGCTTTGCTTTAATAGCAGTTTAAGTGCCTTTTCATACATTTCTTGCTGTTAGTTTCATAAACAGAAATAATATTGAAAGGCCCAAGGAGACTTAACTAGATACTTGAAGTGAAGACTAAAAGATCATCTGAACTCCATGCCACTGGGTGGATTATTCTGTCTTCTATTCATCTGATTCCCTATCTGCAACCTCTGAATGCTGTACCTTGACAAGCTTGAGGGCTATTATGTGGAGCTCTTGCTGTTCCATCTGATCTTTAATTTCAATATGTCTCAGCATGGTCTTGAGCTCTCTTTGGATTTTGTTTCTTTGACTTCAGTTTTGTCCTTAGTCCTTTTTTTTTTTTTTTTTATCTTTTCCCCTCTGCTTTCTGCTGTCTTTCTCCTTTAGCTGTATCTTGGCCTCCTTTTCCTCCTCCTCCTTAATCTCAGGCTTGGCCTTTCTCTCATCCCTAGCTTGAAATTCAGCCTTTTCTTTTGACACAGGACTAGCTCTCTCCCCTTTTCTTTGACCTTAGACTTAGCATTTCTCATGTCGTTTGGTTTTTCTATGTCTTGTTGTACATGCTTTTTTGGCATTGTTACTTTCTGGCCTGGAGTTTCCCAGAGGGGATTTATCATTCCATTTACCATTCAGAATTTAACACGGCAAATTACTCTCTTCTGCATCATCAACATTTCTCTGGTTTGTGTTGCTGCTTTGGACTCAGGCTTCATGAGTTTAATTCTTCCTGACTTCTCATAGCAGTTTGCAAATTCTTCAGAAGCTTTGTTTTGTTTTTATTCAAAGTGAGTCTAACATCTTTGTTTCCAACCTGGTTGTTGTATTTTGGATTTGTTTTGTTTCTCTCAGCATGGTTTACTTTTTTTCTGGAACTTTCCAGGTTTTTGACCTGTAGTATTAATTATTGTTTGGAACCTCATTGTACCAATAGTGTCATTCTTAGATCCTTGAAGTTTTGTAATGAAATGTGTATTTTATGCTTTTCAGATATTTACCTTCATTTATTTTCTCGGTGAGAAGATTTCAGCCAGTCTTATCTGTTGTGTCACACATGATATCTTTATTTTGATAGGTGGTTCAGGATGATTCTGATGTAGCCCACATGAAAAATTAACCTGTGTTTTGCCAGTCGTATTACCAAAGATTCATCTCTAAATAATTTGGAAGGCAAGATTTCTCAAGAAATATTAGTCCTTTTTTTAAAAAATAATGTCCACTGCAAATTCACATTACTTGTTCCTAGCTGCCATCATTCCTCTACACACAGCTTCATTACTCCTCCCCATCTGCATCCTGTGGAGATGGCAGCAGCCTTTCCATTTTTGTGTTATTGCTCTGCTACTGCAGCTGTATGTAGCAGCCCATTTTCTCTGAAGAGCAGTCTCTATTGCTTGTGTTAGGCTGTACTGCCCACTTTCTCTTTTCATCTTTGGTCTCTGCTAGACTTTTTCCTGCCCTTAGACCTTGCCACAGATTTGTACAATCCTATTTTTTTTTCATTTTCTTGTAGTTTCTCTGTGAAGCCACCCACCAGTTTTGTGGAATATTTTAGTTACTTGTGGCTCCCTCACCTCTGGCTTCAGAAGAGTGTCTATCTTTTTTTCCTTCTTACTCTGACTATGCTACCCCAGTGATATTCTTATGGGACAGGCAGAAATCAAGACCAAAGGTACACAGAGAGGTTCATAGGTTTAACTATTTAGAGCAGAAATAGATGAGCAGAAAATCATGAGGAAATTACTATGTCAAAGGAAGAAAGAAGAAACATAGGTTTCACCATATCTTTCTGGTCTGCTTGAAGACAAGGAGGGTAACTCAGAATATGCACATTTAGAAGGAGTGTGTAGATAGGAGTTTTCCTGTCTTCTTCTGGTGTGCTTCTTTCAATTAAAGTTGAAAAATGGTTCTGCAAAATGAGAATTTTTTTCTTATTAGTGAATTTCCTCTTTTTAGGCAAAGTGAGAGTTGGTGTATTTTTAGCAAAGCAAAAGTTACATTTCACTGCCTTTGCCTTATGTGATACTTAATTACACTTGGTTCAAGTAAAGAAAATAAGATACCAGCACTCATTTCTTAGATACCTGAAAATCAACATTACCTCAGTAGGTGTATGTCTAGAGCAGATTGTTTTCTAACTTAAAGCTCACACTGTTGGACTCATGAAGATTAATAAGCCTTCTTCAATTCAGGATGCCTATTTCCACCCCCACCCCCCCACACCCCCCCAAATACAAAGGAAGCCTATGGTCAGATTTAGTTATTTCACTTTCAAATACCTTAATTAGTGAAAAGAGTTACTTCATTTGCATATTTCTGATACTCCTCTACCTGGTCTGCATCTATTTCCTGCTGTGAAATCTGCCTCTAACTGGCTTTCCTCTTCTGAACAACCCCCTCCTCTCAAACTATCAAGGCAATAAATAGTTGAAATAGCAACATTTGCTTAGCTGAAATTCTGAGTTCTAGGCTATTGCTGTTGAGAGAACATCATAGAACTGCTTGGATGCATTTACCCATGCTCTCAGGTGCATAGTGTGATTCTTGGAGCGTCCTGCGCAGGGCCAGAAGTTGGACTCAGTGGTCCTGATGGGCACCTTTCAACTCAGTATATTCTATGATTCTATAACCCATTGTTTAATCACTGATTTTTTGTTTATAGCTCAAAAAAATTGAAAATTAATGACTATGAAATAGTCACTATGTATGAAGTTTTCTGATTTAGCAGAGGAGAGCTTATTATGAAACTTTTCAGGAAAAGAACTTGATATGAAACTGAGTCAATGGGGAAAAGTGGGTAAACAATGTAAAAGTTACAGGTTTAAAGATGTATTTAAAGATGGTAAGATTTAATTCAAAAGGGTACATTTTCTTACGGAGACTTTATGAACCTATCTGCTGAAACAGAAGTCAATTACAACAGTCCAGTAATTGTGTTGAATAAAATTGCACATCAAAGAATAAACAATTTTTTTTTACCTTATATCTAGGTATTGTCAAGAGGTTTCAGAAAAATTAGGGATAGCTGAAGAGAGTGGGTCATCATGTTCAAAACAAAATGAAATAAAATTTTAATGGGAGAGAAATTTTATTTCACCGAATCACAGAATATGCTGAGTTGAAGGGCACCACAAGGATCTTTGAGTCCAGCTCTTAAGCCGGCAAAGAGCCATCCCCAAGAGTCACACTATGCCTGACAATATCATCCAAATGCTACTTGAACTCTGTCAGGCTTGGTGCTGTGACCATTCCCTGGGGAGTACTGTTCCAGTGCCCAGCCACCCTCTGGGTGAACAGCCTTATTCTAATATCCAACCTAAACCTCCACTGACATATTTCTAAGGTAAAGACTAAGATAACTGTGTAAATACAGTAACAGAATGCCAGTATTGGGTGCTTCTTGGGTGCTTCACCTATAGGATCAGAGGCTGTTGTGATAATTCTGAGAAATGAGTCAAGTAAGTAAGTGTAAACTGGGTAACATTAAAACTAGGGCCATTATAGCATAGTTGGATTCAGATTATGTATGTGTCTGTGGAATGGTGAGCAAACCTGTTACGGATTTCAGAAAAATATGCTTCAAAGGACTGTAAAATTCCTTTAATATTTCTATTAAAATTTTATAATTGAGGAAATCAAATATGTCACAAATATGAAGATAAAGTAGCTCTTATAATGGAAAATATATAATGTCTATATTTTGTCTTAGAATTTAACTGCTAGTTTTTCAACAT
>JAWWLZ010000001.1:97848568-97889816 GCA_035041345.1 Poliocrania exsul | reverse complement strand
TCCTGATATAAGGAAGTTCAGTATTTGCTGTTGCTTTTTTGAGAGCAATTACAGAGGTAAAGTCTAAGCATGATCTGTTAAATGGGCACTGTGGTTTACTAGAACACATAAAGTTTAAACTATAATCTAGTCATCTGCAAAAATCAGTCTGTCAAGGGCAATTAGAAGACAATTTAAGACAACGTGAAGGTGAAATGATAAACACATAGGTACAAAGATAAACTTGGAAAATCTAGTGCACAGATAGTACTTTCTTCATTCATATTTTATGCCTTAGAGCTGGAGACTGTTTTGGTACCATGGAGAGACAGTAAATGAAATCCCCATGTTTACCAGTAAAGCTGAGGCGAGTTTTGTCCTGTTCCCATCCTGTAGCAGGAATTAAGCTATAAAAGTTACTGAAATAAAGAAAAGTTTAAAATAACTGAGAAGGGAAGCTGTGTTAGCCTTAGCAGATTTTCACTGCCATTCACAACCATTCCTTAAATAAATCCTTATTTCTTATATCCCAGGTTTAATCACCTACTAGTGTTGGAGAGTTGGAATGGCTGTCAAAGTCTATGTGAGCAGTGAAATCTCAAGTAAAAGTGCCACTCTCATGTGGAGGGATTTAAGACATTACCAAAGCTTGGAATAAAGATTTTCCTAAACTTCTACATCTGATTCCTCAATGGGTGTGTATAAAAAGTTGCAGTGTTGCCAGGCTTCCCCTGCAGCAAGTGTTCAGATGGTCACTTTAACAGTTTAGCTAGGGTGTTTCACACGTTCCTTATTCATAAGCAATTCTGCTTTGCTTCCGTATTTCAGAATTTCTCCTTTTCAAATGTGTGTTTAAATAGCCATCCACTAGTCTTAATTCCAATTTATAAGGATAATCACTGTGTTTACACAGAATTGAGGCCTATGTTTGCAGCTGTTGCAATAAATTGCTCGTACAGGGAGTGGTTTGGCTGTAGTGAGTCAAAACATCAATGAGAAAGTATTCATTGTGATTAAAATTTGCAGAATCTGTAATCTCTGTGCTGATCAGTTTAATGAAAATAAGAATAAATAATAAGAAGTGCCTTGGTACTTTATGAGGGATACAGAAACAAATATACAAGCAGTGTGTGAGTTTCTCCTGCAAAATGTGTGCAGCTCTAAATGCCATGAAAGCAACTTGGCTGACTTTTGAGGGAAGAGAAGTATTTCATTTAATAGAATCTTAGAATATATTAAAATTACCTGAAATAAATTTCTTAACACTATTAAGGTTGGAGTTTTAAATTGCAGTGTCTTAAGGTAGTCCTGAGAGAACAGACTTTTGATAAATTTTGATATTTAATCTATCTAAATAGTCTATCTAAAATGGATAGAGTTTTGAGAAATAGTCTATCCATTGAAATGTCATTTGAAGTGTAAACTACAGTTTTGAATTATACATAGGAAAGAATAAAAGTAGTCAAACACCTTTTTAAAAACATTTGAATATTTATGTTTTAATATATTTAAATATTTGAATTTTATATTGGAATATTTGAATTTTATATTTTATATTTGCATATGCATAATATCTGTTTTTACAGGTGATTTACTAAGTAACCTTTTTTTCACTATTTGTGAAACATAAGCATGTTTTTCTAAATTTATTTACTGAGGAGCACTGTATATTTCTTCCTAACAGGAAAAACTGCTGTAACAAAAATGACATCATGCTTCCTCCTATGGGGGGATCCTGAAGCCTTCTCAAAAATACAACACAGTGGTAAGTACTAAAAATATGTTCATAACAATTCTGTTTTCTGTAAAAGTATGTAAAAGAAATTATAGCAAATGTCGGTTACTGGTGTTGTTAAATGTGTTTGAAATATATCTTTGCAATATACACGTCCAGTTAAAATATTTGTTTGCCATGTGTTCATACAATGAAACATGGAATATAGTCCATTCTAAACACTAATGCTCTTTATGTGCCTATTCATGATAAGTATGAATTGTTACTATTTTTCAGTTCTATAAGGATAGGATGATACCAATTCATTTGTAGTTAAAAGACACGAGGTTAAATCTGGCCATTGTGTCTCCATTACTTAGTAAGGGTTGGGGTTTCCAGGCCATACAGTACTAGAGAGAGATGACAGTCTTCAGTTTGCAGAACAGGGCTGGTTTTCAAAGTTCTTATGGTGCTATATTAAAAAGGAGCTTCATTGCTGTTTCATATTGTTACCGTAAAGATCTATTTTTCTCTCATTTTGTTAGCAAAATATAAAATATTTCAATATATATATAACATACACAGAGACACACACATAGTTATATATATATATATGCACGCACATATATAAACATTCTATCAATATAGGTATGTGAGAAGGGTTTAATTTAAAAATCTGTGCATTGAATATATTCTATTTATAAAACACCTTATCACCTTATTCTAATTACCATTCTTTCATTCTGTTCCTGAAACACTGATTAATGAGACGGGAATGACATATACAAATTATTAGAAAAGTTTCTCTGATGCACAGTCTTCCTTCTTAGTTTATATTGTCCATGAACTTCAAAGCAGATGTAACTTTTTTTGTAGCCATTGGACTAGGTGTAGTATAATGATATTTCAATTTCATATTAACGTTGGGTCCTAAATTCAAGGAGAAGGAATAGTAAAAGATCTGATGTGATAATAAAGTTGTGAATAAGCAATAATTCAAGTATGACAGGTTAGTTATAAGAATCAAGGGTACCATTGTGTGAAGTGTAAAATTCAGATAAAGAAAATAACAGCTTTGAAAACTGCTGTGACTTTTGCATCACTGAACCATGTTTATTCCAGTTTGTGGCAATTTAAATGTAATTGAATAAAAAATATTTCTGAACAGAAGCCTGTTTAATAGTTTAGCATCCACACTGATCATGATAACATCTGAACTTTTAGGGATTACTATAGTGAATATGCATGAATGCCATACACAGAATTCAATTACTTTACTTCAGAGAACTCATGACATTTTTTTTCAGGAAAAAGGCAAGCAGCTGCTATAAAGAATACAATGTGGATATAAAAAGTACAAAGCTGAAGAGTAAAAAGATGAAACAATAACTTAATATCTTTGGAACTAACAAATATTGGTAGATTTACATTGTCTTGCACTAGAATAAGCCTCTGCCATGTTCCAGGTAGGAAAAGTCTCATCTCTAGATCTATCACAATACCCTGAGATAGGCCACAGAAGCTGAGGAAGGGGAAACTGAGGGATACTGTGATTTTAGTTTTCTCAGCATTTTGTTTGTTCTTCATAATGCACAGAAGAAAAGTCAGAGAGAAGGAGAAGAAAAGGGAGCAAATGACATTGAAACAGAAAAGTGAGATGGAGCCTATTGATGTCTGGCTTTTAACTCACACTGCAAGTTAGTGGACATCAGAAGCCAGCTGGGCCTTTTGAAAATTTCCTTGTTCATGTGAAGTGATAATTGGACTATACATTAATGAAAAAAACCAACCAAACAAACAAAAAAACCCAAGTAACAAACAACAGGAAAGCAGAAAATGAAGTTCTAAATCAGTATCAAATTTATTTCAACTTCTTTGTTTGCTAATTTCCTGAAATATAAGTAGCCACAAACATTTATGTTCAACTGGCAACCCCAAGGTACTCAAAGATATACAACAGAAATATGAAATTATGTGTTAATTTCAAATTTTTGTCTGGAAAATGTTGTATTGTGAGATTTTTTTTAGGAGACAAATAGAAATGGAAATGAAGGTTTTCAGGAAAATGTATAACCCAGTCCAAACTAATTTTGAAGTTGTATTTGCAGCAGAAAATAAGGATACATTTGGATAAACAGGGGAACTGAGAGCGTGTGTATAATTATTAGTATTTGATTAAAAAAAAATCTAGTAGTTTGTACAGATTGTAACCATGACTTTTACTATATTGTACTCCTATATTTAAGAGAAATGCAGAAAGAAATCTCTATATCTTGAACACTTCTTATTTGTCATCATTCTTGTCCATAATTCCAGATTCTCAAAAAATTCTTCAACATAAACCAGTGTTATTTCTCAAGAAACGGAAACATAATGCTTGGAGTATGCAAAAAGGGCTTCCTGGCAATGCACAATATAGCAGTAAAAATTGAAGCAACCAAATGGCCCATTCTTTGTCCTCATATTTTGATCTCACATCAGAAGTGTAAGTGAGTTTACATGGTGATATTTCACTCTAGAATCCCAACCTGACAGCTGAATGTGCAGACGGAGCCCTGTGGTAGTCTGTGAAGTGCTGTGTAGTTTCTTTGATGTAGCCACATACTGTCAGATTCTTGATCACGTTCTCAGACTATGATCAAGCCTTCTGTCTTGTATCATTTATGATAACAAATGTGAAGGAAAAATAAAGCCTTCATATTAGAAGGTAGGAATAAATCATTCAAGTTCTGGTCTTGGTAGTTTTAGGAAACAGATCAACTCTTAATTTTCTGAGGGAAAACAGCACAATGTAATTCTCATTCTTAGAGCTGTCAGCTCTTTCAGCCTACTTTTTAGCACTTTGTGATTCAGTGTATTTGATGAAAATCTTTGTTTTCCTCTTGTCAGGGTTTATGGCTGTAAATGGAATTGTGCTCAGCTGAACAGTCCAACCTCTGGTTAAGCAGCATCTTCAACTCCAGTTTTCTTTTTGAGTTCTCACTGTATTTTACACTCTTAGGTGGAAGAAGAATGATCCCTGGATTTTTTCTGTCTTGGTGAAATATTAGTAAAATTTTAGCATGGAAATCCATCAATTAAGTAGGCTCCTAAGACCTGTACTGTGGAATGTATGCTCTGCTGACATTGTAGTGTAGATTCTTCCTACCGATTCTCTTAATTTTGAAAGAGAAGAAAGGAAGGAAATAGCTCAGATTTAAATTCTCCCTTCTATATAGAAGGTGTGTTTTCCATACTCAAACATAGTTGATAAGCAGGAGCAATTAATGAAGTTACTAGCTGAACATCTCAGAACTCATGGTTTGTTTATGTCAATTAACTGAGGATGACACTCAACATTTCAGCAAGTTTCAAAATTGTAAACTGCACCTTCTTCAGGAAATTCCAGTCATGTAATTTGAGTTTAACACCTATGATTTGGAAATGTAAACAGACTTTAAAGAGATTTTGACTAGGTTTGCAGGATGTTCCACGACACTCTATGTGTCTACAAATTTGTTCCAGGGAAAGTATTCTGAAGTCCTAAATTCATTTTAGTTAACCGTGACTCAGTTGATACAGAAAAAATAAATGAAGTTGCATCATCTGCTTTGCTCTGAGATGTTACTGGTAAATCTAATCTTAGCAAATCCATCACATCACTGATATTGTGTGTCTTCCATTAAAGATGGAGATGGGTAGTGGAATCAAAACATTTGGATTCTTTAATGAATATAAATGATTCCTTGCCTCCATTTAAATTCAAAGTGATGTATCCATAGAGTTTTTATTCCAATATTTAGTTCTCTCTTTCACTGTGACTGACCTAAAGTACCTAAAAGCAAGTAAACACTAAAGATGTCAACATATGAATTTCTGAAGAACCCAAGTGAGAAATGGAAATATAAAGCATTTGCAAATATTGTTCCAATAGGAAATAACAAATGCCAAAACTTTCCAGGTCATCAAATTTACTATCAGGTGGCAGTGTAATTGAGTAATTTTAACACTTTTACCTTAATTCATTAGCTTTACTAAAAGCTTTTGGGAGCTAGCTAAATAATTTTATAAAAGTATGAGTCATGACTTTCTTAAATCTTTAAGAAGCATAAACTATTCTTATCTATGTAACATTTCCATAAATACAATTGATTTTGTAGAAAACTAATTTGAACATATTACAAAAAAGTATTGTACATCAATAACAAAGAATGGCTAAAATTGTCTAATTTCAACATTATACAGACTGCATGGATAATGGGAGTTCACTGACTCATAACATCATGAGTAATAAGTAAAAGTGAAATAGAAAATAGTCACAGTTTTGCATAGGCAGCTCATTTGATTGATTACAGGGTTTTTTAAAGTTCAGTCATGTTCAATTCAAAGAACTGGAGTGCCAGTTTTACTATCTCAGTGTTTGAACTTGAAAATGTTTTATCATTATAACTCAATTTAAATCTACTGTACTGAACAACAGGTAGCGATGTTCTGTCAGTTTCACCTGTTTCTACAGGGAAATTTTAACTCATAAAGAAATTCAAAATAGCTTAGTATTGTTTTGGTTTTTTTCTAAGAAGAGTAAAGCTTTTGAGCACAAGGTTACAGAGCAAAATAATTACATGTAAGCGGTTGTCATCTGGTCAAGGTTCAAAACACAGTGCATCTGCATTATTAATCACATGACTGTGATATGTTTGTTTTATTTGGACAACTCAGTAGTTGATGGGAAGGGAAGACCACCTATATCTCTGAATAAATATCCCTTTATCTGTCATTCAGCAGCTACCTTCCTCAGTTTTTTTATACAAGGAATAGCTCTGTGTAACAGGAAAATCTTGTGTCCTCCTGGCATCCACATGACTTAATTTGAGCTCTGCACTCTGAAGAAACAACTGACAGGTGATGATCTCTGGGATCATCAACTCCAGCTCCTAGAGTCAACTATATCATGCAATCCATTTTATACAGGTTTTAATACAGCTTATGAAGCCACGGGCTACACTGATTATTGGTGGAAACCAGTAATGAATGATATCTCTCAAGGGACCATACTGATGGGAAAATGCTGTTAATTATCTCTATCAGTAGTATGGACAGCAAGTCTGGGAATGACATCAAGATGAGGAGTGCAATTGATTCACTTGAGGGAAGGAATGCCATCCCAAAGAGACCTCAACAGGCTCAACATGGAGTAATGGGTCCATGAGCGCTTCATGAAGTTCAATACAGCCAGTATAAGGTCTTGCACCTGTGTCATGGCAATCCCCAATATCAGCAGGGACTGGATGGTGAATGGATTGAAATAGCCTTGTGGAGAAGGACTTGGGGATACTGATGGATGAAAAGTTGATTATGAGTCAGCAGTGTGCACTTGCAGCCCGAAAAACCAACCACATCCTGGGCTGTATCTAAAGCAGCATGGCCAGCAGGTCGAGGAAGGGAGATGATTTTGCCCCTTCACTCTGCTGTAGTGAAACCCCACATGGAGTGCTGCATCCAGCACTGGCGTCGCCAGTACAAGAAAGACATGGACACATTAGAGTAGGTCCAGAGTAGGGCCACCGAGATGGTCAGAGGACTGGAGCACCTCCCCTGTGAAGACAGGTTGAGATAGTTGGAGTTGTTCAGCTTGGAGAATAGAAGGTGCTTATGAGACCTTACTGCAGCCTTTCAATACTTAAAAAGGGCTGATAAGAAATGGGGAGAGAGACTTTTTATCAGGGCCTGTAGTAACAGGGAAGAAGGAGGAACGGCTTTAAACTGAAAGCATGGATTTAGAGTGGCTGTAAGGAAGCAGTTCTTTGCTGTGAGAGTGCTGAGGCACTGAAGAGGTTGCCTAGAGAAGTTGTGGCTGCCCCATTCCTGGAAGTGTTCGAGGTCAGGTTGGATGGTTTTAAGCAACCTGATCTAGCAGGTGGCATCTCTGCTCATGGCAGAGAGGTTGGAACTACACAGTCTTTAAGGTCCCTTCCAACCCAAGCCATTCTATACTTTTTGCTATATTTGTGCCTAATATCATACAGTGATTATCTATGTATGCTTACAAAAGATGAGAAAGTATTAAGGTAAATGACTGCGTACATACATAACTGATTTATTTTAGCACTCATATAGCACTATAGGCAGCACTACAGGCACCTCAGCACTGGAACTGGAATTTGTAGATACAATAGGTGAAAAATCAGTAATGATGGAATTACATTGTTGTATTTTTTCTGATTTTTAAAGAAATTATATCACACTGAAACCCTTTAGAATAAGCCCCCAGTGTGACTGTTTTCAGCTAATTTAATGGATGTGTGCACTAGCCATGGTGCGAGGTCTTTTATCTAACTGCATATCAGAAGAATTAAGGTTTTTGGTACTTTGAGGCAGATTTTGATTCTTAAAAGTAGTCTTCTAGTACAGTTTTAGGAATAAAACTTCTGGCATTACTGCAAAGGGCCTGGATATCCCATACATTCTATGTCACATCTGCTAACATAATGAATTATTTTTATTCTGTGCCAAATGCAAGTAATCCACCACAATTATGCTAATCACTGCCCTGAAAACAAATTGATACAGCTGTTGAGTGACTAGGGAAGATGATGGCATATTTATTTCTTTTTCAATAGAAAAAATAAAATGCTTTTGCCAGCAGGAAGCCAAACTGCTTGTAGAAATCACTTAGAACTGAAAATCACTATTTGATTCTGAAGGTAAATGTGTTTGTTTGTATATGTGAATATAAAATACATTTAGCTTTAAATGCATGCCAATTTAGACCCAGATAGCTGGCATTGTACAGCATTTTTTAGAGCATTATTTTTTTATATTCTATTGTCAATATGCACAATATACATATATACATGCAGTGGTTTTTTATTGAATCTTAAATATGGAACCTAAAAGTATCTAAAACATGCTTTCTACCAGGTTCTTTATTAACCCCTCCTCACCCTCCCTCATTTTCTTTCATACATACTGCTTTGCATCCATTGTTCTTTCCTGAGGAAAAAGACAGAGAAATGGAACACAGCACAAATATGTTAATGTTGTTATCCACAACTTGAAAAGCAGCTTAGAATTATTTGAGTGTAGGTGAAACTACTCAGGTTAGGTAAAATCAGATTCTTCCAGTTTTCAGGCATTATAGGCTCTGCTTCTCCTGAAGAGATATGAACTAGTACTGTTCCCTTTTTCACCTGGTTGCAGCTGTATTAATAGTGATGGATATGTGCCCATCTGTGCTCACAGCATGAACATGGATTTAAAAGCTTACACAACTATTCACAGAATGTTAGAAAAAACAGCTGAAATTTTTATATTTCGGTATGACTTCAGGAAGTAACTGACAAAATTTGGTGCTCAGTTATAATCTTAAAATGCTGCATTTTTTGTTGGTGGAGGAAATTAATAATCTGAAGCTAAATATTAAAATTGTGGTTTGGCTCTCTGCGGTGGAAATAAAACTTTTGTCTAGAACTAAATCACATATTTAATTCTAATGTATTTTGCAGTCAATGGAGTTAACTGTACTGAAAAACTGTGTTGCTTCTATCATTTGAGTCTTTTTGCTTTGCTTTAAAGATATGTAGGTGATATTTTCTATGCTGTGTCATATCACTTTGACTACTTTAATGGGTAGACATATGTCATGAATTTGATTCATAAAGATGAGATGCAAATCCTTGAAAATTAGCTATGAATAAAGAGTGATCTGATACACTGAGTTGCAGTCTATTCTTACTTAAATAATGTCACTAAAATAGTAGTCTAAGCTAAAAGATACATATTTCAAATGCTTGTAGACAGCCTTTGAGGTCAATATCTTTTGCATGAAAAGTTACAGTGCAAGAGTCCTTGCAAAAAGCGTAACTTTGTCTTAATTATGAAATATTACTGCAATAAGATGCACATACACATAGAATAACCTCAAATATGATGGAAAATGATGGAAAGAGCCCCCACATATAAAACATTAGTAAGGAAATTAAGCACACTTACTTTTTTGCAGTGACTGGTGTAACAGACAATAATTACCATAGCTCATTTTCAGTTCAAGTTACCAGTTTTTTTCACAATGCAACACAAAGCTTGCACTGGCACTATATTTATAGATTACTTACTCAAGAAATAAAAGAGAGTTCTGGGTTTTTTAAAGCAAAAATTATCTCCATGTTGTCCATCTTTACTGCTATCCAAACTCATGTAATAGCATTCCTCTCTTTTTACACTGGGATGCTTTTTGCAAGATGGGCGCATGCACATTGCTAAAATTCTTTGGGGAGATTATCTGTACACATGAAATTCATTTTACTCTGATCTAAATACTTTGTTTCTGTTGATTTTAGAGAAATTTGAAAAATCCCCAAACTTCTAAATTAAGACTTTTGGCAGAAGTATAAAGATCTACTAGGATAATGATTAAAATTTGGAAACCTTCTTAAAGAAATTTTTCTATTTTGCAGTGCATGCTAATTAACACCTCATCACAACATGAACTGGTCATAAACTAACTTCAGTGTACAATTCACTTTTCTAAAGATGTTTTTCTGTGTATTTCTATGTAATTTTGCTTTGAAAATGCAAGCTATCTGGTGAATTATACGTCTTTTATGTTTTATCTGAATGGTAGTTGGTTGGTTTGTTTCAATGACAGTTTTAGAAGTGCCTGATACTGAGTTCTTATATGAAGATAACATATATTATCAGCAAATTGATTGGAGGGCTGTTGTTTATTAGTGAAAATATTCATATGAATATTGTTTCTAGTGTTTATGATATGCTAGTCATGAGTGAAAAATGCTATATATATATATTTTTTTTTTTTTTTTAAATTTGTCTGAACATCAGGATCTGCTTTTTTACTGTGAGGGTAACTGAACACTGGCGTAGGTTGCCTATAGAGGTTGTAGTCTCCTTCCTTGGAGATACTCAGAAATTTTCTGGACATGGTCCTAGATAAACAGTTCAAGATGTCCCTGCTTGAGTAGAGGGTTTGGACCAGATGACCTCCAGAGGTCCATTCCAACCTCAAGCAATCTTTTATCCTGTAATCTTTCTTCAAGAGCAATTCAGTTGTACTTCCCATGGATTTAAAATAACAGTATGACCTTTTCAAATTTTTTTTACACAGAAGTATCAAAAAGGAGGGAAAAAACACAAAGCAGATGTATTACAAGTTTAGATAACGATAGTCAGTCATTTGAGAAGTTAGGAGATGAATAATTAGAGACAGCTTTTCTGTTGTTCAGTTATATACAGTTATGCTTAAAGGAAGATGGTTGAAATACTTTATTTGACAAAATTAAATAGAAGTAGATAGCTTAAAGGCTACTGAAATAGTTTTCAGTTCATATTTTTCATTAAGTATTAGTGAAGTAGAACTCATTGAGTGGAATGGTATGAAGCTACAATACAAAGTTGAAACAATGGCAGAACTAGAGTCTGTTTACATTAGAAGCCATCAAAACTAAAAAGTATAAACAGTGAGGTACATAAGGCTACATAAGGGTACAAGAAATTCAGATCTGATATATTCAACATAAACTGTATATTAATTTGAGAGCAGAATTAGTTAAAGATTATGTATCTGAAAGACAAAGCTTTTATGACATTGTGCAGAAACTAAGCAATCTGAGTTTATTAATTTACAAAGCAGACGTTTTCAATAGATGCTTGATAAAGAAAATGGATGTATTAGAATTTCCACTATGAAAACTGGATGTGGAACAGAGTGATCACAGCAATTAAACAAATACATCACTCTCTAGGCAGCTTCATTGTCTTTTGGGGTATGGATTTCAGTGCTTCTAAATATTTGTGTAATATTAGCACAACTGGATTCTGAGTTTGTTAAATTCAAATATTAACACAGTATGTTATGAGTTAATTTTTAAAAAAAGAGAGTTAAAGGCTTATCAAAAATTTTGCATGATTATGGTGCTCTGGACTGAAACGTCTTTTTCTTTTTTTTTTTAAATGGCCTTTATTTAAAACCAAATTAGAACTCATTTGATACAGGTTTTGGTGGTTTTTTTTTGTTTGTTTGTTTGTTTTTGTTTTTTTTTTTCTGTGAAAAATAATCTCATGGAGAAATAATCTCATGGTGAAAGAATGTAAGAAAGGTAATTGCTACAAATATACTGAAATTCAGGGCCAGAGAAATAACTAACTCCTGGATGGTTTTCTCTGACGCCTATGGAAAACAATATTAAATTCCAAAAAGAAGTGATTAGCAACTTGTCAAGGTGATAGCTGTATCATCCTTTTGGGGGACAGATTTCAAGGAGAGTAGCAGCTGTCTAAACAAAAGCAAAAAGGGTATTTAATTTGCTTGTTCTAAGAATCAGTAGGAATACTGCTGAAGAAACATACATTTTCCCACCACTTCAAAATTTATATACAGCTGCAAGCAAGACCTTTAAATGGTGGGTCTGTTTCTCTCATTCCAAAGAAGGCATTGTGGAAGGAATTATTTTGAAGAATAAAAGTGTGAGTCAGATCACACAGGAATTACTGACATATCTCCAGTATGGAGTAGAATAATCTTCTCCTCTTTCAAAGGGATTTAATTGTCTGCCCTGACCTCCATCTGTTCTATTAATTGACCGCATTAGTTTATGGTGTATATTTTTAGTTTGTATTATATTTTATTAGTGAGATTTCTTAAGATGATATAATAGAAGCACAGAGAAAGCTGTAACTCCTGCCATGTGACAAGGTATATTTTTTTCTCAATCCTGACCTGAATCAGTTGACCGAGGGCAGGAAAAAATAGATCTGTCCTTCTTAATCAACCTGGCAGCTGCATATTGTCTTCTATAATTTTTTTTCCTGCAATATCGTTCCATATGGATATAATAAAAAAAAAAGAAGGAAAAACCCAAACAAATAAACAAAGAAAACCAGAAATCCTTTACAAAATAAATGAAATAAATTCCTTTTAAAAAATAAAAACAAATTCTACATTTATTGAGATCCGTATATATATATGTGTGTGTGTGTATATATATATGTATATATATTTGTGTGTATATATATGTGTGTGTGTGTGTGTGTGTGTGTGTGTTTGTGTGTATACATACATATATGAAGAGACAAAGGGAAGCTAAAAATAAATGATGGAGGGAAGAAAAGTGTCATAGGAAATAATTATGATTTGGAGAAAAGAATAAGCTAGTGGTGTCTACTTTGTGAGAAAAGTTTGAGAATTAGTAAGGGACTGAGAAGGCTATGTGCAAAAGAGGAAAAGCATGGAAGATACTTTTATAAGAGGACATGTTTTCAAGCAGGAAAGAACAAGAATAAGACAGGTATTGATAAGGTACCAGGTCATAATGTTTTGTCATGGACTCATATTGTTAAAAATTATTTCTCCTCATATTAGAAAGTGCCCATGTAGTTTTGCAGTCCTGAAGAAACGGGTAGAATTTGCTAACTAATATAATAGTAATAATATTGCATGGATCTCATTAGAAAGTCGTTCATAAATGGTACTTATTACATCCAAGAACGCCAAAAATGAGAAACATATTTTTTTGTAAATAATCAAACCCTGTATTTCCAACATAATACTGGTTTTCCACAGATCTATCAGTTTTATGTTAGCAAAGACTAGTATTAGGTGCAAATAGTGAAAATGAATAAATTTATTCACTGAGATATGATTTTACATCAAGGAAGATACCATGCAGCAGTTTTCAAAATAACACAGAGATGGCTATGGGAATAACAGTAACAGTGATAAAAATAATAATAAAAAAAAGGATATTATTAAATGAATTGAATGATAGGCAAGAAAATACTTGAAGTTTAGGCTAAACTCTGTGTACTGAATTTCTTACCAGTGGCTGCTACATCATCTTAGATAAACTGTCAGCAGAACTGATGAAGGAACAGACAAAAACTGTTAAGAAACTCTTAGCAGAATAACCTTTTTGTGATTTTAGTAACAAGGAGTTGGATCATATATGAAACAAATGAGAAAGTTACAAGTTCCTAAGCTTTGTGGTTATAGAGATAATTCTGTATGTACTGGTAAGAGGTGAAAGAATTATCTTGCTACATCTCATTTGGGACAGTCAGCTGTCAATCTAGGCTAATGACTTGAGCTCTTTAAACATAATCTGCAGGATGTTTTTTAGTGGTTGACTTCAACTAATATTTAATGCCAAATACTTATGTTACAGTAGGAAGAGTTGCTGCCTGAAGAGTACATGTCTGGTATAGACAGACTATCTGACTTTTTCATAAACAGTTAGTGAGATGAACATGAGCTTTAGTGATGTTTCCAAGGTAGAGAAGGTACATTTTCATAGTGCTAGGCAAAGATGAAAACTTTCCAATAATGGGAGTGGAAGGATGAGCAGGATGAGAAATAACAACTTCCGTGTTTGCTGTTGGCTTTTCTTTTCTACTCAGATACAGCTCTACACTCTACAAAGCCAATATGATATATTATCTTAGATATGTGAAACCCCTTTGATGCAAGAAAATATAATTAACTAAATGTGAGATGGCTTTGAAGTTCTGCATGAGTAGATTGATAGGGGCTGTCATGCAGATAAATTTCAGATTTTTTTTTTCACTTAAAACGAAAGCTTAGTATTATGAGTTTTCTCTTGGAATTCCTAAAAAAACTATGAAAGATAACTTGATTTTTATCATTTTGGAGGGTGGGATTGTAAATGGAGGACCTTTTTAACTGAAAGCAAAATACTAGATTTATTTTCCAAGTTTTTTAAGGTTGTGTGTATATGGAATTGGTAGTAAACCCTCTTGGTAGTTTGTGTAACAATTTCAGAGTTTTCATTTCCAAGGGAATGGAATTTCAGAAGTCTGTTTCTTAGGTTTCTACATATTATTGTTGGATTCTGCTTAATATTGACCCAGCTCTTATTGTTGTTTTGCAAATTTATCTCACTTTTTCTGTTGTTCTTCTTGTGTACATCTTCTCATAAGTTTGTCAGTATCTCTGATGTGAGATGACAGTCATATTTCATTAATTTTCTGTGGGAATATAACCTCTATTTTTTCCCCTCAGTTTCCACATTTAAGCAGAAAAGCACACATTATATAAAAGCAGGTACAGTCAAACCTGGAGTTCAGGCATTCATCAGTGGGAAGGAAAGATATATGTGGTTCTGCCCATGGGGTTATGTCTCTTAGTAAATAAAATGGCCCGGGTCCTGTTCTCTGCATCTGAAGACACATAGCATAGCAGAGTTTGCAACTCTATAGTTCGAGTCTTCCTGACTAAAAACAAAACAAAAAACCCCAACCAACTAACCAACCAAAAAAAAAAAAAAAAAAAAAGCAGCTGTGGGTTGAGGAATACCTCTGTCCTGTTCTGTGCTTATGCATATGCATTGGCTGAGAGGTATGAATACTGTGACAGGACAGTGCTAGAGTCCATGCTCTAGCTTCATTTAGTTCACTGCTTAGACCTAAATTCCAGTGCTTACTGCACTGGCCTGAAAACAGACAGATCTGGATCCATAATGGGACTTCTCTATGGTAATATTATGCTTAGCTTTTAGAGGTCCACAGTATATAATATAATTCACAGGTCCCAGGACTTAACGTCAACTAGAAAGTTAAGAATTTCACTCTTCATTATGAATTCAGTATAGACAAAACAGTAAGCGGAGCATATATGCACACTCTCTTACGGGCAGCTTTTAAGCTGTGTTTGCTGGGTAGAGGGGAAGGCAGCAGGCAGTATAGGAATGGTTGCCTTCTTATTGTTGCCTAAGATCATAGAATCATTTAGGTTGGAAAAGACCTTTAATGTCATCAGGTCTGACTGTTAACCCAGCACTACCAAGTCCACTATTAAACCATGTCCCTAAGTGTCATATCCACGTATCTTTAAATACCTCCAAGGGTGATGACTCCAGCACTTGCCTGTGCTGCATGTTCCAGTGTATGACAACCCTTTCGGTGAAGAAATTTTTTCTAATATCCAATCCAAACCTCCCGTGGTGCAACCTGAGGCCATTTCCACTTGTCCTATCACTTGTTATTTGGAAGAAGAGACTGACTCCCATCCCTCTAGAACTTCCATTCAGGTAGTTGTAGGGGGCAATAGGGAACCCCCTAAGCTTCCTTTTCTGTGGGTGAAATTATCCCAGGACCCTCAGCTGCTCTTCATAAGACTTCTGCTCCAGCCCCTTCCCCAGCTTCATTGCTCTGTGAATACTGATCTGGTGAGTGATTCTCGTGATCCCATTCTTCATAACATTTTGTGGAGACTTACCATGCTGCAACATACTTGGTCACCTTTTAAATATGAGGGGCTCAAGCCAGTGCTTAGCAGGTGAAAGCCCACTAAATTATAAGGAAAGTATTACAGGAACAGAAGCTGAAGGAAATTTTTCCCTTATGCTTGTGAAGTTGTCCACTTTTTAAGTCAGTAAATTTGATGCTGTGGTAGCACAGTAAAGATAATCTCCAGTCACAATTTTTATTTTATTAAATGATTCTCCTAAAAACTGCATATGGCTTGCTTGAGAGTGCGAATACCTGCCCAGGGGAGTTTGTACTTCATGAGAATGCAACCTTAGATTTTTCTCATAGTCCAAGAGTGAGAATCCCAGAGCAAAGTCTTTTGGTTTAGGATCAGTAATGCTTCACATAGTTCTCATAGCCATCCTGGCCTTATTTGAAGGCTAATCTTTGTAACATGAAAGACTGGAGGTGTGGGTTTAGACTTCCTCAAGTTAATGAAGGTAGTCACTCAACTCTCCCATTTCAAGAATGAGTGCATAATTGTGCCATTATCATATGAATGAAGACAGTGTCACTGTCACCACCTGGTAACTGAACCACGTAATGCAATGAAAATGTCTCCTGTTTAATTCAGTTCTAGGAATTTATATAATAAAGCAGCAACTTTTTTTGCCTTTTAATATACCAATATATCTGTGTGTGCATGTGTGTGTGTGTGTGGGGGTGTGTGTGTGTGTGTGTGTGTGTGTGTGTGTGTTTGCTTGTGAGTTCACATGCCCAGCTGGTTTAAATTACTTTTCTCACCCTGGTTTTTGTTATTGTGACATTTTTAATGTCTCCCCTTCTGCGACTGGAATGTCAACAGGAAGATATCAAATTCTAATCATTAAATAGCCTCAAGAGATCAAATTGCCTATCAATCAGTCCCTCAGACAGTTTCTTAGTTGTTTCAGACAAGAGCTCTTGTTTCTTCCATCTTTGACGAGTGCATGCACGTAAGTTCAATACTGAAGACAGAGAGGACCGATACTTGTAAGTTTCTTTGTATAATATTTAGACAAAACCTGATAGATTCCCTTAAGAATTTTCCTTTTCTGTCATTTGACCTTTCTTCCTGGAGAGGACTTAGACACATTTTATGTTAGAAACACTTCCTTTTTTTTTAAGGTATTGCAATGTTACTAGGTCATGAACTTTGATTTTTTGAGGGTTTATTCACATTATAGAGGCTTACTCTGTACATGAAATGAAATGTACAAAATAGTGATTTTTGTGTGCATGTTTTATTTTTTTTCATGCACATAAATTATTGGTTTCCTCCAGGCATAAGAAATTTTACTCTACAGGCCTTATAGAAACTCAGGGTTGAAAATCCTCTTTCAGATCATGATCTTTTTGGTTTTGGAGTAACACATCTGAAGTTAAGAAAACAGAGGTGCATAAAATAAACAAAAGGAGACCCAGAGTGTTATATATTTCTTCTACAAGATGATGTCAGAAGTAAAAGCTGGAAATAAAGCCAGCAGTTGTGCTAGACTGTACTGATATTTTTGTACATTTCCCTTACACATTTACTAGAAGAGTAGTATTTTCTTAAGATTTTGCAGCTGCAATTAGACATTTGAGTAGCTACAGTGTCCATTTAGTCACAGGAAGCTTAAACTGAGATCACGATTTGATCAGAGTGGAACACACTTTTGGGATTATTTGTAATTTCAGGTTTATGTTTGTAAGCAGTTTATGCCATATTTTTTCCTTCCCAATATTGACACATATTTATTTACAATCTTATCAATTTATCTCAAGAAGCAAAACTTATAATGAAAATTGACTAACTAGTGAAATTCTTCTTTAGTTCTTATGTACAGTAGTAGTTGAAACTCTAGTTTAAAAGTGAGAGTGCAACTGTCTTAACTGAGCAATTCCAGTTAGTCTTAGGTCCTCCTGGCCGTAAAGTTTTTGTTTAATAATTTAAAATACAGGAATAAATAAGGGAAACCATATCTGTGATTGTTCAGCAACCACCATTTATAATGAGATCCAAAAAGCTAATTTTTTACAGAAGGCTGAAGTGTATTTCATGGTTTTTTTCTTGAAAAGGAGTGATGATCATGCTTTTTCTTTCCCCCAGTTACTTTTCAAATTGTTATCATTACTGAGAGAATTGCAGTTTTCAAAAACAATGTAGGCACTACACGGTCTTTTCTTATAATCCCATTGTTCTTTTTGATAGTGCATGAGACGTAGAAATTTTGAGTTCGAGTGGTAGCTGCAGGCAAGAAGTAATGATACGAAAGAAATGTGTGCCCATTTTCTGCAAAGTAAATGGTGATTGTAGTTTCTAACCTGAGGGACCTACTGACACTGTCCAAGCCTATCTGAGAGACTCACTTGGAGAAATTCGTAGAAGGGTAAATACAGCATGTTATTACAAAAAAAACCCACCCAAACTTCTTCATTAAATCCGGTCCCTTTTATAGTTAACCTGGTGCACAGCTCTTATGTAAATTAGACTTTTTGTGTGTTTTGTTCATGTGTGCACAGCCAGCCCTTCTCCAGGAAGAGAGCTGAGGGGTTAGGATGCTTAGTAGGAGTCTCAGGAGGAGCAGGAAGTTGGCTCAAACAGCACTGCCCCACCTCCCTGGGACCCTCTCCTCCAATCACTTTTCATGCAGCAATACTCAGAATGTTTGAGACAAAACATGGTAAGATCTTGTCCACTACAGTTAGAATTATTATGTTTGGATTTTCTTGGGGTTTTTTGAATATGGAGTGTGGGGGGGTTTTAAATAATAATTTAATAATACAGAATTTTTTCCTATTGGGAAAATGCTTACAAAAATACAACAAAATAAACATACACCTTCTATTAGGAAAAAAAAAAATCTGATAAGACTGTGCTACATGTTAATTTGAAGCCAGACATTGCTAAAGTTACAGTTCTGAAATTCAAAAATAGCGATGATTGGCCAATTTTGGTAAATAACCTTCCCACCAACCTTATGAGTAATTCAGTCCAGAAACTGCACATTAGCTCATGATTGATGTTCCTCTATGTTGTTCACTATGCCTTTATTTGACTTTTCTGAATTACTTTATGTAGAATGAGGAAGAATGAAGCATAGCTCATCTCAGTGTATCAAGAAAGAAATTGCTAAAGAAATTATAACTTTTTTTGTTTTAAATTTGCAAGCAGATAGACAAAACCAGTATACATTTACTGATATTTGGAAGAATTGTTCTTTTGTTATTTATCAAACATTTGAAATCAATGACTAACAAGAGGGTGCAGTGTTGATTATGAGACAGAGGTGCATTTCAAATTGCCTTGGGAAGAGCTTTTACAGAAAACAACTGTGTGATTAGTTTTTTGCTAATATTCCAAGTTGGATATACATATTGCTCAAATTAATACTGCAGGCCTTGTTCAGCAATTACTATGCCTTGGATAGTTCTTATTTAAGGTATCATACCACTACATTAATTTATTATAGAGCTTTATATATGTTTAAAATATGGTAATATTTTTAATTACTTTTGTTTGGAAACAAATAACCGCAGAAACACACACAGAGAAACCAAACCAACAAAGAAAAACCAAAATCAAGCAACGATAGATCCACTTCACTTAATAACTTTTAAAATTATACCTCTCAAGGGGACAAAGGGAATGGAAAGAAGAAAAGCCACAATTCATGTTCTTGGTAAATGAAATATTTTTTTTTAAATCCCCATATTCTGTGAATGTATTAAATACTATACAAAATATCAATATAAGGGGAATCTGAAGTTTTAGTGATTATATTATTTTTGTTCTGATGACTAGCTGGTTACTCTTATGTTTCATCTAATCAAGCTGATTGTTTTCAGAGCATATGACTAAAGAAGGGGATGTGGGTCTTTAACCCTGCCTCTCTACTGCGGTCAGACCTGTGTGCATGCCAAAAACCTTGTCTCAGGGAATTTGAGCAGAAGGAATGGCCTGAGACTGAAGGTGGTCAGCAACTGAAAGCTGAGGTGCACTGTTTTGCCCAAGTTGTTTTAGATAAAACCTTAGAAGTCCTAGGATATCTGTGCAGTCCTCAGTCTCCTGTGCTCATATAATTTATATTTCTGTTTGGTTTTCTTGTGACTGGCCATGACCTGGACAAGCAGGTCCAAAAGACTTGAAACCACTATAGTTTTCTATACTACACTGGAGCAAAAAGGACTTTTAAGCCATGTTTCCTATTTCCCCAGCAGGTATGGAATTATTATAAAGCTACTGACATAATAATTTTCTCAGGTTGAAAAAGCAATAACTGCAAATCCTGGAAACCATCAGTCTAGCCCTGAAGGCCTGATTCATAGACTATTTAAGCATCTCAAAGCGTGGCTTGGGGCACAGATTTATAATCAAGTACAAGTAGTGTTTCTAGTAGATGCGATGCACATCCATGTTAACTTCAATCTGTGTTTACTTCAAAGGTCCTAATTGTCTCATTAGCCTCAAATTACATTCCTTTGCCAATAAAGAAATCATGTATGAACGTATGTGATTTCAGATCTGCTTTGACTTCTCTTTGTGTGTTGTGCTGCCAGAACTTGTCATTTTAAACTGAATCTTTTGATTTCAATGGATTGTTTGTTTTTATTGTTTGAGTTATTGATACTTCCAACCAGGAATTTTTTTGCAAGCAAGTTTATATATGTTTTCCTAACATTTGAAGCAGTAAAAAAAAAAATAAATGAAAAAGTGCAGGATTAGCAAAGAAAATAAATAAAGACATTACAAGTACATTCCTTCCTGTAGATGCAATATGTAAAGGTATATTAAATAGCTGACTGTATACATATAAATGTTCATGAAACTGGTTTTGATATAATATCTAAAAAACTTTCTAAAAGTTTTCTGTTAACGATTAATATCTAATTGCAATCTGTGACTCTGTTTACATCTTCCAATCTTTTAAATGATGCACTTAACATCAGAGCGTAGCAGTCATAGTTCACAAATGAATAGGTAGCATACTTTCTTTCTTAGTTCTCAATATTCTTACTGAAAATTATTCCATGTGTCTTTGTGTATGAATGTGTATGCATGTCATGTGTTAAACTAACCTTATGAGAATGGTAATGTCTCTAGTAATGTTCAGAAACAGAAAAGTGTGATATTTTTCTGCCTAACTGGGGAGAAATCCCATCCTAAATGAGATATTTTTGCCTTGCTTTCCTCAGTCTTCCTTCTTTACCTCAGTTTTTGATACCAAACCCAGTTGTCCTCAGGATGTACAGCTTCCAGAACTGAAAGTTAGTTATGGGGGCTTGAGTGAAGCCCCCGTAATCCAGGAGAAAATGGTTAGTGACCTGCTATAGCCAATTAGGCACCCACAAATCTATGCACTCAGATGGGATACACCTCAGGAAGCTCGTGAAGGAGCTCGCCAAGCCACTTTCAATTGTTTACTGCAGTCCTGGTTAACCCAAGAAGGCCCAGTTGACTGGAAATTAGCAAATTTAATGCCCGTCTACTAGAAGGGTTGGAAGGACAACCCAGAGAACTACAGACCTGTCAGCCTGACCTCAGTGTCCAATAAGGTTATGGAGCAGATCATACTGAGTGCAATCCCAGGCCATGTGCAGAAGAGCCACAGAATCAGGCTCACACAACATGGGTTTGCAAATGGCAAATCCTGCTTGATCAACCTGATCTTATATCACAAGGTAACCCATTTAGTGGATGAGGGAAAGGCTGTGGGTCTTGTCTATGTAGACTTCAGTAAACTGTCTGACACCATCTCCCACAGCATTCTCCTGGGAAAACTTGCTGTTCATGGCCTAGATAGGTAAACTCTTCACTGGGTTAAAAACTGGCTGGATGGCTGGTCCCAGAGAGTCGTGATGAATGGACTTACATCCAGTTGGTGGCCAGTCACTAGTGGTTTCTCCCAGATCTCAGTATTTGGGCCAGTCTTGTTTAGTATCTTCGCCTATGATTTGGACAAGGGTTTTGAGTGCAGCCTCAGTAGGTTCACAGATTATACTAAGGCAAGAGTGTTGATGTGCTAAAGGATAGGAATGCTCTGCAGAGGGACCCTGACAGGCTTGATTGACTGAGAGCAGTTGTATGAGGATCAATAAGGCCAAGTGTCAGGTCCTACACCTGGATTGCAACAACCCATGCAGCACTACAGCATTGGGGAAGCGTGGCTTGAGAGCTGCTCAGCTGAAAGGGACTTGAGGGTGCTGGTTCACAGTCAGCTGGACATGAGCCAGAAGTATATCTAGGTGGCCAAGATGGCCAGTGCCATTGTGGCTTGTATCAGAAATGGTATGGTCAGCAAGACAAGTGAAGTGATTGTCTCTCTTCTATACACTGGTGAGGCTGCACCTTGAATCCTTTGTTCAGTTTTGGATGCCTGACTTCAAAAAGGACACTGAGGTGCTGAAGCATGTCCAAAGGAGGGAAACAAAGCTGGTGAAGGGTCTAGAAAACACATTCTCTGAGGAGCAGCTGATGGAGCTGAAGTTGTTTGGTCTAGAGAAGAGGAGACTGAGTGGAGACCTTATCACTCTGCACATGTACCTGAAAGGAGGTTGTTTTGAGATGTGGTCAGTCTGTTCTGTCATGTTCCAAGTGAAAGGACTAGAGGAAATGGCATTAAGTTGCACCAAGGGAGCTTCACTTTAGATATCAGGAAAAAAAAATCACTAAAAGAGTAGTTAGGCATTGGAATAAGTTGCCTAGAGAGGTGGTGGAGTCACTGTCTTTGGAAGTATTCAAGAGCTGTCTGGATGTGGCACTTGATGGTATGGTTTAGGGGTGTTTATGGTTGGTGCCAGGTAGACAGTTGGACTGAATTATCTTGAAGGTCCCTTTCAACCTTGCTGATTCTGTGATGCTGTGTAATACTGTATTTGCAAAACAATTTTGTTCATGAGACTTCTTTTTAAAGACTTACTGTATACATATATAATTTGTTACTTTATGTAAACATTATGAGACCTATGTACTCAGAAATTATAGAAAACTATTGTCATTTAACTGACTAAACCAACAGCTTAATAACCAGAAGATTTTACAATAAATTGTAGGTTTATTCTGACTTACCTTAACATTGTTTTTTATATTTATCTTGCCCGTGTTAATGCACTTGTCATTATCTGCTGTTTGTTTGTGTCTTTGCACTGGTTGGCAGAGGCTGCCGGTCTGTTAAAATTCTCACAGTGGATCTGAGAAATCTGACTATATTCTGTGTGTTAGGCAGTGATTTATTTCCATGTGGATTCAAGATCTTAAAATCTAAATGTCTATGTGTACCAGAATGAGAAATACACACTTTATGTATGCTTCTGCTATGGTACAGTGGGGAAATAAAATACACAATGTGAGTAGATTTAATACTCACAAAACTAACTTTTGTTGTTCTTACTTCCTAGATAAGGAATAAGATAACAAAATTCAGTTCCAGATCAATAATAAATGTTTCCCTTTTCTTGTCGCTTCACTCTATTCAAAATGATGGCATATAACCAGATATTTGATCCAAAAACCCACTGTAATTAGTGTGGATGCATATTATTTAGTAAGTCACATTTTGACAGTTGTATCAGTTGTATATTGTGTCAACTGAGGATTTGCAATTTCCTTCATGTCATTTTCTCTCTATGCTGGTAATGCGTTCACTCTTGTTTATTTGTCTTCTCCATTTTCTTTTCTTGTTTTGTTTCCACTTTTTTTCATTTGCTGTTTGGCCAGACAATTTTTTTTCTCTATCCATCTTCCATCTTCTGAATCACTGTCTTTCCTTCCATCTTGTCAGTTTTCTTAGTATTTATTCCACATCTCTTAAAATGTCATTACAAACTTCAGCAGTGTGGGTGTCAAGGGAGTAGGATCTTCCTGAGCACAGATTAGGCTCAGTTGGATATGACTGGAAAATATGATTTGTGCTGCATGGTCAGAAAGTGTGCCAAAGTCAGGATGGGAGAAAGCAAGAGGGAACAGACAGTTCAAATCAATCCTCTGCTGCTGACTTCTATTGTTAGGGACAGTAGCAGAAATCAGAAGGGAAAATGGTGCTTGAGGACTTTTGGGTGACCTGTAGCTGACTGACCACTCTTGAGTGTCAGGAAACAGCTGAACTGGGGCTGTCCCATGAGGAAGGATGACCCAGGAGCTGCCATCACTGCAGAGCTGGGAGAACAATACTCTAAACTCCTAAAGCACCTCATTGAGGGTGGCCTGAGAAGAGGGACACGACCCTGCTATGACCCAGTGATCATCAGGCCAGGTAGGATGAGGAATCGGGTCCAAGGTCGACCTGCGGGACCCAGTGAGGGCAAGATCCAGGCTCGGCACAGGGCTGAGCAAAGGCTTTTCACAGTATAGCTCAGACAGGGACTGCTGGCCCTCATGGTGCTCTCGTGAACACATTTGTCCTTCAGAAATGGCACTCAAATTGCAAGTCCTACAGAAAATGTCACAGGAAATTTTGATCCACCACAAATAATACGTCTGATATTTTTCTGGCCTCTGGTGTTCAGGTAGTAACCGGAACAAAAATTTTGTGGTAGGAGTGCTAAAATGAAGTCACTGAAGAATTCCAGGACTTTTGTTAGAATAAAATACCTTTCAAATGATTTTCCTTCTCAAGAGTCCTGACTGAAAGCAGGACCTAGTAGTCTACTTACATTAAGTTTGATGTATAAAGGTGTGTTCATCCTACCAAGTACAAGGTATCAGTATCAGTTTCCTATAATAAGGATTTTTTTACCTGTGGAATTGTTGTCTGTGGTTTTGAGTTGAACAGTAGGTGAAAAGGAACTCCTTCATTTCTTTGGGCAGGTAGAAGAATGTTGATGTGTTAGTGTATACTACTTGTAATGGTTAGCATATACATGTAAGTGACTTGTATTTCATTAAAAATTAACAGAATTATTGTATGAATTGCCTTCTGTTTAAAAATAAAAATCATAGAATGCAAGAAGGTAATGTTACATAATTACAGAATGTAGGTCAAAATCTGACTTTCAAGAGATTGTATTACACTTTTTTCATTTTTCATTGTTCTGTTGTTCAGATATAGAACAAAGAAAATAGATACAAAACCCAGTAAATTTGTATCTAATTTTGACTAACTGTTCTCACACTTGATTTGAACTGATGTAATGCTGCTCTATTAATTGGAATTTCTGAATTAGATGGAGGTAAATTAGGTTGTCATACAGAGAAGAAGACATATCTGTGGAATATACTGTATAGAAGTCATATCATAGACATATTAGCCAATGCAGGAAAAAAAGAAAACCAAACAATGAATGATTCCTGTGCAAATATGCTCAAAAAGGAGATGCCATTTATTTAGGGCAGAAAATGTCATCAAGCTAGCACTTAAACATGATACCCTTCCTGAAAGCAGCAATATTTGGGCTGTGGTTTGGTTTGGAAACACATATAGAAGGACAAATGTTTGGTTTGTGGTACAACCCCTGCCAAGCGTATAGCTTCAGTTTCATCTCTCTTCCCTTACCTGTCTTTGAAAACACATAATCATGATGTGTAAAGTCCATAAAACATTTGTGGGCTTTGGCGTGGAAGTACTGGTTGAATATAATTTTTTTTGGTTTGTTTTTTTTGTTTGTTTGTTTTTTTTGGGGGGGAGGGGAGTGTGGCAGGTTCTGTTTAGCTTTTTTTGTTTGTGGTTTGGTTTGTTGTGGTTTTTGGGTTTTTTTTCTATTCTAGATTTATACCTATATGACTTGTCTGTTGATTTGAATTTTTTGTTTTCTCTTGACCACAGGCTGACTGAGTGGGCTGGACTTCACTGAAAGGAGCCATTTCACTGCGGAAGTGGAATAACTGCAGATCTCTCACCACAATACTTGCTGGGAAGTGCTATGTGTTGCCAGGATTAAGTCAACGCTAAAGTCTGGGATGGGCCTTAGGGGCAAACACTCCCTTGTTTCTTCTGGTGTTGGGATGTGTCTATTGCCAGTCAACTGAGGCACCTACACACATCAGCTTGGATTTTTTTCTGTTGCCTGAATAAGGTTACATTTTCCCTCACTTCATCTCCTTTTGACTACCTTTTTTTATTAGTTTGCATTTTCCTTGACTGATTAATTTTCTGCTGGCTGTGGAAAAAAGAGCCCTGCTGATGTTGATTTAAATAATGTCGAAACCAATGGGACTCCTATGGCTGCCTTTGATCTTCACCCCAATGTGTGTCATGTTGAATTCTAACTTCCTCCTGTGGATAACTGCACTGGCTATAAGATTTACTCTCATCGATGGCCAAGCACAATACCCAGTTGTTACGACGAATTATGGCAAAATACGTGGTTTAAGAACACCTTTGCCTAATGAGATCCTCGGTCCAGTGGAGCAGTACCTAGGTGTTCCTTATGCCTCTCCTCCGACTGGAGAAAGGCGATTTCAGCCCCCAGAGCCACCATCATCTTGGACAGGTGTCCGCAATGCCACACAGTTTGCCGCTGTCTGCCCACAGTACCTGGATGAGAGGTCACTACTCAACGATATGCTGCCAGTCTGGTTTACAGCCAATCTGGATACTGTGGTGACATATGTTCAAGATCAAAATGAAGACTGTCTGTATTTGAATATCTATGTGCCCACAGAGGATGGTAAGTACCCTGGGGACCACACTGCAGCGCACTCACCAGTTCTACACATAAGTAGTATCCAGGTCTTTAAAACATCTTGCTGAGTTTCCTCTATATTTTATCTGTGGAAATGGAATATGCCTCTGAACATGCATTAAAAGTAATACTTTGTGGATTGAATATGCTTGCATGAATTCTCTCATGTTTCAGTGCAACATCAATCCGCAGTTTCATTTGCAGGCAGTGGCCAGGGTGTGTAAGCCAGCCTAAAGTTTACATCTAAAATACAGCTGGTTATCATTCACAAGAGAGGAAAGGGGAAATTAACATTAACTTGAAGTAACATATTTATTTTTCCAGGCATGAATGGTACAAATATACTGTTACATACTATTTTTTAAAGGAGAATTTCTCTAATTTCTTATAAAACCTCTGGGCCTACTATTAACTCTGCTTGATTTTAATGGATAATAGAAAGTTGTTATAGTAATTCAGCCACCAGGTCTTATTTTTAGGATTTTTATCTATGAAACATTTCAGTCCAACTTATTTTTCCTCATTCACTATAGTTGAAGTAAACATCATTTTATTATGCAAAGCTGAACAGGTGGCCTTAAACTTCTCTCTGTCTTATGCAGTCATTTCTCAAGAGGGCTACTTTAAGCCACTTTCTATAGATAAAAAGGATGAACATAATGGGTAACACAGAACTCTTTGAACATTTACATGATCTCAGTCTTAAAAATTGTCGCTTTATGGCATGAAGAATGTATCTTTGGTCGTTCTAAATAGTATTGCTTCCTACAGGCAAGGAGGCCTGTTTTCATCAGGCCCCAAATGAATTGAGTCTATTCTATATCACAAGGAAATAAAAAGTACTACTGGCACTTATATTTAATATTCTACTAAAAGCTAGTTCTTTCAGATACTTAGAATGTAGTTACCGATGCATGACATGACAGATTTCTCCCAGATATGCAAATCTCTTCACTTTAGCTGAGGGTTTCATTTGCATAACCAAGGCATTGTTATTTCTCAGTAACCATACTCTAAATATGCAAATTTTGTACTTTGATTATTATAATCCTTCTGCCTTGATTGGCTTCTTTGCTGAGAATTTCCAAGCTGTTTGCCAGCAATAAACATACCGCCTTCTTTTCCTGTTCTCATCAGCTGAAGCAAAAACTTGAGAGCTAAAAATAAAGGGTAAGGTTTGGGAATACCCAGAGCTTTGCAAAAGTAAATTCTACCAAGCTGCTTAAATGAAAAGTGCTGTGAAAGAAGAGCTGTGTTTATGGGAGCTCTGTGTGCACATTTGTGTGTGCATGTGTGTGTTCATGTGTATGTGTGTGTGTGTGCGTGTGTGTGTGCATGTGAACATAGACGAAGGAGCAGGTCTTTTGATGCAGTTCTTTCTCTCTTCCAATCTCATTGCGTTGCTTCTCACTCTTTGGATAATAATATAGATAATTCTTTCCCAAATTTGTTTATATTCTGGATTTTATCCTTCAGCTTTTAGTTAGTCACTAGGGTAAGCTTGCCCTAAGACAGCACTGTGGGTTAAGATTTTGTTTGTTTTTACTGAAGAAATATCAGCTCTGCTAACTCAGTCTTATTTTAGAGTCCAGTTTTTATAAATGCATATATTCTTCCAGTCTAATAATAAGTTGCATCCCTTAACTTAGGAAGACAGGTGATTAGACATAAAAAAATATATACAGATGTCTAGGAAAAGAATGTTTAATATCAAATGGAAAATAATAAAATATCGTGGGCTTAATGAGTAACAACCTATAACACTTGCTGTAATAACAAATGGCATTTGCTGTTAGATTAAAAATAGATAGGACTGATAAATTTAATTTTATCTGCTGTAGAGTTTTTTGTGCACTTAGTACTACAAAAAGTGTAGTTTACTTTACTTCCTGGTTTTAGATTTTTTTACACTCCTCTTCAAAATATAAAGCCATACATAAAAGAATACATAGCTGAATAATGAGAGGTAAAATTTGATGTCAGTGATGAGCTGAGAGAAAGAATACTCCTGTACAATATGACAAGCATTTTTAACAGGTGCCATTGTGGAACAAGAAACTTACTAAATGGAGTACACAATTTTTTAGTTGTATCACTGGTTAAATATAACTCAATGTGGCTTTTTTGGTGAGGAAAGTATGCAGTCATCTGCCGATAAAGATGCTTAAGGGGAACTGACCTACAAATCATATCTCCTAAGTTAGTGTGTCTCCAAATCATCCTAAACATAAATAGCCTAAATTGTAGTCCATACAATCTGATTAAACATGTTATGCTCCATTATATGAGTCTTAGCTGGCAAAAATAAGCTATGTTGTTATGGAGACAGACCATGAAATTAGCTTTTTAAAGCAAGATCTCAAAGTGAGTGACTTTGAATTAAATTCACATTTTCAATTCTTTCTCAAGTACAGACTGATTTAAAAGAAGTTTGAAACTGTTTTGTGTCTAGAAGAAAAGGTGCCTGGAATTATCCAAAGCTAATTAATTTTCTGATTATGGAACTTAGTCTAAATCATTTTATGTACCCATTTTTTTAAACGTTGGTGAAATGAGCAGGTGAACAATTCTAATAAATTAACTGCAGGCATATGCAGTCCTTACTTCAAGTCAATTCTAGTCAATAACTAATCAAAATAAAGTGCAGTTTGGAGGCATTGTTTTGTTGTGGTTGTTTTGTCACTATATAGCACAACTCTTTCTTATCACTTGTGTGGTTTGCTCAGAGGGAACCAGATTTTGATCATGAGCTTTCAATAAAGAAAGGAAGAACAAATGCACACATGCCTTAATCTGATTTCAGAGTTGCTTCTCTGGAATCCTGCCACTATAAACTAATGGAGACAAGAGTATAATAAGGTCCCTTTAGGTAGGTAAGTAAGTTTAGTTATTTATAATAAAATAGTTTGAAATGTTGCTGCTTTTTTCTAAAGAAGTATGGGAAAATTAAATGACTTACAAATCTATACTTCCTTAAAATAATCCTAGCTTCTAGTTAAAGAAATTGAAATGCCCTGTATCTGTATTAATCATTACTTTTCTTTGGACCCGTAAGAGTCTGGATTTCAAATGTCAAATAGCAGCAAAATCCTGTCAGAATTTCCCATGTTAAAATGTTCTTAAAAAGCAAAAAAGTATCTTTATTTTTAGGGGCTTTTCATTTTTTCATTTTAGGTGAATATATTATTTATGATAGAAGTCATTACACCTATTTAACAAACTTTCTGCAATTTTCCCTGGGCAGATTTTTATTCTTTTGTGGTTTTTCATTTGATTTTTTTTTTTTAATGACACTTTCCTTAGAGTAACACATATATCTCAGAGTATCTAAGGTAGATGTAGAATTTCAATTTTGGGGTTTTTTCCTTTGGAAGGAAAAGAATGCAACCACTGTAGTTCACTGCAATTTTTATTTTGTCATCGTAAGTATAAAGAACAATGCAGTTATTTTAAAGATACATAGTACAAGCTATCACAGTAAAATCTAGGAAGCTTCTTTCATTTTATATGTCAAAATTATAGTACTAAGAAATTACTCAACTAAAGCAAATAACATATTTATAGTAAAATTATAATTTTATCCTGTTGCTTTCTAAACATTTGGCTTGATCTTCAGAATCATTTGTGTGGGTATATGGTGTTGTCTGCTTTTTTCACTTACTATAAACTGTAATTTTTCCTCAAGAATACTTGAATGTCAGTTTTGAGGAGGTCATCTAGGGAAATGATATTGAGGACAGTCTGTTTATTATAACTTCAGTCTGAATATGGGTTTATCTACAGTGGAAATGCTAGATTGAAGAGGACACAGACTGTTAATCGGCTGTGCTTAATCCCTGGCCTTTATCATTTGAATCTGTGGATTCTGGAGGAGATTGCTAACTCCTATCATAACTGGGGAAAAAAAAATAACAAAAAGCCCCCATAAAAGACCCTTAATTTGTATTTCTTTCATGATAAACTTCAAAACAGTATTAATAACAAAGCAAAATTAAAAAAATAAAGAATCCCAAAGCAACAATAAACAACATGAACAAATCTTTTTATGTTTGTTTGTTTAAAACATGCTCTGTCCAAATCTAAACAGAAAATAAAAATTGTTGTCTTTGCTTTATCAATAGTAAGCATGTATACTTTACTTATTTTGGCATATGGATAGAGGGTACATTTCGCTCCAGTGTGGAGCTATTTAACCTATGTCTATCTGTTAGGGATTAACTAATGAAGTATTTGGCATCTTCAGAGGTTCACTGACTAAAAATCCTCTGTGATCTCTTGTTTCATTTATACCAGAATAAATACAGCGGAAGTGACAACAAGAGGTGGCAGACCATGACACTTACTAAAGTTGAATAAGTGGGTCGTAATTTTTTTTCATTAGATTAGGGAAATAGAGACTATTGTCCAGGATTAGTGGTTTATTTTACTGTGGACTACCAGAAAGAGCAGAGATCAGCAGGGTTCCTTCTCTGGTTAATGATGTGAAGGAAGTGTACCTACAACTTGACTCTGTGTCTATTTGACTAACAAATAACAAAATGAAAAATCTGAGCAAAGCTGATCAAGAAGATGAGCCTCAAATGGTGTCACTTTTACATATCATGAAATGTCAAATATCTGCTTTATATATAAATAAGTGTCCTTGTCATTGCTCTTGAATAGCAGTGTCTTAACTTGGAAAAATATTTTTATCAAAATTATGCAAAAAAAAAAAATGTAATTGATGAAAATTTTAAACATTTTTCCTTTTCTTTGGAGCAGAGAAAAAGGTAATGTAAAGATTAGTTTCATCATTACAGTTGTTTGATGGCAAAGACAAAAAAGTAAGCTAATAATGACTTTATTAATATGAGAAAAAAGGGGCCATACATAAAAATGGTAACAAGATAACTACAATATTGTACAACATTATTTTTATTGAATTATTAGAAGGTGATAATAGTAACTTTTCATTTCCAAATAAAGCCAAATTTCTATAAAATAAATTCTTCTAAACTGTATGTAGTGTTTTCAGTAGATGCATATGTGATATTTTTCAGGTAATCTTAAAATTGTAATTGTCCTACTTAAGAAATCAAGTAAAAGATTTATGTATATAACTTCAAGAAATTAAGAACCAGTATCTTTTATCTACATGAACAGTTTTGATTCTTCCTCAACATCTTTATTGTGTGTTGTTTTTAAAGTCAGTAATAATTTCTATAATTCATATAGGACCATAGAGTTTTACTTATGCTTTTTGAAAACACTTTAAAATCAAATTAAGTAAATTTATTTTCTTTTAAAAATACTCTAAATCTGTTTTAAAACGTATTTTGGACTTTTTAAAATTGATGATAATGTATAAAAGTTTCATATTGCTAATACTGTTTTTGTGAAACAAACCAGATTATAACAAACATTTGTTCTCAGTTGCAGTATTGGCACTGTTTTTGTCACTGACTAGTTTATTTTTAATCCCCACCCTTTCAGTCTTTGTATACTTCATAAAAATGAAAATTAATTATTAAAATTTCCGTATTATTTAAATGCATTTCAGTTTACAAAAACATGTGTGAGAATTGCATACAATAAGACATATCTCTTTGTAAAATGGGTGTATTGCTTTCCAGCGTGAGAAGGATTGATAGTAGATAACAATTACAATACAAAACATCAATGTTGCAATTGTTGCATATAATTTCAGTTGAACATAAACATATACTTTTTAGCATCAGAGAGAAAATCGCTCTCCATTGTCAAAGATAAATTTACCATTGTGTCAAAGTGCCTCAAGACAATTCACCCTTTCACTGTTAGGGTCCAATATATCCCCTCCTCCTAATCCAGAAATATTGAAGCATCTGTGAGAAAGACGAAGGCATATGTCTGGCTATCCTCTGCCTACCACGATAAAGCTGTGGGTAATCCAGGCCCTTACTTTACATGCTTGCTTTTAACAGTCACAAATACCTTCTGACACCAAAGAACAGGACTCTAATCTAGATGAAATAAAGTTCTTAAATCCTTAGAGATAAATGCAGATTTAGTTGCTAATTTCAAAATGCTGTCCTTCCCTTAAGGAACTGACCATTCCACAGGCACTTTACAGGATTGCACCCAAATGGCCCTTTCAGGAAATGATATGCAGTGAAGCCTAGCAAGAAGACTCAGTATCCAATATGACTTTGTTTAATCCAACGTGGTTTTTGGCACAATTTCATAGAGTCTCATCATTGCCTCATATTGAAAAACCTGCTAGAATCAGGAGAAATGTTCTTTAAAACGCAATGAATTACTTTTTTTTCTGTAAAAGTAAATTGATATTATCATCCTTTTAGTCAAAGAACAGTACCTTTTGAATTGCAGAGGCTGTGCCATTTGTCACCATGACGCAAAAGAGAAAGTCTGTAGTCATGTGGGTCATGAAACAGATCAGATAGGCGATTTTACTTCTTCTGCCCATTGATTCCCACTTGTCTCTTGAGGACGCTTTTTATTTTGGTTTAGATTTTTCCTGTTTGTTTGCTTGTTTGTTTGTTTTCTGTTTTGCTTTTTGTTAGTTTTGTTTTGTTTTTAAATGGAGCTTTCCTCTTCACTCCTGCTAAACATGTCTTTGTACGCTGCTGCTTTTCACTGTATGTCTTTTTGCTTTTCGGCATAACACAAATCCTCGTGACACCTGCTACCATGGAGGGAGTGCCCCTGTCCTAGGACAGTGCAGTGGGTCCTTGACAGGCTTCTGAGTGGTCAGTAGTGTGGAATTTACACAGTTGGATCTTACCAGTGTCTTGGCTATACCGTTTGTATTAGCTCTGATTTCCTGTTAAGGCTTTATGATCCCATTGGTTTTCCTTCAGGTATTTTTTTTTTTTTTTGCATAGATCAGAAAGTTTTGAATGTTATTTGAAATTATCTTTCCATTCAGATTTGATGAGTTCCCCTTACTTGGCACATTAGTTGCAGGTTAAGACAAAACTGACATGTGCTGAATGGTTCAGCTATATTGCAAGGCTCATACATCAGTTTGTATCTGTGAAAACACTTCTAAGAATCATCATCCCCACATTAATGTGATAGCTATAGGTAATGTGTGAAATTTACAGTTCTGTTCTACAAATATTTAGGTGTTTACAAAAAAAGTTAGCACAATTTTGAAATAAAGCAAATGCTCATAATTTGCTCCTCAGAGTTCCTGATAGAATTGTGGACAAATGAAATAAAGACAAATTTTTTTCCTGAACATAATATCTTTTTGCTCAGTACTTTGGTATACCATTCTTTTTAGAGGGAAATAATATTTCTGCCCTTTGTGTCAATGCTTTTTGCTTATGATTCTGTATAAAATGGCATATAATCAATTATGTATGCTCAGATTTTGTGATAGTATTAGTTGAATGTATTAGTTGTAATCTGAATAGTAAAAAGGGGAAAAGGAAAAAAGAAAGTTAATGATAGAAAATTTCATTTGTGTTTGTGATATCATCATTGTCTCAGGGAATATGGATGAATTTATATTTTTGGGGGTTAGTGTATTTTTAATCTGGACATTGCTCCTGGTGCCCAGAGAGACAAACAATAAGAAATAATTATTATGAAACCATGAAAATGAGCTAATGCTTATAGCTATCTGATGCTGATGTGTTAAAAATCAATTACAGAAATGTTATAATAAAAGGAAACTTTTTCTTGTATAGTTCTTGCTCTAGGCAGACTTTTAGTGAAGAGTAGATTTCCTTGTGATGCTAAGCCAGACTCCTACACTATATATAGGGAATTTTAGTTACAAATAGAGTTTCTAGTGCCTTGTTTCAAAATGCTTATTATTGCTGGGTTGATGTTAAATGGATTTTTAATTGACAGGGTGTGACATATTTAATCTAATGGAGAGAAATTACTTTGTGCTGACTGAAATGACTATCCAATTAGTCACTGGTATGTTTACAAGCCATCATAGCTGGAAATCATGGATACATTGTCTGTTTTATTAAATATGCAGTAGAGCAAATGAAAACCCAATCCAAATATATACATTTCATCTTCTTGCAAATAAATTAGAATCAAATTATCTTTTTATGTGGTATTTTTAGCGTGGCTAGGAAATTTCAAAGAATCATTCTGTGTTTGTACTACTGCCCTCGTGGTTGTGCTTTGGCTGGCTCCTCATGCTTGATTCGGACAGCAGAGGGAGCACAAGCTACCGGCAAACTCATTTTTTTTCTGTCCCTGGGCATCACTAAGAGCGATGCTATTAATTCTGGTGAATGCAGTAGTAAAACATGAAAACAAGTGCTGGGTTTTGCCCATTAAACAGATACGAAGGGCTCTGATTCCACCTTTCCAAACTGAATGTTAATAAAGTTGTCAATGTTGATTCTATTTTTGTGTACAGATGAACTTATATAAGGGATAGATCCCATCCAAGCAAAGCATGGTCTCACACTGACAAATTTAGATAAAACTAATTTTCTAATATAAAATAATATAGGTTTAGATGACAGTAATACTGACGATGCACCAGTTTGTAATTGACCTAGTACTTGCTTCAAAATTCTCACAAGGCATTTAATGGCAGAATTGATTGCAAAGTTCAGTTTTAGTGAGTTAGGAGAAACATTCATACAAGAAGAAGGAATGATTCTATTCTTTCAATTTTGTACCCAAAATGTAGACAAAGGCAGATTTTTTTTTATTATTATTACCATTGCCTTTCCATTTTCTCTATTATACAGCTGAACCATGTAAATTGCCAAATGTGTTTGCATCCTCTTGTTTCACTAAGACAAAAATGTTAAGCATGCTTAAGTTTCATTCTTACAACATTTATAAAGTTTTCACTGTCACCATGTTGGAATTAACAGCATAGCTAAGCTATATTAAGTCATACAAAGTGCCAAATTATACAAATTCTGGAGGGCTTCCTCTCCAATATATATTGCTTTCAGGCACATTTATCTGATTGAAAAAGACTACTACTTTTACGGTCTTGAGGATTTGAGATGCTTTTATCATCTACCTAAACCATTGACCTTGTTCTGCCTTCAGGGATTAGATGCAATAGGCCAAGTTGAAATTGATGTCTAGGGTGGGTCCTTGGGAGTTGGATCAAATCAGATGTTTACTGTGATGATGCATAAAACCATCCCTATGGATTGATTGCTATGCTTTGTCACTAACAATTACCTCAAAGTGTAGTTAAGTCAAAGAAAATGACACAAAAATTGTGCAGAAGGAGCAGCTCAGTATGATAGATTCTCAGTGGAAATATTTTAATGAAAACAGATTTATGAAATGACTGAATACAAATAAATGCAGTAATGTGAACTTAAAGAATGGGATAGGTTTCTAAAAGTCATACTTTATGGTGTATTCTTTATTTCCATTATCAAAGTGTTGTTATGCCTTCAATGTTATTCCCAGAACTAAACTTAAGTAGATGGATTAATAGGTGATTGGGTAAGGCATATAAGCTGCTAGTGTAATTAGTGCATTTAAACTCAGAATGGAGCAGATAAATTACTGATGAATGGAAAAAGTTGTTACTAATATGTGATGCATAGTTAATAGGTTTCTGTCATAAAGTTCACTGAAAGCTTGAAGTCAGAAATGGATTTTAGAGGCAAGTATACTCTTTGCAGATACAGCAAATGGCTTGGAATGTTTCTGACTCTAATTTTCTTTATCATCTCTCTACTAATAAAGAAATTACTCCTGAGTACAATAAAAAGTGTTTGCTCTAACAGATCTGCCAGCTGGCTATCACCTAGCTGGCATAACCCTTGCAGACCATTCTGAAATGAGTACTTTGCATGACCTATAAACACCCTCCTGAGAATGGCCCTAATGTAAAGACTTTTACACTGGGTCTAGCACTTCTGGAATGCTAGATGCATTCTTTTTTTGCACAGAACTTGTTTAGTGTCCTTTTCAATCAGCTAAGTCTGTGTAGATCAAAGACCCTAACCCATGTTGACTATTTTCTTAAGGCTGCTCAACTGTCCTTCAGAGAGCAACCAACTACTTTATTTTCAGAGTTAATTCTTCAAAAGACATTTTATTTTGCATGCAATGTGCTTACTTTGTGTAGAACTTGAAAATTTTGGATTTTTACATAATCCAGGAGGTGTTTATTAAAAATATCACACCTTTGTTCAGTTCCCATTACCTTAATACAGTGTTTAGTTGTGTGTTCCCTAGCTTGCTTCCTCTGATCAGTTAGCTGCAACCTTGTCTGTAACCTGGAATTGATTTCAAAGTCTAAATGGTTCCATAAGGGATGTGTTACCTTGCTACTGGCAGGTGCATTTCTCTGTCTTCCCCACAACTTAGAAAGACTGAAAAGATTTCAAACACAGTTGAGCTAGTGCAGTATAAGAGATGGCTACATGAGCTGAGTGTGCCCTTTCTTAGTCTATTATAAATACCCTGGCTTTTAACCTAGATGTAAAAAAAAGCATTAAAGGAGGATGCTTAGCTAATGCATTTTATCCAGGTTTATTGTGAATTTAAGGTACACATACTATGAACAGCCACAGTTTATTTATTGTGTTGTAATGGTAATGATTGACACCCTGAGAATTAAAATATATGTTAGCTCTAGTAATCAAGATGACATATGAATATGTAATTTTTCATTTTATTCTAGCCATATCTGAAGACAATATGAATTTCATCTGAAACAGCAAGGGATGGTACCCTTGTATGTTCATCACCATAAAACCAGGGTGATTCCTGCCACCCACACATGACATACTGCTCAGTTGAATGACAAGATTTTCTAGGATATTTTTTAATCAATAATATTATTTTGGTCATTTGGAAACTATGGATAGATTGTACTTGTGACTTTCTATGTTCTTGGTGGAAATTATTAACATTTATTAACACTTTTTTTTTTTTTAGCAACACAAAGTGTGACATACTCCTGCAGTCTTAATGCCACTCATACATAGCCTGTGATACTTCCTGAAATTTATGAAGAAATAGTTTAAAAGCCTTATGTATTGTTTTCCAAAAATATGTTGGCTTGCCTGCAGCCCAGAAAGTCTGTGCACTCTCAGGAACTTTTCATGAACAATTAAAAAACACTAACCTATTTGCCTGATAATTCCTTTGAAAAATCCTTTCATATTTGATTGATATTTCCTGTAAAATTACCTATATACACTGATAATTTGCATTACACTTAAATACTCCCTACTGCACAATAGGGTAGTATGGATAAGCTTTCAGGAAAGAGAGATAAGGACAAACTGTACATTTTTGCTGAAAAGTTGCATTTCATAGATAAAGTTACTGACTTATGAGTAGAGAAAAATGAAGTGTTCCTTTATTCTCTGAAGAGAGCTGTCAGTGCTTCAGTTTGGAGGAAAGTATTTTAAGGATGCTGTTAGACTTCCCAATTCTCCACCTAAAAGAAAACTTCTGCGTGCAGCAGTGCTTATGATTTTAGGGGGGAGTTGTAATCTCTGTTAGATATGTAACCACTGTATTTGTTTTAAGTCCAGCAGACAGTAAATTGAATCTTGTGCAGTCTGCTGTCAGAACACCCATTAAAGGAATATCTGATAGCAGCCAAGTCACGCAGTGTGCCTAAGTTAAATACTTGGGATTAATGATGGAGAAAGCTGCTGTGGGGAACAGTCCAAAGTTCTAGCAAAGTGGCAAAATGCTAACAGTGAGCAAATGGCCATGACAATACATTTCTCTAGTTTGGACCTCACTGAGCAGGACTGATATTCTAGACAAGGCTGATGAAGGAGGAAGCAGCAGTGACTGCTAAAAAAGCAATTTTCACCATCACTGGGAAGCCTGGCCTGAATTCCTACCAGAACAAAAAGTACACAGAGAGCATCATTAATCCTCTCTGGTGAGACTGGGCTGTGGCAAAGTAGATCTAAGCTGGTAAACAAAACCTACATTTTTCCAGAAAAAAACAGTGCAGATAGCAAAGGACAAATGGATAAAAACAGCTGTGATAGGACACAAACATTTCATTATGACCTTTCCTACTTTTTTTTTTTCTAAGTAGTTCAGCATCTTCACTATTTCTTGGCTATGCTCCCTTTATTGTGTCTTTCTGCTGTTTTCTCTGCAAATAAGGCACTTTTCTGCATCAACTCTTAGCTTTTTATTTTCTCCTTTTTGGACTTATATTCTCAGAGCTGAATAGGCATATTTGATAGGTTTTATTTCATCTTTTAATGTAGGCCAAAAGCAGTCCTTTCTTTAGCTATAAGTGTATTTGTTTTATCTAAAGAAGTCATAATCTATACTATGATTATGAGATATCTTCTTAAGGTTTTATGTGCACAGTGATTAGTTTTGAAGCACACTGTATGAGAGGACAACACTGACTTGTAAAAAAATTTGCATCATACTTCAAAAGTTTGAATATATTGTAATCAGTGAAAATGTGTTCCAGGCAGCTTTTTGTCTTAGGTTAGATGTATTTGTTTTAAAACCAGTTAAAATAAGCTTTTGCATGATTTATTTGCCAAATTTCTTTGTATCTAATGCATTCTTAGGTAAACTGAGATTAAATGTTTTAATGAAAGGTGTAACCTGATCCCTTTTAAGGGCTGATTAGAGATTTCTATCTCAGAGAAGATCATAATTATTTCGATTCATGAAATCTAAGTAGTTCATAGAATCACAGAATGTTTGGAATTGGAAAGGACCTCTAAAAATCTTGTAGTCCAACCTCCCTGCTAAAGCAGGCTCACCTGGAACAGGTTGCACAGGATTACATCCAGGTAGGTTTTGAATATCTCCAGTGTAGGAGATATTCCACAGCCTCTCTGGGCTCTGCCACCCTTGCAGTAAAGAATAGATTTAAGGGACTCTTTTCCATTTGCATTTGAACTTACCAACTTTGAAGTTATTAATGACCATTTTTTGCCATGGTAATTAGAAACTTCTTATGTTCTGCCATTTTAGACATCTTATATATTCTCTTTTGAATCTTTCATTCTCATTCTTCTCCCATTGTAGTATTCCACAGAATCTTCATTGTTACTTTGTATGAACTTTGTTATAAGAGACATCAGTAGCTCCTGGAGTTTTAAAAAGCTTTGTCTTACATATTTTCTGTCTTGTGGATCTTTTTTCCTGAATTCCTTAGCTTCTTTTCCAGTATTTCTGATTGGGTAATTTGAAAACATTTTCATTGGACTTTCGCGCACACGGTGGCTGCCTGTCTATTTGTTGCAAATCAATAGCCACCTTTCATCCTTTTCTTTACCGTTTAACAGTTCAGATGAATGTTCCTGTTTGGGGAAAAAAAAAAAAAAAGGCTTTTCAAGGCTTTTCATTATCACTTCTAATTGCCTACTTACCTATTGCACTGTTACAGCACTACATTAGCTGGAGGCTTCAGTATTAGCCTGTACACTTGAGATTTTGCTAAAGAACACACTTAGGCCTTTGCAAAACAGATATCTTTCTTAGTTAACATAAATCAACTTAGTAATTATTTGTTTATTTCTTTCTTTCACCTCTGTTTCTTCAAAGGCATGTAAGTAACTAGAAATGGCTAGAAATAAAATGCAAGTGTCATTTTACTGTTTAAGTATCTTCATTATAAGAAAGAACCTCCACTCCTTGATCTGGCTCCGTACAATTACACTTATGTTCTTTTGCTCTACCCATTCTGTAGATAAATAGAATATTACTAGCTTTTCAGAGGTGTCAGCATAACATATTCATAAGAAATAAATAGGTTTAAAGCTTTTAAATTAGCAGACTAACATCCTTAAAGCCTGCGGAGCAGCATTCAAGTTGTATGGCAGTTTAGCTGGCTTTTATGAAGACTTTTCCGTAATTTAATTTATTCTGTCCTTTTTTTAACAAACTCTTTAATTTGCTGTATTTATATAGGTGTGTAAATATATACAAATATATATAAAATTTTTCATTTTACTTCTCCCTTCCCCAATTATTTTCTGCTTAAATAGTGATAGAGCATATAATGTTCATATTGATCTCTTATTTTTTATAATTATAGGTCTAAATCTAGCTTCAAAACTAGCAGAATAAACTGCAGGTAAAAAGTCCTTGTTTTAAGCATGCACAATGCCAATAATTAGTATACTGCAATAATTACTACAGTAGTAGACACATAACTTGGCAGATTTATGTTCCAATTTTATATACTTGTAATCTGTTGCATTTTTAAAGCATTTTCTTCTTTTTCTGTCGAATATTATTGAAGTATTATCATGAAATACAAAACCAATTGTTTCAGTTTTTATTTTCAATCCTCATATGTTTTAGGACTGATAAAGCTCACATTTTTAAAAATTAAGTAAGACCAAAGAATGTAGAGAAGGGCTGCAGAAGAGCCAGAGCCAGTGCCTCACAGCAAAAGATTTAAAGGACTCAAGTGGTTTAGCTTACCAAAAAGAGGTTACTTGAATACAGTGCCTAAGTACATTTATGGGGAGAAAATAGCAAACACTAAGAATCTTTAGTGTAGTAGAAAAGTTATAAGAACCAAGGGTTGTGATTTTGAAGTAAGATTACTTCAAATACTTCAAGCATCCCAATTCTTATCCTTCCCTCCCCATTCCCATCTCGTCCTATCCCTCCCCATTCCCTCCCCATTCCCTCCCCTCCCCTCCCCATTCCCTCCCCATTCCCTTCCCTTCCCTCCCCATTCCCTCCCCATTCCATTCCCTCCCCATTCCCTTCCCTTCCCTTCTCTTCCCTTCCCTTCCCTTCCCTCCCCATTCCCTT
>JAWWLZ010000001.1:97768145-97848468 GCA_035041345.1 Poliocrania exsul | reverse complement strand
CCTTCCCCTTCCCTTTTTTTTCTTATAATTAAGGGCAATTCAGTCTTGTAACAAAATCCTAATGGAAGTGAAAGGTTATTACTCATATCCGCAAAATATCCATCTATGGTGTACATTAGTGTGATGCAAGACATTGTACTCACAGGGTTTCATAATATAAAATATAATAGTAGATACTTTATGTTGCTTTAGATTTTTTTTAGAACATAAAATGCATGTTATCTTTCTTTTACACTTCTTTTGACAGTTAAACTCTTCCTCAAGTCCATTTTTTTCTGTTTTGACACTTTTGAGATTGAATCTCTTTCTTGACACCTTTCTTGGAATGCAAGTAAACTTCACTGTACTCAGTTCTCACTGGATTTCTTATGAAATCTTGGGTTGCTTTGTTTTTGGGTTTTTTTTGTTTGTTTGTTTGAATGTTAATACTAAATATATAAGACTTTCTTTCCTGTCAATTTTTATTGTTCAAGTTTTGTGCTTTACTCCAAAGCAATACATATATTTCATGCATTTGAAGTGTATGCAGCACATGCCTGGGAAAGGAACAGAAGGTGACCAAGGGCTTATGGGTCAGTATTAAAAGGATGACAGGGACAGGTGAAGTTATAGTGGGGCTCTGCTACATTCCAGCCAGCTAGGAAGATCAAGCAGAGGAGCCTCTTTACAGACAGAGAAGAGCAGCTTCACATTCAAAAGCCCTGGTCCCCACTGTGGACTTCAACTACTACCCTGGTATCAGCTGGAGTGACAGCACAGCAAAGCACACTCAGTCCTGGAAGTTCCTGGAAATGTGATCCTGATGATTTCCTTCTCCAAGTGATAGAGGAGCTAATGAGCAGAGATGCAATGCTCTTCCTTGTTTTCACCGTCAAGGATGTGCTGGTGGGGAATGTGAAGCCCGAGGGCAGCATTGGCTGCAGTGACCATGAAATGGTGGAGTTCAAGATCCTTAGGGCAACAAGGAGGGAATAGAGCGAGCATACTGCCCTGGACTTCAAGAGAAGATTTGGCCTCTTCAGGGATCTGCTTTGTAGAGTAACATAGGTTAAAGCCCTGGAGGGAAGGTGGTTAATACTGAAGCATCACCTCCTCCAAACTCAGTAACAATGCATCTCCAAAAGGAGGAAATCAGGTTGTATTAATAGTATAATTTCTTTACTGCCAACAGCTCTTTTGTGAACCACAAATGGTAAGTGCTGTGAGCACTGTGTATAAAAATAAAAAGATAAACTCAAATGAAAATAATGAAAATATTTTAATAATTTAAAACTAGCTTTTAACTTGGTTCTGTGGATTCCCCATATCTTAATTTGTTTATATTAAAAGATTAAATCACTAAGAACAGAGAAAAGTCTGTTCTACCTTCCATTTTCTGCCCTCTCAGGTATTTAGTATTATGAGAGCTCCTGCATAGTAATACTAAATAATAGTCATTTGAGTACAAAAAAAAAAAAAAAAAAAAAAAAAAAAAAAAAAAAAAAAAAAAAATCACCCTGTTTTGTAGACATTTGTATATTTGGTCTCCTATGCAATCTCTCTGACTCCTTGCCTTTCACAGTGTTTCCAGATCTTTCCATGTTGTGTGTGACAAGTCAAGGCAGCAAGAGATGTTTTCATTTTTAGTAGTCCTGACTTACACACTAGCTAGGCTGGACTGGTTAATATGGTCATGCTTGTTGGGCTGCCAATTATTGCTGTTGGGAAGGTAGAGTTCCTGACTCGATCCTTGCTTTTCTCAGAGGCAACATTAGTTGCTTGATGGAAGAGTTGTTATTTGTAAAGAATAACATATGTACTCTAGTGTAAAAGAACACCAGGAAATGTCAATATGCATGTAATACAAGGCAGTATAGGTTACCACTGTAAACTGAGAGCAGCAGAACTCTCATGGTAACTAAATTACTCTTTGACTGTGATGTGAGAACAAAACTATCACATGACTAACAACATTAGATACAGAACAGAGCTGAAAGGACTCTTGTTTTCTCTTTTACAGCCATAATTAAAGCAGAAGAGTAAACTCATTTAATGATGAAATTAGAATAAGAAAATACTTCTTGACTTTCTGTATGAGACTTCTACTGTGATCTATGGATAAATCCTTCTTAAATGTTGAACTGAAAGTTTATTTACTATTACCTATTTTGATACAAAGGTGTGACACAACTAGTGTTTTCTTATTATTTTGTTTTTCTTGACCAAAATGAACACAACAATAGTTCCAATGATTTAAGTATTTGTCAGACACTTTGGAAAATTCGTTTTAGCTATGTTGCATTTCCAGACATAGTTCTTTTTGTCGCAAGTAGTCAGTATGAAAAGAAACGTAATAAACAAAACCATTATGGGGATACCAGCTTCCTTCAAGGCTTATGAAGATGGCAACTTTGTATAAATATTCAGCTTGAATGTTGCAGGTATTTCCACAGAAAGGAATGCTAGTGAAAGTTGGATGAAGAGTAACACTGGTTTTATGAGAGCATATATTTGTGTCCTTTGTGCCTATATGGCAGCCTTCCCTGCAGTTTAATTGTGTCTTTCTAACTGGCTGTACAATTTGACTTCCCTTTCTTATCCAAGAATATATATCAGAAAGTCTGAGATTTTCTCAGACTCCTCAACATTAGAAACGTGAGACCCTGCATGAAGCCTGCACATGAGTCAGCTGTGTTGGAAAGCCTCATGACAGCAGACATGGTCACTGTAGGTGTGGGTGTGTAGCTCAGAGCAAGAGCCAGTGGAAGTGCATCCCATGTGTGACCTTTCACCACAGACCTCCTTGCAGGTGGATTTCCTAAGCACAGCTCAGTGCCAGTGGTGAGGGAGGTTCTAATTACAGTAAGAGATTGTGAGGGCAGGATGACTGTTACTGAGAAATACCAAAAGAGCAGCATGACATTTGGGGCTTCACTGCTCTGAAAGTGTCTGAAAATAATACAGATAGATAAATAATGGGTATGTTTACTATGAGGAATAAGAACAGAATGGTACAGATGAGATGGATTCAAATTCTTTAACATATTTTGGTGGGGCATTTTCAGTCATTTTTTACTACTTTAGCTGAGTTTTCTAAAACTGTATATATATTATATTTTTGGATGTATTTTATGTTTATCTATTTGTGTATATATATATGTATTTATCTTTGAAGAGTTTTCTAGTGAAAGGCTACCTAAATTAGAGTTTGTCAATTTTCATTTGGAGTTCGAAATTGTAGTACAAACTTAAGTCTCTGAACTACATTTCTCTAGGACTAAATTTTTGTAAGAATGTGGCTTGTTTTGCAAGGTAAAAACACTCTGCTTTAATTTGGATTTTTCTTGTTCACTATAATTAGAAAGAATAATTAAAATAATATTTAAATAAATAAACCACAGGATAGCTCAATTTCTTGTAAGTAATAATAATTACTTTGACAGTATTGGAGAGTCATTAGAAACAGATTACTCTGTATGCAGGTATTCTTTTAAACTAATGCTACATTTGCCTCACTTGTACCTGACAAAGAAAGCCTGTATTGTTTCATTAAATTGTAAAAAATTAGTACATTTGTAAAGCTGAAATAAAAAGAAATCCTTCTGCTGCAGGTTTGTTTGGGGTTTTTTTGGGTTTTTTTTTTTTGTTTTTTTACCCTGAGTAACAGTTGCTCTTTGATAGTTCGAGATTACCTGTAAATGCTCAAAGAAGATGCCATTATAACGAAAAGGATCTATTTGTTAATTGGAGTATTTAAATTTCCTCATTTTCTTTAAAGAGACTGTACCCAAACCACATGTTCTTTCCATTCATCAGACCTAATTAGGTCAAGCAGGAAGAATGTAATACAGTTTTTCTGCCTCTAGTCACTAATAAGCCCATTTGGTTCTAGCTGAGGGATCTGTGCATGCTGCTACTTCCTCATTGCAGAGAACCTCTTAGGGACCCATAGAAGCCGTTTCATCTTTCCCCTTATTGGAAACCTGTGTATTGCCTAGATTATGTATTTATTAATGCAAGCTGTGTTCTACAAGAATGTTAGTCTACTGAAAGCTAATTTGTATTTTAGTATTATGAGTATTGTTTTTCGGTTTTCTGTCTAGTCAAGTTCTGTACAACTTGGTATGTAATACGTAGGCTTGGTTGCTTTTCTTTTAAGTAAGTGGCTGGACAGCCAAATCTGTTTACAAGAGAATTGTAGATACAAGTTTTAGAACTAAACTACTTAGTGAGGGCTCATAAATCCTGCCTGTCACTTGTAGTATACATTGCTCCCTGGACAGGCATATTCTTTCTGGTGTCCATTGAGACTCTTTTTTTTTTTTCCCCTTTATTTTTAGGGGCCTAACTAGGTTAGGCTTAGTTCTTTTTTATATTTCCAGTGTTGCACAGTAAATATTTACATCTGTGAATAATTCCATCAATTTCAGGCTATTCTCCTAGTAGTTTAACATGTAGAATGTGCAAAGATAGAAGAAATCTCACTTTGAGTTCAATTAGAAGTTAAACTACTTTCAAAAGAATGACTCACTGACCTGTGTAGAAAAAAACCTATGGCATAGGGATGTGAAATCTGGAGCCTGGACTTGGAGCTATCCCTAGTTGTCATGTTTCTTCCCATGAAATTATTATTTTACAGATTTCCAGTTGATTTGAATGAGTGCTTTATGCCCTCATGCTTTGTTTTCTGACTTTTGTTGCTCTGACTCTTCATAATGTCTTTAAATATAGTATAAATTATGAAAACATTCCCTATGACTACTTCTCTGAAGTTTGCTCAAATGATTCCCTTTCTTGTTCCTTTAGTGTTTCTGGTAGGTAACCCACATAGGTGATTGAGGGAAGCCAGTTTATGTAATCTTCTTGGATTGCAGTAAAGCTTTCAATAGTGTCTCTCACAGGATCCTTGTAGACAAACTGTCCAGCACACACCTGGATAAACACGTGGTGGGTAAGCAACTGGCTTATGGGTCAAGCACAGAGTGCAAGAGTGAATGGGGTAACATCAGACTGGTTGACCTGTCACTAGTGGGCTTCCACAGGGTTCCATTTTGGATGCTGTGCTCTTCAACATCTTCATAAGTGACCTGGACACAGGACTGGAAGAGATACTAAGCAAATTTGCAGATGACACAAAATTGGGAGGAGTTGTTGACTCCCTCAAAGGCCCGGAGACCCTGCGGAGAGGCCTTGACAAATGAGAGGATGGGCAATCCTCAACCATATGAAGTTCAACAAGGGAAAATTCTGCCATGGGGTAGTCCTGGATCTTCATAGAGACTGGGGAATGAGATGCTGGAAAGCAGTGCCATGGAAAGGGACCTGAGGGTTCTGGTTGATGGCAAGTTGAACATGAGTCAGCAGTGCCCTGGCAGCCAAGAGGGCCAACTGTGTTCTGGGGGGCATCAAGCAAAGCATCACCAGCCGGTTGAGGGCGGGGGGGGTTGTCTTGCTCTGCTGTGCACTGGGGTGGCCTCATCTTGAATATTGTGTGCAGTTTTGGGCACAATATAAGAAGGATATTAAGCCATGAGAGGGTGTCCGAGGAGGGCAGCAAAGATGGTGAAGGTTCTTGAGGGGAAGCCATGCAAGGAGTGGCTAAGGTCACTTGGTCTATTCAGCCTGGAGAAGAGGAGACTGAAGGGAGACCTCATTGCAGTTACAACTTCCTTGTGAAGGTAAGAGGAGGGGCAGACACTGATCTCTTCTCTGTGGTGACCAGTGACAGGACCCGAGGGAATGGCGTGAAAGTTGTGTCAGGGGTGGTTTAGGTTGGATATTAGAAAAAGGTTCTTCACCCAGAGAGTGGGTGGTTGGACTCTAGAAGAGGCTTCCCAGGGCAGTGGTCACAGCATCAAGCCTGACAGAATTCAAGAAGCATTTGAACAATACTCTCAGGCACACAGTGTGACTCTTGGGGATGGTCCTGTGCAGGGATGGGAGTTGGACTCAAAGATCCTTGTAGGTCCTTTCCAGCTTGACATATTCTGATTCTGTGGTTTCCTGCTCAATTCCTGCCCTCCAGGCAATGAAACTACTTTATACGATATCAGATGTAGCCTGGTTATTCAATTGTGTGTGCTGCTACTTTGATTAAGTTGCCCAAGACTATCAAAAGTAAACTTGACAGCAACTTTTGGGCCATAGCCATCATACTGTTTCCAGAATGCATTCCCAAGAGAACCAGATAGAAGCTTACGGATTGCATTGTGTTCTGAGGCAACTAGGGAAAAAAAGAAGCTAGTGAAGAACAAGCATTTTTTCCTTTGTGCATGACATCAAGGAATAACAAAGGTCTTACTGAAGGTTTCATGGAGACATGGTTCTTTTTTTTTTTTTATTGCCTGAACTGTTAATTAAGCTCCTGTTAGTCTGACACAGTGTTGGCTTTCTACAAATTCTTTTCCAGTCATGTATGACAACTTTGGAAAGGTACTTTAATGCTGGAACTGTGAAGGCTTTCTTATATGAACTTGTCATGGAATTGGGACCTTGTTCTATTATTAAAGAAGCTTCTTCAGAATTCAGTTCCTAGAAAATAATTTCTGTTTATGTATAGATATCCCATTTCTTTGGATGGACTACCAGAAGCAATAAGTTAGCACACATTAAACTCATGCTTTCCTTTGTATCATTTCCAGGTTTACATTTGGAGCATATGAATAAGCAATTGAACTATCAAACCCTATATACATACTTATGGTTTGCCAATCCAGCAGTATTTTTAGAATAAATATGACAGTCATCCCAACAGGTCTTGCAGCAAAGCTTACATTATGTTTTATTTTACTGACGATAAATAAAGGATTCAATAACCTGTTTGCCTCTCTGCTACCTCTTGACCATTTTTTAACTTTGAGGATCCACAAGCACACAGTTATGTACACATACAATAGAACACATTTCAGGAAAGAGCAGATACTAAATTTAATGAGGGTTGATGAGGCAAGATTTTATTTTACTAAATTTGTCATTTTCTAGTTCATTTTTCCTAAGCTGCTGGAGGCTTTTTCCTCAATACTGTCTTATTTCAGCAGATGGATACAACGAAATAGTCATCATCTCACTCCATCTACACAAAATAATAATGGTATTTTATGTGGAAACAGACATGTTGTTTCATAATGTGAATGTATGTAATCTGCCCCTATGCTAAATCAGAAGTTCTTTTTGCTGCCTATATGAAGACACATTTCTACAAGTGCAATAAGCAGTAAGATTGTCATGTTTTAAAACGGGACTTCAGTGTTTCAGCAGTGGAAATAGTGACAATGTAATGATTTGGGGTAAATTGTAGTGAAAAGAGTATATCTACAGCATTCAATATAGTAAACTGTGTTGCGCAAAAAAACATGTTGTGGGGTCAAAACTCTGTGAGACTGGAACTTTTAAAGGTATCATTACATTCCACATGGCTCTGCTCAACTATTGAGGTACTTCATTTTCAATTTTAGTTAAATTTGTCTTTGTGGGTAGTTTGGTAGTTTGCAAATATGTGAATGTGACTATAACCATATATCTGTGAATCTGGGTATCAGTAACAAAAATATGAGATAGATATATCTATATATATATATAGATATCTAACTACTCAGATTTTTTTTTTTTTTTTTTTAATGCCAGGGTGCATCATTTTGCCAATGACTTCTCCTGTGTGTGACAAACTGCTTAAGTTTCCATTCTGCTTATTCCTTAATAGCAGAACCCTGATTACTTTAACCTAGCTTGTTATGTCATGAATCTTTGCTGCTTGGGTGCAGGAAGAACTTGCTTTTCACTAAGGTGGTAGAAAATTCCAGAACAGATTGTCTTACTGATTATAAGGAAATGCAGATATTTTAGCATAAGCCTTGGAGCAAGTTCATCCATAAATCTAAACTCTTCCTTTAAAGTCTTTACACAATTTACAAAGGAAGCATTTTTCAGTTTACTTAATGTTTATGGGGGTTCTGACCAGATTCTGAGTTGCTTAGAAACATTCTTGTATTAGAAAAGAATGAGTCTTTGCTGGATGCAATGATATGAATATTTATTTATAGCTAGATTTTGCCTTTAGGCAAAACCTTGAGTGAAAGCTAATTCATAATTAGCATTGTCCCAGAAGGAGCCTTGGAAGGTATAGTGCCTTAGGGACAATCTTCAAGCTCACTCCCCTTTTTCTTGCCTTCTTCCTTCAGAGATTTAGCTATTTTAACACAGCATCTAAAGATTGTATTCTCCATGTAAGCCTACGCATATTAATTCAATTACTCTGCCTGCACTGCTGTATTTACAGTGTCATTTAAGATGTAATCCTTTATTGTTATTCCACTTTCAGTAAAACTGACTACAAATTGACCTGATTTCAGAATTATGTGTCTGATACATATATAGACTTCTCTGAAGTACTACAATGAAGATGCCATTCCAGAAATGTGTTTGTCTTTCTTCTGTCAATCAGAGTTAGTCACTTTGACTCTATTTTGATCTGATTCCAAGCACTTCATTAATTTTATTTTACTGTAGGGGGATTTGATTTGACTTGCCATTAGAGGTGAAGGTCTATGAAGACCATGAAGAGAAATGAGATTAAATATTTCTTTTACAATTTGGAGTCACATATTTTTGAGAAAAAGTCGTATTGAGTGTCTTTAGATTTGTCATTGGCATCTGCTCCTTTATCTATTATGACTCCTGCTTCCTGATGACATAATACCACTCCATTCTGAGTTTGAATTAGTGTTTATCTTTCTCCAGTAAACTCTTAATTCTTCATTCTCTGCCAATCACTTCTCACCTGCTTAAGTATTTTAGATAAGTGGATACATCCTTTTCATTTTGCAGCTGTGCCAGCAAAGAAAGTCACTGCTTGTCACCCGCCAAGATAGCAATTGCTGCCTTTGCTTGTGAAGCTAGTCAGATGATTGTCTTCTAACCTATTTCAGTCAGAGTGTTTGAGCTTAATCAGTTTAAAGAGTCCTTCTTTGTTAACTTGACACATTTCTGTCTGAGATGAGCTCTGGAGAAATCACATGTGCAGTTGAATTAGCTTCTAGCAAGAAGACAGTAATAAGCAGATGACAGAAAGGGTGGGATTTAGTCAAGAAGTGGTAAATGCTTTCATGACTCTTAAGTGCCAGTGAAAGAGGATGCATATTCACATCTAAATTGAGGACTAGCCTTAAAAAAATATTTAATTTACAATCAGTTTTTCAACTGAAAGTGATATTATCTGTTTTGTGTATATGTGTGTTTGAGCAAGATATGATCAAGGTATGCAAGTTGGAGAGCAGAGAGAAAAATCAGCAGGACTCTATATCCTCTGTATAGAGCTTTTGTAAAGATAGGCAGAATAGAAGAAACATTAACCGAACATTAAAAAAAAAAAAAAAGTGAAAATTGAGTGTTCAGTAGATTTGACATAATTTGACAGCAGAAAATGCAAGATCATATTGGCATGTGACATCAGTCTCCTTGGTTTTTTGCATCCTACACTATTGGCTATTTCTCCATTTCAACTTGAATATTAAGGCGTATGGGATTAATAAAAAAATTAGTGTTTTTCTGAATATACTGTTCATCTTTCCTATGTTTAAGCATTCAGAAAAAAAGAGTGCTTCCCAAGGGATAGTGTGAATTAATAATGTGGGAAATAAACTTTCTGTAGACTATGCCAAGGAAAAGCTACAACTGTGCATTCAAATATCTGTCATAATTTCAGATTGAAGATATTTGTAAAAATTGCCCGTAGCTAAATCCTGATGCTTCTGCTCAAGCACTAGGGACTGGCATTAAGGCTAGATTAAGGGGGGGAAAAAAAAAAAAAAGGAAGGAATAAGGTGAGACAAAGATTAGGCTTATTTGGTTTTAGACTTAAGCAATTAGGCAAATGATTACAGTTGGTGGACAATATTTGGCTCTAATCACAGTTGATGTTGCTGTCCCAGCTATCTGGATGCCCTGCTGGTCACCAACTATGCCATCAAACACAGTTTAGCTGCTACAGACTCCAGTATATGCATTGGAGGCACTGGGGAAGATACTGTTTTGATACCTTCAGCAGCTGCTGTTGGATGGAAATAGTTCACCTAGAGCTGAAGCCTGGTTTGGTAGTGCAAGAGCACTACATCCATGACATACACGAAAAGCTTACCCATAAGCTGCAAGTTCTATTTAACATGTTGCATGGGGAAAAAAAAAAAAAAAAAAGAAACTGACTGAACAGATAGATGTATTTTATCTTTAACATGCTTATAGTGAGAGTGATGCATCTGGCATTTCTCCCCTGATTTACTTGCTCCTAAGTTTACTATATAATATATTCGTGTGGGTGGCTTTTCATATCATCAACAGACCAAGCCAATCTGCATGTTCTATATGTTTCCTTTATATATTTAGGATATATTTTAGTTCTGTTTTTCTTCCTGCTTTTTCTTAAACCAAGATAATTTCTATTCATGAATAAGAATAGAAATACAGTAATTTTAATTAACACAACCAGACCTCTCTTGGCCATGGTGATCATGTAGGCAAGCTGAAAAAGTGCTGACTGAATGCGATGTGTGCATTGCATTGCGACGGGTTACATCACTAGTCGTAACATGATGTAACCCAACGCAGCATGATGTAAGCGTCGTGATACATTGGAGATAAAAAGAAACATCAGCATTCTCTTCTATCCCTCTGCCCATTTCCAGAAATGTGCTGTCATTCATCATCTAGTAGTTAATAAACAATCCCTCTTGTGAGTATGTGAATGATCATGGCTTATTCTTATTCTTACTCTTACTCTCATCTTTTTTGTTACTTATAATAATAGTCTCTCTAATTATGGGCAATACAGACTCAATCCTTGAAACAAGCTAGATTTTTCTATGTACATCTAAGTACAGTTTCTCTCTCTAATTTTATCATAGATTTCTGATGAAAATTAAAAAAAAAATCATGCTGTGTTTAAAAATGTTTCACAGGTCGGAAGGGTACAAATAATTTATTTCAATTTTATAACTATGTAGCTAAATCCACAGGGTTGAAATACTTTTGATTTATATTGACAGTTGCATTTGGGAAGCAGTGCAGGCTCAAAGCTTTTTTAAAAAAATTATTTCTGTTGCAACTCGATGCATTTTTGCAATGCCACTGCAGCTCTGAATCAGTTCAGCCTGTCTTCTTTGCAGATGTTAGGGTGATTTGCTTTGTGCTTCTATTGCCATTGCTACTTTCAGGACAGATCTTTGTATATTCCTTTTATTACTATGTCCATTCTGAAACTAAGTTAGCAGACACATATCCTCAAATTTCAATTAGCCATAGAAACTAAGATGCACTTCCTTTGTGTACTCATGTATTGTGTGATTGGCTTTTATGTTTTGAGAAACTATTTTAAGAAAATTAGGAAGAACACATAATGTTTTAAAGGTGAACAGAGATCCACAATTTGTCCTGTAACTAATAAGTATTTCTTTTATGCTCATAAAGATAGAAGAAAGTATGATCTAATGGTACACTAAATTTTAAAGGTGGAATAATATAAAAAAAAAAACCAACAGCAAAAAACCCTTTTGGAACCTTAATTCCACGATTCATGTGAGAACTAGGGACAGTACAAAGTCCTTCTTTGATCCTAATACCAATTTAGCACCTGCTTTTCATTTCTCTGCTGTCAAAGGTTGATTTTCTCCATAATACCATTAAAAACTGAAGTTAAAAGCGTTTTAGGGCCATACAAAAAAATTTATCCTCTTCCTTTCTTTCAATCTGGCAATTTTTATGCATAAGAGTAATGAATCCTGATGGTGCAAGAGACTTCTGTGTGAACTTCACTGTGATTTTCTTCACATAGAATTTTGTGATTGATCTGTGCCATGAAACACACAATTCAATCTCTGCCCCATAACCTTTATTCGTGATATAAATCAGTCCCATTTTTCTCAAAAAAATCAGACATAACTGTTTTGCCTTTTGCTGAGTTGGTGTCAGCTACATGGAGTAACATGCTTAAATCCTGATACAAAATGCTAATAAATGTTTGGTATTTATTTGCATTATGACTTCATGAGTTTTTTAAGCATTTATCATTACTGAACTGTTGAAAATTGATAGCTTTTAAATATATTCAATTCTTTAGAGGAATTCAGCACACTATTTTCACAGAAATGTGAATGGTATTCATGTTATTTTTCTGTTCTCTGGTTGTATCCAGCATTCTAACTAAATCTCTTCACATACAAAACCATTTTTGTCTTCCAACAATGTAGAGTACTGATGGAAGACTCTATTTCTGCTATATTCTGTGGGGAAATCAAACTGGATGTGAATGTATCATTCCTGATAAGACCTGCCACACCTGGTTATTATACATTAATGTACAGAATTACTATATTTTTAGAATTACTTCATGCTATGCTTTGATATTGTGAGTGTTGCATTTGGCAATTTTTTAAGATTCACATTGCCAAGACTAGAGTAATGCCCAAGCCTTTTTCTTTGGAGCTTCTGGATAACTTGGAATCTATCCACCATGTATCTGGCTCAAGTTATTGCTTCCACTGTGCATGACTGTTCAACACACTACTTTATAGAGGTACTTCCAGCTCTTATTTTTTATTCAGAGAGAGAAAAAGAGAAAGAAGTACACTTTGTTTGAAATTTATCTCTAACCTGAGGCAGACATTGTTTATCTCCATTGACTGCAGAGTGAATAGCTTGTATTTAGCCATTTTTGTGACTTAAGTTAAAAAACTTAGCTCCTTAACTGTCATCCATCATTTATCTAGCTTTATAAACTCTCTTTGAAGATACTCGTATTCTCTCTGGCCTTGGCTCATGTACTTTCTGTTACTGGAAAACTGTACAATATCATAATTCATTCTTTTTTTCCAGATCATTAAGAGAATGTTAAACAGCATCATATTAATATAGTGAATATTTCACTAGACCATTAATCTTTTGCTACATTGAAAATTGACCTCTGGTTACAATTTAACATACTCTGTGTAGCTTGTTTTTAATCCATGACATGACTTCATCTCTTTAGCTGTGAATAATTATCTTCTCTATATCTCACAGAAAAAGGTTTCTCAAAGGTTTTTTTGAAAACTCAAATAGTTTTATCAACAAGTTTCCTTAATCAGGATTTCTAGGAGATCAAAGAGTGATTCTTGTTCTTTAAAGACATCTGTGGCTTATTTTCTATATATATAAATGCTTTATGATGCTTGTAACTGAACTTTTTCTTAGGCTATAGTAACTTTTTTTTTCTCTATCTTAATATGCATATTATCTGTTCCTATGAATCTGTTACAGTAACTTATTTTGATTAGACACTGAAGCATTTAACTGGAAGATCAATAATTTTATTCTTAACCCCTTTTTGAGTATAAAATACTGGTTTATAATTAATGAATCTAAGGATATAGGTGCTAGTGATTATTGTCCTGACAGTTCAGTTCATCAAAATATGGCTGCTTTTAACTCTGTGTTACACATTGTGTTTCCTGAGAACCCTAAGAGAAATGCATCTTATCTTGTGGCTTCTTGCAAAAATAATACTAGAGAAGGAAAAGTGAGATTAAGAAGAGTGAAATCAGAAAAACTGAAATAGCATTCAGTTATTACCAAATGTTGAAGAGAGCATGAGATTTAATTAATTTTGATATTCTGGGGTGGTGTTGAGTTTTAACACCAGCCAGTAACTAAGCACCACACAGCTGCTCACTTACTCCTTCCCCAGTGGGTTGGAAGATTGTATTGGATCAGAAGGGTAAGAGTGGAAAAACTTGTGAGCTGAGATAAAAACAGTATAATATATAAAGCAAAAACTGTGTGCACAAGCAAAGCAAAACAAGGAATTCATTCACCACTTCCCATGGGCAGGCAGTTGTTCAGCCATTTCCAGGAAAGCAGGGATCTATCACAACTTTGGAAGACAGATGTCTCCACTCTGTATGAACCCCGTTCCTCTTTCATGCCCTGCTTTATATGCTGAGCATGATGCCATGTGATGTGGGATGTCCCTTGAGTCAATTGGGGATCAGCTATCCTGGCTGTGTCCCCTCCCAACTCCTTGTGCAACCCCAGCCTTGCTCACTGCTGGGGTGGGGTGAGAGGCAGAAAGGCCTTGGCTTTGTGCAAGCCCAGCTCAGCAGTAACCAAAACACGCCTGTGTTACCAACACTCTTTCTAGCACAAATCCAAAACATAACCCATACTAGCTACTGTGAAGAAAATTATCCGTACTCCAGCCAAAACCAGCAGAGGTAGTATATTATCGGTATTTTAGCATGGCCCTAGAGTTAAGTTAAATGACAAATTAGAACATAATGAAATAAAAAAAATACAAGGAAAAACAAGGATCAAAGTTGTGTAAGGAGGGAGTAAAAAAATAACTTTAGAAAGATAACCAGTGTGAAGAAAAAGGATATAACATGAAGAGGAAAGAAGGAAGAGTTGAAAGAAAGTAACTTGTTAGATGATGTCAGTTTCTTGGTGTGGAAATCAGTGAGCTAGTCTTGAGAGAGGGAACATTATCAATTACTTTAATGATCTGCTTTGTACCATACTGCTGATATTAATGGATTTGAAACCTATTTTCAGAGGCAAGTCTGAATCACAAATTAAGGGTTGTTACTGGAATTGCTGCTTTTTAGAACAGAAATCTGTAATAAATTTCTGAGGGAAGCCATGTAGAGACCTGTGAAATGAGATACTAAAATGAAATGTGGAAAAGTCAATATGGGACAGAGAAGGGCAATGCACTTTGATCATGAGGAAAATTTTACCATCAGAGTTAAAATGTGGATGACAGGAGAGGTTTACTAAAATGCTGAAATGTAGGAAGTTGTTTGCACTGAACTCTACATGCAGATTTTTGCAGAATGTCCCACCGTAGATTTTTTGTCACAATTATTTACCTTGTGCCAAACCTAAGATGTCATAGATTTTAGAAAACATTCAAAATAAAACTACAACTCTTAGTAATGGTGGACACGCTTGGTTTTATACAGCCAAAGGTTTGATTGGCTTTCTGGAATGCAAGCTCACATTGACCTCTCATGTCCAACTTTTTCATCCCCCAGTATTCCCAAATCCTTCTCTGCAGGACCTCTCTCATTCCATTCATACCCAGTCTGTATTGATACTGGGGATTGTCCAGACCCAGGTGCTTGGCCATGTTGAATTTTATGAGGCTCACACTGACCTGCTGTTCAACTTTGTCAAGGTCCCTCTTGATGACGTCTCTTCCCTCCAGTGTGTAGACTGTATCAGACAGCTTGGTGCTGTCTGCAAACTTGCTGAGGGGGCACTCAATCCCAATATGTAATTTATGAAGATATTAATAGTACTGGTCCCAGTATGAACTCTTGAGGGACACTGCTGGTTGTTGGTTTCCACTTGGACACTGAGATGTTGACTGCAACCCTTTGGATAACAGCCATGGAATCAATTCCTAATCTATTCAATAGTCCATTCATCAAATGCTTGTCTCCCCAGTTTATCAGCAAGATTGTTGTAGGGAACCATACCAAAGACATTTCAGAAGTCTGGATAGATACATACATACATCCATAGCTTTTCCTTTATCCAGTGATGCAGTTATTGCATTATGGAAGGCCACTGGATTAGTCAGGCACAATGTGCCTTATTTGATTTTCTTTATCAGGGTTTGCTGCTAAGTTTGAAATTACCCACAGTGGTGCCTGAAAAGCAGAACAAAATGCAAAGGACATTCTCAGCTTTTTCCTCTATTGCTAAAGGAGTCAATCATGAAAGGCTAAAAGGAGTGTGAGGTCATGGCAAATGTCGCCCGGACACACACATACAACCACATAGACACACATGCCTTTTGGCAGCTTTCCAGCAGTGGAACAACTACTACAAAAATCACCTTTCACCTGGTGCTTTTGTTCCTTTCAAATTATGCCTCAGGTGAGAAACAGTTGGCAGAAATTGGGTGTTCTTTAGAGGGGACGGGAGAGTTTAAAGGCACAGAATAAGTTCATCTGCTACACAGCGTGGTTTTTGACAGAAGGCTTTAAGTTTGGCCAGGGGGTTTGGTTGATGCCAGAAGAAAACTGAAGCAATACCCTGACAGATTTGATCATAGCAATGTGGGTTTTTTTTGCTGTGTTTTTATATCTGATACCCTCTTTTTGTTGCTGTAAGTGGCAGGAAAGTTGGCAGTGGTGCCAGTATTTCTGAGTTTTTTCCTGTACATGTATTTCTGTACTGATATGACTGACAGAGTAACAACAGCGTACAGGCAGGTATAATTTGGACTGACATTGTGCCAAATCTACTTTCAGACAACCTCTCTAACTCACTTTGTCAGTGACCTTCAACACATTGAAGCTCTGTGGCTTATTTTCCTGAGCAAAACTGCCAATTATAATTAATTTCCTCAAATAGATGGTAGGTGCTTTAAATTGTAAATTACACTGATTGAGAAAAGGAAACAATCAGCTCTCTTCTACAGCTGAATACAAATACAGAACTAATTTTTTTTTCCTGTATAAACTGAAGACAACAGATTACATCAGCACACATACAATAATATTATTTAACTAAACCAAAAGAAGAAAAGCCTAACCCATTTCTTTTCACAAGAACTACTTATGTTTTAGCCAAAGATGACTGAAATTTGGTTTCTTGGAAGTAATTACATACCTAAGCTGGACAATTTCACAAATGATTCAATGTAGTTGATATATGATTCCCTTTAAATGCAAATTTTAACTTATCTTTCTCAGATAGAATAATAAATTATATTATATTGTTACTCTATAATACTGTGTGGTATCAAATGGCACACACCATGTAGTAACTATATCATACAGGGCTTTTTATTGGTTTCTTCTAATTTCCTACTACTGTCAGATACTTATAATTGACAAGACACTGTTTTTCCTCTCTAAATTTTGAGGAAAGCATGAACCCCAACACTGAAAATACTAAACTTAAATTATGCTTGGAACATTGCAAAATGGAAAACCAAAATGAGACATGAGTTTTTGTTGAGTTTGTTTGATAGATGGAAAATTATTCCACTAGAACAGATCTATAATTCACAAATTTTTTATACATCAAAACCAACTCATATTATCAAATAATGGAGTTTAGATGGATCAGTGCTGTGTTGTTTAAGTTTGAAAGTTTAAATAATTATTCTGACCAGCTGTTTTGAGGCTAGTTTAATATAATTAACAATTATGTAGCATGTATGAATCAAAATGATCCTTGCTCAGTTTTAACATTTGTGGATAAAATATCACAGCTTCATAATATGCTCAAAACTTATGGTATGAAGCTGTTTAAATGTTAATAATATGGAATGCTGCAATTTTTGTCTGTGCTTTACCCCTCTTCCTTCTCCTTCTTTCCTAATATTTTTTCTGTAAAAATATCAAAAAATGTTACCAAGTTTTCTTGTATGGGTGCCTGAAAATCAAAATCCTCTAATGAGAACTGCTTAACCCTCTTCAATGCTGCATGCACTAACTTTGCATGCCACAAGCTGAAGCTTCACAGTAACATGAACATAAAAAAAAAATCTGTTGTGTTTCTGATTTTTTTTTTAAGTCTAGATCTGTTCCATTTAATTTCCAACATCTTAGGGAAACTGGAAAGTGGTTTTGTCATGAACTCCTTGCTTCTGATCATCTAAATCATTCTTTTAACATTTGGATAGATTTGCACTTTGTCTAAGTAGTCCAATCCTAATATCTTCTGGTCTTCAACTATCCTTCTGTGGAAATAATGAAAAATTAGAATGCAAGTTTTTCTTCTTAAGAGTATGGTTTCTGTGTGTTTTATTTAGAAATCCTGGTGTCACTATTTCCCTTAGTATCTTCTTACAGCGTAAGTTCTTGAGGATAAGGAAACACTAATTTTTGCTTGGATAAGTCATATATGTTTTCAGTACTGAGTAATAATGAATAAAATATTTATATGAACTTTACATTCAAGATTTTATCTTGCTTCCTATGCATCTGCTATTCAATCCCAGGGAAATTTTTTATGTGCATATACTATTTTTGGAAGTATTAGAATAACTATTCATATTTCACATTATAAAGCTCTTCATTATATCCACCTTAGATATGGTTTTCCCAGAAGTACCTCTAGTATAGTCTATTCCATCTTTTAAATTCTAACTCCTTTTCTTAACAATTTAGTTGTTTGATAGTGTAGTTCTTTAGTTGGTTTGTTATTGTAAGTAAGATTTACTACATTGTTATGTGCAGATAAAGATATTGTTAAAATGTAGTAGAGAAAAAAACCTGAAAACATGGTTATATGCTAAACCCAAAACAAAACGGAAAAAAAAAATCCACAAAAGTTTGAATCTCCATTGAATGTCTCATATGGACATCCTACTTACCTGTAACTAACACTTCCAAGATTTCCAAATAATAACTAAGATGTCAGAGATCCAGTAAGCATCAGAATTAGAAGTGAATATTGTGCCAAACTATTGTATTATCTATTACAATGAAATAAAATTTTAGTCTCACAAGTATCCATTGCCATAATAAACGGAATTAGTTCCTGAATTTTCTAAAAGCAACTGCAAATGGAACTCATCTTCAAAATTAAGAATTAAAATAGCTGTATCAAATAATTAGATTTATTCTTTGAGATGATTATTCAGTTCACAGCTTCCAGGGGTGCCTAGAAATTTACAAGGGCAGAGTTTGCACAAACAACTACACCAACATTTGTTAAATTCAGAGTGTGTGCTTGTGTGGTTCAGTTGCCTGCAGAGAGGGTGTAACACTTACCTTTTTTACACATTCATTCACATTCATTTTAAATGGTACTTGGGTACTTACCTCTGTTAAGTGTATTTGAAAGTAATCACCCTTTAGTTATAGGTAGTGTTAGGTCACATTTACTGAATTCTTTCTGCAAACTCTACTTAGATTACCTAGAACGTACTTACATATAATCTTGGGAATTTTGGTTAATAACAAATGCTGAATTATGCCTTCTAATGTTTAAGTCATATACATTGTTGGAAACAATTATAGTATACTCACCATGCTAACAACCTTATGCCACTCTGCAGCTAGTTGCTCTCAACATACAGCTTACATCCACTGACTTGACATGCAGTATTAATAGTCTTCTGGATAAACTTTGCAGTGGAATTTATATATCCTACAAGAATATGACAAGCTTTGGTTTTTTATGGGCCTCCTCACCAGCAGAGCATGGGAAACAGAAAAGTCCTTAGAATAAGCACTGCTCAGCAACCACTAAAACATCAGTGTGTTATCAACATTAGAGAATCACAGAATCAACTAACTCTCATACTAAACTCAAAACACTGCAAGATATCAGATACTATAAAGAAAATTAATTATCCCAACGGGAACCAGAACATAGTTTTATTGCATTCACACCTTATCAAGTGCACCACTTTAGCAGAGAAATGTAAACAATTTCAGGTCAGTGCTACACTTTCATACTGATAGTGTTTTTCCTGATGCTTACACAGAAAAATATGTGCTTCTGCCTGAATTAATCTGAATTAGTATGGTAGTCTTATGGTTTAATTAGTCTTTCTCTGTTGAATCGATAAGCATTGAAGTCTTAGTCCAGTCCTCTGTCAAATAAAACAGATTCAGTTACACTGGAACTGCAAGAAGCACTCCCCTTATCTGTTGGAGGTCACTGAAAGGATAGGCTTCACAGTGCCCTCTTTCTTTTGAGCCATTATAGATAGTTTTGACAAAGCAAAATACTGTATTTAAAAGACTAAGTTCTAGTTGTGGTGTGCCTTGCATAAAAAAACCCCTTGTAAAAATTATTAGTGAATGTATGTATCTGCCTCATTTCTATTTTTGTCTTCCAAAATAATAATAGTAGTAGCAATAATAATAACAACAACAACGGTATGTTAAACGTTAATTCAATAGTTTTAAAAATTATTATTATTGAAGCAATTTTATTGGGTAAAAAGTGTGCCAAAGTAGAATAACACAGGATGAAAGATAAAATGTAATTGGTTTATGATTTTTTTTATGCAAATATTTTCAGAATAAGAAGTAACGTTCAGATGTGTTTCTTTCAGTAACTGTAACAAGTGCACAGTGTAAATGCCAATGGTTATCTTTTTCATAGACCTATTTTTAACAACCTTAAAATGCATGGCTCACTTTTTAAAAATGAAATATATAGGAAGCTCTGAAAACTTTGACTTAAGGGAAAGAAAGCTGATTTGTCCAAAGCTACATAAGTTAAGGTTTTATTTTTTACATCTTATATGGAATAAGAGGTAATATCATTTAGCTGCTGAATAGAGAATAGTATTATAAGAATGTAGACCGGCCAAAACTTCATGTAACAACATAGCTCCTAAGTAAAAACTCTTGCTGCTATTTTTTGTAAGCTCTCTTTGGTCCTAATCAGTGATCAGAGTCACATATTATCTATAGAGATAGTCTGAAGCTTTTTCCCCTACCCTGGAAGCTGTGTGAATTTTATAATTTCTTCACTGAGGTGAATCTGTAACATGATACTGGTGTGGAATAAACATAAAAGGAAAGGAACTTCTGTATCAACTGCAGATCTAATAACTTTAATCATAGTAATTATATCCACAATATCCCGATTTTTGAAAAAAGCTCGTATCCTTCAGTTGAACTATATGGGACTGTACAGTCACTCTGTGTGACAATTCATATATTCTGTTGCCCTGTATTAACTTGTTGGAAGATAAAACCTCATTTAAAGCATGTAAAACTGAGTGATGGACTGATTTAATGCACTAATTTTTCTCCAGGAAAACTGAGAAGCACGTAATTTAGAGCATGGAGTAATCATTATTTCTCTCTTTATTTGCATAGAATAGTATCTAGTGTACTGGCGTTTGTAAAATACCATCCCACTTTCATTGTGCATGGAACCGTTAATGCACAGAAAAGTGTAAGCAATTTTTTTTCCTGAGAAAAAGTTTGTGTAATCATGTAATTGAAAACTATAGGCAACGTAGATTACAGAGCTGAGGTAATATAAGAATTCCATATTTTTTATGCAACTCCATTTTCAACCTCAGAATTTTTCTTTTTCAATAGATTTTTTTTATTGGTTCTCCAAAACTATTTGAAAAAGTTTGTGAAACAACATTTTCTTCTTTAATTCTCGCTAATGTGTGGAGCACAAAGCTCTGTAGGGATTTCCGCTTTATTTTCCTACAGTCTATCTCATTTGGAATGCCACACAAAATTGTACTTTAATTCTCTTTTCTTGAAAAGAAACAGTTCCTGGCTATATAACAGCATCTATGTGTTTGCACTTTTGTGTGTTGCAGCTGTAGGAATTAAGAATGTAAATTAAATTATGTTGTATGTTCCTTAGTTAAATTGTTTCTGCTCTACAGAGCTAGCAGTAGCAGCCCAAATGGTTTTATTTTGTTATTGTTAATGGTATTAGAATAATGGTAATAGAATCATGTGTCTTCTGGTATTCACTGATAATACAGGAATTAAAACAAAGACAAACAAATTTAAATCAGGCAAATTTAAGTATATTTCTGACCTATCATTGACTTTCACATCAAAAATACCTAGAATAGTAGGAATCTAAGTCTTCATATTATTTAGGAGAGATGCAAGGCATCTAATTTATGGCTAAGGACTGCTGCAAAATCATTGAATATAGCTATTTACTGGAGTTATCCACACTGTTGACAGATTATAATTTCATTTTAACACCATTACAGGAAGAGAATGACCACGAATGAAACTGTGTTCTTTTTGGAAGCCTGTTAGCCGTATAGAGCTTTTCCATGTGCATATATGTGTAATATTTGCACATATGTATACACCAACAAACTTTTACGCACTCATGTTGCCATTATTCAGTAAATAGTTAAAGAAATAATGGTTATTTAAATCTAGACAATGTGTATATATTTTTCTTTCTCCGGTTAAGTGAACAAGCTTTTAAACAACAGATATATTGATGATAGATGTGCTGCTTTGAGATCTTTCATAACATAGAGGATCCACAGTCAACTTTTAAGTCACTTTAACAAACTGTAATTCTCAAAAATCATTTTCCTCCACTTCTGTTTGAAATGTCAAACGCCTCATTTGATCTTTCTTTAGCTGCCAAATTACAACTTCTTGGTACAAATAAAAAGGTAGCTGAAGAGTCTTGGCCATACCCTTGAGCCAAGCACAGTGTTATAAAAGCCAAACTCCACACTGACAGACCCCTCTTATTGGACATGAAATGATTTAAGGCTTGTACCTTAAGTCTTGTGACTTAAGTCTTGTGACAAAAGCAGAAAGGAAAGTACAACTCTGCTTTCCTAATCATCCCTTGAGACTGTAATGAACTGTTCGCTTGACCTGATTGTAAAATTGTAATAGTTCTCATGGGATGAGGAAACAAGAGCTTTAGAGTTCTATTGAAATGGCTGTATAAATAAGTGTATCACTGCAAGAATGACTATTAAATCCTGAATTAATCTGGTTTGAGCTGGAAATTTCCAGAAGGTTAAGCATGCTCTGTGTGAAACTGGGAGGTCATACAACTAATAATGTGCTGTGTGATTTCTGAAAACTTAGCCCTTTTCCAAAATTAAATGGGGTCAAAAGGTATACTGTGTGACAGATGGAGCAATTGCATATAAAATGCAAAGAAATGGCATCAGCTTAAGCAGTAGTGGATGATTTTTTGCTGCCATTAGAGGCTTCAGAGTGAATACCTAATGTGCAAGCACTGGTAAACTGCATGCATGGGACCTGCCTATATTACATATATATGATACATATTATTTGAACGGAGGAAGATGTTGCATAAGTTGTGAATACATCTGGGATGTCTTGCAACCCCAGAAAATCTGTTTCGGAATGAGATTTTTATTCATTATCCAAAGGAAATGCGAGCCAGAGGACATGCTTACATGAGGGTGACTTCTTTATTTGAGATATGCATGCATGACATTGAGAATGCATCTGGAAATACAAGGTGACTGTACATCCACAGATAAATGAAATCAACTACTTTTGAATAGTTTATTGACACATGGATCAGTGTTTCAAAATGAAAAACTTTTAGAGAGATACTTGCTGAATTAATGTTTACAACTGCATTGTTCATAGATCTTCAAGAGGAAAAAAAAGTAGCCCACATGAAAGCCACCATGACCATCCTAACTGGCACTGTTTTCAAAATGGGTCATGTGCGTCTGTGTTATTCTGTACCTGTACTATCACTATATACACACACATGCACACACAAATATAAAAAAAGAAGCACTTTCTAGAAGGCAAAAATCCTTCACAAATGAGGTTTGACAGAATTTGATAAGGCATGGCACCATGCTTTTTTCACTCGGAGGAGAATAGGATTGTAGAACAAAAGAAAAGAGGTCACCAGGACTTTAGTATATATGTTATGAAGTCACATTTTTTCTAGTTGTCATTAATAGTAAGACATTTTTCTAAAACAGGAAATTTTATACAAATGTATTCTTCAGCAGAGCTACGATATCTACCACATATTTAATATATGTAGTTAAATAATTCCTAGCCTTGTCAGTTTGGAAAATTATTTCCCATCCTATTTATATTTTGAAATAATTTTCTTTGTTACTTTTCACTGTCATGAAAAGTGGAACACAAACCTTATAAATCAAGAACTCCACTCAAACACTAGGTTCATCAATAGAGATACTCAGGGAATTCAGTCTTCAGTGCACTAGTTAACCCCTGTTATCTTCCCTGTTTCCTGCTCTACTGCTGGTTCATGGATTACTGTATAAAATTTACCATCCATATTTTATGTGGAATGAAGGAGTAAACACTTCTTAGATTGGAGAAGGGCCAAATCCTGTAATACAGTGAGATAGTGTTCACTTGGTGTACGGGAATCCAAGACTAAAACTGTTGTTCCTGTAATTTGAAATAAGGGGAATATGTGATGTTGGCAAAAAATTGCCCCAACTCGAAATACTCCTGAAAGAAGCCCCAATGCACAGGGAAATGTTAAACGACAAGCAGTGCTGCAGCAGGGAATTCTTCTGAGCCATGGGAGCTTCTGAGTTACATTCCCATTCAGTCTCCTAGATAAATGACCGGAAGAACAACCTTAAGCTAACCTTAGAGGCATAGCAAGTCTTTCTTTTTTTTTATCCTATGACAGGGATTACCATCTTATTATAGAAGTTTCAGGACAAAAAAAAATGACATTTTTAATAAAAAAACCACATCATGGTTGGAAAATTTAAATTTTTGCTCTTTGTATGAGGTACTGTGTTTCTGGAAGCTTATATTTTTGAAAGATCCATAATAATTTTTCTAAACAATGCTCCTGAGTATATTAAGTGTTTTTGGGGCTAATGAAATAATTCCAACAATAACATTTCTTTTCTCCTCAAGTAGTGTCATATAACAGTATTGCCCACATGGCTTGTATCAGAAATAGTATGGCCAGCAGGACAAGGGCAGTGATCATCTCCCTGTACTCATCACTGATTATGCCACACCTCAAATCAATTCTGGGCCTCTCACTTCAAGAAGAACATTGAGGTGCTGGAGTGTGTCCAGAGAAGGGCAAGGAAGCTGGTGAAGGGTCTGGAACACAAGTCTGATGAGGAGCAACTGAGGGAGCTGGAGATGTTTAACATGGGGAAAAGGAGGCTCAGAGGAGACCTTACTGCTCTCTACAACTACATGAAAGGAGGTTGTAGTGAGGTGGGGGTCAGTCTCTTTTTTCCAAGTCACAAGGGATAGTGTGAAAAGAATGGCCTTGACTTGCATCAGTGAAGGTTTGGATTGGATATTAGGAAAAATTCCTCAATGGAAAGGATGGTCAGGCATTGGGACAGACTGTCTGAGGAAGTCATTAAGTCACCATCCCTGGAGATATTTAAAAGACACGTTGATGTGGCATTTAGGGGCATGGTTGAACTTGATAATCTTAGAGGTCTTTTCCAGCCTTAATGATTATATGATTCTATGGCCAGTACCCACAGTACCCAAAAAATCCAGTGTAGTAGGAGCACAGAAACCTTGTTTGAGAACTCATTGATGTAATCCATTTTGTCAGATCTCGAATATAAAACACCTCAAATCCAAGAACTTAGTTATGAAAGGATATTCCAATTGCCAATAGACAAGATTGTTTCACACCATGTAGGAGGAACAAGATTTCCACTCATATTGTAATTAAATACAAGTTACGTTAAGTTGTTCTGAAAATTTGTTACTGCATGGTATCTTCAGCTTTGAAGAAGAAAAGAAATAAAGAATGTTTCAGATATTGCAGATAACCTTATTTCAATTACCTTGTTTTGTGATATTTGTGTATCATCACATCTAGTAGCAGGGTGTGATGACATTTTCTAAATTCTCATTACATTTTTGTTGTTCTTTCAGAAGTACACTGAACCAGAGTCACTTCAGAAAGCACATCCTTGCAATATGTGTATTGATATGTGTATTGAAGGTCTGCGAGGGAGATAATACCCAAACTATAATGTTTTGGGACACAGTTACTTCTTTCACCTAAAAATACTTGAAATATGGATTACAGTGCTAACAATGCTTTTGTCTACATGGCCACATTGATTTTGATATTTTTAATTCATAGGAATGATATGTGGTAGTTGATTTTGTGTTTGGCATATGATGATAATATTTTTTTATCAAACAATTAGAAGACTATCTCCCTGAGGGAACTAATATTTGTTATGTGCTTTCAAACTTGTGTCTAGATGTACTTAATGCCTATAAATAATTATTTCTAATTAATATTTTACATGAATGAAAAATAGTTTAAGGGCAATCTATGGGTGGAATACTTAGTTTATTTAAATACAAAATTAATTTTATTTGGATAGCACCTGAGAAGGTATTCAACCTTCACTGAGCTATAACTAATTTGGAACTGTATTGGAGATGCTGACATAATGTGGAGATGGAGTCACTGCTTTTTGCATTTTGACTCACTAATCATCGTCACTGCATATATAGTGGCAGCGTTTCGTAAAATGCTTGTAGAAAACCTGTTTACTTTCTGTATCAAGAAGACAAGCAAACCAGTACACAGAACCCCAAACTGTATATGTTAAGAAATCTTAAGTACTTTAGTAACATCTAAAGATATCCTGCCTTACAATCATGGACTAATCTTTCCTTGAACCCTTGAACTTTGAGGGATATAAATACAGTTAAATACTGTAATTTAAATAGTAGAATAAAAGGAGCTAATAAAACACACTTCAAAGTTAAGACAATTCAAGAAAATAATGGTTAGACTGGTGACTTAGACCATTTTATTCCTTCAGTAGCCATATGTAATTTCTAAGCTAAATTATTAATGGAGTTTTCTATTCTATGTTTCACTTCTTTTAAAGTAACCGTTTACATTACAGTGGGCTACTTGCTGCAAGAGTAAACACAGTATAATAGTGTGTTGAGTGCAAGGACAGCTTGATGTATATTTTTTGGTTTAGTCAGGAAACAGAAGTACTGCCCAAGGAGAAGGATGGTGAAAATTGTTTATTTCCTTTTCCTCCCATAAGAACAAGCTATGACATGTATGAACATAAGTTTAAATGAGTGTTTGTGCCTGTATGTGTGTGTGGGGGGGTGTGCATGTATACGTCTCAAAAGTATTTTAAGAATATGTATTGAATATAAATCAAAATATGTTCTTTAGTAAATCTTCTAGTAAATAAGGGCAAGTTCTTTATCATGGTAAGTAACTGTTTTCAGTTAATTTTTAGGATTTTTTAAAGAGCATAGAATGTGGTATGGCTTGAACCAAGGCTGGTTTTGGACCAATTTCATGTCCCAGTTTCATGTCTTGAGATTGACTCAACTTTGTTTCGTTTTTGTTTGAAGTCTTGTTTTAAATATCTTTTTGCTCATATGAGAAGCAAAATTAAATTTTAAGAAGGTCTTTATGGTTTGTCTTGGTCCAGTCAAGTTGTGTAAGTCTCTATGATAATTTTATTTGCATTGGTTCCATCAGAAATTCAGATCGTGCTAATTCTTAATAAATCCTAATGAGGTTGAATAAAATGTCATTGAAGATGGTAACTGAAGGAATTATTTCCTCAAGGTTATGAAACAGAATGAAACAAATTGCATTTCTTATGTAAAAATGTAATTTGCTGATTTTTGAATATACTTTTTTGGTTTGTATTCTTTTTTAATAGCACATTAATTTTGTTTTTTTCAGAAATCACTTTTAACTGAAGTACTGCATTGTCACAGAATATGATACATTTTTTCAAATATTTTCAATTTGTTCTTCTTGACATTTTATGTTTATGTGCAGTTTGCATCTTTTTTTGTTTTTCAATTTCAAATGTAACAGATTTTGACATTTTTGTTACATTTTTTTGTACTACTGGGTTTTTTTATTATAATTATTTTTGAGAACCTACTGGTTTTGAATTCTCTTTTTTCCCTTTATTCTCCTCAATATGATCCCAGGAGCCAACACAAAGAAAAGCGCAGATGATATAACCAGTAATGATCGTGGTGAAGATGAAGGTATTTTTTGTTTTTTCAAAGCCTGACCCTGATGCATGAACATAAACTTTTCAATTTTTTGTTATAATAATAATAATAATAAATATTGTTATTGTTATTGCTGTTATTTCAACATGATTTTTAGTCCCCCTTATTTGCAGAAGCTCACCTCAGTGTGCTTCTATATTTTCTTCTTTAGAATTTACTTTCATTGTTTTTGTTTTTAAAATCCAAATTAGCATATAGATGACTGCAGCTCCTCTGTGACATAGGTGTAAACTTTATTCCTAAATATGTGTGAAGTGAGTAACATAAGTGTTATTTAAAACTACATTCTTTTCCCTCTCTATTCTTTCTTAGGTGGGGAAAATGGAATTTAAAAACATGCATGTGCTCTTTTCCCTCCTACACATTTTGTAAATTCACTTGTTTGAAAGTCATGAAAAAATTCACATATATCCTTCCTTTCACTTTCACCGTTTTCCCAGTGCACATGCTGTACATTGATGCAGTTGAATTGTGCTTTGTCTTTGCTATTTTTATTTATTTACTGATTTTTTTTTTTTCTCACAGGATGTGGTTTATTTCAGGACACAAAAATAAAGGAAGCTGTTGATGTTGCTTTATTTTTTTTCCTGTAATCAGCTAGCCTCTGAGACACATTCGTTCTGACTCTGACCACATTCCCACTGAAATCAGTAACAATCATTTTCATTGACTTCTTTCAAAGTTGGATTGGATTCCCTGGAAGGAAATGTCCAAAGTTCACAGTGAAGTACCCCAGAAAAGTTTTACAGGGAAATACTTTTTTTCCTCACTTGACGTAGCAAATCTATTTAGGATGCACCAAAATAGAAAGAAGTCATGAAATCTTCCTCTGTTCTCACCCTTCCTTTTCACTGAAGTTACATTGTCAGTTTGTTTTACTTCATATATTTACCAAATTAAGAAAAACTAAATGAGAAGTTAACAACTCTAAGTAGTTTATTGATCTGATTTTGAAGCCATATGTTTCTGAATCCTCTCATGCTAGGACAATCCAAAGTGTTATTCCATGTCTTTTTCCCTGTTTTCTTCTATCTGGCATCGGGTCAAATAGCTTCAAAACAAATGTCCTCTCTGTTTCTCTTATAATCCCCACATACTGCAGTGAGGATACTATCACATCTTCTCCAGGGAGTTCAGTTCTATTTTAGCTACTCTATCAATATACAAAATACCATAATGAAAATCTCAGATCTTTGATTCACACTGGTTGTTCTCCACTGTACCACCTTTATTGCTTAATTACACTATTTCTTATAACACAAAAATGCTATGCAGGGTACTTTAAAATTACTCTTTTATTTTCTGATTATCACCTTCGTATTTCTGTGCTTTTCTCAAATTATGGTATTATTTCTATACCAAATTCTGAAATTAATTTTAAAGCAAAGAACAAATAACAAGCAAAACAAAATTTGCTTAAGTAAACTGAAGATAAATATTAGATTATGAGGACATTATTATTCAGACTTCTTCATAAAATGTTAGGGTTTCATCGTTAACAAGGGTATCCACTATACATCTAAGCACATAAAGTGTGGAGCTAATTTCCTTTATGTTCAAACTAATCATGTTCCCATTGAAGGGGAAGAGGAAACCTCCAATTGACTTCAGCAGGGAAAGATTCAACCCTGAGGTAGAACTATGTAATAAGGATTACATACAACAAATCATGCCATGAGACTTAGGGGAGAGAATGGAAAGGGAATTCAGCAACACAAGAAATTGTGTTAAATAACTGCTGCTTTCATTTTTTTTTGAGGGCTTAGCTGTGCCTTCAGAGAAGAAGCACTTTTATGTACTTTGGTGAAAATGCTGAAAATAAAAAAAACATACATCCACGAGAACGCACCTCATTGCTTTGCTTTATATGATCTGTCTAATGTCTGCATTACTTTTATAGTCCCAGCAATTAAAAAGATCTTATCACAAAAACTTTAGTTCTGTTGGTCAAGTGCAACACCTAAAATACAACATGTTAAGTATGTATTTTTTCATGTAAGTGAGGCAAATTCTGTGACAAGCCTTAAACTCTGACAAGTAGAAAGGTGTACATTGGAGTCTGGACATATGTTCCTGCACTCAGCTGGAAATTTATGATATTTAAGGTAGTGCATACATATGAGTAAGATAAAAGGGGGAAATTGGAATTTGACCAATCAAAATTTACCTTTAAATATGCTCAAATTAGTTCAACATATACAAAACAATAAATATCTGGTACCTCATTGCTGATCACACTTTTTGTGTCTTAAAGTATTTCCTAATAAACCTGGGAGGAAGGAAAAGTTTTGGAAGACTTTCAAACCTGGATCACTGACTTTTAGGTGTTTAAGGTTTTTAGCTCAGCTTTTTCTTTGTCTACTTCCTGATCCTACCCAGAAGAGAGCACTGCTTTTCCTTTTGTTTTTCCCAAGTCTTGATGGAAAAATCGGAGACACTGTTTTTTCATGTATGTTTTGCTGTGTACTTGAAAGAAGTGCTCTGATTCCATGTAAATGCACTGAACTATTTGTAAAAGGTTTGCATACCTAATGATAACTTGCTAAATTGCCATCTACTTTATAAAGGAGGTTTGCCCCTGATCCTGCTGGTTTTTGTAGAGAACATAAGTTCCTAATACAGGTATTCTGAGTCATCTCTGGCATCAGGAGCCAAACGTGTTGATTATTAGATTAATCTGGTCCTAAATATACCCTAAATCATTGATTAGTGCATGTTTATAATGCACTATAAAGTATGAAAATATTGCTATCAATTTAACTTTCTTTTAGAAAGAAAGACACAGCTTTTTACCTGTTTGAAAGTAGTTCCGAATGTTTTTGCATGTAAAAAAGATCAGCAACACTATTAATTCAAGGATGTTCTTTGAGACTTAGTTAATGTGACAAGGAAAAGTACAATACAAAATACATAGTTTGATTTAAATACAAAAAAATCTGTGCCATGAATTCACACAAATCCTCTCTCTTTGTTAACTCCTAGGCTATTTGAAAGAAGGAACAGTCTGCTATGTTTCCTTCTATCAGAACAATTTGATTTTGTGATACTATCTCTTACTGAACTATTGGGAATACAATTTCAACAATTATGTCCCAGTGAGAAATGGGAAAGTACAGATCATTACTGTAATTTTATTATTAGATGCACAGATATTTCTAAATTGGCATGTACTTGAATCAGAATATTCTGAAAAAGACAAAATTATTCCATAATTTGATTTTTCTCTTTAGAATTTGAGACTTTTATATTCAAATTAAATTTCTTATAATTTTGCAGCCATTTCAAGTGTTCTAAAAACATTTCAGAGGTAATAGTGTTTGAAATTTGAAATTATACATATGAGACTTTTAGGATGATCCTGAAGTGTGTAAGCTAGCTGATTAAAATTGTGGTGATGACATTGAAAATATAGGAAATGATTAAGACTGTTATTAACATTGTTATAAATTGCTAATGCCATTTTCCTTATGTTTTTATTACTTTATTGTGTTTTCCGTACTTGAATTTTTTCAGACATTCATGATCAGAACAGCAAGAAACCCGTTATGGTCTACATCCATGGTGGATCTTACATGGAGGGTACTGGCAATATGATTGATGGCAGCATTCTTGCAAGTTATGGAAATGTCATTGTTATCACTATCAATTACAGGCTTGGGGTTTTAGGTAAGTGACTCTTTTCTTCATAGAAATATTTACATAGAAATATTTAATTGCTGATTTTTTCCATTGATCAATCATAGGCCCTTGGGTCAGTTTCAATTTTTTAAAATAGACCATTCTTACAAATGGATTTTGAATTCTGTCCAATACTTTATGGAAACTGGACTAGACTACATTCTTTTTGACAACTGCCTTCATATTAGAAACAGATGACTTGAAATGTATAATGTTTTGAGAACTTGTATTTTTTTCTCCTTAAAATCATCTTGATTCCATGCAAAAAAAAAGGAAAAAAATAATCAAGAATGAGTACTCACCAGCTCTAAACAGTAGGCCATGATAGGAAGAGGGGAAAAGTTATTATATATCTGTTTTTATTATTTTTGTGTGCAAATTGTTTTTTAAAGCAGCAGATGTAGAGGTAATACAGAAAAAAGGCTATATACACTGATGGACTTTACGTTGCAGGTAGTAGACAATCAAGGGGTTTCAAGGAGCACTGTGAAATTATTTTCATAAATATAAGGAACTGCATAATCATGAATTATAATATTGAGAGGAATTAATATTCTATCTTTCAGACAGAAAAAATAGATGCATCTTCTTGACATTGCAAATAGTCCTCTGTCACCATTAGATTGAATAACAAAATAACCTTAGGTCCATGACAATAGATCAAAAATCTTTTTTGCCTTCTCTGTGATTCCAGTTCCTGGATGTGAGCATATTCCAAACTCTTGTCCAAACTAAGATTTATTTATTTATTGAAGTATTGCTTTTCCACAGAAAAATATTAAAAAAAAATTGCAGATAATAGACATGAAAATATTTTTCGTCTTAATGAAAAAGCTCATAGTTTGTATAGAATAGCATATAGACTGCTCAAATGCTCATATTTCTGACATTTTAGGTACACAAGTTAAGGTATAGTAATTTTTTTCTGTGATTTTTGCAAGGATTTTTGGTCTTGTTTTTCTGAATAGCAAATGTGATCTATATTCTTTGCATGTACTGTTTTGGAACACAGGAAACTTCCTTTGCTGACATATCTGTTCATGTGCCTAATGTGTTTAACAACTTTATAGTACACCAGAGCACTGCAATTCTTTTTTTTGTCCCTGATTTTGACTCTTCTTTAAATACAAAAAAACATTTTTTTTCAATGGTGGAAACAGATTAAAACATAAAGCCAGAATTATAAAAAGATATTTTGGTATATTTATGCATGCAGTTTTGGCACTCAGAGAAAAAAAAAACAAAACCAAAAATCAAGCAAAACTAAAAAATTAAGAACACAAGACATACAAAAAAAGAATTGATGTTTTTGTTGTTGTCAAACAAATTGTGTACCCAGGAACTTGGGAGTAATCATTTATCTGTAAGAAAGATTATTTAATGGATCTCTCAAGAGGTTTTCTGTTGGTTTCTTAAAACTAACATTGTTGAAGGGTATAAATAAATATAAGTGGTTTAAAATGTTTCATTGTCCAGCTGCTTCATATAAATATAAAGGAAAAAGTGCTATATTTGCATTGGTGAACTCGTATTTTATGTACTTTTATTGAAAACATGCAAAATAGAAGAAACACTCAGAATGTTGTATTTCATATTGTGGCATTCAGGAAGAAAACACACAATACAGAGGCATTCACATGAAAAACTGAAAAATAATAATTGCCAGGATTTTATATGGATTAGGAAAAGTAAAGTGTTATATTTGACATTAAATATTGCTTCTTAACAGTGGCAAATGTGACTTTCAACTCTGTGGAATTTATTCTTTATTACAAAGTCCTATGTTTGACCTAAAACAGCAGATATCCAGAATGTGTGTATAGCACTTTAAAAAAACAGAGGAATTGTGTTTTATGAGAATATTTATGTTTTGTCTCCCTGGGTGAAATGTAAATGTGATCATTGAGAACTTGTTAGGTTCTACCTAGACATTGGAAGATACTAGTTGAATTCCATATATTTTTGTCTTGCTTCATAACTAAAACAAAACCAGGAAAACTCAAATTTCTTCAGATAAACAGCCATGTGGAAAATGCATATGATTATTCATAAAAGTTAAAAAAAAAGTAGTGTAATTATTATTGTAGATTAGTCAGGTTTTGTTTGCTCTTGGTCAAGCCATGGTGCTGCATCTAACATTTCTATCTTCCATATGCTTCTGTGTAACTTCATAAGGATCTGTTCCACGATCTTACTAGACATGGAGGTGAAGCTGACTGGTCAGCAGTTACCAGTGTGCTCCTAATACCCTTTTTAAAAACAGGTGTGATATCTCCTCAGTCACTGGGGCCTTCCTCTGTTTCCTGTAGGTTTTCAAATACGGTGGAAATTGGCTTAGTGACTACATCTGACTTCCTTCAAAACCCTCATGGAATTCTGCGTGGTCACGTTCCTCAGGTGGTCTGAAAACTGATCTCCTACAATGGAAGGGCTGTAATTCCCCCAGTCTCTGCCAGGAGGGTTTTCTTTTAGCACCTTAGTCTTTTCCATGACATTTTTCACTAGTTCTGTCTTATTTATTAGGAGGAGTAAATCTTCCTTTTCTGAGCAACATACTGTTCTGAGCTACATGGGCTGTAGAAGCCCTTCTTGTCATTCTTCATGTTACTCACAAAATTCAGCTTCAACTGTGCCTTGTTTTTCTGATCCCATCCCTACACACCTGGAAAGCATCTTTATCTTCTTCCTAGGATAAATATCCCTGGTCCCACTGCCCCAAGTCTGGCTATAATTGAAGTACTGAAAATACTAGTCTAAAGTTAATGAAAGACACATATCCTAGTCAGAAAAAATCCCATATTTTTTTGATGTAACTGTAGGATGGTGATGTTCAGGGTTATAAAACATTTTAACTGAATTATAGATTAATATCTTTATCCTGATCTTCTTGCATCTGGCTAGAATATAAGTCTGTAGTTGTGTGCTGAACAATGTTTATCTGTAACTCCAACATACTCTCCCACTTTAGCAGACTGCAGAGCTGCTCTGGGAATAATTTCGTCATCTCTCTCGCTGTGTTCAAATAGCACCATGACAAAATAGCAGACAGCTGGGCTCAAGACTTTTGAACTTTTAAATTATCCCTCTCTCTCCTTTGAATTACGGGCTTCTGGAATTTCCTGAGATTTCTAGATCCCCAAGAATGCATGCAGCAATAATGAGTTATTGATGTTATTTAGAAGGCCATATTTTCCCTTTGAGTATACGTTTGTGTTCAGCAAAATTCCTTCCATGAGTAGGATTTGATTCTTTTGGGACAATAAAATAGAAACATTCAATTTTTTCTTGCACTTATTCTAGTAGGCACTGTTTGAAAAGTGGAATGCTGAAGTCCTATGTTTAATTACTTGTGCACTTCAAGGTTTGTGAGGATCCTGCCTCTGCTCAGCTGAGCAGTTTCTGTTCCTATTCATACATCATCGCAATGATGACTGAAGATACTGCTGGAGCTAGAGGAAGTTGCTAAATTTTCCCAGTGCAGGGCAATGCTCCTGTATCTTGAAAAACTGAATACTGTAACACACAGAAGTACTAAATCCAGCTGTCTCCCCACCCCTACACCCCATGCTTTGAGCACTATGTAGGATGGCAGTAATTTTTTATAATACATTTAAGTAATTCAGCAGTGGAGCTTAATTTTCAAAATTCCTAAGCTATTTAGAGAATTGTTTAGGAGAAATAATAGAAAGTCATTGGAGTGGGAGGATTAGGAAAAACAGATATCCTAATTCAAAGTATGTTCTAATATTACAAAAAGTGGAATGGTTTGAATGATGTGACTCATTCAGTCTAGATACTACTCAATTCCACTTCAGTATCTACATTCTTAGTCTTCATGGATATGCTTTAAGAAGTAACAACATCTTTCCAACCTAGCTATAATGTTTTTTTAGTGCATTTTTTGGGATTATGTTGGCAGGAAAAATGCAAAAGAAGGATTTATGTCTAGCATTGTTTGAAAGTGATATGACCTGAATCATCTGTCTCTTGGTGAGACTTCAACATGCTGTATCCCTGTTTAGCTTGTGTAACAGTAAAAATTAAATCTGACAACTTGCCCTCCCTCAAAAAACCCTGAAAAACCCCCAACAACAAAACAAAGCCTAAACCCAATAAAATTAAAGACACAAAGCCCTAGAACATTTTTGTGCAGTTAAATATACTCATGATGTCATACACTTAGAAAGGAAAAACTTAAACAATCTTCAAAAAAGTTACCATATTCAAAGATGAACTTGATGTTCTTGTGTGAGCTGTTAAAGACAAAAACCAGAGATAATGTCTAGAAATATGAATCAGGCATTTGTAAGCCAGAGTCTTATTACAGGAAAAAAGGGAAAGTCAAAACCTCAGATGAATTCTAGAAATATGAATTAAGTATTTTGGAAGCCAGAGTTAAATGAAACATCTACTGCAATAAAATGAAACACAGAGTTCAAAACTATAAAATTGACTTAGCATTTCTGAGGCTCCCTGGAATTTAACATTTTATTCTTCTTAGAATTACAAATCATGCAGATAAGAATAGACTATCTCTCATTTATCTCCCTTTTTGGCACTAAGCATCCATTTTAAATACTCTGTCTGAAAAGGCTGGACTTCCTTTTAGCAGAAATTATATCCACATGCAATTATAGCTCTTTATAAGTAATGATATTACACAGTGCAATATAAATCAAAGGTTCAGTTTACGAGGAGGCTCCATACTTCTTCAACTTACTGAGAACCTTAGCTTGCTTCATTTCACTGAGTACCTGTTTGCAAGTTAAAACACTGAAACAATATATGTTGTAAATGAACTGCTTAGGATTTGACTGATCATTATAGGTCCCTTCCAACTGAGCTATGTTCTATTCTAGTCTAGTCTAGTCTAGTCTAGTCTGGTCTGGTCTGTCCTGTTCAGCACTAATCAAATCAGGTAAGAAGTATATGACCTCATGAGCCAGATTGGTTCATGCTGGCAGTGTACAATACAATATATTGAAATTTATCTTCAATAGTTGTACAGAATTACTCTGCATTTTAAACTTTGATATGCAGGTATAAGTTACCTTAGTGCCTCTGGACAGCCCTCCCCTACCTCCACTAGATTTCCACAGGAAACTTGGGTGATTTCCTGGTAGAAAAGGCCAGAGGTAGTACAACAGGGGAATGACCCAGGAGTGGAGTGTGCTAAGTAAATCACAGTTTCATGCTTACACAAGAGAGGAGGTTTATTTAATCTCATTAAGCTTATTGTGACTGTTTGCATTGTTGAAGCCAATGCAAACTTCACTCCCCTCACCTACGTCCCTAAACTTCATGCATCTTTCATGGCCAGTTTGGTCCCTGGCCTGTCTTCTCAGTTGGCTAATAATTGTGTTACCTAATGTCAGTTTACATAGCTGATTTTCTAGTTCAGTCTAACTTCTAAATTCCCAGAAATGAATCCTAAGTGTCACTCCCATTGCTATTGACGTGTTTTTCTAGACATTGGAATTATAATCTTTGATAATTCTTCTTTTTGTTAAATCTTATATTTTTCTCTTAACTCTTTTATTAAGTCACAGAAATTGTATTAGTGCAAACGCAGTTCATAAACTCTATCCATATGCCATTGTTTTTTGACTCTCATGTCACTGCATCTTCCATTTCAAACATCTGAAGCAACAGGTACATAACTTAGAGTGTCATCAGAAGTTATGTGTACATTTGCAGAGTTTCTAAAATCAATTATATTCGAGTGAGTACATCGTACTGCTGTGATACTATCTTACAACCTCAAATGCACTTAACAGATTTTTCTGTGCTCTTGTGGCCTATTTTTCCACCATCTGAAGCTACATAACTTCTATGTAATTCTGTAATCAGGGGCAAGTATGGACAGTCTTGAAATGTAAGTGTCGAAATTGGAACTCAGCAAGAAACTTTTGACAGAGAGTTCCTCTTACCTAACGCACCAAACTCTGCTGCTTCCAGGCTCGATGGATTGACCCAGTGGACTAAGCTAGTAAAGTATGGTCTCATAAAATATTTTTTATCATAGCCTATATAGTAAAACAGAACAAAAAGCTTCCAAACTTTGTAGAAGAAAAGAAAAAGGTATGTTTTTTAGGTTATTCTCTGAGTTTTGGCAATTCACTGAGCACACTGATGTTTGTACACTCTGAACATACTTTTTTTAAGAACTTTGTGTTAACTAAGATTTATAATTTATTTTTTCAACAAGTTTGTACCCACTATGTGTGAAAGGATTAGAGGTCTGTTTTGAAATTATGTACTTATGCTAGGTTTTGGCAGTGCAAGAAAAGTGTCCTGATTTAATGAACATCTTCATAACTTAGGAATATCTGTTGCTTGTTCTGTCTTTTCTTGGAACGACTTCTTATATTGATGTTCAAATATGGATAGAGTACCTGAACTTTAAATGGACAACAGAGAGGGCTTCTATATCTTTATAATAAATATGTTAAAAACACCCAATCAAATGTTGATCCTTGAAAAGAACAGTCTGACTTCATGTATTAGCTACTTCCAAAGGAAGAATCAAATGCACAAAATGCTGCATATATTGATATAAAAGTGTTGCATTCAGTTTTGAAAATGAGATAAAGTCATTTAGGGTCTTACAAACCAAAAAGCTATTTTTCAAAACATTCTGTGGGGTTACCTGTAAAAATAAACTACAGTGAAAATCCTAAACATAGTATCAGTAACTTGTTCAAATCTTTGTAACTCTTTTGAAACTTACAAACATTTAGACTCATTTTTGTGAGATGTATTTTGATATAATTGAAAACTTATTTGACAAGATTGTCACATTGACTGATGGTCAGAATTTTGTTTTCATGTTATACTTTAGTATTAAGATCTTATTTTTTTATAGATAATCCCTATAGATTTTTTGGCAATTCCATAGTCAATCAGTTTATACAAAAGGCATGTTTTTATAAAATGTAATATTTTTTTTCCTGAATATTATGTACAGAAATTTTGAATCTGTATTCCCTATTTTTGTAGAGCATCCACAGCTTCTCTGGGCAAACCTGTTCCTGTGCTTCACAACCCCTTGAGAAAAGAATTTCTTCCTAGCATCTAATCTAAATCTCTCTTAGTTTAAAACCGTTCCCCCTTGTGCTATAATATCTGTCCAAATAAAAAGTCACTCTCCCTATTTTTTAGGCCCCTTTAGGTCCTGGAAGGCTGCAGTGAGGTCTCCCCAGAGCTTTCTGTTCTCCAGGCCAAAGAATCCCAACATTCTCAGCCTGTCTTCATAGGAGGGATGCTCCAGCCCTCTGAGCATCTTTGTGATCCTCCTCTGGATGTAGTCGAGCAGGTCGACATCTTTCCTGTGCTGGGGACCCCAGAGCTGGATGCAGTACTCCAGGTGGGGTCTTGCAAGAACAGAGTAGAGTGGCAGAACCAGCTTCCTTGACCTGTTGGCCACAGCTCTTTTGATGAAGTCTAGGACGCAGTTGGTTTTCTGGCCTGCAACATCACATGGCTGGCTCATGTCCAGCCTTTCACCCACTTGAACCTCTCTGTCCTTCTCTGCCAGGCTGTTTTCAATGAGTTCTTTTCACAGTCTGTATTCGTGTCAGGGATTGCCCTGACCCAGGGGCAGCACCTTGCACTTGGGCTTGTTGAACTTCTTTGGGTTCACATGGGCCTAGTTCTGAAGCTCATTATGAGGATTCTTTTGGGTATTGCCCATAATGTCCACTCTTCACTTATTTTTTCTTTTTAAAATTTGGTATGCTATGCAGAAATTCTCTTGTCAGCTTGAATCATAAGGATTTTATTTACTGAAATCTGAAACTTTACTCTTGACTTTATGTTATTCAAAAGAAGTTGAAAGTTTTACAATGCTGTTACATAACGTGATATAATTTAAAGCATCAGTCTGAAATGCAATGATGATATGATAATATGTACATTGCTTATGTTGGGCTTATATAGAAAAATAACCATGACTGAAGTAGAAAAAGAACTGTGAATGAAGTTCTAAGTGCACTGAAGTCAACAAAAAATTTACTAGTCAGCTCAAATGGGTCAAGATTTAAATGTATTTGACCATAAAAAGCCGCCAACCTGCTAGTCTGTGTTTAAACAGAGTTTTTTTATAGTTTTCTCTAAAGTGCCTCATAGAATCACATAATATTGGAAGAGACCCAAAAGAACTGTCAAAGTCCAAGTTCGGACCTTTCACGGGACGCTCCAAGAATCACATCATGTGCCTGAGAGTATTGTCCAAGTGCTTCTTGAATTCTGCCAGGCTTGGTGTCAGTGCTGTGACGACTTCCCTGGGGAGCCTGTTCCAGTGCCTATTATCCAAGCTAAACAGCTTCATGTCGTTCTGTGCTTACTTAGTATAACTTCAAGGCCAGCATCCAAGATGCTGAAGAGTATTGGGCTAAAGATGGAACCCCACGAGTGATGTAAGCCTATTTACTATAAGCCTTTGTACCTGACCCATGAGTCAGTTGCCTACCCATCACATGAGGTGTTTATTCAGCTGTCCACAAAGATACTGTGAGAGACATGCTTTTAATACTATTAATAAGATTATGCTTGACTAAAAGAAATGGATGTTAAATCTTTCTTTTAGTAGAAAATCCTCTATAGTTGCAGGGGGTTGCAATATTTCATACAAAAATTAGAATTAAAAAAAGTAAAGTGCAACAATCTAACCATCTAACCATCCCTTGGAAATGAGCATCTTAACATAATCAGAATGGAAAAAGTGTGTGTGAGGTAGTTGCTTAATGTCATTTTGGTGCTCACAAAGAGGCAGGGAAGCACTGTGCTGTGGTTCATAGAGTTAAAAGTTGTATGATTGTATGATTGCACCAGCTAATATGTATTCTTGGAAGGATAGCACAAAACAAATGCATTTTTTTTCCTGAATTATTTTGGACTTCCCATGATATTCCTTGCAATCAGACTGGCAGACACTGAGGGATCAAAATATGTTTACTGCTTTACAATACCTATTAGTACAGTATATGAATATACAGTATACAGAGCCAAAAATATGCTTCCAGTGTGGTTTTGAGTTTTCCATTTTAGAAAAAAACAATGAGTTTTTTTGCTTTAGTAGTTCCAAAAGCATCTGCAAGGTATCTGAGAAAACTGAATGAATAAAGCTTTTCTGGTGATGGCTGTTAATTGCATTCTTCAATAGAAATCTGCAGATAAAGGTTAGCAGCTGAGAAAGGCAATCCATAGTCATCTTTTCACTTCTGATTTCTAATTGAAAATTATGATTTCCTTTTAGGGAACCAAAATAATGTCTTCTTTTAGCTTTCATTAGTGCCAAATCTTCTGCAATAGCACTGGTTCATTTAGAGCATACATCGATTAGGAGAATGCGTAGCAGTACAGGATGTAATAAAATTACTGTTGAAAAACTGGAAAGAAAAAAGTTTCAGAATTTTCCATTTTTTTTTCTACTTGTTTCTCACACACTGTATTATGAATTGTATTATGTATTTTGCCTAAAACTAATTACCCCCACTTTGAGATCTGGGAAAGGATAAAATAAATACTTGTACTTCAGCAGAATTTAAGAGAAGAGAATAAAAACAGAAGGAACATACATCTGTACTGATACAATCTTAATTTACATAAAGTCGGATCTTAGACATGTAAAGAAAATCAAAACTAATTTCTGTAAATATAATGAATAAATTTGTGTTTTCATGTCTGCTAGAAATGTTAAATCAATGTTTAACATTTATGCAGGTATGTGACTGGTTTTGAAACTGTATTGTAAATATGATTTTTAACATTTCATTTTTGCTCCATGTAAGGCAGTTAAATGCCCCCCTGATGCCCAATCCCATCAGATCTTGGAAGCTAAGCAGGGTCAGCCCTGGTTAGTACATGGATGGGAGACCTCCAGGGAATGCCGAGGGCTGTAGGTTCTAGTCCTGAGAACTTCACTGTCATGTCCACTGTCGCTTGGCCATGACAGATGAACCTTAGGAGAGTTAAAGGGTGGGGCCAGTTCTGCACATGCTGTGCCTCACCTAAAAAATCCACTGCACATGTTCAAAGGACACACCCACATGGGTAGAGCCCTTCCCAAATCTTCATTTGTTAAGCCCAGCCATGATGATGTGTTCCTTGTAAAATAAATAATGTCTGATTGTAAATATTTTTTCTCTGTGAAAATATTTTTGCATTTTAATAGCAACTAAACTAACTTCCTAATATTTCTGTTATAATCTCATCCATAATGACTAATTGAGTTTCTATCAGAAGGTATTTCAGACAAGTAAAAAGGTACCAAATACTACATTGATTTACACAGGTTGCCCAGACAACAACCAAGTACCACACTGAGACTAATCATGAAAAATAATTCATGGCCATATCCTTTCAGTGGGATTGCACTAGTCCCTGGGATGACATAATCAGTGAAACTTTTCTTCTGTTGAGAATCTTTTAGGGAGAAATACTGCTATTAAGGCTTTCTGCGTTTGATAAAGATGACTTAGTTGCTGTAAACTTCTAGGAGATTTGACTGTAAAGCTTCTTAACTTCTGTATCATTTTCATTTTACCAAAGAAATACCAACAGAATTCCTTTTTCTTGGACAAAGGGGGAAAAAAATAACCCCAAAACTAGCAACAAAAAGAATCTCACAGTCTCTATCTTGCATTCTTATTTCACTGTAGGAAATAGAAGGAATCAAACACATATTCTGTCCTAGATTCTTAATTGGTTTTAATCAAGGACTTGGATTAGTCCTTGATAAAAATACAAGGAATTCAATTCTGAATATCCTTGAATAAAGGGTAGCAGGGTAGCTTACAGATGTTGTACTCCCAAAATAGAAGAGAGAACAAGCTATGACTCATAAGGTCCCAATTTCATCTCTAATTTTCCCTTGCTCTTGGGAGAAATTACATTGCTTCAATTGATGACTTCTAAAAGAAGCAAAAGGTTTCTCTTTTCTTTTAATGTGGATTACAGGTTGACAAATAGGGCAAACCTGTTTTTTCATAGTAGTAGATGATAGGAGGATAATTGTTTTATTCCATACCACCACAGCCAGTATCTCTGATCCAATTTACATCATAAAGTCTCTTAGGATGGAACCATCTCTCTGATATTTGATTTATCCAGTGCAATGGCTGCCAATGTATGTGACTGCAGCTTCTGTTCATGGCACAGAAATTATTAAAAGTATGAATTAAAAACGAGCTTCCTTTCTGTTGTGCATGAGATTAAGAGGTGTCAGAGTATCATCAGAGTATCATCAGATTGGTAAAAACAAATCCAGGAACTTTGGAATGGTTTTGCCCTCACACTTCATAATGAAGGCACAATACAGCTTCCAGCTTGCAATGTGCCTGCTCAGAGCTTATGGCTCCTTGTATCTGCTTGTGTATATACACATAGTCAGCACTCATAATTTTTTTTTTTCTCTCGGAAATGGTCTCATCTTCATTTGCAAATGCTGTAAATCTGTTTTAAAGAAAGAACATTTTACTTAATTACCTGGGTGCATGGAAGTTTCTACTGTTTCTCAGAAGTGGAGAGTTTAAATTGCTTTGTTATTTTAGCAGAAAATAAAAATGAGACCTTTGTGAAAAACCTATGGACTCTCATTTATTCAAGCCCTGCTGAAAGTTTTGTTGCCTTCCTCTGGATACATTCAATGACCTTCACATTCTTGAATCATGGGGCCCAGAACTGCACAGTACCCAAGGTGAGGCCACATCAACACTGAATACAGTGGGATAACCATCCCTTTTGAGTGACTTATTATGCCATGTTTGGTGCACCCTGGGATGTGGTTTTCCCTCTTGGCTGTCTTGGCACACTGCTGACTCATACAGAGCCTGCTGTCAAGCAGCACCCCCAGATCCCCTTCTGGAGGGCTGCTTTCCAGCTCCTCCTTTCCCAATATATACTTGAGGTTTTTCATGTAATTCTAGACAAGGCTCAGTTGAAATGCAAGCTAATTTTACTGACACTGTGTGCCTGCTGAAGCCATAGTCATGACTGTGACTAATAAGAGAATAAAACATAGCTAGCCTTCTACTTTTCTATGAGTATAGGTGATTTATTTTATCTTTTAGCAACCTTTAAAATATATTAAAAAAATTAAAAATCTATCTTCATAAGCAATATTTTTATTAAAACTCAATAGTTTTCCCCCCTTATGGCCTTCATAGAGGATATGAAAATGGACAGAATTTATGAGAAAATACTCCAGAGATTTGCTTCAAATACAGTCTGCTGAAAGAGAAACTTTATAGGGAAGAAAAAAAAATACATTGTACATGCCCTGCGAAAATAACACAGAGCTTGAATTATTATTTCTTCTTCATAAGTGCATTTAATATATTCAATAACCTGTGGGACAAATTTTTCTCACATTCATGATGAAATCCTCCTACTGTTTAAATCAATAGACTGTCACCTTCTAATTTAAGACATCCAGTTTTCACCTTCACATTGCTTTCCTCAAAAGGCAGCATCTTCCCTTATTGCATAGAAGGTCTTCCTTTTATTTTAATAACTTGACACTGTCATTTGCAAAGATCAAAAGAGGAATCAAATCACTCCAACAAAGAAGTATCTCAGTCTGGTAATCAGTTACCTATATAGCTGGATCAACAAGGACAAATTGCCTGCGTCTTCATATCTGTCAAAAGATGATTCCTAAAAGGTGACTATATTAAAATTCCCATATCTAGAAACACCTTCTATGTCATCTCAATGAAGAAAATTTATATTAAGAAATATAAAAAGACCTGTCACCACAGAAGTTCTAAATTGGTGGCATTTTACCCTTTCCACATATTATTCTTTTTCTGAAGGCAATACTCAGAATGCATGATTTGATATACCCTGCCTGAAGGAAATTAAATTGATGTCTTAGGGAAATAATATAGAGAGAGATACTGCTTTAGAAATTCTAATGTATCATCTATGCAATTTTCTATTTATAAGACGAAGTAAATAGAAGACAGGATCAGAAAAATCATATAGTCATAGATTCATAGAATGGCCTAGGTTGGAAGGGACCATAAAGATGATTTAGGTCCAAACTCCCTACCATGGGCAGGGTCACCTTCCACTAGACTAGTTTGCTCAGAGCCCCATCCAACCTAGCCTTGAATACTGCAAGGGATGGGGCACTCAGAACTTCACTAGGCAATGTTTCAGTACCTCACCACCCTTAGTAAATATTTTTTTTCTAATTGCTGATATAAACTTACTGTCTGTCAGTTTGAAACCGTTCCCCCCATCCCATCACTACAGGCTCTTGTAAACAGTCTCTCTCCATCTTTTTTGTGGGCTCTCGTCCTCTACTGGAAGGGAGAAAGACTAAGAAAATGCAAGTTTTTGAGAAATTGCAAGTGTGACTCATATAATTTCTTAATGAACATCCCTTGATATATATAAAAAACAAATTGCTTTAGAAAAATATAGATTAGCTGAAAAAAACAAACAAACAACACCTTTGTCCTATCTCTTGTGAGACTAAATTGTAATCTTTTACATTTTTATCTTTCAGAATAGGATAATATTGCTTAGCAGAATGTATGGTTTGCAGATACAGAGATTATTAAAATACTAGCCTTTAAAATAATGATGATCCTAAGAGCCAAAATAACAGAGTAGTAGTTTAAAGCCTTTTGAGTATAAAGTTAATTTATTCCTATGCTACTTTCACACTTTTTTTTTTTTTTCAAGTTTTACACAGTTCCCTAATTTTGGCTACAGTCAAAATAAGGTCAAACATTTCTAAGAGCAGCTGTTACAAGAAATTTCTTCTTGCATGGACATTTCCCTAGGGCACTGGCTCTTTTCTGTCCTATAAAATGGATTTCCTGACTAAAGTAGCACTTGAAATATTGAAGCATCTAACTCTAGTGCTGAAGATAACAAATTGTTATCTTGTAAGACCATAAATTACTGTATGCCAACAAGTGTTTCCTATTTGAAATCAACCAAAAATGAGTACTTAACAACCATATTTAACACTATGTACTTTTTAGCCTAGAGGGAAAAAAAACCAAAAAACAATCAAGGTGATCACCCCATTCTGAAATGGAAGAGTGAGGTCCCATGTAAAACCGTTACTCCTGATTATCAGTTCTTTCAACAAACAGTAATTGCGCTCTATTTTTCTGCATTCTTTTTATTTGGTTGGTTGTTCGGGTTTTTTTGGTCTTTTTTGTTTGGCTGGGGGGGGTTGTTTGGTTGGGGTTTTTTGGGTTTCTTGTTCGTTCTGTTTTGGTTTTGCAGGGTTTTTTTGTGAGTTTTTTTGTTATATTCAGCTCTAATTATAGCTTGTAGCTTAGTCATGAATTTATCTGGAAATTTCAGAGCATAGGAAGTGCTTGCTGACTTTGAAACACCTGCACCAATCTCTGACCATTGAAGTTTTCCTTCTCTCATTTCCCTTTTAATGACAGATCAGGACATAGGGTGGGAATGTAGGAGTACTTGCCTTGAAAGGTGTGATGAGTAAATCAGAATTCAAGTTCCTTCCTTTAACCTGTTGTAGCAAACATGCAGCTGCAGACTGAGAGAAAGCATTTCAGAGATCTGATTGAAAGCAGTTTTTGCAAATCATAATTGTAAACTTTAGCATAAACTTACCCTTTTTATCTCTGGCCACATAAGCATTAGAACTGGCACATGCAAGAGAATGGGAATGGTGTTTTTCAGCCTGAAGTTCAGAGAAAGCATGAAAGGAATCTATTAGAGTCCCATTCTCAGATGTCTCCAATATAATAAAAATAAATTCACAGTAACTCTGAAAACAGTGACGACAGTACCGGAAGCTGTTCAACTAGGTTTTTGGAAAGTAGTCCTTTATTACAGAACTGGGCTGAAATGTGGTCATCAGATTCTTTTATTATCTACATCTTCTATCACTTTTTCTGAAAGATACTGCTTTAACATTATCATATTGCTTATATTGTCTTCTTGTAGTGCCAGGTAGTTTGTGCATATCCCTGAAAAGATGATTACTCAAATGCAATCAGAGTGATCATGAGTGGAAAGCTTGTAAAAGATGGAAGGACACCTTTGAAACAGTGTGATTATTTTTTTTTTCTATAGACTTGACCATGCTTTGGTTTTATTCAATGTATTCGTTGCATGTAGTGTTTTCAAAATAATACTCAGACCATGCAAAATGATAGGTATACCAGATGCAGTGCAAAACACAAAAGAAAATTAAAAAATGTTTTCTGGTTCAAGCCACTGGTATTTTCATCCTTTAGCTCCTCTTGGTGTGCTCTACTTCCTGTGCCACATAAAGCAGTAATCTTTGACCCATTGATGCAGGGACATGAAATGTCATAGTTCCTTAAGTTGATTGCTTTCATGTATTCCTTCTATTTATACCACATATCTTTGTTCTTCCTAGTAACCTAGGAATCACATTCAAATCCTCTTAGTCAGAACTGACTCTATTTTGTATGTATGAGCATCAGACATTTCTTGACTGCTGCCTGAGGACGATAGGGCTGAAGGTTACCTTTGACATGGTTTCAAGATCTGATTGCACATTGTGCCATAATTATTTTCTGAAGCATGTTATGTATTTTGCATGTGGACTGCCTGAAAAGTTATGTTCAAGGGCATGATTGGCTTCTGAAAATAGAAGAGTTAAAAATCAAAAGGTAGAGAGCAAAATTGAATGCCAGGAGCAGAGAAAATACTCACATTCCAGGTAAATAAAAGGCAGACATGACCAAATCATCCTGTTGAATTAAGGGTGAATTTGGTGATGAGACTTAAGACAAAAGGATGCCCAATTATTAGAGAATTTAATAAGTATTTAATATTTTTAAAGGTAGTATTTTAATATCATGCCCTTTTTGTTATTATGCAAATTGCCTCCTACTGCCTTTTTTTATAACTGATTAATTATTTAAATCTTCAGTGCTTTTATATGAAAGGGACTGAGTAACAAGAATAATGGAATGAAAGCTCTAAGTGTGTACACTGAGGTGAAGGCTTATCTGGGACAGAGGTATTGTGTATGTGACTATCACTAAGTGGGATGTCAACTTGCTTAGTAATAGTCCCTGTGGTGTGGTTGTCAGGCTTGTGTATTTAAAAAATAGTCTGATCTGGAAAACATGGCTTGAGCCCAGAACAAAGAACCATTAAAAATTAATAAATAATATTTACTTTCAAAACAGCTTTTAAAGGAAAGCATAAATAAATAACAACACATTATGCTTGAATATATTTTTATTAACTTTTCTAAAATCCTACTAGTGATCAGTTATGTTTGAGAGATTTCCTTATTTTTCATAGCCTAATTACATTGTGGTTTAAATTTTAGTTATCTTTTTCTTTAAATCATCTGTTTTGAGCTTCCATGAACATTTTTCAGATAAGGATATTCAAACTTATTTTATGGTAGTGTAAATCTAGGTTTCACGTAAGCAAGTTCTAGGCTTTGCATGAGTGTGGAAAATAGAACAGGTGTAGTATTTTTATGCATACTTCTCAGCAGTAATATTTTTTCTTAAGTGATTCTTATCCTTATCTACCCAATTTGCTGGGTAAATTTCACTTGTTTATTTTTCTACCTACTTTCCATACACAGGTGGGTATGTAACTTTTTACAAACGCCATTGTCATTATTGTGGAGTAGACTGAAATAACATACATTTATTTCCTAATAGAAAAAAGAAAATCTTATCAAAGACCTTGACAGAAATAGAAGAAAAAGAATTGCCTGTTGCTGAAGAGCAGTGTCTGGTGCAGTGAGAATCATTACATTCCCCCGTGGTATTTAACAAGTAGACTTTTTGAAGAAAACCAGTTCTATATACTGATCCTTGCATGGTGTACAAAATGTCAGTGCATTAACATATTTTAATCATCTTGAAATGTATTCTGAATAATTTATTTTTTTTTTTTGCGTAAACTGCCTTGTCTTCTGAATTTTGGTGTTTTGGTGTTTTTTTTTCCCCCATGTAAATGCTAACACAAACTTGAAGGATCAAATTCTACACATTAAGTTTTCTGTGAAAAATTAGGGATTTCCAAGGTATCTTTAGAAGACAGAACCTTTTTATGGTAATGGAACAGACAAACAAAAACTATTGCAGCCGTGTCAATCCCAAGCACTGACTACTGGATGTTCCTTAAACGTGAATAAGAGCTTAATGCATATTGGTTCATTCATTGATGTCTTTGTGATCAAATTGAAATTAATTGGATTTAAATATCTTGAAGAAATGGTCTTTTCAAAATCTATATATATTTAATTTATGTGTTGAATTGATAAATTGTTGTCTAATGTTTATTTATCCTTACTTACTGAGTACAGATTAAAATCTAATCCTTAAAGTCTAATTCAAACACAACAGAAAAGACTACACTAGTGATTATACATGCTATGTAAACACAAAGGGAAAAGTTGGTTATTTGAGTCCTGTTCAGTGCTATGAGTACTGACAGTGTTTGTTAGTATACTATAGCTTAAAAAGAAAAACGTAATGTGGCATGTTTCTTATAATTTCCATTAATTTAGTATAAAATCTAATTAATCATTTTATTTTGCCATGAAGAATGTACTAATTCTTTATATGAGATGCTTCATTCAAATAGATAACCTCATGAGCTGATCTGCATGTTATCGAAGAACGGTGAAGGATTGGTCATATACTGAGTGGAACTTTCCACAGAAAAGTAATCTAACAGAATTCAAAGGGAATTGTGTGTTAAGACACTTAATGGCACCTTGTCCTTTAAAATAAAGGAGACTGCAGTTGTGAGGGAGCTATGGCTGAGGTCCGAGATTTCATGACTGAAGATGGACCAATACTTCATGGAGGGAATTCTGTATTAAGGGGAAACCTTGCTGAAAGAACAGAGGACGTGAGTTGTAGGTGGGTCATGAGCCCTCAGATGGTTGCTAAGTAAATAGAAAACCTCTGAAATACACTTGTTTTATTTTTACTTCCTTTGTGGATACATCTAAGGTTCCTCTAGAAAGTGTTTATTTTCTTTATGTCTCCCAAAGACTTGAAGTTTGAACAGTAGTAGCCCCTTAAAATTAGAGCTCTTGTTATTTCCATGAATATAAATTGTGATGCATATTGAAATTCCCCTTCATGACTTTCTGCAACTTCATAACCAGAGGCTGAGTGGAAAACAGTGAGTGTGAAGTAAACAGAAGCCTATTCTCAGTAGGCTCTATTAATGCTTATCAAGGGAAAGAGACTCCTTCAGAGAGTGCTCCAGAGCAGAAGCCTAGTTCAGATAAAGCTCCCTCTACAAGAGCCCTTGAATCACACTGACTGTACTAGAAAAATAAGAAAGACTAAGTCCCTTATATAAATACTTAAAATCAGTTGATTCACTTAAAAGAAATCAAGCACCTCCCTTCTGCTTTTAAAAATTGTTTTTAAAGGAAACTTCATTTGTGAATTATTTATTTGGGTTTGTTGGCTTTTTTTTTAAGTGAGAGCTAAGAATTGGTAAAGTGGGGGAAAAGGATCATAGGACATAAACAATGCAGTGAAAGACACTTTGAACATTTATACAGGCTTCTATACTTCTCTTTGCAGCTATGTTGGGCACAAACTACATCAAAAAAGAAAAAAAAAAAGAGAATTGAGACATCAAGGAGAATATATTAGATAATTACAGAAAAATATTTTAAATTAGTAATGGAAGGAAAATTGTCCAAACAGTAATGACTTGCACTAAAATAGACTGAACTTTTGACACTGGGTTATATTAATTTATTTCTATTAAATGCTAAGCAACTCTAGAACAAGTTAATTAAATGGGGAAAAATAAGTGCACACAGAATTTGGAAGTGACCATCAGGCTTGGCACAGCCCAAGAAATGTCTGGTATTGTAGACAGAAAAATATAGATAAGGAGAAATGATGGAAAGCATTGGGGGCCACTGGGCACAGGAGTGCTGGGAGCACCTTGTGGGCAGCAGGGCCTGGCAACCTGGAACACCCCCAGCCAGGAGCAGGGCAGCCAGGGCCACCAGGGCAGCCACAGCCCTGGGCATCGGACACCTCCCTGGGGATGGGGATGGGCCAAGGCTAGGCTAGGGTCTGTGGCTGATGTCAACTGAGCCATGTACAAGGCCATGTCCGGGCAGGGCAGAGCTGTGGGGAGCTGGAGACTGGCCCTGCTGCAGCACCACTGGAGCAGGAGCTGATTGTCCCAGGGGCTGATGTTTTATCCTGGGGCTGACGTGAGGTGAGGGGAACCCCAGGGACAGTCAGGGCTGGTGGCACTCTCATGGGCCTGACAGAGACAAATTTCAGTGTAAAACAGCAGTGTGGCAAATAGAGAAAAAGAAAATCATATTATTATGGAAACAGTGAAATTACTTTAGTCCTCTTGTTCTCTCCAATGCTGTTTCATAGTAAGCTGTGTCAGAGAATATTACTAGATGATCTACAAATGAAGATTTATATAAAGATTTTCTTTTCAAAATGACAGGCTCAATAATCAAATAAATTAGCTTGACGTTTGATTCTGTAAGGTGCTGAGTGGTTGGCTGAGATCCAGCAAAATATTTCCCTTCTACTTCAATCTCATGAATACTTCTGTTCATTTAAAATGAACACTGGGAAATCATTGTTAGAAAAAAAGGAATTAAAAAAAAAAAACAAACCCAAGCCTAAACAACCTCTAAAACCACAGATGCAATTACAGAAGATTCATTCATCCAGAGAGGCATTTTTAGTGTTTTGTAAAGAACTGCTTTAAAACCTGCAAGGGATTGCTGAAAATTGGATTTGAAATAATTTTCCAGTTCACTTTTTTTTTTTTAATGTATTTTCTCTCCTTGCATGCCTCTTTTTTTTTTTTTTTAATTGGTGTTACCTAATATTTTTGAATGATCAGATGGGGATCACTCCATTAAAAAGCTATACAGTTTAATAATGTATTCTTATTATTTTATTCAAACATGTAAACATAAAATGTGAAGTCTTTAATGATGTATTCTCTTGATTCTCTGATTTAGAATATTTGTCTGGTTCAAGTATATCTAGACTCAGGATAGGAAAAGGTCAAAAAGAAAGGGCTAGAGGTCAAGTACCACCTAAATAAAATAGTATTTTTTACATTTTCATTGCTTGGGAACATGAGAGGTTATAGCGAAAAAACAGAAGCTGAAAAATATACTGAACAAGCAAAATATCAAATAATAGCTAACCACCTCCACCTCTGTGCAAGCTTAAACTCACAGCACCTGTTTTTCTGACTACAAACAAGACAGCTTTAGAGAAAGAACAGAAGACAAGAATCACCCCAAAACCTAAGATTAATTGGTAGTTGAGTGGATGGGTGGAATATCACTTCCTTACCAACTATTGCACTGAGACCCAATAAAGACAGATTTTGGATAAAGATCTGAGAACCTAAATCTCTTGGGGAGACCTCAGAAGCAATGTCAGGACTATAACTAGCTTCTTTTGACCTGGTCGTTGTATAATAGTGTGATGGTTACAGTACTTCAGAATAGTGAAACTGGAGTCTTAATCTGTAGTGAACATTGTGGGAAAAGGAACTACTAATAAATTCTCTGCTGTTCCTGAAATCTTGTATTTTCAGCCACATACTTTCTCAGCTTTATAAAAAGGAAAGGTGGAGAGTACTGTGTAAGGGTTTACTACATCTTGATGGATAGGACACTTCTGGAAACATGGTGTCACCTTTGTGATGTCTGAAATCACTGCTTTCTTTTGCTTAATTTACTTCTCCCTTAGACTGAAGTTCAAGTAAATAACATTCCTTGGTATTTCCCATACTCAGTGGTTAACTCATATTTCACATGGGTAGACTGGATCACCTTTCAGAATCTATGGCAATTACCTGAATTTGATGCCTTGAGAGACCCCAAAAACTGGACTCCGAGCCAAGTTATTGCAGGATAAGAAAAAAGGTACGATTAGGGCTTTCAGGAATACGTGATGACGTGCGTCCTTGAACACTGATTTCCATGGGTTTTGTAATATTGTCCACCCAATCCCCAGTTCACATATCTCTCGGTCCAGCCCTGTTGTGCCCCTGGGCACACCTCCTCAGGATTTGAGTCTAGGGGACATTGGGACCCTCTCTTCTTCATCTTCATCTTCCTCAGCACACGTAGGGCTTGGAGGTTTTCCAGTGTTCTTAGACTCCAAGGTTGTTGGCTTATGTTTATGTCTCGTCTTGTTCTGCAGGCCTTCTGATATTTTTCAGCCTTCTACCTTGAAGAGCAGTCTAAATAGCTAAAAGAATTTGAGCTGTTGATATGTGGTAGAGGTTACAATAGATAAACATTGAACTTAAGCTGCTAGAAATATTAACACACACTAAATTTGCCTTTTACTACAGTTAAAAGTACTTCTAAAATCTATAAAAATGAAAAAATCAAAAACCCCTAAGGCATCAAATTGAAAAAAAGAAGACTGCAGTTCTTGTCTTTGAAAGTGATTTTCAACCAGAATGAATATAAATTGGTTGTTAAATAATTTGACAATTGAGGTGACAGACTACTTGTCCAGTTTTAATACAAAAGCATGAGAATGGAATGGAAAATAAATTCTCAGTGTCTCTTTAATTCTAACAGGCCATCTGGTCATTTACCCTAAATGAGTCTCAAAATGGCAAATTATCAAACCTTGTTTTAAGTGTTCCTTTTTAGAAATACTTTTTTTTTTCCTCAAATATTTAATGATGATAACTGTATCTACAAGCTTGAATTTATGAAGATTGAATACTTTTCTATGTGAAGCAACAACGTCACCTCTTGAGGACTCATGTGGTGAAGTCTGGTTGGGAATTCATATCAAGTACAATGACCTCCGTGCTGGCTGCAGACCATGAGCCTCCTGACAATGCTGTGAGGCTGCAGACCCAGCCACGGCCCCTCCTGCGACACACACAGAGCCAAGGTGGTTGATCTGACACAGTAATTAAACAATCTAGGGAGATACAAATCCAGTCTCTCAGATATGGTCAAATACATTCTATAAAACTGTTGTTTAATTTTTTTGTTATTTTAATGATATTTTAAGAATATATAGCTTACATGAAATCAGTGCAAGGTGAGGTGTGCATAATATAAAATTTTTAGTGAAAGAGATAAACCTTTACTGTTGATTGTGAAAAAATATTTAACATGTTTAAGAACCAATGGAATTTCTAAAACAGTATCTTCTATACTCCTACCACAAGTAAACACATCTGCTTAGGAGAACTCTACCATCTTAAGGATGCAAGAGCGGAAACAAAGAAACAAAGAAGGAACCAAAAAAAAAAAAAAAGTCCCAAACCAGTCTTCAAAGCTTCTAGGCGCTGGTGATCTAGAAAGTGACCTTTCACAGTCAGATAGTGGCTTAAGAAAAAAAACAAAACAAACATGTTTGAAGCTTATCTGTCATGAATTCAAAACATGACCTCAGTTCTAATGAATTTTCTGTTTCCTGCAGGGTTTTAGAAAATTAATAGGAATGAAAAGAGTAGTGCTGTAAAAATAAAAAATATACCCTGACCTTTTTTAATCAGTAGGAATTCAAAAGCAGTTAAAATTTTATCAACTGACTTTTAAGGAGAATAATGTTCTTACAGAAACTTATTAAGAAATTGATAATTACAGCAGATAAAGCTGATTATATTAAGAGAGTAGATAGAAAGTCTATTTAAAAAAAGATATTTTTCACGTACTAAATGGAATTCAAAAATAATAACAGGCTTGCAAGCTGCAGCTGTTAAAAAAGAGTAGAAAATCCCTTTTTTCAGCACTGTGACCTTCAAGTAATGGCAACCAAAAATTTGTCTTAGCATTCAAGTAGTGGTAGAACTACTTGAACAACAAAAAACCTTACTCATCAGGATTTCAAAAGACCTGAAATGTTTAGGAGATTACAATTTGTGTGTAATTAAATTCAAAGCACAGGCTTATTAATGGAGATAAGAGTTCTTTTCAGTTTCTTTGTATGGGGTAACTGGCAAGTCAAGTGAGAGGACTGCAAATGATTTAGAGGCATCTATTAAGGTCAGTTTCTTGGGTGTAGATAAAGGAGGTAGTAGCAAGACGTTTCTTACTACTATTAAAATAGTATTTCAGACTGGTTATCTGTTATTTGGGGGATTTGGACATCTATTTTGTTTTGCTTATGCTTTTTTTTTTTTCACCTCATGACAGTCTTTTTTTGCCTGATTATCAAATATGAAAACTTTAAGAAAAGTTATAATTTGCTTCATAAAATATTTGTTTTGTCTATGATGTGAACTGAGCCATATTGCTACTTGACACTGTGGTATATGTACAGGCATATTTTTTTCTGTAAATGTTGTGTTATTAAGTAATCATATTACTCAGACCATACCTTTTGCATTCTTTCTTCATACTGTGTGTTTATTTTCAAAGTCGAACTGTTGACTTCCTTGAACAAAAAACTATAAATAGAGACTTGCTTAACTTTTGGAACTCTGTGAAGGAGGATTTGGTTTGATCTCATTAATCAGATAATTGTTCAACAACAAATGCAGAATCAAAACACATTTACTTTTGATACATTTGGATGCAGTCTCTGGAATGAGTTGGTTTTCATTGTCATGCTAAGTAATTTTTGTTTCTGGGAAATAATTTGTCATTTTCAAATAGAAAACAAACCAAGCCAGAAAAAACATGCAAACATATTAAAGAAACTTTGTAATTTATTTTAAAGCAAAATTATCCTTTTAGTACTTGATCATCTTGCAAGCACTAGTTAAATGGGATTCCCAAGAATATGGAATCTTTTTTTACAGCAGTTATCCAATATGCTTAGCCAGCCTTCTCAACTATATATTCTTCCTTGACTTAATTGAAGGAATTGTTTTAAGAAGTTATATAAACTTTGGAGATAAAATTAACATTACACAGTGAAACACCGAGTAGAAGTGTCATAATGTGACACATTTGATGTAGCTTGCAGTGCAAGACTTCTGAATAAAAGGAATCACATTTCCAAGAGGGGACCATGTACGCAATATATAATGGAAACACTGCACCACAATTCAGAAACATGGAGAAGACCTGACAGCATTACCAGCTTTGACAGTAGAAGATGAGGCCCCAGTGTATGACATCTGACCTTTAAAAAAAAAAAATCTGTCTCCCTAGTTATTAAATGCAGAGAATAAAAAGGATTTGTCAGAATGGGGTGACTGAGTCACCATTTCCTTCAGCATGACTAAATCCAGGACAGAACAGGCCACAAATTTGTACATGTGCTGGGTTTTCATTCTTTTCCTTCCAAAGGTGGCAGTTTGCATTATTACATGTCAAATCAACCTTATACCACAAGAATATAGTATTAAAAAATATTGAAAAATTTCATATACTTTGAAAAGAACAAATTAAAATTAGTTCTTTTTTTACATGACAACACTAACGGCTATGTCCTATTCACATCACGGTCTTGCAGGCAATTGGATTTATAGCAATAAAACCAATGAATAAGAGAGCTCTTTGTATAGCAGAGGAGAATGTCTTCATTGTTCCTGAAAGGTCCTGAAAAGATATCTAAGGGCAATAAGACAAATTAATAAAATTATGTATGTAAGACATCATTTTCCTGTTTTGTCATGAGTGTGTAGCAATATTGATTTTGTAAGTGAGGTGTTACAAGCATGACTTTCAGATTACATTAGATACTGTAGCGTAAGCCACCTCAAAAACGTTTTTGTGAAAAAAGTAGTTCGACTATTACATTCAATTGATGCATAAGTTATTGGAGCAATTCAAGAAAAGAGAAAGGAACTGAGAATCAAAATGAAAAAAATGAAATGTGGAATAATAAGAAGTCACAGCATTTATTTCTCTACCTTGTGGGTAGTTCAACGACCTGCCTTCTGTATACAGCAGGTTGTACTTGCTGCTGTTCCTATAATGAATAAATATCTTCCGTAGGGAAACAACATCTCCTGGCTTGTCATTTACTTTCTATGTCACTTTGATGATCCTAATCCAGTTGTAATTACTGAAGTTGCTAAAATTGATTTATCTTCTTATGTCCTGGGGGGAGAGATGGGGCAGGAATGGAGTTATTAGAGAAAATAGCAACTTACAGTCATGAAAACGAAACATCATTTTGCCATTCCTTTTGTTCTTCAGATGCAAGGCAGTATTTCAAATAAATAGAAGTGGAATCTATGGGATATAACAGTGCCTAAATAGTCTGAAATTTCTCCAACAGACCTAATTTTAGTTTTCTCAAAAATTAATGATTATTTCAATAATCAAATACCTACATACTTTTTTCCAGAAAAGCTACTGAGATGAGATTTAATATACTTGACTTTTGATTCTTTCTTCTCACTTACGCTGACCTTACCTACTATAGACTGAACTCAAACTTTACCCATACACTTTCTACAAGTTTGAAAATATTTCAAACTCTAACAAATACACAGACCAAGAAAACTGGCCTTTAAAAGGCAGTGAAGTGAATCATAGTCCTGACAATTCCCTTTAAAAAACCCAAAACATACAGTTTTGACTGAAATTTAGCAACTAAAATGGAATTTTGGTTAATAAATCTCTATATGTTTTTCTGTATAAAGATAGATAATTAGCTATATTTATTTAAATGTGTACACAGTCGTGAGAAAATTATTTTTTACCCATAAGATTCTTGGAGAAAATGGGTGACATTCTGCATTTCCAAATGATGAGATGTACAGCTTCACTGCTACTAAACTTGCTCAAACTAGAAACAGCATTGCAATGCACAGTATTTAATGCACTGAGATAGAATCAGAGAATCACAGAATTGATTGGGTTGGAAAAGACCTCCGAGATCATCAAGTCCAACCCTTAGATAGTCTCAAGACACTCATAATAAATGAGAAAGAAATGGAAAAAAGGCATCAGTGTCTCCATTAGCAACTTATATTAGGGGCATATTTATAAGCTTTTGAATTCTGATGTAGAAGACATCCTCATCTTTATCTGCAAGTACAGAACATGGAAAAGCCAACCATCTGTACCATCAGTCCTTCTCTGTAGGTATAACTTTTATCAAAACTGTAAGCAACCAACATAATTTACAGGAGCTCAACAACTGCAAGTTGAATGTAATGTCTTCATGAACAAACCTTTAATGACTGAATTCAAGATCCTCTTTGCATCATGATTATGTTTCTTTACATCTAAAGCCTGATTATGCATGTGGCCTGCCCAATTTGTAGCAGTTGTTGTACAATGCACTTCATTTATGTTCTTTGTTTTCACATCAGAATACCAGCAGACCTTCTTTCTGTCCATCTTAAAGGTCGAGTCTGAAGACAACTGAATTTAGAACGTTTTATATTAAATGAATAAAGCACTGAATACTCTGTCATATTACTGGAGTGAAAAGATTCATGTGTTTATTTTCAATATCCAGAGATAGAATACTGAAAATTGTAACTTTAATATCAGAGAATTTGATCGTTGCAACAACAAAGTAAATGAAAAGATGATCACTTTGTGGTAAAGAAATTCAGTTCTGAGCCTTTTTCTCCTTTTCTTGCTAGATCGTTTCCCACCAAAATGCAAAGATGCAGTCTAGACGGCAATAGTACTCAGATATATTAAAGATTCTGATAGCTTTCATAACAATTTTAGATTTACAGGATCTTAGGTATTTGATTTCAAAATCATATGGCAATAAATGTCAAAAATTCTGAAAATGGACCTCTATTGAAAGTATTTGGAGTAATATTTTTGTTTTCTTTTTGATCTTATGAGAGATTATTTTTAAGGAATAATTTTGAGAATTCTGTTGATTGGCTTTACTTAGACTCCAACCCTTATTTATGGGAAAATGCATCAGCCACGGTGATGTGAACAAGTGTCTCTGTTTCATACCTGAAAATTTTTATGAATGGGTTTTAAATACTTTAATTCCTAGATAGAAATATAACCAACATATTAGACACCTGGGCTTCTTAGAACCTTTTCTGTTTATTTTGTTCTCTGGCTCTAAGGAGCCTCCATTACTGTCTCCTGCCTCTTGAATTCCTGCTTGTTCATCTTTGAGTCGGTAGGAAAATAAATTTTGTAAGAAGGATTTTGCCTAGAATGCTCCTTGACCTAATTTTTGGGACACTATTCTGGAGTGTAGGAAATGGGTTTTCAGTTCCTCTGTGGTTGAGCAGAACCGAGAATTAGAGAGAAAGAGCTTGTTTTTAATTTTCTGACATCCATCTCAGCTTCCATTGATGACTAAAGAGTTTCATCCAGTGGATTACAGAGGATGGAATAGAAGAATGGAATTCAGTTTATCTGATGGAGGTACTGTGTCCATTACATTTTGCATTGCTTGACCCAGAAAGACAGTTTAGTTAGATTCATTTTCTTGGAAATATCAGGAAAATATAGAAATCCAGTACTTGTAATACATTGCATTTGTAAGATAGAGATCTCTATCTACTTGGGTTTTGTTTGGTGGTTTGGGATTATTTTTTGCAAAAGATTATTTTGAATTTGATGAGAATATAGAGGTCCCATTATGTTGTTTCACAATCCACATATTATTTATGTTGCTTTGAAAAGATCTCTGACTCAACTATTGCCACCAGCTCTACCCCACATGACCCTGACACACGAGCTTTATTTTTGGCATTAGTACTGCATTACCTTGGCACTGGTATACTGGGCTTGTCTGAGTTTTGCCTTATGATACTGCTAAAAGAGCAACATAGTCTGCCAATGTAAAATAAAATAGCTACATTGATGTAGCTGAAATATTAGCCATTTACATCAGCAGACAATTTGGCCAAATTTTAGCCATTTGCATTAAAAGATTTATTAAAGAATGCAGGGTTATTGCCTCTTGCTTTATCAGAGTGCTGAACTAAAGCCCAAATACATTTAATAATTACTAATTACTTAGTCACTAATTTACCTGTTGGTCTGAGACATTGAATCCATGAGAAATACCTGCTGGCAATACTCAGCAAAATGGTGCTTCCTAACAGAGGGATTTCCCACCAGAGCAGTTTCTCAGTGCAGCTGTTCCTCATTATGTACAGTCAGCTATTCTACAACCTCCATCTTTCACATAGGAGGAAATGTTATATGATTCTCCCACCCAGAAACAGCACTAAATGCCAACAATATCTTTGTGCCATCTATAAATTATTTATGAACATGTGAATAATCACACAGAATTTCTGTTTTATTTTAAAAATCTCTGAAATTTTTGTATATGAAATTAAATTATAAATATACTCATTGAAATAAGTTAGCATTTATAAATTGTCCTGAAGCTTAAAGTGGATATATACCCCCTTCTAAGAAAATGTTGCCTCTCCTTCATTAAAATAAAAATATTAAGCACTATCACACCTAGATTCAATTTTTGTTGCACAGAATTGCTGAACTTTTAAGTGTGGCTTTAGAATTTGACTCATGAATATTTATTATTCTGTTCAGCTTTTTGGACAATACGTACTCAATTTTGAGTATTTTACTACCGGATTAATTGAGAAGAAATGGCACAATATATTAAGAGGATCAAATAATTAATTTTTAAATTGAAAATGGCTCTCTGTGCTGTGACATGAAAGAACTGCAGGATTAGAGTACCGTCTAAAATGTATATACAGATATTGCTTTTTCTCCCCTCTTTCGCTATGGAATATTTCACAGAAAGAGATTCCCCTGAGTGCTCTCGTGCATAAAATGCCTTCCTAACCTGATCAAGATATTCTGAGTGTCTAAGTCCAATAAATTAATTGAGTGCATTTTGTATAAACATAAAATCCTGACCTGACAGAAAACAGTAACAAAATGTTTCCATGAATTAAATAAAACCTACTTAAAATCTACTGACATTTACTATTATTGTTGCTATTATTATTGCTACTATTACTATTGCTATTATAGTGTATTTGCTCCATAATATTTTGTTGCTAGGCACACAAAGTTCCATCGTTCATCAGAGATAATTGAGTCTGATATCTTAAAGATGCAAGATTGATGCACAACACATTCTAGCTATAGGAAAGAAAACATATTGCTGTTTCTCCCAGACACTAAACATGAAGTTCTACTGATTTTTTCGTATTATCCTGTGTTGTAAATGCTCTTTTTAGAATTTTTTATAAAATTTGGAAGTGCAATTATATTTTTCTTGCCTATGGACTTTATAAAGGTAAACCTTCCTGTATGTATTAATTTCTCTAATAATTCAGAGATTCATCATTGATACCATTTATTCTAGACCAAAGTTCTACTTTCTTATTCTACTTTGTGTTTGTAACCCTCTATATAAGCCTTTGACCCACAATATTCTTAGGGATGACTGCCAATATCATGTTTATTAGTTACTACTGAACTGATTTGGGAATCTTTTGAAAAAATGGAGGGACAAATCTTGTAATTTTCAGTTTCACTAAGCAGGAATTGTTTGTTGGTTTTGACTTTGGCTTTGGCGGGGTTTTTTGGTGGGGGTTTTGTTTTGTTTTGTTTTATTTTTTTTCGTTGTTTGATTGGGGATTTTTTTCTAATCCTGGTATATTGGCTGAGTATATGCTATGGAACGTGACTAACCTTTGGTGGTGTCAGGGAACATATTTGTGCTCCTTTTAGGCAGCACTTGCCGTTAGGATTAATAACATTTTCTTCCTCTGGAACTTAAACCAGTGATACCTGGCCCCGTTAAAGAATGCAAAGCCATAGAGCACTAGGCCATCTCTTTCCTAGAACCTTATTTTAGATGAGCAGTCACAGGCTAATGAAAGGAGGATAACAGAGGCACATGGTGGTGAGAGAAGTAATGATCCTAGCAAAGAATACAAATAAGGGCAAATAAGTTACATCTAATGGATCGTATATTCATCTATCTAATCTCTCCTTTTCATTAAAAAAGTTATCTCATTCTGTCAATTGAAGGCTTTTATAATTTACTATCAAAGACCATACTGAATTTTATCCTTGATTCTGGTAGAGGTATTTCAATTCATCCTTCTTTATCAGAACACTGTAATGAGGTAACTGATTTGATCCTTTGCTGTTCTTATCTCTGTTGAAAATTTACAATAATTTACAGTGATGTTTCATTTTATGGAAATAATAAAAATAGAATTTGTTTTCATTTGTACTCTGCTAAGAATGTTTTATTGCAAGTTATCATTTTCCTTCAATGTTTGAGTTTCCAGCCACTGTAACATACTTAATTGTCAGAAGGAGTGGTTTACCAAAGCAAGTTTGGGTAACGTTTCTAAGAATTTGGAAGAGATGCTGAACACAAGGAGACAAAGCCTGTAGTTTATAGGAGGCTTCTAAGACTCTGCTATGGAAAAGATGTTATAGAAAGATACTGTAAGAATACAACAATATCTCTTCCACTGTATGTTTTTTTAAAAGCCATGCCAATTTTACATTGATTTAATCTTTGAAATAATCTAGGTTTGTGCAAAAATTTCACTGTGAGAGCACAATACTAAAATGATTCAGAGGGCATTGGTATTGCATTATTTTCTGAGAAAGTCAGTCAAATAAAATAATCTGACAATGAGTATTTATAAAGGATTAGGTAACAAACAAAGTGGGAATTGAAATAAGCTTTTTTGCCAAAGAAAATAAGTTGAGCTAGAACAAAATTACCTCTGAGCTTAAAGACTCCTAATAGTGGATATGGAATAAACGTCCAAATATCATTATTGTTAAATGTGTATAGTATTATTCTGTAGTATCAGTTAGGACTTGAACTAGAAAAGTGTCTGGTAATGGTCTGTGTACATAGTATAAATATTTTTCTAGCCTTGAGCACAGCAGATTTAGTGACAATCTCACAAAATCTTATATTTCTTGCAGTAAAATTTATTTCCTGGTTTGAAACATATGAATGATTTTTTTGACAAGTTTATATTCCTGTCTTCATAAATGAGACAACTTGTGCTGATATGAGAAGAGTAAATTTAAAGTGAAGGTTGAAAAACTCACAACTGGAAAGAAATAGCTCCACTCCCATCTCATGGTAATTGGTCTGCAGAGAGAGCTATTTTGAAAGAGATACTGAAGAATACTTTATAACCAGCATCCAGTCATCTGTGTGCAAGCATATTTGGCTTCTTACTTCTTAATTATTTTGATGATAAAAAAACCCTCAATTATCCCCAAGGGTGGGGGGGTGGGGGGAATGGTGTTATTAATTTTTTAATTATTTTTTTGCTTGTGCTTGCACTTGTTCTTTTCTCCTTTTTCCAAACATCACATGGACACTCTGGAATTCCTAAGTACACAATCATGATAATAAGAAAACAATATTTTTTTATAGCACTTATTATAGAGCGTGGTACTCTACCACTTGGTTGTGTGGGTAGCAGGGCAAGAATGTGAAAGGGACATCATTCAAAATGTATTGTTATATATCAGTTGCAACTGCCAATCCTTTAACTGTACTGTCCGGTGCAGGAGTATGTGAGAGCTCTGAAGGTCCTTTATAAAACTTAGTGTTTAAATTCTACATTTATAATGGTAAATGCTCATGTAGCATTCATGTGTATGTGTAGCTGCTGTAGAATTAAATATAAAATGACTGTATTTAACTTTACTATCCACTTCAGAAATTCAGAGTCTAATAGTAATTTCTTGCTTTTAACTGCAGCACAGGAGGAGTAAAATAAAGGCTCATGACTCTGATCCTTTGTGAAAAAATGGACAGGGTTGTCATTGGGGAATTTCCTTTGACTATCTAAAAGAAGAAGTGATAGGATAAGATTCATCAGAGTCCTTAACCTTGGCAAAGTTAGATGAAGAGCAATCCTATTCTTAAAAGCTTCCCTGAAGTCTCTAAGTTTGGTTAAGCTTCTTTAATACCCTAATACCTCCATTTGAGCTTAGGTAGAGATGTCATTTTCATCACTTTCTAAGTATTTCGAGGCCCACTGTAGAGAGGAGAATTCTGTAGAGAAGAGAATTCAGCTCTGTTTCCTCATTGCTTGCTCTGTGTGTGTGTGTCCAGACTGTATGGATAAGAAATGCCATAAGCAGAACAGGACAGTAAAAATTTGATAAAAAACAATCTAAGACATAGCATTTGCAATTCAATTTTCACTTTCTATATTAAAAATGTTGGAAATAAGACAAAATGTCCCAAAATGACTAAGAACACATCAAAACCATATTCAAAGTTTGAACTGACTCACATTTTTCAGTATTCAAAGCAAAAAATTACTTTTCCAGTCCTTATAGGGCTTTGAACTGACATTGACTTTCTGATGTATGAAATTTAGCTTTTTTCAATCCTATGATTTCTGTTGATGGCTGAAGAGACATTTAACATATTTAATGCTCCACATAATGCCATAGAATAGAGTCCATTAAAGCTCTAATTTCATGTTTTAATAGAATACTACTGTGGTAATTATATGGTACCTCTTAATAAATATTTTCTGAGTCCCCATGCATAGTTCAATCCACTAGTACTTATCGTCCTTAATTTTTTTAATTTGCAGTTCTAAATGAAACTCATTGGTTTTAAGAAAGTTTATCATGATTAAAACCTGCTGTAGCTCTTATTTTGTTTATTTTATCTAAGTCTTCTTGAGTCTATGGTCATCTTTGTATAGCTTTGCATGGATTTGGGTTTTATGCCATTGAAGATTGCCCTTTCAATTAAGTTTGAGAGAATGGGACTGACTTCTAAAGATTTGTAGACTTCAGACCTGATCTTGAATTTATTCTCTAAAGAATATAAGGATCAAACATTCAGATTTACTGTGCTGCACAATTATATTTCATTGCTTCTTCTGTAATAGAAGGATGATTACACTTTTTCTCACGAGTTGTTCAACTTATCTGTCTGAAGTCTAGGTGAACAATTTAAAGCAGGTAAGTACTGATTTAATGGCTACCTCTTACTTTTCAAATCCCCATTCAGGTACTGCCTAATCTTTCAAGAAGTAAGATTTTTTGAATTCTCAGTGTAAAGATATTCATAGAGTTTCCTAGATCAATTTAGTAATATTCAGAAGCTTTTTTTCCATTTTCATCCTTTTAATTCCTTTTTCTAAACTCTTTCTCTAAAGAATCTTAAAAGACAGTGAGCACAGTGGCATAAACAAGTATTTTAATTAATTACTTTAGTCTGCTTATTGTAAAAGGTATTATTATTGAAATAACAAGCTTTCCCCCCCTTTATTTTAATAGCAACAACCAAGCTGCTTTTATGCTGATCATATAATAGTGAAGAAATATTCTTATAATAGATATGGTCTGATTCCTGCCGTGCATTATAATGTCAGTACTAGCAAAATGTGGCTTTGAAAGCTGAGTAAATCATACAAACATAAATATGGAACCTATTTTGAGATGTGAAAAGAAATAAAAAATATTTAAGAATTTAAATTACTGAAAGCCCTCAGTTATACTAAACACATAACCTGCAGTTGTAATCTGTCATAAATGCTATCTTTCTAAGGCACTAATGTGAAATTCTTTAGCTTATTATCATAAATGCATCTATATCTGACCATATGCTAGAAAGATCCAAAACTGATCTTCATGAGTGTAGAACTTGACCAAAAATAAACAATTACCTTTTGGTTTTGACTATGTCATTTATTTTCTGTATTATTTGTTTGATAAAAAGAAGCAAAACATTTTATATGCTACTGGAAGAACAGGAAGGCAAATACAAAATGCAAGAATACAGATGAAGTGAGTGGGATAGAAAATGAAAAACATAATTCAATATGCCATAAATATTCCTTGTTAACTGGCTTCCCAATTTCCAATTAGTCAATTCTATCTTGTTGAAAAGCTTTGTCAAAATGAATGTTTTCATTAAACTCCATTTATTTAAAATACAGTTCACTAGCAAATCAAGGACAAAATGACTGGGAGAGTCATTTAACAGTGCAGCTAAAACACACATGTCAAATTTTTGGTGGGTGGAAGCAGTGGGAAGATCACATAAGGGAGCCAGTTTGGAGTTCCTGCCCGGCCTATTTTGGAGAAAAGAAGTAAATTTGGGACTACTGTCTCCTAGAGAGTACCCCTAACTGTCAGTCCTAACATAAAATGATACGAAAAAAATCTTGTATGCAGAAATTAAATTGTATTCAAATGTATCTAAAGAAACACCTGCAGCAGCAATGGTCATTCAACTTGAGATGAAAACTTTCTCAGCTTATTGTAAGTCTGCCCTAACAGGAAGCAGGCAGCACTGTTGATGTTTAAGTCTATAAAGGACAGAGGGAAAAGCTATCCCTAATATTTCTTTTTCCTTTGTTGTTGCTGACATAGGAAAAGTACATATTTTTCAATTACCATGTAGTTGGTACTAATCACTAGCCTTTCATGTGAATAACTAGGAGGGAGAGAGAGGTGAAAGGTCACTAACAGCTGTCCAATAGCAGTGCATATTGCCTTAAAGTTCAGTTTATAATATTCCAATGATTCTTTTATTCTGCATCCTTTTGAAAGCAAAAAAAGGGGACTAAAGTGAAATCATAAGAGTTAAAATGACAAATTTTGTAATTCAGGTAATGTTCAAGTACTGCTGTGGATGAGAGGAAGTTCTTCTATGTTCTCCTCTTTGTTCATAATTCTTAGATCTGAAATGTTAATAATTTATTGTTATTTGACCTTCATGAATAGTAGTTTTGCAGAGATTTTGGAATTTTGGGGGATAAAGTCCTCATCTGTAATGCGATCTATACAAACCCCTCAATATGTTGTTAATAATATTTCTACATGATTTACTTATACAGTTAGTTCTCTGTGCCAGAGTTCTCTTCCAAATTGTTGAATTTATATTGACCTTCCCACGGACTCTTTTCTGTTTAGGGCTGAGCATGGCAATTTAATAATATCACAAATGTCTTTATGTCAAATGTAAAATGTGTATTATGTAAGAGAATTTGTGTATATATATATGACACTATATTCTGCATTGGTATATCACACTTGAGTATTTCTCTGAAAATTTCATTTAATACCAGCATTCCTTTTTAAGAACTTTCTAGTTTGAGTCATTTTCTTAGCAATGGTTTTCATTCTTTAATTCCTTACCTGTGAGACTTTAGACTGGTAAACTTTCTTCTGAAAAGGGTGTTGTGCTGTGGTGCTTCTCCTGAGGTCTGATAGATTTCATTACTGCTGGAAGAGCCATGCTTCTTAACCCTGTCTTTTGGTTAGATAAATAGGCTGCTTTTAGGGGGAGGTGTTCCTCCTGTAATATCCAATTAGCTTTAGACTAATCAAGGAAATAAGAAATAGGAAACGATCTTCTCTAGTGGAAAGTGCATCACACTCTGGTATTTTTAGATAAAGCCTATTTTGCTCACAGGGAGTAAACATTAAATTTACAACTAGTGGATTTTGTGTTTGGAAAATAGCTCCTACAGGATGTACAGTCTGATTTTGCAAACATTTAAGAATATGAAGGGTGTTCATTGATTTCAGGTGACCGAATCCTGTGTGCAGAGCTATCCTTGTCTGTAAGTATTTGTAAGACTGGAATTAAGGCAGGTTTTCTGCCTTAAAAACAAAAACACACAAACAAAAACATGTTGTCATAGTCCTTTTAAGTTAAAAAGGTTAGGGCAATTCTGCATGGCAGCATTTTATTTTGTTTCACACGGGGGGCCTATTAAGTCACCAGTAACTCTGTTATTTGTTTTGGGCTCTATTTTATTTCTTTGCATTCTCTTGGCAATGTCCTTTTTACAAACATTGTGGGGTATTAATAAGTAGGCAAATGCAAGTAAGTTCCATTATCAACTGCACAGCGTAAAAGCTACAATAGATTAGTCTGTCCTATCATCTTAAATAACCAGATCCTGAAAATGCTGGTTAAAAATTCATTCTTTTTTTTTTTTAAATTTGTTTTTCATTCCATGACTTCTTTCTACATACTTGGGTTCTTCTCAAGAGTTTAGTTGAAATCCAATTTAATATATGAATTTGAACCTTTTTGTCTTTCTTTTTTTTTTTTTTTTCAGTTGTTTACATTTGTGGTCTAGCCAGTTACTGCCATTGTAATTGTGTCTTGTATTGAAATTAAATAATTATTTTTATGTTTTAAGTTCTCTTTCTCAAATTATCTTTCAGGAAAGAGTTAATTTCTGTGTAAAATATTTGTTTACTTTGGTGACAGGAAGAACATACAAATATGAACATTCATGGCCTATTGGCAGTATATTAAATAATTCTGTTATATTCATGGCTCAGTAGTAAGATGGAATATGTTGCAGTGTTTCTATTAATAAAAATTATTGATTTTAAAGGAACATGGGCTTCTTTTCCAGGCTTCAGTTTACACCCTGAATTCTGTCCCTGTCCCCCAGTCCTGCTGAAATGTGTTAAAAACTTTTGTATAAAAAATTGAGTCATTGTTAGAAGAAAATAATCCTCAGCTACAGTTGTAGTAAATAACAGAGTTCCTCTAAAAGACACCAGAAAAACTATGTTCACTGCAGTATGCATTCAGAGGAAATCATAAGCAAAGCTAATATCCACTTTGTTATGAAACTTAATATTTTTTCATTCTAAATGGAATTATCTTTTGTTGTTGTTGTTGCTGTAATGAAAAGGCAGCATCTCTCAGAGATTCTCAGAGAAGAGCAATTTCTCACAGAGCTGTTGTTTTAATGCCATAATGGAAAGCAGCTGAACTGCCATCCTAAACAAGGACAAGATGAATGGATAAATTGTTCCCTTATTGTTGTACAGGTGATTCGAAGTTGCCACATGAAATCCCTCTTTTATCATAGATGAACAGCAATAGACATTCACAATGCTGTGATCATCTGCCTCTGTTTAGGATGTGCATTTCTGGAAGCTGAACTGAATACATTCCAGTGTCTGGCCTCTGGTATAATCAGTAGTAGAAGGGAAGGAGAATTTTGTCAGGAACAACATAGCTGCAAAATGAAGTAGTTGCATATTAATAGAAAAATGGCACAGAAATAAGAACTGTTCCTCTCTTGTAAGAAAAGGAGCTTCCATCAATCTACAAACTTGAAATACTTAATCAAGGGGTCAAATCTGATGAGTAGTTTCTTATGCTAGTATTCTGCTTAGGCTGCCAATCTAATTGTCACTCCTTATAGATATTCCCCAGTAACTGCTACTGGTGGGTTCAGTTTGCTATACTATTCAGTTGTTGTACTTAGGAACTTAAATGTCATTTTTAGTGGATGTGTAGAAATATAAAATTAATCAGCCCTTGGTCCTAGACTAGAACATAAACTTCAGTTCCCTTCTTTATTGGCAGACTGAAAGATAATCTGTGTCCATTGAAAATGTGATAATATAGACACAACACCTTCAAAGTTGCCTTTCAGAAGACAGAGATGTATTTTGTGAAATAAAATAATTCCTCACCTAAATTTTATGCTATTAGATCTACTTCTTAGTGGGGGTTATATCAACATCATGCACTAACCTTTACACTGAAGTATCACCAGTACTTGCTCTTTTTAAAAAACCCTCCATGTTTGTATCTCATTTGAATTTGTCTCATATTAGCTTATAGCCTTTTATTTGTTGTTGGTTTATGGCTTTTCCTTGCTAAGTGAGTATTTGTAATCAGAAAGGAATTTTATATTGCAATTAAGTCACATCTCAATATTCTTTTTGCAAAACCTCAGCAGACTTGGGCTTAAAAAACTAAAGAATGAAATTGCTTTCATTAAATGTGTATACCTCAAATGTAGTAGATACTTATTACCGTCAAAATTAAAGGGACACCTACAGGATGAAGTCAGTGGTCTACAATGACAACATCTGAAATTGTGAGAGATGATTCCTATTGTTTTTGATCTGTCATTTTCCTAAGTTCCTACATTTTTTGACTTATCCCTGATTCAACTTGTTAATCTTTTAAAATAAGAACATCAGAATGTATTGTAGTGTTCTTAATAGGGATGATGTCATCCCTCTTTTCTTACAAACCACTTCCTTCTTAAATATCCAAAGATAACATCAGTCTATCACACTGGAATCTTCAGTTGCTCTAAAAACAACCCCAAACCCTTGGGACTTTTTTAGTAATTGATTTGTAGGTTACTGCCCATTGCTCCTCGGACATTCACATACATTCCACAGCTACGACTTCCATTCTTGCTCCTGTAAAAATCTGCTTTGCTTTTGGTAAAAATTTCGATTTGAATGGAAAAGAACAGGATACTAAGTGGATTTGTATCATGCTGCCTGGGTGTCTTGCCCTCATTGGACCAGTCATCTGTAAGATTTTTTTTTATCAGTGATTTTCTATTTACTTTCACATCCTTCATGAAAACATTTCCTTTACAGCATGCTGAGTTAGAACTGGAAGCCATGTACTTCTTTATTCTATTATTAATTCTAAAAGTGGTTTTCTTAGTGTCTTGGATTTTCAGAGTCTCTGCTCTAGATTCTTCATATGTAAAATAAGGGTAATTTTGCTTTCCAACTCTCAGAGGCATGGCACCAGCAAAGTAGCATGATAAGACAGAAAAAAAACCAAAACCAAACCAAACCAAGCCATTGGGAGGAGATAAGAGGTGAAGAGAAGGCAGGGGGGAGTGAAATAAAAATAATCCTACCATAGAAATTACTCTGTAGACCTACAGTCAGGAGAGGCTAGTTTATACACACTTTTATGTCTCTCCCATATTCACCTTTTCCATCACTCCCTTTTCCAGAATAACAGACAAGTAGGGATTCATGCACTTATTGTACTTATTGCAGTCTTAATTGTCTGAGCAATACCAAAAGAAACACTGACATAGACTTATTTAAGATAAAGTCCCTTGATAATAAACTGTCAAAAGAAGGATTTGTTGGGAGTTTTTTTAACCCAGTTTCACAAAACTCATATATATAACTTGATATGAAAAGAGTCTGATGTTCTTTAAAAATCAGTATAAACATGTTGGTTTAGGGGTTTTTTTTGTGTGTTGTGCAGGGTTTTTTGTTTGTTTGGAGGTTTTGGGGTTGTTGCTTTTATTTTTTTTTTTAATATTCACATTAAGAAGTCCTTCTGTATAGCTGAAAATTTCTGCCAAATGGCATGGATACAACATAAAGTTTGAGACCCTGAAAGCAATATGATGCACTAACAAGGAAGTAAAAGTTCTCAAATCAGCATATAAAAATGAAAAGCCTTGTATCCATCTATCTTCTCACTGTAATGAAGATTGTGTATATTTAACTTGTGATTGTTTTCTTTTTTTTCTAAATACTTGTGTGTTTGTGTGTATGCATATTAAATATTTCAGATCAAGCAAGCTTATAACAAATACACTGAGCTAGTTTCCAGATGGTTGGTATTTTTTTCATTTCTAGTCTTCATTTTCAGTTACTATGCTTTGGTATAAGACAACACAGATAGATATATCCCTGCACTGATGATACGCCTCTGCAGCTCTTTCTCAGAAGGCTGTTAACAAGATGAAAAATCTTGGATCAAAATGGGGAAAATAAAAGGAAAAAAATGTGAAGCCGTGAATGGGCTCAATGACCCACTTAGAAAAATATTTGGTGACCTGCCATGAAATAGTTAGAGAATGAAAAAGGCACCATAAAAATTCTGCATCCTGTTGGGAGCTCTGATATCTTCAGTAAGAATATTAGTACAAAGACTTGTTGTTGCAAACATACAAATAGTGCTTGTGAGTCATTGCTTTGATCCCAAAGTAGCACGCAAGCAAAATTGTCTCTTTTTATAATGCAACAAATTCAGTAAGTAGTGACAAACAACTCGCTAACTCACATAAAAGAACACTCACAATATCCAGGCTGCATTAAAATCTCCATTAATTGTTAGGCAAATGCCAATTACCTCTAGCTATTTTACTGCTACTCATGTTTTCTGTATACATTTGCAATGCAAAAGCAAACCCCTCTGTATCTTGTAGACATGAGGATCTAAAAGGAAGCTTTTTAAAAGTACTCAGCAAATTAATTTTTTAAGAAACATATTCTGTAGTAAGCAGTGCTGGAATTTTTTTCTGGAGACATTATTTTATATGTTTTTAGAGATGCTGGGATATTTATTTGATAGCACTGCCTATTAGTTACTTGTGTTTGATTAGATGCTCAACTCAAACATTATCTCTGTTGTCCTTGCAGATGCCTGACTTCATGTTTAGGATCTATTCTACAAAAATAAAGTGTTTAAGTCAGTAATACACTCAGTGGAGAAAGACAGGCAGCTCTGAAGACCTTAGCAAAGACTGTTTCTAGTATGTTTCTCCTAATTAAGACAAAGCAACCATCCTACAGAAAGCAGTCACTGTTGGGAGCTTTCCTCTTAGGAACTAGAATGACTTGCATTCAGGAACAGGCAGTGCAGAAACAGCTATTTATCATCTTACTTTGGTAGTATTCATATAAGATGTAGAAAACCTGTTTTACAGACTTATTCAACCCCAAAGGAGATACTCCAAGTGGATAGACTCTATCTTTCTGGAAATCTATCTTCAGATAGGCTAGAAAAATCATGGGGCCATAAGACAAAGAGGCAAAAGAGCCGCGTTCATGAATGATGAAAATATTCAGAGAAGGTAAAATAGTTGGAACTAAGAAAATTGCCCTATTTTATTAGATATCATTTGCATTACTCTTGAAATTCCCATGGGAAAACAAACACAGACCAAAACTGCATCCACAGCCCAGAGAGTAGATTCTGTAACATTCTCCCTGTTTAGCAATTTGTTTTTCTTACATTTCCTTTTCTAGCAGTAAATACCACTTAGTGGGTTGTTTGACAAAAGACAGATTTTTTTTTTTCAATTTGTACTTAGTCAACAGTAAATATACACACAAATACACACACATACATGTATAAAAATTCCACTGGAGACCAATATGGGTAGGAGACATACATTGGGCAAAAAAGTGTAGTTCAAATTAAAAATAAGAAAGGGAATTGGAATTTCCACGTAATAGCCATAAGAAGTTATGCAGTTCTCAAAGCACATATGTGAAATAATGTATTCATCTATTAATTTCCCTTTTAGGATGGCCATTTTGAATGAGAACAGTCTTGGAGAAAAAGTATTTCTTTAAAAACGTATAAGTTGAAAAATATAATTTAATGTAATCATATGGGCTTTTCAGGAAAGATTCTTTGCATCATATTTGCATCTAAATAAAACCAGACCAGTAACTAAAGCTAGGAATGTTGATTGCCATAGTTTATCTTTGTGCCAGCAATGAATGGGCACAATAATTTGTTTACAAAATCAGCTGGTGAAATGTTTTGAATGTAAAAGAAAGACCATAAAGTCCTGATGGAGTTGCAGGTATCTTTGATAAGAATGTTTATATTGCCACAAGCAATGGTAACAAAAAAGGGAAAAGAAGGTTCAAGAAAATAGTAAAATAGATAATAAATTTCATCTGTGATTGCTTTGTTTGTTCATATGTATTAGTTATATAAAGTAGCCTTCTGATCAGTATCTAGGCAACACAAAATTGCTCCATTTTAATAGTAAAGTATGAAAGTAAGTAATCATTTTAATAGGTACGTATTGCAGAGGAAATAAATGACTGGATCACCCTTCTGTTAAGGGTAAAGAATAGGAAAAATTACATTTTTGAATAAAGGGTAAACAATAATTAGATTTACTAAATACTTTGAATAAAGTACAAGCATAAATATGAAAATGACCTTTAATTTTCTCTCCAGTGGTATAAGGTGAAGAAACTTTTGTGCACAATCACCCTCACTTTTGCTTTTCCTCTTTTGTAAGAATAATCTTGTTCCTATCAATGCTTCATTTAGACAGTTCAGAAACAGCTACTTCTACAGCGATATGAAAATGAATTCACAGCTTACCCCTCCCCCCCTTATTTAATGCTTTACAGTTTATTGTCACTATTCTTTATTAGCAGGATAGAATAGAGTGGAACAAAAAATGTTCTGTCTACTCATTCCTAGATATGCTTCATTCTGCTGAACAATAATTAAGAGACACATAACATGCAATGAAAATGCTTTTAGTGTGGTTAATGGTAACTCTTCTTGTATTAACTTTCAGAAGGCTTTGTTTCTTAATGTTAGGATTATGTTCTTGAATCCATGATAGTAGAGAGAAACATGAACTATGAAGATATAGAAACCAGACCAAAGAACTTAGCCAAAACTGCAGATTGTGAATTCCTTGCTTTCAGATCTGGTTTACAAAGACATAATTATTTCTGCTACTTCATTTGTTGAAAATGATAAATAGAAAATTATCATTTTTATAGTACTAATTTGAAATATTCAAAATATGAATGTTTAGCAGTTTCTAACCCTTTTTTTCCTTCCAAAATAGCATCTGTTTCATAATCAGAAGAATGTGAGATGAAAACAAGGAAGTCCATGTACTCAGCATTTATATTTCATAAAAAGAGATGTATATGTGCAAACCCGAAAGCAACTTAAGCTTTTCTGAGTATTTAATACATCTTTTAGGACTTTCTCCTAATCTTTTGCTGTCTAAAAGAATCTGAAGGCATCATAAGGATTCCAGGAAATAAATACTTTTGTTGTTATAACCAAATTCATTCAGAGCTTTTCAGGCTTCTCAGATACATTTGCTGTTATGGAGAATCGTTTCAGAGTATCTGACATCACTGGAGTAACCAACCTAAAGCATGGAAATGGTCAATTTATCAGTTATAAAATACCTTCATATTTTCTTTTGCTACAGGTTTATGTCTTTCTTCAACATTTATGCCTGGTACTCTTGTGTTATACCTATAATCTTCTCACAACTATTTTGCTAGAATTTGAGCCCTACAGCCTCTTAGCTTTGCTTGTTTTGTAGAGCATCTCAGTTACCTTCAAATGAGGATCATTAGCAGTAGAAATTAGTAAAGACACAGTTTTCAGTAGTAATATACTGAGTGCAGGTCAAATACAAGTGTTAGCTGCTCTAGTGCATGCCAGCTAATACCAGGAGAGCTGGACTGATTCCACATTAGTAAGATTCAAATGGGAGATGTTAGCATGTTTCATTTTCTTTAAGAGTTGGTAGTACAAACTGACCTGTGAAACACTACGGTTTTGAGAAGCATGTTAACTGCTGTCAAAACCTTACCTAGCCCTGACAAGACCGAAGCAGTCTTTCCTGCCATCCCTCTAATCTGCAAAGCTTCCCAAGTGGAATCTCTGTAATTTCCATCTTTATCCTAGTTTCTTTCGAGAGTAATAAATGATCACATTGTTCTCAGTTCTTTCAACACCATTTTGCTGGATTGGAAGATGGGTCCCATCTAACACCTTTCTGTGGGTGCTTCCCTTGCTCGTCCCTGGTGATGTATATCAGGAGGTTCTGAGGACTGTTGTGCCCTTAGAGGTTAGTCTCATTAAACTTACCTTGTCCTGTGAAGAGTGGTTACTTCAGGGACAGTTCAAAGCAAGAGTGCTATTCAATGTTTTAATTTGCCTTCTAGAAAAGGTGGTATTTCATTTTTTGTCTGTCTCCCACCTCTATCTGTAGAAGATTTTCTGATGATTAATCTTCCTTTGCAAAAATTTGCCCCCGTGACTAAGATCCTCCTACTATTCATATATCTGTCATAGAAGCCAAATTCTTGATAATGTTGTGAATATTTTCTAGCCACTGATTAAGGATTGTGCCACTTTGTTTTTGAAAATATTGTTTTGAGTACAACAGCAGTGGGCATTGGTGAGAGGAGGTGGAGGGTGTTACCAAAACAAAACAAAACAAAAAACAAAAAAATAAAAATGGGAAATAATAATTCATTATTGTTAGCCTTTATAATGATTTAGTGCCAGAAAACATATATTGTTAATTAGAAGCACTGAAGAAAGCACCAAACTCCAAAATAAATATACTGGTGAGGAAAATCCCACATTACCTGGAATATTAAATTAAACAAATCTAATCAGCATTTCCTTTTCTAAATTATGAGTGTAATAATTGAAAATCTAATTCTTCCCTGAGGCCCAGAGTAATTCTATTAGGAAACCATTATATACCACTTAAGGAAGTTTGTGTGAAGGCTATGAAATGATGGCTATTGTAGCACAAACTGAGATCCCAATAGGTAGCTCATGTTAAAATGTCCAAAATTTGCATGTTGGTTCTTTCATCTTCTTCTAAATTATAAGCTTTACCTCACCTGTTGCTAGAACTTCAATAAGGGGGGGGAAAAAACCCAGCACCAATGAATAATTCGACACAAAGACAAAAGTACTGCCGGATAATAAAAAGTGAACAATGAGTAGGACATCAGGACTATGTGTCTTGGAACATTTGACTTAATAAATCAGTTCCACTATCTAATTTATTTTAATGGTTATATAGTTATTTATGTATTATCTTTTATGATCAGGTATTTGTCATGTATGCTTATGTAAAGTATTGAGAATAAGCCTTCTTCAAAAAAATACTTATTAACTAGGAACTAAAGTTGAATCTTCTAAATCATTAGATTTGGGTCAAGACTGGAACAAAATAGAAACGTGTTTTGCCTGTTGTTATAAAGTTGTTGGACAAAACTGATCGTGACCTTTCAAATTTTTTCAGAGCTTGATAGAAAATGCATGAAATAATGTGTTAAAGCAATGAAGCAACTCTATGTTTTCATTGATTTGAGCATGAAATACTATTATCTTCAATTTTTATTTGTTCCAAATTGAAGAAATGCCTCAGATTATCAAAAAAGCCCATCTAATTTAAGACTCCAACTTATGAAATTTTTCTGGCTGACATCATAGGTACAGATATTTAGCTTGGTGTTTCTCTAGGAATGCTCTAACTTAGAATAGTCAAAGTATACTTTATTTCAGATCTCTGTGTAAAGGATTAGATTATTGAAGCTATGGAAGTGGTAAGAATGCTTTCCTTTTTCTTTCTAAGAAGAGTAATTGTATCATTAGTTCTACTGTGGTGGTAAACTCCTATGAAACACTGATTTAGAATATTTCATGTGTCTGTGCAGGAGAACTGATTTGGATCACTTTATTGGAACTGTGAAGGCTGAGGAACATTACTTAAGTCCATTTATTTCTCACAGGGGATTCACAATGTGCAAAACCAATCTGAGACAATCTATTTTAGTATTTTCTTTGGATTTTGGTATCAAAGACTTAGAAAATATAGTTTCTAAACTATATTAAAAACTTTATTAAAAGCTTCTTTAAAAAAAAATTAATTTGGATATATTACTTTTTTCCTAACAGCAGAAGCCACCAAAAAACCCCCACCAAAACTAAGCAAATCAAGAATAATTGAATATGTTACTAGGAGCTGTAGAAATCTATTTGTATAATTCCTGAGGTACTACCTTATCTTATTCAAATCTTATAAAACTCTGTTTTGAGTAGCAGATGGAGGCTGAAATGCCTGAACATCCTTGTCTTTTCAAAAATTTCATTCATTTCTGAAGCTGTTTAGACCACCCAGCACACACAACATATATGAGATGGAAGGGGTAAGAGACACAGTGGCAATGTTGCTCTCATCTGTCATGTCTGACATTGGGATGGTTCCTGGGGACCCTGTAAATCAGCAAAAGAATGAAGCTTAAGATTCAACATAGCCAAGCTAGTCTGCTTGAAGCTGCAGGGTGGTAGGTTCTAACTCTAGGGTATAGACAACTAAGAGATCCTTACATGCTAACCAGGCTTGCAGTGAAAAAGACTGAGTGCACCCACATGTCAATTCTCCTGAACACCTGACATTTTGGAAGTTCATTAACGAACTTTTGCAGTCCTTTTTAGAAATGAGCTTTGATTAAAACGTGCGGTTTTACAATTTATTCATAATGTTAAGAAGGAATTAAAACTAGAACCAGAAGGTATTTTGTTTTTCTTTAAACCTTTCTTAAAAACTGATTCCAAAGGAAATTTGGTATTACCATATGCCAGCATCCTTCAGGAAAAAAAAAAAAAGTCTACGTAGTCTGCTGTTTTAATACATCATGCTTTTAAGTGGGATACTTTGCTTACATCGACTGACAAGATTCTTGAGCAGGTGTTTGGAAATTTCATTTGAAGAGCACATTTTATTAAGGAAAAAAAAGCAGAATCAAGATAAATAATTATGAATCATTTATTCTGGTTGAAAACCATTTGTGCTATGTCTTTCTTTACAGGGTCCGTATAGTATAATTAATAATAGCTCTTAGAAGATATATAGAGAGTGTTGTAGCATAAAAAGGCTTTTAATAATAGTCTCACTTACCAACTTTATTTTTGTCTCCCAGGAATTTTATTAAAGATTCTGTCAGTGATTAGTCACTGTCAGACTTTGGTACGGTTCATTTCTCCCTTGGTCCCTTTCCTTAGTTCTGTGTCAAGAAGCAGAATATTTTTCAGATTATTAAGGATATTTCAAATTTTAGTCAAATGCTATCAAAGAGCTGATTAATTTTCTCAGAACATCCTACTGCATGTTTCATGAGCTTTCACAGCAGCATGGTACTAAGTTTATGGCTTAGTGACACCATACTTCATATTGGCGTGCACAAGAAATAAATAAAGCAAGGGCATTATCAGCTTTTTCTCAATAAGGTCAGAATGCAATTAGCTTCTCAGAACAACTGTTTGTTAAGATTAAAATAATGCAACTTTCCTACTCATTTTTTAACCATTCACGATTAGCTTAAAAATTTGTATTCATAGTCTGATGATTAAAAATCCACTGCACTCCACACCTTGAAAAGCTCAGCTCCTATGTGAGTCTAAAGATAGAATTATTTATGGTGTAACATGAATGTTTTTGAATTTTGTTTCTATTAGAATTTTTTTTAATTAAAATCACAGTAGAAGATAGAGAAATTGTGCAAATGTTGTTTTTCTCTCAGTACCATGTGTACTTGTTTTCTGTGCTTACCAACAATGCACATTTTGTGTCACCAATGTTCAAAGTATGTTTTTGAAGGCAATGCTTAGAATTGATCCGTATCTCATGCCTCCCACATGGGGCACTGATGAGGCCCAGACTTCAAGCCAGCCAAATATTACCAATATAAAATCTCCCTCCTGAAAGAAGAAGGGTGAGTTTGAATACTTTTTTCATCATGGATCAGATGGTACTGATGCAGTAGTTCCTGATTTTCAGATGCTGCTGAGAAAGTAAAAGCTGGTGCTCTAGGCCAGGTATAGCTGCTGTATTCCAGTTTTTTACTTCTGGACAAACTCTTCTTCTGTAGGCATAAGAAAGGAAGCAGCAGGTGTCACAACTAGTAGAAGTTTGTGGACGTACAGTGAGGTGTTCTGTTTGTGATCAATGTCTTTCTATTTAACTGTTAAAAAGTGTATAACTATTTAACTATCTTTAAGTGTAAATATTTGCTAGTGTTGGAGATGGCAATACCATTCTTCTTCCTTAAAGCCTTAAACTTTGAAGGAAAACAATTTTTAAAAACAATTAACTGTAAAATGAGGAGTTTTAGTTTTCTCTTCACCTCCTCAGCTACATAGTTATTTCTATTCTAACTAAAAGAGGATAACTTTAATTTCGATAAGCTTTTAATTCTGAAGCTTTTATTCAGCCACAGCTCATTTTCAGTTTTATAGTCTAAGCTGTGAAAAGGTTATGAGTTGTTTGCTATTTTAGGGGAATAAAGGATATAGCTGAGAAAAGGAAGCAACACAATCCAGTGAGATAACTCATTATGTCTACTTCTTGCAACCGAGAATGGTGCATATGAAGATGAGACAGCTGCCCATAGAACAGAAGACAAATGAGACCACTGCTAATGGTCACTTGTTAAGCATCATACTCTTCTATGTGGTCTGTCCTTATAGAAGTCTGCTATTTGAAATAACATTTCCTTTTATAACCGATTCATGATGTTTGACTACCCAGTAGCAAGTAGTTTTTACTATATATTGTGCTTTCTTTCTTGCATTTTCCAACTTTTTTCACCCCACCCGCAATATTCTGCCCAGGTGTGGGATCCCGAATATAAGAATAATATGGGTCTGTCTGAGCACATCCAGAGAGGGGCCTGGACAATGATCAGAGGTCTGGAGCACCTCACCTATGAAAACAGACTGAGAGAGTTAAGGTTGTTCAATGTGGAGAGGAGAGGGCTCTGAGATGATCTTACAGCAGCCTTTCAGTACCTGAAGGGTCTACAAGAATCCTGGAGGGGAGTTTTTTACAAAGACATGTAGTGATAGAGCAAGGGATAATGGCTTAAGACTGAAAGAGGAGAGATTTAGGTTAGATATTAGGAAAAAAATTATTTACTGTGAGGGTAATGAGGGACTGGAACAGGTTGCCCAGAGAAGCTGTAGATGGTCCATCCCTGGAAGTGTCCAAGGCCAGGTTGGGTGGCGCTTTGAACAACCTGGTCTAGTGGAAAATTCTCCTGCCCTTTGCAGGGGGTTTGCAATAACCTAATGAAGTGCTTAACAGTGAGCTCTTTTTTTCTCTCTTTCACAATGACTTGCAAGCATTTGGGGTCTGACATCAGTATGTTAATGCAGTAATATTGTCAGTTTGGTCACTAGGTGGTTTTTCTAGCAAGAAAAATTACACTAAATCTCCTATAACTCTTTTATTCAAAAGATGCCAGTCTCTTGAAGCTGATAATTAATATAAAAATCTTCATGCTGTTTTTACAGCTGTTTTCACAGCTGTTTTCCATTTATGTCATGCAAGTTAAATTTCCTGTCATTTTTTGGGATTTGAATGTCTTTAAAGTATGTAATTTTGGGGGGTCCTATTAGGTGTTATCTATCAGGGCTGTACAGCTAAAGATGTTTTCATCATAATATTGATTACTTAGTTGAAAAAAATTAAAAGTATATTAATTTAGTCTTAGTTGCATGTAGATTTCATCTGTATGTTATAATAAAAACAATTTTAGCTTTCATAGATCCACAGTACACCTCTTCTGGATGAAACAGGCACTTCTGAAAAGCAAACATATGCTTTAGAAATGGAGATTGTGCCCTAACTATGGAATAAGGGATCTGCCTGACGTGGAGTTAAATTTCTTCAGAGCAGCCGATATGATGCTGTGGTTTGTTTCTGTAGCTAAAACAGTGTTGATAACAGACCAATGTTTTGGCCATTTCTGAACTGTGCTTACACCAGTCCAAGACCTTTTATTTTTCCCATTGTACTCCAGAGAAGTAAGTTCAAGGTAGATGAGTTAGCGAAGGTGAGGAAGGGCCATGTGTACTGGTTTTAAGGTAAACCAGCAGGAGGAATGAACTCAACACGAGAGATATTATAAGTCAGAACTACAATTT
>JAWWLZ010000001.1:97755030-97768045 GCA_035041345.1 Poliocrania exsul | reverse complement strand
ACCTTTTATTTTTCCCATTGTACTCCAGAGAAGTAAGTTCAAGGTAGATGAGTTAGCGAAGGTGAGGAAGGGCCATGACACCTGACCCACATTGACCAAAAAGATATGTCATGCTGTATCATCACACAGAGAAGTTTACATGAGAGGAAGAAGAGGGGTGGGGTTGGCTTCCAAGTAGGTGTTGTTCAGCAACTGTCAAGACATTGCTCTGCTTCTGGGAGGTGACAAGTGTTGTCCTTTCTTTTCAGTTCCTTTTTTCTCTTACTTTCACTTGTTAAACTGTCTTAATCTCAAACTATGATTTTTCTTGTGTTTATTTTTTTGCATTTACTCCTCTTAGGAGAAAGAGGGTGTAACTTCATTACTGCTTTGTGGATACTCATTATTTTTTTTTGTTGTTAAATGCCTTTGACCATCGAGCTCAGTGATTATAAAATATTTTCCAATCATATAGGCTGAGTACATCAGATACACTACTCATTCCTCCAACACATACACAACTACACAACTTTTGGGGTTTTACTTTGTTGTTTTGTTTTTCCTAGTGATAAGATTCTTAGGGCAATTGATTGATTTTAGATTGGTTTATTTTTGTTTTAATCAGACTGCTTATAAGTTATTCAACAGCAATATTTTTATTGGACCTGCTGTTTTGTTGGTTATATTTTGTGAAATGGCAGGTTTAACTTGAGAATATTCAGATAACTAATAAATAAGAGGATAATAGATCAGTGAATGTCTTCTGCAATGTTTGTTACTGTCTTCTTTATTTACTATATTTTAAAAAAAACCTACACTTGTAACAATTGACAAAAGTTTCTTCAGTGACACTGCATACAGAGTTATGTGCTACTCACCATGAATAGTGACAACAGAATTGAATAGTGAGAATATCTTAAAATTGCAATATCTGAGATAAAATTCCTTGGCCTAACCTCATTGTACAAGAGAATTTTGCAATGGAAAAGGCAAAATTAGGAGCAGTTAATGTGCCACATACAAATTTCAGTTAGAGTCATTAAAACTGTTTCATTGTAGAAATGTCTTAATGCTTTAACTGAAGGTAACTTGTTGACCTCCCTAGTCCTCTGATAAATTTATGCTAAGAAGCTTTTCACTGTTTAGAATTATGTATAAAAATAGTTTTTAAATCTTGTTAAAATGTATCCTATTATCATTTCTCATTCTTTTACTGCTGCTTTCTTATACACATATATTATCTAGAATATTTTACAAAGATTTTTATGGGTTTGAGACGAGGTATTCTCCTGAGTTGTAAAGAACACACTCTAGGTTTCAGTACTGAAGCAATATAGAAACAAATAATATTCTCACTTCATCATCTCTGACCTAGTTTGTGCTGCATGTGGTAATGAGATGTTCCTTCTAAATAAGCAGATTTAAGATTTGTCTTCAGATTAAAAATAATTTTAAAAATATATCAAGTAGAATCACAAGAGATTCTGAGTTACAAAATTGAATTAAAATCATCACTATCCTTTACATTTTAACATTATATATGAACTCATGAAAATTGTAAGCTGAGTTGTCTTCACTGCATGTTTCTCTTTACTTATTGCAACTTCAGTTAAAATTTAAATGAATGTTATTTGGAGATGGGTAGGGTAAGTAGCCATAGCATGCAGAAATTTTCTGTGACCACTACTTCAGAATTGCAGGTCATACTACTAATTAAGTTTCTGAATATTAAAAAAATTGCTTTGGCAGTAGCACCTGCAACTCTCAGACCATTTTGCAGAGGGAGGAAAGCGTTGTTGTTTTATTTTCAGGATGAAGAAGTATCTGTGTAACATTATTTCTGCACAGACTAATACACAGCCACTTCACAGTCCTCCCATTTGTCTTAGTCTCTAGGTAGTTGTCTCAGGTGCAGCAGTGATGCTTACTCAGCTTTGTGCAGGCCAGTCATGCTACAGGACAAATTCAGCAATGCTTTTTTTTTTTTTCCCCTGCTAAACATGTGCCAAGGACACCATCACTCCATCTTGCATCCCCCTATCTTTTCAGTAAAGTTTAAATAGTATGTTAAAGTCTTGCTTGGCGTCAGACAAAAAATGAAGTATATTGTTATATTGATTCCAAAGAAGACATCATTTGGCCAAGTATCCTATCTCCAAACACTCTTGAGGATGTTTGGAAAGGGTAAGCATAGGACAAACTGATATAATAATTCCCTCTAATACTCCTCTGCTCTCCAACTATTTATATCTCAGGGTTTTCCTGAACCCACTGTGGTCTGTGCTCTCAGTAATCCGACGTGAATTTCACTTCACATTTGAACACTTTAACTTTTGAGTTCAGTACAGTGGTAAATGTGGTATGTCCAGACAAAATCTGCTAGAAAATAGGAAGATTCTGATGTATGCTTGCCATTTGATCTTTGCTTTGAAAAGGCCCTACTTTGGTGTTTCACAAATATTAACAAAAAAGACATGCTTGTACTCCAAAGCAAAGTCACTTTTATCTTATTTATATTATTTATGTCATAGTTCTGATCAGTTGCTGTACAAATCAGTCTTTGTGAGTTGCCTGACAATGCAGACTGCAGCAGGCAGTTCAGGTTTGGGCAGCAGTCATGAAGAAGAATAAGGGCAAAAGACATGAGAACTCAGAAAGGACAGCACAGGCTTAAATGCACTAGCTTGTTGATTTTCTACAGATTTCCTGATTATTACTTTCTTGTAGTGATATCTTGTCTATTCAATACATCTTATTTAGTTTGACTGTTTTATATGAGAGCTATGTCTCAGAAGTCAAACATTTTGTTTTTAAGAAACCCTGTGAAAGGTGGAAGATAAAGCAAAAGTATTTGATTTACAATGAAAAGTATACCTCATTTCAAGATGCACTTTTAAAATTGATTGTAGTGGCTATTAAAATGTATAATAGAGTTAGTTTTAATGTTTCATTATCTATATTTTCCCTCCTTAAATGGAAAAAATAAGTCAAATGTAGTTGATTAACTTTTTGTTTTCTGGTTTTATTAACGTGTTAATGATTAATAACCAGCGATCAATGAGCTATACTTCCAGGATCAGTATCAGCAATACAAAAGATAAGCTACAATACTAGACATCCAGGGGGAGTGGATGTTCCCTCCTTCTGTGTGGGATAGATCATTGCTCCAGCATCAGGTGAGCTCCTACTACTCCCAACCACCCACTGACTCAACATCCCACAAGACCCCAGACATGCTAAGACACATATCCTTGTGTGACAGCACACGTGAACAGCCCCTGGATAAGTGCAGATGGTCCATGGGAGATTGCTCTGTCCAGGCTAGAGGAAGTTTGCATTGTTGTGGCCACTTTGTACAATGTCAAATGATGTCCAGCTGCTGCCTTCTTTCCACCTCCCTGTCTCTCCTTTCACAACCTGTCATGCTTCTGTTGACCTCTTTTTCATGACCTTTGCCTCAGAAGATTCTGATTACCTGGTTACAACTCAGTCCAACTGGTGGTCATATTTCCCTCTGGCACAATAAATTTGGGGTAAATGCCAGCTAAACCAGTTTGGGATGTTTCTCTCAACACACATGGGGTGCAGTCACATTCCTCTTTTTCAGCTGTTGCTGTCCATAGCATTTTGCAACTTGAGAGCCACATAATCACACTTCCAAATCATTATTTAAGAGAAGACAGATTTGTAATGTCAAGAATTGAATATTATTGGTAATGCCTTTCTGTATCATTATGTGGAAAAAAATTCAAGCAAAACAAACCCCAACAATCAAAAATGCTCTTTGTTTTCCATATTAAACTATTGCCATTCCTTACTGTGCTGCATTAAGGTAGTGAGAACTTCCAGGTTCTACCAAAACCTAAGCCTACAAATTTTCAGATCACAGAATACCCTTCAAATCATACCAATCATAAACTGGGAAATAGTCTTAACTGCACTTAAAAACATATGTCTAAAAAGCACAGAGTATAAATCCTCTCTCGGGGGAAAAAAAAAACGAACAAAAAACTGCATTGCTGTCTGTTGAGTAAGACATGAAAATAATGTTCTGAAGTCTTCACAATGGTCACAGAAAAAAAGCTACAAAACTCTTAATGTTGTGAATTTCTGGACAAATAGTTACTATTTGCCTGAATTTCTTCAAGGATTTTTGAAGAAATATTTTGATCTGGTAGTCAGATCATGAAAAAAATATATCCTCATCAAGAAAAGACAGGATTATGAATTCAGTTTGTGTCACGTGGGGCCGACTCTTTGCCATGATGATTAGTTTTTAAATTAAGAAAATTTATTCTTGCAATTAATGAGACTCAGCAGAGAACTGTGGAAACAAACAAACAAAAATCTTCATTTGTCTAACATCAGATATTCACTGACTACAGTTTTATCCAGTTCACCTTTTAATACATTTGGTAAGAACTCAGAATTACAAAGATTAACCATCTTTAGTTTGATGCTGCTAGAAGAACTAAAACATGTTTAGGCTCTGAATATTATATATGCTTTAAAGGTAACAACAGTTACTTCCTCCAAGGGAGGTCATAGTTCTGATTGAATAAAGTCTTAATTAAAGAATATTATAGAGTACTGCAGTGAGCTATAGCAGCAAGGTCAGCAAACAGGTTATTCTTTCTGACAGTCCTAAAAAGATAATAAAGGTATGAGAAAAAGAGAAAACACAAATCTATTACAAAAAATTTGATACAATTACAGATTAATAGTTTGTTTATTTTTTTCTCCATTGGTATAGAAGAGGAAAAACATGTTACTCCATTCTAACTACTGTGTTTGTCATTATTAGAGACTGAGAAAACTGGATAAAATGCTATTTAGCAATACAGATATGATTTGTACTACTACAATTAAAGCAACTATTTTTTGAAAAATAAAAGGGCTCATCAGATATTTGTTGTAATTTAATACCTATAAATAATTACTAATTAAATACTAAGAAGATTCTTTTTTGTAGGAGGCAATATGTTTCATTCAGTCATGCCTAACCTCACATGCAGAAATGTATGCCATCATAGTGGAGGCCATATAGCATTCCACATTTAGAGTTTAGTCCTTATGTGATACTACTTTTAAATCTTAAGGCAGAATTTTGCATATCACTGTAGAAATTTTACCATAGAAAACATTTTGGTGAAAGTCTGACAGGTGTGAATGTCCAACACATGTAATTTTTTCTTCTTTTCTCTTACCCTTCCTTCTCTTCTTCCTCCACACTGTGAACCCCTTCGACATTGTAGATTTTTATTCTTCCCATCACCAAAATATTACTGCAGCCAATGTAAAGAAATCTGTTCCCCTTTGCCAAAGCAGGTGAAATACATTGCAATGCCTTTTTTTTCCCCTGGGAACCTATGATTTCCGTTCCAGTCTTTCCTAGGAGCATGAATGTCTCGTTACTGCAGGCTCAGGTGACTCGTGATAACAGACTCTCATTTCAAACTACACCAGACCATAGATCTGAGACCTGGGTACCCCTTCTTGCAAATTTGTCTGAACACATAATTACCTTGGAAAAGCCTGCCAAGTGATGTCCTTGTTTTGTCTTGTTAAGCAGCTGTCAGCAGTGCCTAAATCAGTAATGTCCATCTGAAAACTTGCATATGCTGTAAGATATTTCTAATCCACTTCTGACTTAACAGTTGTCTAACCGGAAAAGATCTGTGGAAGTTAAAGGGAGGAGTGTGAGTACATGGTTTAATGTGGCCATTTGGATATAGCATAAGTCTTAAATGTGAATGATAGCTTGAATAACTGATATGTTTCACCTTAGTTGGTTTCAGAAAACCTAAATTAATCTCAATCCTAATCTTTTGGTCATTTTGTTCTCAGTTGCAAGACAAGCAGCAACCGTGTCATGCTTTGTTTCTAAAATCTGATAACCACTGTACAGGAACAAAAAACAGCATTGAGCTTTCCCTGCAATCTCCAAGGAGAGAGGCAAAACCCGATTTGTTCAGATAAAGTCTCCCTACCAAAGGCTGAATTGATGTGGATTTACCTGCTATCTTCCTAATAAATATCCTCTATGAAGCTGAAGTGCAATTTTTTTTCTTAGGCTTTTTCATGTTCCTGTTAATATTTTCTTCTGCCTTTTTTTTTTCCCTCTGTTTCTGAGTACGTCTACCCATATCAGAAGTACAGTAATTTAAAGAGCTATGTAGTTCAGGATAATTTTGGTAAGTATTTAAGTCAGTATCTTAGGGAATCTTGTTCTCAGTTAACTACTAGCTATTTCACATCTGTACACAAAAATTATTTCCTAAGACCCTACTTGCATCCAGTTAAAAATGTTTAAAATATTCTGCCTGTATTGTTGGATTTTATAGAAATATTTCAGAGTGGAAATAGTGATTCTTCATAAATGTGACCTCTGCAGTAGGGGAAAAACAAACTAAAGCTAAACAGCATACAGAATGAGTTTCACTGCCTGTGCAGGAGATATTTTAACTAGAACCGTGACCTTTAAAAAAAAAAAGGGGGGGAAGAAGGAAAAAAAATGCACAGAAAATGAAAGATGTTTTGTGAATATCATATCAAGATACCCTGTAGCTAACTCTGTGTCTGAATTAAAATTATGGGGGTTTTGCCTTTCAGGTTTTTTAAGTACTGGGGACCAAGCTGCAAAAGGGAATTATGGATTGCTTGACCAAATCCAAGCTTTACGTTGGATTGAAGAAAATATTGGATCTTTTGGAGGAGACCCAAAAAGAGTTACTATTTTTGGATCTGGGGCAGGAGCTTCCTGTGTCAGTCTCCTGACACTCTCCCACTATTCAGAAGGTAATGATCCTATGAGCATAACACCTTTTTCTTTTTTAACATTCTAGTGTAATGAAAATAGCCATATGAGGTAGGTTGAATTAGAATTCCATGAGGTTTGTAATTTTTGTAAAAAACCTACTAACTAGTATTCTGGATTTGTATTCATCAACATAAATATATTCATAACGAAAACTAAATGCTATTACAGCATAAATCTCACGCAACAAATGCCATGGGCAATATGTCTTTTGTAGCTTTATCAACAGATTCCACTGGCTCTTCTGTCAAAGAATTTGCCCTAATTAAAATGGAAAAGAGCAGTGACCTTTTTGATTTTTTGCACACTCTTGGCTACACTTCCAACATATATTTGGATGCTTTCTTTACTTAACAACATAACTTAAGCTTATTAAAAACTGTATTTAGCTCCTCACAAACACTGTGTGATCCCACACAGTATTCTCAAGATTTTGTTAAGTGAATTGTGGGATTTCTACCCTCAACACCTCACACCAAAAAAAAAAAAAAAAAAAAAAAGAGCCCCAAATCCCAAGAATATACAGAACCACTACCAAATTTATAAAAGAAAGCAAACTAAAATATCTAATATAAGTTCATGCCATTTCTATCACATTAAAACAGACAGGAATTTGTGACAGAAAGTCAAGGCCTAGGAAGCAGGGTGACTGGTAAACATACCCTGTTTTGAAATATATAGGACTATGCTTGACAAGTCAGTTTATTGATGTAAATACAAAACTGCAGTGAATAACTGTTAAGCAAGCCATGCCAAAATCAAGCAGATGGAACTATGGTCAAATAATTGAAATTTTCTTGTGTATTCATTAAGTAATCATCTCAAAGGTCTCAACAACAAAGCCCACATGCTTTTTGTAGCTGTTGCTCTCTTAGACATTTTGAGAGCTTAATACTAGAAACCATGTGCAGAAGACACCCAGGCATTTCATTTTAAATATAAAATAGACCATTTTAGTGGTCTCACTAGGGAAAAATAGATGGGACAGACTCACCAGTAAGCTCCTGTTGCTTTCCAGTACTCTGACACAAAGAAGCTCTTCTGATCAGAGTTTTCATTTCTCTCTTTATTAGTACACATAAAACAACCAGAAAGAACTATTGACTCATCTTACTTCCAAAAATATTTGAATATATTTTAATTCAACATATAGGCAGTGCTAACACATGCACACGCAAAAGTGAACGTATAGGCAGTGCTAACATATACACACAAAATAATAAAAAAATTAAATAGAAAAAATGTTGGAGTAGAAGATTTAAACCTATCAAATTGGTTTTATTAGAGCAAATCTTTTCAAGTTATATGATGCATGGCTTCTGTGAAGGAAATGAGAGTGTCTAATTTTCATTTGACCTTTAAACTACTGAAAGGCGCATGTAATTTACATGGCAAAGAGGATATGATTGCTTGTAGCTGCCGTTCCTTAAAAGAAATTTTCACAGGACTACAACTATGGTGAAGCTAGAGGACTTCTATCAAAGATGCAAGAAAACTGCAGTACAAGCATAAGTTTTGGTTTTGTAACAGTAACCTGACACCCTCATGCTTTATGTGTGTGAGCACCAAGAACATGAGAGATTTTAATCAGTAACCTAATAGAGATAGCATAAAAAGAGATCAGTGAGTAGGATCTATGGAAATTGAATAGAAATTTCAGTGTATGCATCCTTTAGTGATTGTATAATCAAAGCTTTGCTTAGTAAGAAATGTTTTTAAGTTATATTTTTTTTAAGTATCTAATTGGATTTATATGTGAACAATTTGCACATGCAGGTTTGTTCCAAAAGGCAATCATACAGAGTGGAACAGCTCTGTCCAGCTGGGCAGTCAACTATCAACCTGCCAAGTACACTCGGATATTGGCAGATAAAGTGGGCTGTGACATGCTGGATACCACTGATTTGGTTGAATGTCTCCGGAATAAGAATTATAAAGAACTCATTCAACAGACCATCACTCCAGCCACGTACCATATTGCCTTTGGGCCTGTGATAGATGGAGATGTGATTCCAGATGACCCTCAGATTCTAATGGAGCAAGGGGAATTCCTTAACTATGATATAATGCTGGGCGTGAATCAAGGGGAAGGCTTAAAATTTGTGGATGGCATTGTAGACAATGAAGATGGTGTTTCCCCCAATGATTTTGACTTTTCTGTCTCCAATTTTGTGGACAATCTATATGGTTATCCAGAAGGGAAGGATACACTACGAGAGACCATTAAATTTATGTACACCGACTGGGCAGACAAAGAAAACCCTGAAACAAGACGGAAGACCCTGGTTGCTCTTTTTACAGACCACCAGTGGGTTGCTCCAGCTGTTGCTACTGCTGACCTGCATGCCCAGTATGGATCTCCAACATATTTCTATGCATTTTATCACCATTGCCAAAGTGAAATGAAACCCAGCTGGGCTGATTCAGCTCATGGTGATGAAGTCCCTTATGTGTTTGGAATTCCTATGATTGGTCCCACAGAACTGTTCAACTGCAACTTTTCCAAGAATGATGTCATGCTCAGTGCAGTGGTTATGACGTACTGGACTAACTTTGCCAAAACTGGGTAAGTGTGACCTCCACACTTTCTGTTCCTTTTTGTTGATAGCATACTTCTAAAATAGTCCGTATCCCACTGCAGTGGCCTCAAACTCTGACTTTGCAGTAGTATAATAAAACTGCTTGCATTAGGACAGGCAGTAAATGAGGCTTATTCATATTTAATAGATTTTTAATTAGTGTGTTTCCTCAAACTATTCTCTTTCAGTAGCTCACTGAGAATAATAATGCACTGTATTTTTGTTCAAAACATAGGACAATTATTAAGACAAAAAGCACATCTCAGAAAAAAGGTGGCTCACTGAGATACTGAAAAATTAGAGGCAACATGTCTGCTACTTGAAGAAGGAATTGTAAGGCAGATAGCACTTATCTGCTACAAAAGAAAGGAAGTTCTTGTTTCTCAGTGACCTTCACAGGGATGAGGACTCAGGGAGGAATTAGAACAGAAAGGCAGACACTAGAAACATTTTTCCCTCTGAGAGCTGTAATGGCAATAATAAGTACTTGACTGGAATGAAGCAGAGAGTTTGCTTTGAGAAGGTTAAAAATTTAAATTAATTCTGCTTACAAAACAAAATAAAGACATTAATGTTTTGTTAAAATAGTCTTGCAAACATCAAGGAAAGAACCATCAAAACAGGTTAATCTGTGAGCACTGTTAATAATTCCATTCTCTTCCTATAGCATTCCTTTAAAGAGTATTGCACTGTTTTACTTGAGCAGCAAGGGCTTTTTTGTTAACCTTGAGTCTTCAGTACTGAATTAAAACAAAGATACTTGTGGCACACAAAGGGGCTGTAAATCTTTTCACTGAACGTTTAATGGTAGGATTGTGCTCTGGAAACTGCAGCTTTACTGCACTGCAGTGAACGATGTGCAGCTATATAAGAAAAACTCTAAGGTGCCTATTGTGAAACACTCAGAGGCTTCAGCAGCCCTTGCAGCCTTTAATTAATCCAAATGACGTTCAAGGGAGAAGGATTTTACAGTCTTAACAAGAACCTCAAGCATGAATTGAGTAAAACCAAAGCAAATGCTTCAGGTCAATTTACAAAACAGAAAAAAAGCTTTTGTTGCACTGCATGTTAGGCAAACAGGTACTTCTGCATGCGGAAATCCATCCCACAGTTCAGCAACAAAAGTGAATGAACTTTGTAATATTTAGATGTATTTGGCAATAAAAAGTCATCAGTACTGGGATGGGCAAACTTCCTGATAAAAGGTTCATTTATAGGCAGAGAATGCCTTATTCTGTCTGTACCACACATTAAGAAAGATGATAATAACATCAGTTTGTCTTTATTTTTGTAGATGAGGTGCCATATATACATAGAGGACTTCAGATCCTCACAAATATACATCACTGGAATTACTACATAGACCTCTACAGTCTCACTGTTGTTAAACTTTCTGACTGTTCCCTGTAGATTAAGAAGTTATATTTAAACAGTTTTTGAGGCCAACAGGAGTTTCTTACAGTCCCAGCTGTCACCATTATTCATAATTGCAAGCACTTTCCAGCTGTTGATACTTGAAAGCTATTTTCAGCAAGCTATACCCTATTCTCTTGTCATGAAGCCATTTTCATACTACATCTAAAGGCGAAGCAGCTTCTTTGGGAGAGCCATTAGTCATTTCTGAAACTTTCTCATTGCAGAAGAGACAGGAATGGAGTATGTATTCTATTACAGTCTTACTCCTTTATAGACAGTCTGAAAGATGTGTCATTAGAAATTACCTCTTGCTGTAAAATTTCAGTTTTCACAGGGAAAGGAAAAGAGCAACACAATACATATTACCTTGATGGGTTTTTTTCTTTCTTTATGTGAACGATTTTTCTGAAGAGTACAAGAGAATATTTGGACGTAAATAATATTTTAAGATTACACCTCAGATTATTTTAATGGAAAAGAAGATTGGAGAACCTCAGGCCTAGAGCAAAAGGGAATCTTTGCGGTAACAGTTTTCTCTACTCACTCACATGAAATCTGGAATCCATGTACACAATCAGGTCCTCCCAACTCTCAAAAAGAATGGTACAGTTCAAGACTGTGTTACTGGGGGCTCTACTTGGAATTTTTTCCCACTCTATTTTTAATTGATCTTTTCCCATCCTTATTGTGATAGATCTTACCTTGCTTTGTGTTTGTACCCATGGCAACACATATGGAAAATCTGTTAACTGAAAGATTTTATTATTCCACATTTCCCTGTAGGTCAGCCTTGAGCATTAAAACTTCAGATATATTTATTTAATTTTAATGTCTCTGAGACTTTTCCAGTCTTGATGACTCTCTCACAAAGGCTGCATCCAGGTACTTATTGTATAATTACAGCTCAGGTAGTTCATCATGTTGATGGACTGTGTTAGGCTTTTAATGACATGCCATCCTTTCCTGAAAGAAGACACATTGTTTAATAGGCCTGCTGCCAAGGCTGGGTTTGAAGGGCAGGTCAATCTTGTAAAATCACTGTGTTGAAGACACAACACAAGGTGCAGTGCTTTTATTGTGTTTAACTTCGAAGTCAGTTACTGAAGGTAGTAAATACGAAGTGGGAATGAAACTATTTAATGGCAGATAGTTTGTTCTTGAAATGAATGCTTGGATATTGCATTTTGCTAGTCCTTCATTCTCTACCTTTCTGTGATTCTTTTTTAATTATTATATTCATATTCTTAACAGTATTTTTTTTTACCTTTTCAAAACTGTGTTTCTAAGATGCTTTAGAAATAGGACAACAATTTGTTACAGAGTAGGTGTGAGATACTACATTTGGGATACAATTATGACATGAAAATACAGCTTTTAATTCCACTATGTGCAGAATTATGTGTGAGACCTTCATTAAGAGGTGCACTTAAAACTTCAGTCTGCTGCCAGTAGTACTATTCTAATTGTAATGGCAATTTTATATGCCAAGTGTTCTGTTAGGGCCATGTTACCTTTTTTGCAGATACATCAGCAGGGGGAGAGTGAACAACATGAGGGGTTGTGTGCCAGTCTTTCACAGATAGTCTGCCAGCTACACTCTTGTGAAGAAGGATTTGAAGTTTCGCAAAGTAGATACAAACCCATGTTCTCATTAGAGGCATTTACTGGGTTTCTAAAAATTGCCCCCTTTTTGAGAAATTACAGTACTCTATTTTTGTTCCCATTCATCCAGTTCTGCCTGCTCTGGTATTGGGAAGGATAAAGGTCTAAATGATAGATCCCTGTTTTCTTTGTACTTCAGATAAATACTCCAGAAGTATTTTACTACCACTGATTCTGAAGCCCAAACCTGATTATATTTCTGAGTTACTAAGAATGTCTCTGTTTTATATTCAGTTTGGTTCTCCAATGGAAGACATGATTAAACTTACGATTATTAAAGTATATTTTCAAATCAATTCTTAGTGAACTCTTTTATGAGACTGTTGCATTTCTTTTTGATGTTTTTGTCTGAAGAAATAATTGTCTTCAATGACAAATCTGTATTAATCCAACAAAACACTGTGCTTATGGTTTGCTTTCCTTAGGAGTTATAATAGCTGACTGGGAGCATGGCAACAGTGGATCCTGGTGATAAGTGAGGAAAGGAGGCAAGGGAAAATATGCCTGTGTACCAGTTCTTCAGGAAAGAATGTCTGTGTCATCATTAGTATTGTTACAACAT
>JAWWLZ010000001.1:97715037-97754930 GCA_035041345.1 Poliocrania exsul | reverse complement strand
CCCGCTCCCCTTATGGAGAAAAGAGTACTACTGAAAGAAGATTACTGATCAAGGGGCCTTTCACAGTCTTGGAGACAAACTCAGTATGTAACTGTGAAGACATTTTGCTTTCCAATGAAGTTAGAGAAGGACACAAAGAGTAGAACACTTAAAGTGTGTTAACGTAACAATTCCATTGTCCTAAGTGGTATTCACTGCTTTTGCAGAAGTAGTTAAAACATAAATGGTATTTCACCATGTTATATGGAATTCTGGATATGAAAAGACTTCTTAATTCATCATTCTTCCCATGGCAATATCACCAGATATGAAATACCCAGGTCTCTCATTTGCCCTTCAGGTCAGCTAATAATCAACCTTGTGAACAGGAGTGTGTATTGCTCTTCAGTCAGCATTCATTGCAGGCAGATTTACTTTGTATTGCCTGAGCAAAAATTGATGCTTTGTTTGTACATCTCTGGACCATGAGGTGTGAATTAAATGACAATATGTAGCAACATTTTAAGCTATGTAAAATCAGTGCAGACTGAAAGTGGGAGTAAAAAAAGTAACAGGTGAAATGGGATTATTCTGCACATTAACAAAAATATACCTTAGATAAGACAAGAAAGACATATGGTCTTCTCTCATATGGAAAAAAAGCTGAGACATTTCATGATTGGGGCATTTTTTGATGGAAAAGCTCTGTTTAAATTGAATTTTTAAAGGTGCTAAAAATAATAATTAGAGAGCAAAATTAATAACAATAATAATCATAAAAACAGCCTCCCTAACAACAGGTAGAATTAGGAAACAAGTTATCTAATCCCTGTGAGAGCCATTAGTGGAAGAAGTACAGAACTGAAAATACATTGTTCAGATTATACTGGCATTATGGTTGCAGTAGGTTTTTAAGGGGAGATTCCTAGTAGCCTTTTCTTATGAATTACACACCTGAGCCTCAAGAACCTAGAAGCATAAAGGAGATGTGAGGTGCTAAAAAAGGGAAAAGGTAATTTGAAATTAGTAACAGAGAGGTTTTTTAACAGCTGATTTCATAGGAAAAATAGTTGTCTATGCATATGTTTCTTCATGCCTATCAATAAAACTGGAAAATTGTTCATAGAAGGAGAAGCTGCCCAACTACCCAAGAAAAAATCTTAACAAGTCGTAAGTTGTAACCTGATTTTATGAATTTCTTCAGTATACATAGGAGGATAGCCAAGGAAAGTAAAAATTCTCTTGTTTATATCTACTGAATATTTTTGGCAGATTATCATTAGTCCGAAAAACCAAGATCCATGCATTATTAGATAGATCTTCTGTGTTGGACTGGACTTAGTTATTCCCTTTTCTTGTAAAAAAAAAACCCCAAACATTTAGATACCTGTCCTCCAAATTCAGAGAGAATATTCAGACCATTTATTCATTTATTAACATAGTGTCAGTCATAGAGCTCTGATACCCACAGCAAAGAAATGACTTGTCTTTAGGGCTGGCTGATTTTTTTCCCTTCCTTGTTTGAATGAGCTTCATGCCCACACACAGCCATGTAAGCAAATACTGAAATACAAGCCTACCCTCATGTACTCTTATTTTCTCTCTTGTTTTTGGAGGAGGCAGCAGCATAATTGGCTGCTCCTAATAGATATAGTTAAAAATGACGGAGGTGGAGAATGGAAGATGGGGAAGGAGAGGTTGATATTTACTTGTTTTGCAGGATGTTTGAAGGGGAGGAGAACCACAGGATCATGGAATGGGAAAGGCTGGAAGAGACTACAGTGAGAATGCTAATTTAAAAAAAAAAAGTTTAGTTGCTAAAATAATCATCTGCTGTCATTTTTATAGGGCCATTAAAAAAAGAAGTGCATGTCCAGCTTGGTTGCTTATTGAAATGAGTGCTCAGCTTCTTCATTTCCTGTACTCTGTATCAAATGCAACTCATTTACATGAAATAGCTTAATGAATGGGTTTTCTAGAGGACCCTTCCCAGAGTCTTTTGTACTGGGAATCAGAATAACAAGGGGGGACAATACAAGATTTTGTACCAAAACTCTTGCATTATTTTGAGTTTCTGACAAGAAAAATGCTCTGCATTTTGATAATCTTGTTAAATTTTAACTTGCTTTAGAATTTATGTTCTGAACCCCAAAGTTCTGTAGAGGTAGATATATTGACTTGGGCCAGTATCTTCTCCTCTGGATTTTCTGAATCTTTTAGTCTGTTCTTTAAGGATGAAAGAAAAAGCTTTATTTCCTTTTTCAATACATGTGAGAGTCCCTCAGAGTAGCAGCATACATCTGTTTCTATACTGCTTGGAAGTGAATAATGCTCCTCTAGTTTGAACTGGGATGAACAATTACAAAGCGATTTTCATTCTGTTCAGAATTAACACAATTTGGCTCACTTTTATTACGTAAAATTAAAAAAAATAAAAAGATAGATAGATAGATAGATAGATAGATAGATAGATAGATAGATAGATAGATAGATAGACAGACAGATAGATAGAGTGGTAGCAGTTTCAGACCCCCTAGTTCATATCTTTTATGTCTTATTGGAATGGAAAAGAATAGGTACAGTATTTAAAAAAGAAACAAACCAGCAGCACACTTAACCACCCCAAACACTAAAACCACAAGCATAAGTAAGCCAAAATGCCACAATTATACAGAAAAAGAATTCTTTTTGCTCAAAAGGGTATGATAAATTTTCTTGGTGTACAGCAGAGGAATACTAAAGTAGGCTATCAAGTTAATGGGCTTTTGAAAATGGAAAAAGAAAAAAAACCCCATGCTTTAAAATCTGTAGTGGTGGGGCTTGGTATTCCCATAACATGCATAACTGTATATTGGAAGAAAAGGAAAATATTAGAATCGTTTTTGCAGGAAACAAACTAATGCATATGGGAAAGAAAAGGAGAATGGAAAGCTCTCAGAGCAATACATAGAAAATAAATAATGTAGTCTCAGTATAATATATTACAAAGTCCCAGAAAATACTCTTCGCTGCAAAAGAAGATTCAAACTCATGCACAACAGAATATTAAACTCAGTATTAGTAATTTTAAATTTCTGTATTTTTTCATGCCAAGAGGTAGTCCTATTTAACTTAAAGTTTAATAAAATTATAAAGGTACACATATGTTGACAATCACAGAATCAGAGAATATGCTGAGTTGGAAGGGACTCGCAAGGATCATTGAGTCCATCTCCAGACCCTGCACAGAACCATTCCCAAGGGTCATACCTTGTGCCGAGTATCATCCAAATGCTTCTTGAATTCTATGTGGCTTGGTACTGTAACTGCTTCCCTGGGGAGCCTCTTCCAGTGCTCAACCACCTTCTGGATGAAGAACCTTCTTCTAATATCCAACCTAAACCTCCCCTGTCCCAACTTAAGGCTGCTCCCTCATATTTTGTCATTGGTCACCATAGAGAAGTGATCAGTGTCTGCACTTCCCCTCATCAGTCCCTGCCCCTCCTCTTCCCCTCATGAGAAAGTTATAACTGCAATGAGGTCTCTCCTTTCTACACAACATTTGGAAGCACTGACACGTAGGAGCAGTGGTGGGAAGAGAAGTGCCTGCTTCTCCACGTCCCTTCCCAAGGAAGTTGTAGACTGCAATGAGTTGCCTCTTCTCTAGGCTGAAGAGATGAAGCGACCTCAGCTGCTCCTCGTACAGCCTCCCCTCAAGGTCTTCACCATCTTTGTTGCCCTCCTTTGGACACTCTCTAAGAGCTTAATACCTTTCTTATATTGCAGTGTCCAAAACTGCACACAATATTCAAGGTCAGGCCACCCCACTACAGAGCAAAGCTGTCTGGCTATGCTGTGCCTGATGCCCCCCAGGACATGGTTGGCCCTCCTGGCTGCCAGAGCACTCCTGACTCATATGCAACTTGCCATCAACCAGGACCCCCAGGTCCCTTTTCATTGCACTTCCTTCCAGCATCTCATTCCCCAGTCTGTACCAACTTCCAGGACTGCCCTGTCCCACGTGCAGAATCTGGCACTTTGTTGAACTTCATATGCTTGGTGATTGCCCGTTCTCTCTTTTGTCAAGGTCTCTCTGCAGTGCCTCCCTCCCTTTGAGGGAGTCAACAGCTCCTCCCAGTTTTGTGTCATCTTCAAACTTGCTTAGTATCTGTTCCAGTTCTTTGTCCAAGTCATTTATGAAGATATTGTAGAGCACAGGGCTGAAAATGAAGCCCCACTAGCAACAGGTCACCAGTCTGATGTTACCTCATTCACTGTTACCCTCTGTGCTTGACCCATGACCCAATTACTCACCCATCACATGATGTGTTTATCCAACAGTGTGCTGGACATTTTGTCCAGAAGAATCCTGTGAGAGACAATACTGAAAGCTTTACTGAAATTCAAAAAATATTACATCAACTGGCTTCCCTGGGTCAACTTGGTGGGTTACTGTGTCATAAAAGGAAATCAGATTTGATAAGCAGGACTTAGGAAGCCGTGCTGGCTGTGACCAGTGATTGTGTTGCCTTCCCAGTGTCTTTCTATATTTCCCAGAATAGTCTTCTGCATAACTTTACCAAGCACTCAAGTGAGACTTGCAATATTTAAATGCTCTTTGTGAAACTGGTTTGACTTTATTCTGAACATATAAGAAGGAAAAAAAAAGAAAAAAAAAAGAAATATGAAAAAAGCATGCTTTCAATTAAATATTTGGCTTTCCAATGTTGAAATGATCTCTGAGTTGTGAGATACTCGTGTCTACTACTAAAGTATTATAAAGCTTGTTGATCTCAGCTAATATATGTATCGTCTCTATAAACTGGTACAGAGTTAGGGCTCACTAACCTATGGCCATTAAACAGTTACTTCATAGCAATGATCACATGGAACTTTCAAGCAGTAATCTGTTAATGCAAATGATGAAAAGATTTGCAATATAAAAACAGTTCAAAGGTATTTTGCCAAAGTAGATATTTTGAATGAAGGAGAACTAATAGCTCAGTAATGGAATCGAAGGAGAAATGGTTTCTAGTTATGTATATTTGCCCTACTACATGTTTTGAAGGAGGTTTTTTGTAATATATGCAGCTACTATAATTTCTTGTGTTCACATGGACTTCCAATATTGCCATAGGTATTAGGTTCCCATATTTACTACCTATAGCAGGGGAAGTAATGGTACCTTAAATGAGTAAGTTAGTGTTAAACCTTGGGAAGAGTTGAACCTAAACCTTTACTGTGGGGACAGGTAATTAGTACTTCTCTAATACAGTATAACTCTAAGACATACTCTTTGGAGTATGATACTGAGTCACAGAACTTCTGATGGCCTTCTGGGAGCTGAAACACTATCCTTTCTGCATTTTCATGTAAAAAGAATGCCCTATACAGTAAGTAATTTTCTTTTGATTATTTGTTAACAGCTGTTCTTCATTTAGGGAGGGTTTTTTAGCTTCTGTTTCTAGGTTACTTTAAGTGTTGGATAAACCATTAACTATAGAATTGAAAGGGTTTGGGTTTTTTTGCTTTTGTCTTTTTTGGAGGGGAGATTAATGACTATAATATTGTCTGTTTTCGGTTTTTTTAGAGATCCAAACCAGCCTGTTCCACAGGACACAAAGTTCATTCACACAAAACCCAACCGCTTTGAAGAAGTAGCCTGGTCCAAATACAATCCTAAAGACCAACTTTATCTGCATATTGGCCTGAAACCCCGAGTTCGTGATCATTACCGAGCAACAAAAGTTGCTTTCTGGTTGGAGCTCGTACCACACCTTCACAATCTGAATGAAATATTTCAGTATGTTTCCACCACAACGAAAGTCCCCCCTCCTGACATGACCTCATTTCCTTATGTGACGCGACGTTCTCCTGGTAAATTGTGGCCTGCTACCAAACGACCAGCAATGACACCAGCCAACAATCCCAAACATTCAAAAGACACTCATAAAACAGCTCCAGAAGATACAACAGTTCTGATAGAAAACAAGCGAGATTACTCCACAGAGCTGAGTGTCACCATTGCTGTGGGGGCGTCCTTGCTGTTCCTCAATATTCTAGCTTTTGCTGCATTGTATTACAAGAAGGACAAGCGGCGTCATGAGACTCACAGGCGCCCCAGCCCCCAGAGGAACACAACCAACGATATAGCACACATACAAAATGAAGAGATCATGTCGTTGCAGATGAAGCAGCTAGAACATGACCATGAGTGTGAATCGCTACAGGCCCATGACACGCTGAGACTAACCTGTCCGCCTGACTACACACTTACTTTGAGAAGATCCCCAGACGACATCCCACTAATGACACCCAACACCATAACCATGATCCCAAATACATTAACAGGAATGCAGCCTTTGCATACTTTCAACACCTTCAGTGGAGGACAAAACAGTACAAATTTGCCCCATGGACATTCGACCACTAGAGTATAGCTCAGCCCTTTCCCTTCTACTGACACAAGCCACTTGGAAGAAAGAAAAAAAAAGAAAAAAAAGGAAAAAAAAACAAAGAAGAGGAAAAAGTTATAATACCATCCATTGAACACCATATCAAAATCTAAAGTAAAAACAAGTAAAAGAGAAGGACAGTCATTATTTTCTTACTGATCCTTCCCACAGAAACTCACGGATGTTAAAGATCAACTACAAACCCTGTGAAATGTGAAAAGTGTACATTGCTGTTGCGATACTGCTTCAAGATCTCAGCCACTTTGATTGAAAGTTGAGGCCAGAAGAAGTCATTTAAAACGGTGTTTAAGTGTAACAAGCAAAGCAGAGTCTTCTGGAACACAGAGCCAGTGACTGTACAGGTGTTTTGTTTTGGGTTTTTATAATAAATAAAATAATAAAAAAGATTCTTTATGTGCCATACCATGAATGGCCATTGATAAAGCAAAGACATCACCATGGGCTTTTACCCAGCATATGAAGCTGTAATCCAGATTGGGAACATAGAATTTTATTATTAAAAACAAAAATGAAAAAAAAAAAAAAGAGGAGGACTGACTATGCAGTAAAATACGTATAGTTCTGTGCAAAGAGATGACTTGCCAGCCTGAACTATATTTAAAGAAACTTTGTAAAAATGTAAATAGCTGTGAGTTTAAAATCAAACCAACAAAAAAAAAAAAAAAGAAGCCGCTTTTATTGATGTTTTCAGTTTGAAAAGAGCTTTTAGAAAGATCGTGCATTCGATTGTGACCTATGTGTATATACATTAGTCATATCACCTCGGTTTCCTCCAAGACCAAGACCAAAGGAGGAATTTATTCTTAATTACTAGTGGTAAACAAAAACCATGAGTTTTTTCTAACATGTTTCATTTATATGAGGCCATGTTGTCATGCAGAGGATACAGTTGTCTGTGTGACCTGCATACTTTTCTTACAGGTTACACTAGTGCATGTTAAAGTATTCATAGGAGATTGTGTTCTTTTCTGAAACATTTTTTCTATAATTTAATTTTGTGTTAGCCTTTGTTAAATTGCAACACAGCAATGGATTGGAAAATGAAGAGAAAAAAAAACATAAAAGAAAATAATTACTATTTTAAGATTGTTGAACTGAACCAAGAAACATCCATTAATATATATTCAGAGTCCAGTTTGTAGTTCTTGGTTATTGTGATATGTTAGGAAGAGTTTTGTGCCCTGACAAGAGCAATGAAAGCCTGTGTTTTGGTCAGCCTTCTCTGAGGAAAATTAGCTCTATATTCACCAGCAGTTGCAGTGGAATCTCAGCTGAGAAAGCACCTCAGCTTTGCTAAATGAAATAATACCACAGCTTGGAAGTGGGGAAATGCAGGGTTGATTGTCTGGCTGTTTTTCCAAGTGTTCAGAATGATGTGTAAAGAACTTCTCAGCTCAGTATCTTGATTTGTGCTTGAGAGTGTACCTGTTAGAAAATGCTTATTTTGCTGATTTATTGCACAGCAATCCTGTAGTCAAAGAATATCATGGAGAGAGAAGCAGAGAGATCAGCTGTTCTGCATCTGAACAAAATTAAAAATCCCAGAGAACATCACTCTCAGGAAGGGCAAAATTATTAGCTGATTATTCCCTTCTGCCCTTCCTTCACTAGAAAAGCAAGGGCCAAGCAGAGCTATCGAACAAAGTAACTTAGCAGTTTGATTCAAACAACTGATTTGAATGTGAAAAGCTAGAAATTAGTTCTCACAGATGAAGATTGCTTTATATTTTGTCTTTGAAAGTTACTCCATCATTGAGAGATAGTAACCAAAGATCTTTGAACAAATTGGTCTGCACTTGAACATAATTATCCCAGATGTATTTTCTATTATTAGTCCACAACTACACTGCATCAATATCATATGTCCCATAAATATCTAACACAAGATGCCTTGTACCTCTACTTGTTTTCTACACTTATTTTTTTGAATAAAATACCTTGGAATATTCACCCCTAGAAATAAAATCAAAGACAAGGTGATTCACTGAGGTCTATTCATCTGCACAACTCCTTGTTGTAGCAGGCAATAAAGCAAATTCTGAATGAAAGAAATAAAAAGTTAATGACATGATAAAAATGCAATATGTGGCTGATACAATCCTTTATTTGTAGTAAATGTACTATAAATCTGACCTGGAAGCTCACGTTGGAATGTGATAAAGTAGCAATCCCAAAGTACAACCAGTAGAAAATGGAAAACTAGTCTGTTTTTTTCACTGATCCATCACATAATATTGATTAATACTGACTCTATACTAGGCCATTTTCACCAATTATGTAATGCCTCAGCTGAGATGCAGCAGTTCATAATTCTTAAAAAAAGGTTTAAAAAAAAAGAAAAACAAAAAAAAGGAAAAAAAAAGAAAAGGTAATGATGCTTGACATCATAATCAGTTGGGTATGTTTGTAATGTGAATTACAGTATTTGTTTAGTACTTCCAATTGTCTTCTGCTAGCAATATGTACAGTACTGTGTCAGGCTTGTGACATTTGGGTAAAAAAAGTTCCTGTAAGTGAATGATTTTAGCTTTTAAAAGTAATTGCAATCAAGTTGATTTAATAATTTGATACATCTGGACTGATGTATGATTTATAGAGGGAACAGATTTATAGGGTCTTCATAGAATTCTATAATAATGATATCAAGATATACTTTGAAACTGTAAAAGAAAAACAAAAGTACTTTCCCAGGCTTATATTCTTGTCCTTATGAGGCACACAGGGTTCAATGGTTTCTTCTGTTATTGTTTTGCAATTTTTTGTTTTTTGCCTTAAGTAATGATAGAAGATATATATGGCTGGACACATATGTATAAACTTTTCAGCAGCATTTTTAATAATAAAATATCACAGTATTTTCTAATGCTTTGTGCAAATAACTACGTGTTCATCCTTTTGTGTAGAAAGTCTTTCAGAGGTGTGTTTTCTGCCCCATCTCCATTTCATTACCTAATGTAAACAATGCCTTGATGCACAGTATAAAAATATTAAAGTAACAGAGGTTGCACTTTTAAGTTAGCATTGAGTTTTCATGGCTTCTGTAGTTCTATAAGCCTGCCAGTAAAAGGAAAGCAACTCAGACCATGAAGACATAAGAGAATAAGCTCCATATATTTATTACCTGTATGCACTGCAATTCCCATTGAAGCAATGGTTTAATTATTGTGTTAGTATTTTCTGAGGCACTGACAAAAAAGCTTGGGTAAGCAACTTCCCTTATTACTGTATAGCTTAACAGCTAAAAAAAGTATCTTCCAAGTTAGGGATCAAAATAATGCAGTTAAATCTAATACATCAAGCCTCCACAAGTAAATATACTTTCCTTTTATATTTTAAATTTAAACGAGCAATGAGTTTTGCTAGAAAAAATATGTAGGCATAGTAATATATGTTACTCACATATATTTAAGGTATTTACATATATTGCAAGTATGTTATTAATATCATTCTTCCTTCAAAGGCTGAGTAAGTAAATAGTTTGTTCTTTTATGACGTCACATTCTATTTATCAGTGAAACTTCCTTTCACTGGAAAGGTACATAGATATTTTAGTAATTTGAACTGGGTATTGTTTGCTTTCTGTAAATATTCTGCTGAATAGAGGTACGAACAATAATGTTTGAAGATTTTTGAGCATATTAGTGAAGAGTATTTGCAAAAAGCAAATTCTGAATTGTTCGTATCCAGATTTTTGATATGAAAAATTAAGCTTCTGAGATAGAAACATGTGCCTAATGACCTAATCAAGTAGCTTGACTTTTGAATATTGAATTTGTATATTAAGCTTTTACAAATAAACTGCAGGTTTATAGTTGTTCAGCAAATATGTTTAATTACAGGTACACTTTAAAATTCACAACTTGCTCTGAAGTAATTCATACACAAGAAAAGGGGTTACATTTGTGTAATTTCTGTGAATTGATCACCTTAAATTGCTGGGTGAACTCAATAAATTAGCTTTTTTTAATTAATCAGTTTCACATTTAAAAGAAGGAAACTTTGTTCATGCTAACTTAATATTGTGTTGTTTTATTCCCTTAATGTCTGAAATATAAATTTGCAGATTAGTATGTTCCTATTTTGACTTTGCTAAGAATATGATAATTTAATGGTATTTAATATCACATAAAAATAATTTGAAAAAATGTCATGACAATTATGTGCTTGTCTCAGATTTGTAGTTTTACATTTGTACTATTTAATTGTTGCCAGCTGTTTCTTGTATTTTCATCTACAGCTGTTTGACATCACAAAACTCATCAGCTTGACTCTCTGCAGATGCCATTAGCAGATGGTAAAAACTGGGATTTTCATCCCACTAGAAATTATGATATTATATATTTAATATCATAATATTTTTAAATGCTTCTCACCACATCAAATTAGCCAGAAAAGTAAGATAGTAACCTATTACTAAAGCAAATGAAAAATAAGACAGGTGTTTGGAAATGTCTGAACATCTTGTTTGAGCTGTAGCATAATAAATGACATTTCATTTTAGGATGAAGATTTGATTCAAGCTATTTTGTTTGATGTTCCACTGTGGGCACCAAGGTCCACACTATGTCGTCTAAAAGTTATTTTAGTTGTGTTTTAAAGAAGTTATGTTTTCTCAGTCTTTTATAGCCCACCCTAATTACTTTATCCAATTTTTACCATGTTAGAGAAACCCAGATTACCCAGGGATAATGTAGACACAACCAAATCACAAAGTCCAGACCAGAGAACAAGTTTTGTCATAAACCAAGTGAACTGCAGCACCCCTGAGATACAGTGATAATTAAAGAAAATATGAATTAATATTCTAACAATTCAAATGTAAAATAAACATCTAATAAATAAGGTATATTCCATTTTTATCAATGGAAAGTTCAAAAAGTTTTACAATACCTACATTTTCCTAACTTCATTTTCCACCCCTTCCTCACAAAGAATAAAAAAACCTTTTCAGCCAGTACTTTCTGGAATATCCACATATGTAAATGAGCAGTGAAATGTATGACGTCTTTTTGTTTCCCCTTCTACATAAAGATCCTCAGTTTCTGAAAGCATAAAAAGTTCTTCCTCTAGTGCCTTTATCAGGGCTTGTAGTTTATCTAGGTGATTCAGAGTAGCCCCATTCGCAGGTGTCCAAGTTTAAGTAAAAGCTGGACAAAGAACTGACATTTCCGTTGATTGCACAGCACAGTTGTGTTTCTCTCCAACAGCCAAAGACATGACAAAAAAACATAGAGACCTTTATTTATGTTTTATTTTTAAAATACTGCAATTTTAGAGACCATTTTACTTTTTTCTATTTTTTCTTTTTTTTTCTTTTTTTTTTTTTTTTTTTGCTTTGATGCTTGATATCATGCTTTTTGCTGTACCTAACTCAAAGCCCTCACTCACTTCTGGTCATATCTTTTATTACATCAGATATTTCCCTAGAGATACAGTTATGTTTTCATATATGGGGGGTTTTTTTCCTGTCACAACAATTAAGTTTGGCCTCAGATTTGTTCCATTCTGTTCTGTATGACTGTGAGAAAGCATTTTTCATCTGACATTTTCCTTGGCTGTTTTTATTGTTTAAAAAATTCCCCTGAAGGAGTATTTACATGGCAGTATTCCTCATCCTCGAAATGCATTGATCTCTATGTCTATCTGCATTTTATACCAGCCTAACAGCTTTGCTTTGACATAGTGTATGTTGTAGGGGGAAGTACCAGCTTGAAGCCATACTCTCCTGTTACTCTGTTGTTTTTATTATTATTATTATTCACTGTTGTCATTAGTTTCTTTTCTGCATTGATCTTTAATCAAAGGTAAATTGAATTAGTATGTCAGTCTATTCCACAGCAAGATTTCTCAAATCCTACATTGCTCCCAATTCTTGTTTAGATACAGCTAATTACATTGCTCCATCAAAACATAAAAGCCTTTCTAAGCCATTAATGTTTCCTGATTCTACCATCAGTGCAAACCAGTAGAGGGCTGGCACAGTTAGCCTTGTATGACAAGAATTCATTATATAGTGCCTTCCACTTGGTGGGGACATGTTTCACAGATATGGGCAAATAAATATAATTAGCATTTTCATGCATAAAAATTTAATTACATCAAAGGTAAGCAAGATCCAAGCAAAATTCATAAAGACTGCATTAGTATCCTCCCCTAGTGGTTATTTCATGGAGGCAACAATTTGCAGATCGATAAAGAGCATCTCCATGAGTGGTTAGTATAGTCAATGGGTATCTCACTTCAGAAACTAGAGTGGAATTTGAAGATTTCAGGAAATGAAGAGGATATTGCAAAAGTATTCTTAATGGAGTTAAAAGAATGTCTATCAGCAGCAGCAAAGAAACTGCAGGAAGAGTGTTTTAAAATAAATAGGAAGCAAATGGAAATTCTTCCTGAATGAATTTGACAGGAAGAAATATGATACGATGTGATATGAAATGACCTTAAAATAATGTGATGGATTTCTTCTGTGTGAAGGGCCAACAGAAAAAAGGAAAACCATCTCAAAGGATACATTTTTACAGGGACTAGTCAAATGAAATCATTGCAGATAATGAGATGATAATGGGATTTTGAACAAAGATGTTGTGTCATAATGCTATACCATAATAATTTAGAGATGTTGAACATAATCTACAGTGCTCATCTGGGTATTGAGAAGCACAAAACTAGATCCCAAGATGCCCTACTTTAGCAAGACAGCAGTAGATAACACCCCAAGGTGAAATATGAACATTTGTCAGGGAACAATGAAACATTCAACTAATTTTATTTCAAGAAAGACAAAGTGCCAGACTCAATAAACAGGGAATAACGACAATACAAGCCAAGCACAGGTTCAGCCTGGAGAACCATCTTGCATGTAGAAACCAGCTGAGAGGTTATCCTCCAAATCTGCTTTTTCCTTCATTTTCCTGTGACAGGGCAGAAGCATGGAGAGAGAAGGTCCTTGGAATATACCATTTTCCATTAACCACTGGCCTTTGAGCCCTCAAAAATCACAAACAGCTGATATATGTTAGAGGTCCCTTTAAGTTGGAGCTGGGACAGAAGGAAAGACTAGGAATTGTTTACTTATTATTAGCCATTTTTCTTTTCTCAGTGAAGGACAATCAGGAAGAGGTAAGGGATGAAGAGAAATGTGCTGCCAGCTTCCCTCAGTACTCAGTCCAGCCAAGCAGTTTGCTCAGTTTTCAATAGGGCTGGCAGCTGGAAAAAAGCAGTGGAGGCACTCAAGGAGCAGTGGGTAGTGAGGGAGTTGCTGGAGATGGCAACAGTCACCTGCTGAGTTGATTTGTGAGGCTTGAATGTCTCTCACCCAATATAATGGGTTTATTAAAAAATTTCTATGCTGCTCTCCAGACTGTAGATTCTGCACCATTAGTACGGCAGGAAGTAAGTAAGAATATGATTAAAAATTAATCAAATAAAAATTCAATTACCAAAAATTAAAGGTCTCATATGTGTAAGAGAAGTAATATTCAATATTGCTCTAATCATGTGATATGACTGCAGATGTGTCATTCTGTCATCTCCAAATCAGACACAACAGAGTGTTCTGATGGAGGCACTAGGATAAATCATCAGCTGTATATGCACATAGCTAGAAAGTGGTGTACTATCTGCAGCAGCTCTATAAATTGCTGCTTCAGTAAACAGTAAGTTTAAAGTTGCTTACCATTTCTTGCTGAGTTTTTGCAATGAAAAATGTATACCAAGGACACATGGAACAACTGCCAGGAGCTCTCTGAGCTGCAGCACACAGCTAAAGAAAAATGAAGACATAACTTGCTGGAACTTTGGACAGCTGGGACCTCTATTAGAAACTTGGTCTTCATCTCCTATTACTAACTGTCCATCCAGATCCTACATGTAATGAATTTTTCTGTGAAAAATTGTTTCTTGCTCCAGCAGGCTGCCATGTAACTAGGGACTAAGAGACTGAACATAAAAAGTATCTCCTCAGGGTGGTGGTAATATCTCAGTGACTACACTGACCTCTGTCAATCATGTTTGCAAACTTCCATGTCTACCAGCAATTTACTAATAGATGACCAGTCACAGAGAAGTCTATTCAGTAAGTACCATGTGAGAGATAATACCAACCACAAAACATAAATGCATATAATTCCTCTTAAAAGATCACTGTGGTATAGAAGCACTTCTTCCAAAAATACTTATGAATCTGGCATATCACATATAAATAATTTGGAGATCAAGGGTGATCCTGGAGGAATAGGTTACCACATTTTAGTGTGTTGCACAGATGTGTGCATTTGTACTGAACTGACTATAATTCTCTATTTTGAATTCAAAATCTCATCTTGCCATTAATTTTCAAGGGGAATTATTTGGTTTTTTCCTCTTTTTGGGTAATTGGGGAGGTTATGTATTCTGAAGTTGTAAAGTTTTACTGTCATATCTGCTTTCATTATAAATAGAGTAACTAGCATTGGGAAAATTATTCATTTCAGTCATCTCAATGATGGCCTGAAAAAGAAAGTAAAGCGATTTGAGTGACAATATGTTTCAGCATACAGCATTTTACAGCAGTCCTATTCTGACTGTAAGTGATAAGAAATTTAGCATTTGGTTTCAGAGCAGTTTCTGCATTACAAGCTTTGAAATATTATGAAAATAGGATAATGTTATTTTATAGGATATATAATTTGGGGAAAGAAGGTTTCTGGTAGATATACTATCTCAATTATTTTAGTAGGCAATATGATAATTTATGTGCAAATACATAAGCTTTATAGGAACTTCAACTAACTAACATTTGAATCTAGAAGACTGCAAATTTAGATATCTGGGATGTATTTCTACATCTATCTATATATACAGATATATTTGTGACATATAGGTATGGTTATTATGTGCTTCCTCACTACCGATTTTCAGTGTCAGATGAAAAAAGCTATTTTCAATTATTTCCAATTCACACAATATGAAAGATACTAATGCATTTCACAGGTATTTTGGAGCTGGTCCTTTTAAACCCTTTTTTTTTTCCAGAGGTATACACAAGCCTTTGTTCTGAAGATGCTCACAAATGCAACTGAGGGGAAGGTGAGAAGATAACTTATCTTGTCTCTTTTCATTTGCTTAGTGAAAATAACTCCCCAGCTGCAATAGTTCTGTTGCAGAATGTAGCCCTCAGTTGTTCCTTGGAGAAAAAAAAATGAATTCCATTCATCTGTAAAAAACGAGGTTACAGAAATGTGGGTAAAACAAGTTATGCAGAATGGACAAAGGCAAGTCAGGAGGATAGCAGGAGCTACAGAAAAAAATGTGGCTGTTAACCAAGGACACATGAGGAGGAGCCGGGAAATGAATCAACTGAACTCAGAAGTATATACCAGAAACCAGGAAAATTACCAGAAAACCTATAACACTGAGAATAAAAGTTCAGAAAATAGCACACAGGACAAAGATGTAATACTAGACTGCCAAGCTGTGTTTGCATTAGTATTTTTGTTTGGTTCAGGCATGTACTGTTAGAAGAAATCTGCCAATACACATTTATTATACTTTGCTCACAAACTAAAATTTTGTCTTACATTGCAAGAGATCTTGGAGCAGATGGACAGATTGCTTTTGCAGGTATATACTGAAAGATCTAGGAATGCACACCATGCCTCCAAGCAAACCATTGAGATTTGTGGAAGCAAACCATTTACTGACACTTCCCTACAGCCCTGGCACCAGTCCTGATCCCTCTTGTATTTAACAGACTAGTAATTTAGCAACATGGCCTGTAGGTATAAAAACGACAGCCTATTCCCACCACATCGAGGCTAATTCATCCTGTTGTCCAAGTTCAGTTTATGGTGCAGTGCCTTTGATGCCAGTCCCAAAATGCATATGAAATTGCCAAGTCCTAAAACCATTTACAAAACACTTACTCATTAATTCTGCTCCACACTATGGAAAAAGGAAAAGACAGGTCCCACTATTGACTTTGCAGATCATACTGATGGAAGGATATTTCTTTTCTCATTTAAATAAACCAGGAATCCATTTAATAATAAATCTTTTTCTTCTCCTGGTGGTTTCAGGATTCGGCAGTGCACTGAAGTTTACTTGTCCACTTAAGAACCTGAAATCTTTAGTAAAATATTTTAGTGTGAAAATATGCACCCTTTGTACTATTGTATATGTAACACTGCTCTAAAATGCCAGACACCCACAGATGTTAAGAGTGGACACATCCAACAATATTTAAAACAAAAAAACAAAACAACAACAACAACAACAACAAACATTCTCAATTTTAATTTTAAAGTGGTTTTATTATTTTAATGCCTTATTTGGTTTTAATCCTTTTACGTTATGAAATCTAGGCACTGTCTAGTGTATTTTTTAGAATTGCTGTTTTACTCTGGCAATTAGTTTCATTGTAATATATTGGGGAGATAAAATATTAATTTCACTGTTAGATTTCATGGTTCTTCCCTGCTTACATCTGCTAAGTAAATATTACAGCCATAGACAACAGATTTATCACTCTACTCTGCAAAATATAGATGAGTATGTTTTCTGGTTTCTTTTTAGTACCAGACAAAGCAAGGATTTTTGTATCAAAGTTAGGCTTTTGTTATTTAATCTTCACTACTACAGTATATATTTCCTGTGTTAACTAAGATAGGAACTGAACAAAACCTTCTTTCCACACTTCCATGATAATTATGATATCAGATTGATTGAGAAAATTCTAAGATATCATGTATTTCAAGGCCTAAACTTTGAGATTTTCTCCATTCAAAGGTATATAGGAACATCTTTCAATCCATAATTAGAAAACAAAACCTGCATCTAATACTGAGTCCAATCCATATCACATATGGTAGCCAGTAATCTAAAGACAGGTTTTCTATAGTCTTCAGGACTACAAATTAATGGAACCATTTTTAAAATAGATTCTCCTTGTTGAGTAAGATACAGATTAACTTTTATTAAACACGAATTTTTAAATATGATGCTTTAAATTCCATTTAATGTCTTTTTTTTTAATACACTGAATAATGACTTTTAATCTACTGAATACTTAAACTTTTAAAGAGTCTGAGGACATTGTATAGATGTGAAATCTTTAGACGAAAAAATTTACAGAAAATTATCACTTTAAAGAATCAAAGTAAAACAGCTTTTTACAGAGAGTTACCAAGTTTTATACTCTTGGTGATATTGCATGAATTAAAAAAAAAAATCCATTGAAACTTGGTAGAAAAAAAGGAGTGTTAACCAGTAGTAATATAGCTGCATTGAGTTTTTAATGTAGTTGTGAATAAGAGAGTCAGAACATCTAGTTATCTTCATGGAGAAAAAATTTTCGTTCTAGAAAATCTATCTCTCCATACAAAAATATAGGAATACATGGGCTAAAAATGTAATTTACATAAAATTATTTTAAATCAAGCAATAAAAGTAAACATTAATATCTTCATAACTGAGAAAACACTTTATTTGCTATATTGAACAGTTGAATTATGCCAACTTGATCATTATTTCATTCTACATATCTCAATCTCGCATACAATTCTTTATTGCAATGTTTCAATCAGACTAATTTTCTCAAAGCTTATTTTGAGGTATATTGAATGAAATAATAAGAAATTATAATAAAAAATAAATAAAATATAAAGCTGAGCAAGGTGGTTAATAAAAGTAAATAATACTTGACAGTTTTAATAATGGTTATGTATAAAAAGTGTGAAGGATTGTAATACCTCATATAAAAGCTGAAGTAATTTAAAAAAGATTTGACCATTGCTCCATTCTGGTTCAACTACAACCGTCCGTCAAACTGCTCATATCTGGGAATGAAGAAGTATCTTTCTGATTTCTGCTCTGTGTACCCTACTAACATTTTGCCGAAAGATAAAGAGTAATGGGATAGAGAATGTAGAGTGTCACTGCAGTTTCGTCACCCTGCAGTCATTCGACTGTCAAGGAGAAGTGAAAGAACAGAATACTGTGAATGAGACTAATTCTTAGGGAGCAGAGGCATCCATGGAAGAGGTAGGAGTAGAATAGATATGGCACTGTTCTTGGAGAAAGAGATGCTGGAGCAGAAAAGATGAAGGGCTGTGGTCTAGAGTTTGGAGTCAGAGATAAAGCTGATGGAGAAACTGATAGGGCAGGATCAAGACTGACTTGCTGTTTAGGTAAAGAATTATTGTTCAATATTGGAAATCAAATGTCTAATGTAGATGTCCAATATTTTTTCAGAATACTATAAGCACAAAAAATTGTGTATTTGCAGAAGATTAAAAAAATCACATTCGTGCTCAGCTCTGATTGGAACAGGGAGTTGAACCTTTAAAGGTAGGAGGCTGTAAGATATAAGTGTATGCAGAGTGGGCAAGAACTGCAGCATCTGGATATTTTCATCGATATTTTCATCTGTAGTGGTTTTTCCTGGCACCAAGCAGAATGAGTGATCCAGTAATGCACAGACTTCATCTAGCAAACCAGTCTGAGTGTGCATGGTCTTCAGCAGATCAGGCTAGGCTGGCCAGTAGCCTTTCCCTATGATTTGCATACTCAGTGAATCCATTTTCTAATGGTCTATTACACCAAGAGTAATTGAAATTACTCTAAGGACTTTGAGGAGAGGAATTGAAGATACAGCCATGGACTGCCTGTGTCAAGGATCTCTGAAGCAGCATTCTGTGAGCTCAGGATTTGTGTTGAGATTTCACTATGAAAAAGAAAATGCTGTTGGGGCAGAAGGTAAAGATACAAAAGTTATAGAGATACAAAACGTTATACAGAGGTGTGTAACCTCTGTGTTTTAAATCTGTATAATGAGTATATAATAGCTATAACAATAATGGGCAGCAGAGGGTGATGAAATGTAAATATTGTGAGAAGGTGCAAATGTAATACGGTGCAAAATGCATGCACTTGTACGTGATCTAAGTATATCAGCATTGTCTAGAACAGACTGTTTGGTTCTTTGTTATCTCTTCTGGTAACATGTAGTGGAATATAGGTAAGGCTGGTGAGTCAACTACTGCACAGTACCAAGTTTTCCATTGAAAAGGTGAGTGATGGTAACCAGAAGAGGTAAAAAGAAATTTTTGTTCTTTTTGGAAAAGAAGGTACTGTGTCCTGCTCAGAGTTTCTCTTCTAAATGTTGAGAACACTAGCATGTGTCTTCATCATCATGGTCTCATTCTTTTCTTAAGCTGTAGAACATTATAATATCTTCTATATTAAGCAGTAGTGAAAGCCATCCATTGCAGCACATGCTTTGTGAATAATAAAATCAGGGTTCCTTTTTCAATTTTTTTTTTTCCTTTCTAATACCTACTTGTGAAATGTTTAAGTGTAAGAGGGAGTACCTGGTTCCTGCTTCCCACACTGTATTTCAATTTGTAATTCCTCTGACAACAAAACACCAGGAAGATGCACGATTCCTATCTTTTAATGTTCTTCACCCATTGTGCATCTAGTACTGAATTGCCCTTCACTTCTTCCAAAAATGCCTACACACAGAGGCACACATTTTAATTTAGCCTTGGGTTAGCCAAAGAAAGCATGGCTGTAGACTCAAGGATGCACCAGGAGGCAGCCTGGACATAATACATGTGACTTGGTTTGTCCTGACTTGCCCATTGTCTTGTAACCACTACCTTAAGAGATCTATTAGATGGGTCCTAAGGTGCTCCTTGACACAGTGCCATGTGTCAATAGCCCCATGTCGATCTGTCAAGGGTTGTCTTGGCCATGGTCTGTAGTTGAGAAAATTTTCCCCCTTAGCCTCACTTTTTTATATTACATTTAAGTATGTGCTTCAGAATTAGACATAATTAACTCAGAAAGACTCCAAACATAACAGAACTAACTCTTGAAGACAAGTATTATGGAAAGCATTTCCCAGTGTTCACTCAGCTATTGTAACAGGTTTCTTTAAACAAGGTCAAATAAGCAAATAACACCTAGACATGAAGCCTGCAAAAACTATGTGCCTGTCTGTAACTTTGGAAAGCACATTATGTTCTTCTGCAAAGCTTTAATTTCCCTAGTTCTTTAATCACAGATGTGCATATTGGTCTAAATATCTGCCCTCTAAAACCAATAGCAATATTTCCACTGAATTCAACAATGTGAATTAAAAACTAATACTCATGCTTTCTTAAAAATAAGAAAAATGTGTAGCCGTTGCTTTGTCACTGAGGTCTTTTTTTGTGTTTTCATCTCTGTTAGAAGCCAAAAGAAAAATAATTGCTGGTGTCATATTCATAATACATTAAAACTTTAGCTTATCCACAGAAGATTTACAGTTAAGACAATATTTATAATCAATATGCAGGATTTAGTTGCATCTGTCTAAAAACACTTTGCTGACAATCTTTTATCAAAGCTAGTAAGAAAATTTGTTAAGAATAATAAGAAATCTCTAGAAGTGGTTCTCCTATATTAATTCTGTAATTCTGAGTCATGTAATAGTTGGAGTCATAAATTTGTCACTGACAGTTGGGAGAAATGTTGATTATAACAAAATAAACCCCATTTTTATGGGCACTTTGTTAGATAAAGCACTACAGGAATACCACTTTCAGAAATGAAAATTAAGCCCGAGGAAAAGTCTTATTTTTCAGAGAGTTCTTCAGACTACTTCTCTAACACCAAAGAGTAATATATTCCAGTATAAACAAAACTGTTTTGTTTGGGTTTTTTTGTTTGTTTGTTTTTTTCCTGGGTGTTTTTGTTTGTTTGTTTGTTTGGGGGTTTGGTGGTTTTTTTTTGGTAACTCATCAAAGATTTCCTATTTTTATAAGGATTTCCTATTTATATGAGAAATCTCTTAATTGGATACATAATCATTATTCTGCCTTCTTCTAACTTTTAGTAAAATGGGGTGATTAACTTGTGGGGGAAGTAAAAAAATCACAAGATTAGACAAATTAAATGTTACTTTATATTTTAATACAAATCTGCTTCTGTCAGTGTATTTCACCATTTAAATTAATTTCACATATAAATAACACATAGTTGTTTGTAAGAATTTCCTACTCTATTTTTAAAAAACGAGGGAAGGGGGAATAATAAAATTATTGAACTTTTACTACACTAGAAATTTTTCATTGAATTGTATGCATATTGAAAATTTTCAGTATATTTTTTTCAAAAATAAAATAATAAAACTTGGTTATCTTTGGAAAATATATCAGAGTGACCTTGATTTTTTTATACTTTGCAAAACCAGAGCTCTTTTTTTAAACAACGTAAGACATAAAGAAAACCAAAATAAATGAAATAGAATTTTACTCAATCTACCTTGTGTACTGTACATAAATCATTCTTCTTTGACCAAAAGAATTAAAATACATAAATAAAAGAGTAAAATTTTCTACCAAAAAAGCAGAATCACACTCATGATATTAACAAACCCACATTATACCATCACTTACAGACAAGTGCATTCTTAAAAGCATTAATAAAACTCAAAAAAAGAACACAGGATAAAAAGACATGTAGTAGTTGGTGTATCTCATCAAATTAAAGTTGAAACATTATTTTAAGCCTCAAAATAGACAAATTAAGAAACATCACATATGGCATGATATAATGCAAGGCTTGAGCGTGTGTTTGGTTCAAAGTGAGCAAGATGATTTTTTTAAAAAAAGATTCAAAACTGTAATAAATTAATGTCAACAAAACAAGAACTTGAGTGTTTCCCTTGTGACACCAATGATATGCCTAGAAAATTGCACTCATTAACTAAATTTTCATTTAATGCTTCTCATGTCACAGAAGAGGTTGAAAGGTGGGTTTGACTTGATATGGACATTTATGCCACAATAACAGTTAATATAGAAGCAGAATGGAAGGAGCTACGTAAACCCAGTTTGTGCAAGCAAGAGCATGACACCTTTCCTGATTGTGATATTAAAACAAAATAAATCACTCCATTGAGTGGAATGGTGTTTTGCCTATTTATGACAGGTGAAGATTTGGCACAGTGAGTCTCCATTGAATATTTTTTTTTTTACTACAGATATACTTTTTATTGTGGTTTTTTTGGTTTGTTGTTGTTGTTGTTGTTGTTGTTGTTGTTTAATCTATGTACTGTTAAGGAAGTTAAAGGAATTGCTTGTACTCAGTGCTTTGAAAACAGTATAAACAAATGATAGAAAATGCAAGTTCCCTTATTACTGGAATTCTAAGAAGTTTTTCCTTCTCTGTCATCACCAAGAGACAATTTTAGTCATCTACTTTCTAAGAAATGTATAGTTCATTGGTGTATATTAATCTATCAAAAACACATAAAGCTCAGTTAACAATTGAAAAGCTTTTAAAAAGGTGCTTTTTTCCTTCCATTTTTTTCATCGTACAAAGTCACTCTGACCAGACATATAAAAACTTTATTTGCCATATATTTTTCTTTTCTATTTAGCAGCAATGCTAATTTCTTTTAACTTTTTCACAGTTAGATGGTTATTCTGCTATACTGTAACTGGCATCATGCATGATACAGTAATGTTCTGTGGCCTTTTTTACTTTGCTTGTTTGTTTCTTGGGGGTTTATTTGGTCTTGGTTTCCTGGTTTCCTTTTTTTTTTTTTTTTTTTTTTTTTTTTTAATTTTTGTCATTTTAGTGCTCTTTCAGCAAATTTTCAGTGAATTTTCAGTCTTTAAAATCATTAAGATCATTATTTGCATCATATCAAGCTTTAGAAAAAAAAGAAGCGCTACTAAATCACCATCTATTCTCCAAGCAAACTAACTGAGAGTAGAAGGAAATAAATATTTGCATCTGAATGGAAATATTTGCTCTGCTAGTTCTCCAGTCTTTCTCCACATCTAAGTTTCAGGTCTTACAGTCCTCAGGACTGACAGTCCTGACTCAAAGCAGACAAGTCTTTCCTAATAAAATACTCATACTCTCCTTTTTAGGGACTTGACTCTACTCTTTTCTACAGACTGTTCCTGTGGGCTTCAAAGAATCACAGGATCATAAAATGGTTGAGGTTAACCTGACTTGGTTAACATGACACCTTCGCTTTTCTAATGAAAGCTAAAGCTTCCTGGAAATGTTTGCCATCCTACAGAGAAGGTTTTCTTTAGAGACAAAAAAGAATAAATTCCCATTTGGGACCTATAAGGTGTTTTGAAAGTGTCTGCGCTCCTGGATTTCTTGATGGTTTTGAAAGGAGAAAAGATTGTCTGGCTTGTCTTCAAAGTCTTATGCTTCATAGTAGAATAGAGAGAAAACATGGATATGAAAAGCAGGTAGAAAATTTGTTTCTATAGAAATCTCTTCCAGTTTTCTTCATCTGGACTTTCACTTTATCTTCCCCAGAAGGAAAGAAACCAAGCTACTTTACTTCCTAGTGCTATATGACTGCATTTCTGTGCTGTACATTGAAACAGTAACCACCCAATGGCTGAGTGAAAAAAAGAAAAACAAAAACAACAAAATGCCCACAACAAAACAGAAAAAAGAGTGAAAAAAAGAACATGAATTTCAGTGTATGCTCCTTGATTTGTATCTATCCCCTTTCTCAATCATGTAGTACAGGATCTTTCAGGATTCATTTCATTACTTTTAAATTGTCTATCTTTATCCTTGCCAAAGCTTGTTTTACAAGTCTCTGAAGGAAAGTAATGACCATTGTTTCTCTCAAAAGGTTTTTCAAGAACCTGAACAAATAAATTCAGTATTATGTTACCCTATTGCCAATTCTTACTTAGGCTAGGTTAGAGAGATATAATTTGGGAAAGCAATACCTTAATCCATAATTCTTAAATTTTGTCCTGTGTTTTTTCCTTAAGAATTTGCAGTGACTCCATTTTATGCTACTATAGAACGTACTACAAGTCAGAGATCTATTAGCTCTAATTCCTAGCAGGCAATCAAGTTTTCTTGGACTATTAAAGGCCAATAATCAAGCAAATCCTTTCAGTCTAACCTAAGCATCATGTCATTAACAATATAATTTTTTAATCCCCAAAGAGCCCATTGTCCTTATTAAAGCACGTAAATAAAGTCAAGATAATCGTGAAAGAAACAAATAAAAGGATTTCTGCATCTACTGCATTCTCTTTTTTTACCCCTCAAATAATAAAAATTAGCATTACCATCAACTATATGCTTTTGGCCTCACATGCTGTGTTACATTAATGAAATTTGCTAAATTGATGCAAAGCCCTGACAATAACAGCTTGGAAGATCAGTTGTGATGGTAATAATAAGAACAGCAACAACAGCTTCCTGCCTTCAACTGACTAATGCTATTAATCCTGTGACTCATCATTGCTCGTATTTGAACAGAACAAAAAAACTTCTCAACCTTAATTTCGTCATTTACCCATAGATGAAAACCAGTCATTTTAGAAAATGTGAAACTTATTTTCTTTTTCAGCACCATGCTCTTCAGCTCCTTAACTTTCTCTTAGGAGATCTTAAGTCACCCTTTTTTATCAGACCTCCATGTCTACAAGTGATGTTATTATGAAAATAATGTCTGTATTGTCTCAAGATCTCTAAAGTAACCTACAACTTCTCAGCATTGCTGGGAAACTAAAATATGTAAACAGCAAATAGCACGTTTTGAGAATCTTGATGAATTTGACAGGCATTATGATCTCATATATGCATTTATCTCAGAAACATTTTTTTTTGTCTTGATATTATTGTCTTCTGAAATTATGTTGGCGGTTCAAAAAAGAAAAATCCAAATTTGAAAATCCAATCTTTATCTTTGTTTTACAATAATACAAGATATTCCAAATAATCTGAATTGAGGGTTTGAATTTAAATAGACTGGACATGGACCCTTTTTCTTTGGAGCTAGTAGTTATGGCCCCAGAATCTTAAAATACATTCATAGGATATCCTCCAGCTATATAGCCATACAATGTATTACCAAGAAATTGTATATAAATTGAGAAATCAGAAGGATTTTCCTTTCTTGCTCGTTATTATATTCTTCAAATCAAAAGAAATGAAGAAAGAAATCCTAGTGTTTCAGTTTATGAAGAAAGTCAGAATATTCTTGTTGTTTCTCCCTCTGTATTTGTCTGGTTAAAAAAAAAAATGGTTAGGCAAAAAAAACACAAAGATAAGCAAAATTCTCAGTGATACTGCCAAAATTGTAATTTCTGTTTCTGTCTTTTGCATGAGGAAAAGTAATTTTAAAAGGAAAGGAACCTTCATAGATTGTAAGGAGAAAAGGTTCTCCTATTGTTCTGCTAGTTAAATAATTTGTAGTAAGTGTTCCATGTGTAAAACATCAAAATATAAAACCAAAAGTAATGCTATCAGATCATCCTAGGAATCCATCCTGCATTATTTTTCAAATAGTATTTACTAACATATGGTCAAATTGAACCTCTCGTGGCTTGATCAATGAGACTTTAATCTCATTCCCTTGGGAATTCAAAGATTAGCAATAGATCTTATCAGTAGGATGTCTTGCTTTGTCATTTCCCTTACACATAATTGCATTTCACATTTTGCTTGTCACTGCACTTTCTCATAACTTGTCATTATTCAGAGATGAATATCCCTCTGTAGATGTCTGTGTAAAAGTATTCAATGTGCTTCTGCAAAAGTCATCCAAATCTGTGTTGACTTTCTGCTGCTGAATTGGGCCACATTACATTTCAACCTACTCCCATTGTATAATATAAACTACACTATTGTTGCTCAGGGTAAAGAAACCAGAAGAAACTTCACTGAGGCAAATAAAGAAGATATCTTCTACTGAATAAAAATACAAATTTTTATATAAGTGTTTTCTATAAAAAAATTGTCTTTGGGACTGTAAAAATCGAAACTTTTAAAAGTGTTTTGAATTAGATCGAGAAACACCTTCCCCCTCATCTTCTCCCTCATCTCATTCCAGACTCACTGATGTTTTTTCAAAGTGTTGTGATGGAAAGATCAGAAGTAGAAAACAACAGTTTCAAAATATGAGATTTTATGGGTTTATTTTTTAGTTTGGTATTTTGAAATCAACATGCAACAATTGTGAACATAATGTATTTCTGATTTAAAAAAAAATCCAAATTAAATAAAATATCTTATAACTTACACTATCTCTGCTTTATAAAGAGCATTCAGTAGAGCTTTACTACTATTCCTGGGTAAATAAAAAGTATTTTAATATATTTTTGTTCAGCAGAGGAATCAAAGGTATTACATGTTCATACAACATTGATTCAGTATACTTACATGGTATACTTACAAAACACCACAACATTGTATACTTTTTAGTTGCATTTTCCCCACTGTTAAATATATACTTTCATAGTAAATTTCTTGACATTTTCTTGACACAGCAGCTTGTTTTTTGTTTAATACTAAATCATGTCATGTGTCATCCTTGTTTCTAATATTTGTGTAAAAAAAGTAGTTATTAACAACTACCCCTAATGAATTACTATTCTTAAATTATATTTACTAGACATTAATTTTTCATACTGTCATTATGTTAGGGATCAGTCTGTCACATGTCCCCAAAATATGTCCAGAATCAGGTCTTCCATTTTGTCATTATTCACACAGGCTGTTTTTAATTAGAAAAAGGTGATTGGGCATTCAGTGAGCAATTTAAGGAAAGAACTGTCAATCTTTCCAACCTATTTCCACTCCAGAAAACCCTTCCCACTATATTTGGCTAGTCATACTTGCAGGAACATTAATTCTCGTGCAATATTCTTTATCTCCTAGCAGACAGGTGATAAGACGAGTTCATCACCTGGAGGTAAAGAGCAACATGATTACTAACACTGAGAGGAGAGAACAGGGAAAACCCATGTTTCCAATAAAACTTTTGTCCAACATCCTCTGTATGGCTGAGATGAGCATTCAAATATACTTTAAATCACTTCTAATAATAAATTTGTGGAAAGGCACCTTGATGCGCAGCTGTAAATTTTTGAACATATTTTTGCCAAACTGAAACTACTTGAAAACAGATATTCATCCTAAAGTAGAAACTTACTGAACATTTGAGAAGTTTCTTTAGCCTTCAGTGACAGTGTTGCATAGGCTTTTGATTATAACATTCACAGAGCCATTTTACCTGTAAAGTTAAGTTGCAGCAGCCTGGCTCTGAGTCTCATTGCTAGTGCCTGTGATGATATGGAGCCACACTACTAGCAGATCAGAACAATCCAAATATTTCCAACATGTAAAATAAACAGGAAGCCTTAGTGGTATCTCAGCAACATACGTCAAAGTAAGTGAGATCTTATATTCTACAGTGACATGGGGGCAATCAATTTGTTAATTTATTGTTAGTTTGTAACTTTTTTTAATTCCCAAATGAAATATTTATTTATTCATGTTTAATCCCCATTTCCCATTGCTTTTCCTTTTACTTCTGTTTCCTCATCTAATTAACCTTTCATATCAATTAATTACTTTCCTGAATTTGAGCAATATAGTTATTAGCACTTCAGAAATCAGAGTGAGAACTTTGAGCAGATTGCCTAATTATGTGAGTGGTTAATTTGCCATTATGTAGAAATTCATGCATAGTAAGCAGTCTTGAACGGTTTAAAATTTTATATGAATATTACACTTTTTAAGATTTTTTTACTAATTGTTGTTACAGTTTTGAAATTAGTTATAAGAAAGAGTTAAATAATGTATTTTAATGTTTGTTTTAATTAAAACTTGGTCTAAAACTAGTAACATGCCACAGGTCCCTTAACACTTTGCCTTTTCATGTAATACACTATGAAATCAGAGCAATTTATCAGAGTCTTAGCTTGCAAAAAGAGAATTTCTATAGGGATATTTCACATCAGTTCATAAACTTGGCAGTATCTTTTTTATATCTCTTGAGAAACACTTTGCCAAATGCCTAACCTAAATATATGTAACAAATTACAGATAGTGTTTTGTCTTCTTCTTTTAGAGCGTTTACTTGGTAGTTCACTGATTTTAATTTTACAAGGAGATTGTGATAAGGTCCTAGGCATCCACATATCAACTCTGTTCTTTCATCTTTCAAAGAAGTAATATATGAGTGCAGCTACCAAGGAAAAGGTGACAGAGGTGACTTTAAGACAGAAAAAGCCTTTACTCCTGTAAATTAACCCATCCAGTCTGGTGAACAATTACAAGCCCTGATTTTTTTCTACACAAGAAACTTGGAGAAGGAGGAAGAGAGAGGGAGAGAGACAATTCTAAGCTAGAACAAAATACTTAGTTCAACTGTAGTAAAATGTTTCAGGTATTTAAATTACAGGACTACAGAGATTTATGCTGTCTGAAGACCAGATGGTGGATGCATGTAGATACATCCCACTGTAATCAATGGGAATATTTAATTAAATACCTTTAAAATGCCTGTCCAATGACTCAGTCTCACAAAAAACGTGCTATTCAAAATCCAGCTACAGTCATTGTGTCTCCAATTCATCCTCTCTTTTTCTGGGTTCTTCCACCTTCCTTCTTTTATAGGCTGAGCACATTTTACAGCCTGAAGCATTAGTTAAGACAAAATCTGTTCATGTTTCTATTTAGAGAGGTGGAGCAACTCAGTAACATCATCTGAAGTCAGAGATGTGGTAAGAACAGGACTCTCTGAGGGAAGGGATACACTGGAAGGACAAACCCTTACCTCAAAGCAAGTTATCTCCACCAAGGAGATAAACACCCTAACCAGGTACTGTAATCTAGTAAGAAGAGTTTGAGTAATCTACTCTTCTGTAAATTATTTTAAAAGAAAAAATCTGGAGTGACTGAAACTATTCATCAACGTATTCTGTGAAAAAAAACATATCCAATTTTAACTGAGGGTTTCGTATCAACATTTTAAAAATGAAATATTTTTTTTTTTAAACATGTATTGCCATTTGAAGCTTTTTAAACTAAGAAAAAGAATGGTTTTCTTTTCTTCTATACAAAGAGAGTGGTATCTAGGGCAAATGCAATGCTTTGTTTGACCTTTGATTTTTCAGTGAAATTTAACACAGATGTTTCTAATCATCCCACTTTTCCCTCTTTTGTATCTAATTAAAAAATTCAGTACCACAACTAAAGAATCAGTTTCTTGTACAGCTCTGCTTAGGATTCTAAGTCCCATTGAGTTTCAATGAGTCTTTGTGTTTGATACTGTCCCACTGAAGTCAATGGGTGCAGGATGAATCCCTTTATCCCTCACACACTTTGTAAATGCATGAGTCACTCACCATGCAGTCAGGGAAGTGAGGCCATCAGCCAGAATTATCAGGACTGAAGCCAACACTGCTTTGTTGATCAGCTCATAGGAAGAACCATAGAAGAATGCAAATTAGCCCTTTCCCTTTGCTGAAATGAAAAGCACTACTTAATATTTCTAGTTGCCTCAATTCCAGACAAATATCCCCAAAATGCTGTTACATTTTTATTTCCCAGATTATGTTTTATGATGAATGCAAAACTACTTTAGTAGGACTTTTGCTTTGTCTTTATTAGAATCTTTGGCAGGAAAAAAAAATCTAATTAGTTATATATAGCATCTTTGATGTACAAATTTATATCACATTTTCATTGGTTCCCCACGAGTTACTAGTTTAGACATAATACCTGATAATTCTTGATATATAAAATACACATACAAAAAAACCTCCCAGAAAACAAACAAACAAACCCACCTATGAACGTATGTATTATATTTAAAATTTATGATAGTATTTGACAGAACCTAGTTACGCTGACAGGTTTATTACAGTGCTTTTGAAAGTATTACTAAAAACAAGTAGAATCATATCACAGCTGCTCATCTTTTTCCAGATATATTCATCCTCTCCCTGTGTAGAGAACCTGTGAAAGTAAAAAAACCTTGACTTGAAAAATGTATTACTTTATAGTGCTATTATAGATATATTTATCAATTAAAAAAAAAAGCAGTAGTAAAAATTATGAGATCAAACTTGAGTAATGCAAATGAATAATTTAACAAGAACATGGCCTGATGGTACAAGGTTCAGTTTCCATGCACCGCATTTCAGCCAAAAAACAAGGGAGAAACACTTCCCTACAATGAGCATCTCCATTGCCATGGAGCATTTTCCTTGACTCTTTTGGATCAAAAATGAGCCTTTTAGTGACAGAGGAGTATTGTGTTCAGTGTTTAGAATTAATCCAGCTCTGAGCTGGATTAACTGGTCCACAGACTCTTTGGGCAGACCACCAGAATGCAGAGGACAATGAATCGAATAGAACTTTCTGAAATTATTTCCGGTCCAGATATATTCTCTTGTCTCTTCACACTTAAGAACTACAAAAAGGAGGGCCTCAACCTTCTTGGCAAGTTAGCAAGTCCTTTGCCAAGATTCATGAGTGCCTAATAATGACGAAGTTACATGGGCATCTTGCTTTTGCATTTTGAATTACCTGTTTCTCAAAGGTAATTATTCATTCCTTCCAGCTCTATAAAGCTGATGAATCACAAACTCCTGTAACTCTCTTTAAGCCAAGTAAAGACAAAAAAAATTAAATGACAAATAAATAAAGAGGTTGAGGAAGCTCAGTTTTTCCTGAATTTTCAATCCAAAATAACAATTTGGATAGTGGCGCATACTTGAACACATGCTTAGCATTTTGCAGGTAGACAAAAGAGTGATGCCATCAGGACTTTGCTTTCCTAGTGCCAGCCTTCTGCTCTGCCTTCACAGAATAAGGAAAGTAGGATTAAATGAATTCTGACTTGCAAATTCCCAAAGACAGCATTTCATTCTTTACCAGTTCTCATCTTCTCTTAGACCCACTGAATCCCCAGGGGGTGAGAGGAGGATCACTGTGCCTGACACTAGTGAGACAGCTAAAGACATGGCATGACAATCCTCCCTTGGGATAGGTAAATTAATATTGTCAGTGCCTCTTTAAATTCATTTTGCTCTGCTATTTGAAAACTTCTTCTTGAGTAAGAGACATGTCGAAAAATAGTTTTAAAGATGCTTCTGACAGCCTGGATCCCACTAGAGAGATTGTGAGTGAAACAAGAACTGTACACAAGCCCTGAAATAGTCAGGCCCATTTTGTCATGAACTTCTGTGGCAGAGTGGGTAATTCTTTGTGTAGGGATATTTTGACGTGGGTTTTGGTGCCAAAACTGCAGATTCTGTATCTTAGTGTAAAAGCCAGCTGTAAAAATACAGGGCAACATTAATTCCCAAATAATAAAATCACACCAGATTTATTTATTTGTTTGTTTGTTTGTTTGTTTATTTGCACAGAGTTCTATCTAACTTGTGGTTTAACTTCAATGGAAGACAGAAATAAAGGAAAAATTTGCAATTTCTCTTATTCCCTCTTCCAGGATTCATGTAAATGTGATTAAGACCTTTAAGATAATGCACAAAAAGGAGTACAAAATGAGTTAACTGAGGAAAAACAACATATTAAATTGTAACACAATTTTCTGGTGGGTAATTTGGTTCTTGGAGAAGATTTTATTAAATCTAATAGAAGATGTCTGATAGAAAGTAAAAATAATGGAAAGCATCCCTAGCCAGTGTGATTTCTTTAGTCCTTCTTGGCACCATAGTAATGAATGACTCTGTTCAGATAGAGGGGCGTTGTAAGCATTGTCTTGTCTGCACTGCAAATTCACATGCAAAGATTTTTTCTATTGCTCCTTCATTAGAATTTCCTGACAACAGAGACAAACAAATCTTGAACTAGAAGCTGAGTTATGCTAGCACCTAAATTGTTTGCTTGCAACAACAAATATTGTAAAGTGTGAAGTATTTATTCTAACCACCTAGATTGCTTGTCCACTTCAGTCTGGTGTAATTTTAGAACTGTGAGTAAACCCATGTCAGTCAGGCTTATTCAGGAAGATATTAACACAACTCAACAACAGAAAAAAAAAGAAACAGAGACTTAAATGATAGGCATTAATTATTTGAATATTGAGCTGAATCAAAGAGTGCAAGAAAAGACACTATTAAATGCTAAAGTCTGTTTCCGAAGTACAATTAATTGTACAAAATACAAGGAATTACTCAATAGATCGTTGCAATAGAGAAGTTGTTTCCTAATCTTCCACTAAAATATGGATTTGGAGTTTTGTTTTTATTATTGCTGTTTGGGATTGGGTTTTTTGTTTGTTTTTTTTAGGTAATTTTGTTTATTTTTTGTAATTTTTATTTTATTTTATTTTTAGAGAACAAGTACAAACATACAATATACTTGTTATAAAATTGGATCTAGCTGGTTTTCTAATGAAATATCTATTTCAAAACAGAAATAAAGTTATTATATGCAAACTACAGGTTATGAATAGAAAGTGGGCCTGTGGGGAGAAGGAGCACTGACAGAGAATTCTAATTCTTGCATTTCCAGAAGTTCTAATGCATTTCTGAGATAACAGTTTGCCTTGTAAGCTTCATATGTTTCCAATCACTAAATATCCTGCAGAAGGAAGCTAATAACAGGTTGATGAACCTTCCTCCTTTTGAGAAATAGAACAATAGAAAATGGTCTCAATTTCTTTAGAGCACGAATAAATTCATCTAAATTGAAAACGTGCTATGTTTTGTCCCAGAGCCCTTGTTGTACTGATTGCCTAGATTGTGGTCTTGGTTGGTAGGCACTTTGTAGTCTTCCTAGTTGCATATACAAATTCCATGTATACCCAGAAACCTGGTAATAAAGCATATGTAGAGACCAGGAGTTTGGAGGTAGCTGTGGTATTCACCTGGAGTTAGAGCCCTTGTTCAAAGTATTTCTGTAAAACTTTAAAAGAAAGCCAACCATATAGTCTCTCCCAAGTGACCTTATTCAAAAGCAAATACAAAAGACTTTAGAAAGGATAGAAAAAAGTAGAACAAAATGTTAAAATAAGGCAAGAAATATTTGAGAAAAGTAATCAAATTTGATGCATTTTAACATAAGATTTTGAGAAAATTAAGTTTATTTTAGGTTATTTTGCAAGAAGCATTTTGCAAGAACCAGCAGAAAAAGAATGAGATATTAAACTGCTCAATAGATTTGTAATATGCCTAGATATAAGCAGAAGAAATAGAGGAGGGGAAAAAACCCAAAACAACAAAAAACAAAACCGAAATCCAAAACCAACTAAAAAAACCCCAAAAAACAGAACAACACAACAAAAAGCAACTTTGGAAAGAAATCTTATTATATTTAACACTTGTAAATAGATAATTTTTAGTAAAATTTATGATAAAAAGGCAAATTATTATGGATCTAAAACCTGTAAACAGTGTGAATAAATGCAGTAGAGACAAGAGAAACTAAGGCAAATATTGTAGCAAAAGAGTGTACTCCTTCCTCTGAGCTGGAGAGAAAGAATACAATGTTGTCCTTATCTGATCCCCCTCTGTGCTAAGAAGCATGAAAATAACCCCCAAAAGCTCCATATAAAGCTGCTTTTTCAGGCAGCCCTTAGGTCTATATTAAGTCTCCCATTGAATTATTTGCAGTGCAATAATGATGGCTGTATCTAGTCAACTGGCTTAAAGGAACACCACTCACTTTATCAAAAGCTGGTACACAAGCCAAGTTTCATATATTGTTTTGCACATCTGAACAGGGTATGCTTGAATCTGTATTAATTTTCAAGAGTTTCAATTACTTTCTCTACTCTGAGGATCATCACAGGTTAAACAGTTCTACAAAAATCTTTCCTTCCTTCCTCTCTCATTTTTTCTCTTTCTCTTTTTCTTTCTCACTTTTTCCTCTTTCAGATTCTACAATTTTTTTTTCCTATTACTTCTTATTACTTACTATTTAACAATGATGCTAAGACAGGAAAAATCTTATTAATACATACATCAGCACATGTAAATACTATAAGCATATTGTCTACTGGTAAAAAATAATGTACTTTCTGCACCAATAAAACGTCAAATATTTAGTTTTTACTTGGCACTCAAATATACCTACAACCCCCATATGCATATTTATGTTGCTAAATAAAAGTTCTAAAAGATGCCCAGCTCTGACCCCAAGTGGCACTTATGACTTCATGCTGACACAGAATTGATCTTGTACTTCAATACTGGACTTGTTTTGGAGAAATCATGTTTCACAGCAAAGCTAAGGAGTCCCTAACAATTCAACAGCATGATCAGTTTGGCAGCCAAGATTTGAGTTTGCTTCTCTGAGTCTGCATCACACATGTTCCTACTGTGCTGCCAGTTAAAGGGCAGAGCATCCCTTGAGAGGACCTGAGCACACCTTTGAATGTGCAAGTAAAGCACAATCCTTCATACAGGTGAATGAATGTGGATAAAATCCTGCCAATGTCAAGGAAAGTAAATCACATTAGTCAAAAGGGCAACACAGGCCTTAATAAGTAGAAGGCATCCTTCTAAATAAAAGGCTTTCACTTAACAGGCACAATGAGCATAAGGCTACTTAATTATGGAGTAAAGTTGCTTTAGCTGACTTTGCGCAGCTTTGAATGAAAAAATGAACAGTAGCGAAGCAAGGCACTTTAGTTGATTATTATCCACATGCCTGCAAGTAAACCACAGTGTCTCTTAATAAACTCATTATTTACATTTTAGTAATAGAAGAATAAAGTTTTCATAAATATTTAAGAACTTCTCTGAGACACTAATCAATCCATGTTATTTTAAACAAATTGAAAGGGCATCCTCTTTTCTAGAAGTACTTAAGCAATTTGTGGTGGTATGTAATTGTGCTCCCTCTCAGTGTTGCAGCTCTGATGAACTGAATGTGTGAATTAGTGCTCCAAGGGGAAAAGCATATAATAAGTCCCTTTGAAACAACTTGAGAAGAGCTGAATAAATTGTAGTTTTAGTTATGTTAATGAGATTGAGGGGACAGTTTGCAGCTAGGAGCCACAAAGATCCTACAACAATGCTGGTTTGCAGTAGTTAGTTGGAAATTCTTTCATAACTCTCAAAGGCATGGCATCATTTTCTTACGATCAATAGACTGCCAAGACTTGTTATTTTTTTTCAGAGGGAGAGTACCATTTTTCTCATGACAACAAGGCCCATGACTTTATCTGGGCCAGCAAAAACTAAAACAAAACAATTGAAAATATTGAATAACAATTCTATAACACATTTATCTTGAATATGAGAGTTTTAATCTGTTCATGTGGCAAAGCAAAACATTCTGCCAGGAAGCCTACTGTTTCTCTGCTAGCCTGCCCATATAAGTGAAGTTCATAAGATATGACTTTTCCTTTGAAATCTTCTTCATTTGACATTTGCTCCAGTTAACTCTTCTTTGTGCTTATTCAATTCTGAACTTATTTTCTTTAATATGTCTGCTTGGAGTTATGCACAGAATGGTACTAACAGACAAAGTCTTGATAATAGCAATCACATTTAAACCTCCCAGTCTTAATTACCCGATGTGTCTGAACTTTCATAAGATTTCCCAGCCCTACCTATTGTACTGTACAGGGGGTTCAGTGGTTCTGTCTTCTTTTCCATCTTGCCTTGTATTTTGGGAGTACTTCCCCTGCAATTTTACCACCCTCAGGTGAATGATACTACCAGCCCTAGCACTCAGGGGAACACAAAATCAAGAACATTAATGTCAGCAAAAGATGAAGAAACTAAACTAGTGCATAAGAATTTTAACTGCATTGGTCTTTTTAATAACAATTATATATAAACTAACAATGATTCTTGAATTATTTCAATTATAGTAACAATAAATTTCTGGCTTTATATAGATGCAGGATGTGTTTCTTTGCTCATGAACAAGATTTTGAGCTCAGCCTACACAACTTTTGGGATCCCAACTATGAATTGTGTTGCAGTAAAGCATACGATTGCAAGAGTTTGAGATGGATCTAACCTGGCAGTTCTTGTATACTGCTGAAAAGTATGGCATAAGAATTTCTTAACTGTGCTAAATTATAATCAGGAGTCTTCTGTGAATAAAATAAAAAAGTCCCACGACTGCCACCCTGCACAGGTAACTAAACAACCCTATCCCCCAATACCTTCTTCCCAACAGATGCATTCACATGCCTTAGAAAGTTGATGACTACCTGATCCCTCAAGTCTAGAAAGCTAGTGGAGGTCTAATTCCTTATTAATTTATGCCAAGTGACTTCCTGAATGACATCGAAAAGCAAGCAGCTTTTGGAGCAAACAAACTGGTTTTGGAATATACAAAAAGTATGTCATTTCCTCATTTTAAATGATGTTCCCTTTTCAAATATATTAGATATTCTTTACTTAAGTAGAAATGCTCAGATCCTTTTTAATTTTTGTCTTTGCAAACTTAATTGTTTTGCAGTTTTGTCTCTGCTCAGAAAAAGTTCAAAATCTATAGTCATTCTTGTCACAAAATTTTCACTTCCTATAAAAGAAGCCCATATTATATTTTTTGTTCTCTTACAGCTTGACTTGTATGAATATATGTATACACCTTTTACTAGAGTATGAGATATATTTAACATTATTTAGCTCTATTTTGAATTTTGCTTCTCTGACAAGATGCTTATCTAATGAGTAGATTATATGTGGTAAAGCTATTTATTGATATCTTACTGATGCATCATTCATCATGCATGAGAAATAGATTTTCTTACAAAATATCATAATTTGCTAGTCACTCTAGAAGTAGCAACAATTTTTATTCCCCCTGCTCCCGTAGTCCATAAGGTTTTCAATATGAAGGAGTAATGTTGGCACTACTGGGACACTCCTTATTTATTTTATTAGTGTTTGATTTTGTTTTGTTCTTCTCTGTTATTATAATAATATCTCTAAAATTATTATTTGTATGTCACCCTAGTGTTGCACAATTCCCCGATACATCATCAGATTTTACCTTTAAGACCTCATCTCATTTCTTCTAGAGTTTATCTGTCCAATTCTTCAAAAGACATTTCCTTCAAAAGACAGTTCAAGTCTTAAAAATGTAAAACCAATTCCAATAAGCATGTGCTTGTCTGTGTCCAAGGAATTTTTTGATATGTATGTACACTCTTAATGGTATAAAAGATATAAAATTATTCAAAGAAAAGGTAATGATAATTGTTACAAAAAAAATAAAAATAAAAAGCCAGGTGATTTTTTCCAAGAGTTAGAACCATAAAGAAAGACCAAAAAAACCTCTTCTGCCAATAGCTATCTTAAATGCCCAGAAGTAAGCAATTTTGTAAACATTTTCTACTCCCTATAAAGCATATAAACATTTTGTATTTTACATATCTGATAACATTCATTCCTTCTAGTGTCAATACTCTCAAAACCAGAATACTAAAGCCCACCAGTCAACCTAGTAAACAGGAAAATAGAGTCTAACAGGGCAGAATGAATAAATATAGTCTAGAAAGAGTGCAATTGCAGAGCTTTTATTAGGCAGCTGATCCCTAGGATTTCTATTTTTCTGTTTTCTTTAAGTGACAGTCATGCCATATGCAACCATGGAGTACAAACCAGAAAATTCAAGTAGTTTTGAAGCAATAAATGGGGTTTCTTTAGGTTATTGCTGGTATCTCAGAAATTTTTAAAACAAGTAGGTGAAAAATGTCAGAAGTAAAAGTGAAAGGTATATTAAGGCTGATATTTTTACAGTTAAAATAAATTAAATGTTAGTTTCTAAATCAGTCTGATGAAAGATACTACTAGCCCCAAGCTAACAGATCTTGAAATAAGACTTCAGAATAGCCGAAGATAAAAGCTTAATTGAAAAAGTTATACAGCTTATCTTAAAATGGATTTGGAAGAGGATTATTAGCTCAGTTTAAGATGAACTTTGCAGACAAGTTCTTCATGAAATTAGTTAGGATCAAAGATCCTGAACGAGATCAAATTATTAAATTTAATTATGTAAAGCAGCATAAATAGAGCAAAGGAAAAATGCCAAAATTATGAAAATATGAAAAAGTCACTAAATTTATGATCTTTGTGCAGACATAATGGAAAAAGAATGAAATTGGCTGACATGAAACAAGAATACAATCATTTTGGAGGAAAAAAAATAAAAAAGAGTGGTGCAAAAAGAACACTTATCTTGAATTTGGATGAGCAAATGTTTCCTTAGAATTGATATAGAGAATGTCCAGCCGGAAATCTACACCTCAGATTTCAACGCATTGTCTCCTTGAGCTCACCCTCCAAATTCTTTCCTGTGACTTTTCTGCCCTATTACCTTTGCCAGATCTGGCCCCTTTTTCTAACTCCATTTTTTCTAAACAAATACATTAGTGACCCTTTTTATCCCTCACTCCAAGTCTTGGTTTCTATATTAGTGTTTTGGCTCCTGCAGAGACCCTTCATCTCTTAATGATTAATACAAAAAGAGTTCTTGTAATCCTAGAATAGATTATGTTCAATGAGACAGAGCCTCAGGGCATTTTTTGTTGCAGTTCAGTGAGTCTCTGCTGAGACATTTTTGGAAGCATATCATCTAGCCAGATTTTTCTGTTTTCATTTGCAACAAACCTTCTGTACTTATTTGCTGAATTTCATGCCACTACATTTAGAGAATGGAAAAACTTCATAACATAATGCTCCTTATCTCTGCTGCTACTGATCCTGGAAATCAAGATCTGAAATCAGGTAACACTATGCATCCTGAATATCAGAGGGTGTAAAGGAAGTTGTAGTTCCTTCCTGAATTCTTCTGTGAGAAGTAAAACCTTGCCCCAACATGCTAACTATCACCCTCTGCTAAGTTCTCTTCTAGGAGGCATGTTTGCTTTGTCAGATAATTCATACTGGTTGAATTGAAAGATTTCAGAGAAATGGAACAAATTTAATTAAATTCTGATGGAACTACAGAAGACCAAATGTTGCCATAGAAAGATATATTTGCTTTCTTTTAAATCAAGGGATCCTGATTCATCTCCAAGATAATCAGGATGACATAGAACAAACAAATGAGGAGTCTCAGATCAGACAAAAAAGGATATTATAAAGATTAAACAGAGCAAGGAATGGAGAGATGAGGCATTCAAGTCTACTATGAGCAACAAAAGAGAGCTAGTGTCTACATATATTTCAAAGAAATTAGACCCACTTCTTTAGTCCTGTTGAGACATGGGGCCATATCATGTAAACACTGCCTGTTCCACCCTTTGGGTGTGTGCCCTTCGGTTTTATGACTAGAATGTGCAATTACTTTAGTGTGTTCTAGTAGATCATGTTCCATGCTCAAGAGCTGTGCTTGAACTAATGTATATATAGAAGAAAGAACTGGCTGTGGAAATCCACAGTCCTCTTCCTTAAGATTAAAATCAGATATGTCCAATATGATATCAATGTAAAAGATGTCTTTTAAAATAATTGAAGTACTAGTATGAGAAAAACAGGTGATCAGTGTACCTATTTGGGTTGGCTATTGATGAGTTGTCTTAGTTTGAGGGGAAAAACCAAAATGTTTACCCACACGTGGAGGAGGGGATTCCTCCACAATAATCATGTCACTCTTTATCAAATTTAAAAAAAAGGAACTTTAATCAGAAAATGAATATAAGAAGGATAACTGTTCTTAACTGATATCTAGATAGATAGATAGATAGATAGATAGATAGAT
>JAWWLZ010000001.1:97691140-97710048 GCA_035041345.1 Poliocrania exsul | reverse complement strand
GTGTCTTGGAGAACACTCTTATCCAGCCTTAAAGCTAAGAAGTAAAATCGATTGTGTTAGTACGTTTATCTTGTCTCTCTGCCAAGTGCCAGATTGTTTCCTACCTGATGTGGGACCATCCTCAGCCCATGTATCTATAAAAATCTAAAATCATAGAATCATAGAATCAGCTAGGTTGGAAGAGACCTCCGAGATAATCAGGTCTGACCCTTGATCCCACACCACTGAGTGCCACATCCAGTCTCATCTTAAAAGCCTTCAGGGACAATGAATCTATTTTATTGCTACCTTCAGAGACAAGTCTAATGCCTGGCATATTTATTTTGTCCATTTTGCCATCTCCTATGTGGTCTTTTGCTCATCTGTAGTGCCATTAAATATGATTTCTATTAAAATATGGACATTTTCCAATATTGTGTTCACATATGGTCATTTGAAGGGAAAATAACTTACTTTAATATGTATGACAATGTTATTCCTAGTTGCATTAAAAAATTAGACGTCTTGTTCTAGATTTTTTATAATGGTAAATATGTCAAGTCTGATAACATGGATTGACAGCATAGCACTGAAATCTGGATACTTCTGCTACTTTATCACTCTGACCAAGAGTCTCAGAGACCAGCAAATGTTAATGAAAATTATGTGTAATTGTCAATATTTCTCCAAAGATCACACATCTAGCTTGAAACAAAATTGAACGTGCAAGCACAGTATTCATCACTGTTCAGGCTTTGATGCTCAACAAGTTAAAGTAACCATGCCTAAGACAGACATAATTTCTATACACACTGCCTTGCCTCTCGTCTTTGACTGGCAGGCAGGCTAAAAGCACAAACCAGACTGGTAATTCACAGCACAGATGGTGCTGAAGACTGAAGACTGTGCTGCAACTACAACAAACTACACAAGTAGTTTGGGGATTATGGAAAAACTGTAACAATTTATCTTAAAAGTTGCAGCAAAAGCTGTGTTCTCTTGAGTTAAATGATGGGAATTGTGAGTACCATTTGCATTTTGGAGTGACACAAGATGATGAGATGTGATTCATTAGATGAAAAAGTTTGAATTTGTCTGCAGGTGTATAAGTAGGTCTTCTATATACAATGGCTAGATATGGATCAAATTCTGGAGGCGTGTGTTAGGAATATCATTTAAAAAAAACAACAACCATAAAACAAAGGAAAAAGAAAAATATATTTGAAAGGGATTCTAAGGAATGTGGGTTGGGCAGACAAATACATCATTGCTTAGAAACTTGCACTTCTATTTCTACTCATATAAAGAAGAGAATTAATATATATTATGGATTTAGGTTGAGTTTCAAAAAAACCCTAAATTTTGGATGCTGGTTTAGGACAATTTTCTCCAGCAAGAGATTAGAAGGAGGTACTGTAAGGTAAATTTCTTTTCTGTATTCCATATGCTCACATAGCTGGGAACAGGTGGATATTTAAGGCTACTAGATATGGTAGCTTTCTACTGTAAGATCAAGAGTATGACATGAGGGAGAGGCCATGGATGTTGTTTGCCTAGACTTTAGTTAAGAATCTGACACTCTCTCCCACAGGTTTCCCATGGAGTTACTGGCTGCACATAGCTTAGACAAATGCATCGTTTGATGCATGAAGAACTGGCTGGCTGGCCAGGCCCAGAAACTGGTGGTGAATGGAACTATCATTCATGTCTCAGTATTGAGTCTGGTCCTGTTTAACGTCTTTACTGATGATTTGAAGGGGTGTGCTGGTTTAAAGGTAAACCAGTGGGAGAAATGAACCCAACTCAAAAGGGTTTAGAAGTCAAAGTAAAAATTTACTTTAAAAGATTGCAACAAATACAATGATGCAGGGAAAAATTTGGTTTAACCCACAGAAAACAGATGTATAACCCAGCACCCTGGGGCATGAAAGGAATAGTGTTCATTAGCCCCTGTGCTGAGCCCCATGTGGTCCCCCTGAGTACAAAGTAAAAGGAAAACCTGTCAGTAAGGATGATGGTCACGGTCTTGTCGAAAGTTGCAGTCACAGTCCTGTTGAGGTTTTGGTCCTCTTCTGGATCTAATGAGTGGTACCAGAAGTCCCCAAACCCCAAGATTATATATGGTAAGGTGCAGAGAGAAATGGCCAGTACCTCCCGCAGGGCAAGGAGTTTCACAATGGGCAATTTAACTCTATGAGTCATGGGATATTTTTTTGAGTGCTTGACATGACCCCTCAGACTCAGTGTGAATGTGCTAATGACTCCCTGAAGCGGAATTATCATGGTTGTCATTGGTCTGAAGACAGGTCCTGGCTGCTGTAATGAGGACATGAGTAAGTTCAAATCATGGATAATTTGTCAAGCAACAAGTTCCTAGTATGTTTGCAGACAACATCATCTTAGTGGGAGTGTTGATCTGCTGGATGGTAAGAAGACCCTTCAAAGGGATCTGAACAGGCTGGATCGATGGGCTGAGGACAGCTGCATGAGGTTCAATAAGGCAAAGTGCAGGGTCCCGCACATAAATTGCAGCAACCCTATGAAGCTCTCCAGGGTTGGGGAAGAGTGGCTTGAATGCTGCTCAGCAGAAAAAGACTTGGAGGTGCTGATTGACAGCCAGCTGAACAAGACCAGCAGTGCACCCAGGTGGCCAAGAAGGCCAATGGCATCTTGATCTGGATCAAGAATAGTGTGGCCAGGAGGACTAGGGAAGTGATTATCCCTCTGGACTGAGCACTGGTTAGGCTGCACCTTAAATCCTATGTTTAGTTTTTTGGCCCTCACTACAAGGACATTGAGGTACTGGAGTATGTCCAGAGAAGGGCACTGGTGATGGTCTAGAAGACATACTTTATGAGGAGGGATTGAGGGACCTGGGATTGTCTGGACTGGAGAAGGGACGCTCAGAGGGATCCTATTGCTCTGTACAGCTATCTGAAAGCAGGATGTAGTAAGGTGGGTGCCAGTGTCTTCTGCTACATTTAAGTGAAAAAAGGATGAGAGGAAATGGTCTTAAGTTGTTCCAAGGAAGGGTCAGATTAGGTATTAGAAAAAAAACACTGAAGAGTGGTTAGACATTGGAAAAAGCTGCCCAGGGAGGTGATGGTGTCATCATCACTTGAAGTGTTCAGGATGTGTCTGGTTGTGGCACTTGAGGATATCATTTAGGGGTGATTATGGTGGTGCTAGGCTGATGGTTGGAATAGATGATCTTGAAGGTCTCATGTAAACTTGGTGATTTTGTTCTTCTGTGTCAGATTATTTCCTCAATCATAATTCCAATCCAAGATCTTTTAAAGATATGACCTTATTTTAACAAAATACAATAAATTCTTAAATAATTATTTATACATTTAAACAGGACTTTTTTCCTGACATAAAAACTAAAGCATGAATTAAAACTAATCCATTTAAGTTCTTTGTTCAGGCTATGGCAGGATCTTTGTCTAAGTGTGGTTTTCTATATCTATTCGCACAGCTATGAAAAAAAGTTGGTGGCTAGCTTTGTGCTTCAAATAAAGAATCACAGAATTGTTATGGTTGGAAAGGATCTCTGGAGATCGTCTAGTCCAATGACCCTGCAATCATAATGTTGCCTTCACTAACATTTTAACATCATTAAATATGTTATTCCTTTCACTTTAGATATAATCTTTTTAAACATTGCAATTACATAACTGAATAGATTAATAACACTTAGTAAAGAACATCCTTTGAAGTAAGCTATTTTGATATTGTAAGTACTCATTTTCTCTACTGTCTTAATTTTTTTAAAAAAAACCCCAAACTTGTTATTTATGATCCACTTTTAAAAGCACCCTTTAAAAGCTATTACTTTACTCTTATTTCTGATTGTAACTGAATTGAACACACCTTAATGAATTTAATAGGACTTGCACAAAAGAACAGAAAGTAGATGGACAATATTAAAATTCAGACAATTTAATTGCCCATTTTCTTAAGATAGTACATCAGAAAAAAAACCAATTTTAATGCCCTGGCTTAAAATCAGAAAGGTTTTAAATGATTATTTAATGTTCCTTTTTAAAATATAGTTGAGATTTTTGTAATATAGAGAGATCATGAAATGTCTTACATTCCAACAACAGTCAAGAAGGACATTCAAAGATACTTATATATTTTCTGTTACTACCTTAACCATTGGATTGTCTCACTTTCTTTTGTATATACAGAAATTAAGTAGTTACCAAATATAAAGTAGAATTATGTATATCTATTATGCACAAAGAATCACAAGAATATAAAAAAATGTGTGTTCTTATATGTAATTTTCTTCGTTCAGCAGTCATTTGGCTCAATTTTGTTCCTTGGCCTCATGAGAAAATTGAGTTAGAGCAGAATTGCAATTGCATCTCAACTATAATTCTACCTGAAAGAGAATCCAAACATCAACTAATATGAACAGTTCATTTTTTTCAATTCTAAACTGAAGTATTAGGACAGCTAAGCATAAATGTTTTAATTTTTTTGTGTGTATAGCCACCATTGAATAAAACATGCTAATATGGAATGAAACATGCTTTACAAATAAATTAAGTGCTCCGCACTGGAAGAGATTGCGTACAATAACATGAGCCACCAGTCTATGCACATTGGAACTAACAAGTTAAATCTCTCAGGCATAATGATGGGATTGTATCCTTCCAAGAGAAAATGGAAACTCCACAATAGACCACTGAAAAAGCCTGTTGAGTGAATAAGACTGATTGAAAGCATAAACAGGATGTTGACATTTTTCAGAAAGAGACAAATGTCATAGAGTAATATAGAAAATGTTACAGTTTCATTATTATGTCAGTAATTCATCCATACACTAAATACTGCATGTAAAATTTTAAAGTGGTATTTCAGAACTAGAAAAAATTTAGATAATAAATCAAATTTTCATTGGTGAGGAGGATGGGGTAAGGGTTTTATTCAGTGAAATAATGGAAGGGTTTAGGTTATTTGATTTGGAGAAAGAAATATGGAGGTTAAATGTAATAGTATAACACTACCGTAGGGATAATAGAACTGCAGGATCAATTGTGTCAAATCTCTTTATCTGGTGCAAACATAATAATGTTTTATTTGATTTCAATAGTGGTTGATATAGCATTTATAGCACTGAATGGCTGAAAATAAAATCTGGGTTTGACATTCTGTAGGGAAAAAAAAAAAAGAATGTATGGTTGTGTATGAGGAGGAATGAGAATGAACATATATCTTGACTGGATTCTTGTCAGCATAAAGAGCTACATTGAAAAGAATTATGATCAACATAATTTCTATTTATGTTATTTTGTAAGGAGTGCATACTAGTAAATTGATCCAACCAAGAAGCCTCATGACAAATTCTTCTTATCATGTCAGCTAATGTAAAATCAGATAAAGATTTGATAAAATTCCCTCCTTCTCAAATTAAAGATCAACCAAACTGCTAACTGACCTTGGGTTTTGCCTTTTTTATTTGTGAAACCTTATCTGTAACAATAAGAGCACTTGAAAGTGCTGTATTGCAAGAAATAAAAAACAATTTATTGAATATTTTTTCTCCATATCGTTAATAAAGGAAGTATATTTCTTCAGTTTCATGGAATATGCCATCTATTAGATTTGCTTTCTTGATGATGAATCCAAGAGCAAACTCCAGATTATCTGACTTGAAGCATCTCAGAGATGTGGGCTAGCCAGATGTGTAATGCTTTGATATATTCCATGTGTAATTTTTCCACTTGCTGAAATAATAGTGGTCCTTGTCTAATATAATTACATCTAAGAATAATGTTATGAAAGTGACTGCATTTCTTAAACCAGGAGAGTTATGTAATAGGATATAAATCGACAGTGGTCTGACTTTTTACACTGGGCCTCTGAGTGAATAGGTAAGCTACATAGTACCTACCATACAGGGAAACACATGCACTCAGACTTTTAGGTGCAATTTCATAATTACAGATTTCGTACACTAAGTTATTAATGGGTGCTGTGAGGGTATGTAGAATAAGATGGACTGTTCCTTTAGAGGTATCTGGTCAAAGTCTTTCCTAATGGGCAAGGGTGTTTCTAATGCAAAATGGCATGATAAGAAATGGAGGAAACAATAAGCAAGACCATAAAGAAGACATAAACCTGTCCAAAAGATGGTAGGAGTGGTAGTGATGAGAACAAACCTGGTTAGATGCACTAATAAGTAAAGATATGTGGACTGTAGAAATGTGGGGGGGTTGATTTTGTTTAGTTTGTTTTGGGGTTTTTTTTGGTTGTTGGGGGTTTTTTTGGTTGTTTTTTTTTGGGGGGGGGCGGGATTTGTTTTTTTTTCAGTAATATTATCTGACTAAAGACCTTGCCAATTCGGGATGATGATGAAAGAAAGAAGACAAACACACAGAGACATAAAACCTGACCATGCTAGTGCTTGTGACATCCACAAGTGTGTGTGATGGTGACTCAAGAGGGCATGCATGTGAGCTTCTGTCTGCAACAGCCAAGGAGGAGAAGGAGGTGAGAAGGGATGGCTGGTTGTGCTTGTGTCTGTAGGTGCTGCTGAAGGTCGTGCCTTGCCTGCTTCAGGCTGAGTGGCTAACCATGTCAATGTCCTTGGTGAGTGAATCTGTGTCTCTGTGTCTATGCTCAAGTCACTGTTTCTGGTATGTTCTCAGCTTTGCTATTGGTTAAAACTATAAAGAGAAAAGTGGCAGCTATGTCTCAATCCTGGGCACCAGGCTTAGCTCCAGCAGCTGGGCAGCAGCTGGGCAGCAACTGGCAAGTCCTGGGCTGCTGAAGATGGATATGTGACTTTAGAAAGTATATTTAAAACATTATGAGCTCTACTCTTCCATTAGTTAAATAGATATCATAGAGGAAAGGCTTTATAAAATTATTATTTCTTAATTTTTATAAGAATACACTTGTTTTCTTTGTGCTTTTATGTTTTATGTTTCCATTACACAGTTATGAAGTAAATGCCTCTCCTATAAGAATGAAAACACTGCTGTCTTGCATTTCTTTTCACCTGAGGGGTATTTAGTACCAGCAGAATAGATGGTTGGTGTCTTGTTTTCTAGTTGCACTCTTTTCCTGCACACTTCACTAAATTTTACAGTTATTTTCACCAGCTGATATACAAAGTCAAAGGACTGGCTCTGCATTGTACTCCACATTTCAATGGTGCCATCTAAAGAAAATTGTAGGCATCAATGGACATGGTGCATCTGGGATTATAACGTTTTGTAGTAGATTATAATTAAAAAAGAGAATGGTTTTCTCTCTACTGAATAGAAAGTTACCAAAGCTGTATATTTCCATTTGTTTATTTAGTAGTTTAGTTATTTCATTGCTCATGTGCGAAGATTTAATTCCACAATGTTTTGGGGCTTTTTTGTGAGAGGTAAGGAGGCCTGCATGATAGTGTACCAAATATCTAACTAGCCTTATTTCAGAGGGAACATTTCATCTTTTCCCCTCAGGTCTTGCTTCCATGTCTGTGGCAAGAGCATCTCATTATGACATTTTGAGGAATAAATTTATGTCTGACACTGTTTCAGCAAAGCTTACCTGACTGTGTCCTAATGAGGACAATATGTTCCTTCTAGAGCGTACTGGGGAAAAAAAAAAAAGAAAGGAAAAAAGGACAAAAAAAAGGAAAAAGGCTACAGTTGTTTAGGTGGTTTCTCAAGGACTGACTGCATGGCAAGAACACTTTTCTCTACCTTAGATAAATGTCTGGTTTTCTCTGATCAGACCAGGCATCTGAACATGACAGCCACCTTCGAGTGAAAACACAGTTCATCTCTTTGCTCTAAGACTGCTTTTAGAAGCATTTTGGGAGATATTTTTCTAACTGGAATATCAATTCTTAATATGGTTTGCCTAGTCTGGAAAAACCAGCCTGGATCACTTTTTTTGCAGGATCAAACCAAAATAGTCACTAACCAAATTTCTTTCAAAGTCACATCCTTTCCTTTTAAAACAAATGACATTGCCCTTGATCTCTTACCTTTGCTTTCTAGTAACATTCATTTATCCTATTGGAATTGTATTGCAGGTTGTTAGCCCAACTTTACTCTGATCCAAAAAAAGGAAACGGACAGAACAACTTCATAAACAATTCTTACATATATCAAACTAATTAGAGTCATTCTGTCAAGAGAATACTCTCCATGAAAGCAGCTCTAGGCATGGATTATCAGCATGGAGAGATATTTAATTATTATTCCTTAAGTGCAAATATTTTTACTGGAAATTTCCAATTTATTGACTACAGAAAAAACTAAATAGAAGTTCTTTTGTAGATAGAGGAAAAAAGAAAAAAAATAGATTAATGTGAATGACCAGTGTGAATGTGTATCCAATTACACTTATGTTAGTTAGGTTATATCCCAAGAAATACTGCTCTGAGTTGTTTGCTGGTTTTGTTGTGTCTGTTAAATTATCTATGAAAAACCTTGTTTTTGTAAATATTTTATGAGAGATTGATCAATATAACCTGCCAGTTAAGAATGTCGTATTTTCAGAAGATAAGTGGGTAATTAGAACTGGTAACTTATCATTTTATGCTAAAGCATAAAATTCAACTATTTATTCCACCAAGGGGATTTACTATTCTGCATAGATAGATATGTCTTTGAAGAAGATGAGGGCAAAGATTCCCTGAAGGAAATTTATGAATCACTGAATATCCTTTAAAGACATAGCATGAGCTATATAATATAGGTCAACAGCACCAAAAAACCCCTATAAATCCCAAGTTTATCTAAAGCAAATTGTTGGCCTCTCCATTTTAGGATTTATTCTCAGCATCAATTCAACTTAAAAGCAGAGGAATTCCTATTATTATAGAAAGCCAACTTAAGTATTTTCCCCGTTAATGTAATCATATCAGCCAAAATTTAAAGGCTTAATATAAAGTTTGTCTCCTTAACTGGTTCTTTGCATAAAAGTAAAATTCCTCTAGGGAAACAAATACAATGTTTCTTTTGTTAATCCCTTGGAGAAGAAAAGATTTCCAAACTGATGATCAAGCCACTCCAAAAGGGATAAACTTGTCTATCCCTTATTCTTTAAGGTTCTAAGAACAGATAAAAACTTTCCCAAGATTTTGGCTTGTTTTTTTGCCTCTCTAAAATTTGTATTCTGCTTAGGACTCATTTTATGAGACATTCAAAGCTTTCTATAGGAGATAATATTTTTTTTCTTTTTTTCTTTTTTCTTTTTTTTTTTAATATGTAGACCGTATTTAACACTACACAATCTGGACTATGTGCTCCATTGTCTGTACTGCTCTGCTCTGAGCTATGAATTCATGTTCAACAAGACTGAAAAAGCTTTCAGGACTGTGAGGAAGTAGAAATATCATAGGTTGACGTAAACCATTTTGCAAAGACAATATAAAAATGTTAGGGGGTTATGAAGTTCTTCAGCTTGCCACAAAGTCTGGTAATATAAATGAAAATCCTTTTCCTTTGTTTGAGTTCCATGCTACATGTAAGACAGATTTTACTGTAAAGAGGAAGGCCAGACTTCATTGTAGTGAATCTCTTCATATAAAGGTAGTTTCTCAAGGTACAAAATGAGTGTAGAATATCAGCTGAAATAATGTGTATGATATTGGTGTCTAAACATGAAAATATGTGAGTGGGCTCATTTTGCTTTTATGAAAGTCAAATGAATACTACTTATTTTATTCCTTCTTCTGAGTGCACCACCCATATTACAGTGGTGCCAAGGTTCTTTTCCTATTCATAAACTGAACTATATTCATCTCCTGTTTATGGATACGTTTGTAAAGGTCATTATTCAGCAACAATCTTAACCATACATTAAAGCACATAAATAGTCCATTGAAGCATTCTTCTGAGACTCTCTGTTTTTATTTTGAAGCGTGTTTTCTCTACATACTTTCTCATATGCCCTCTCTAGAGGTTACAACCTGTCAATATGTTATACTGCTGCTGGATTTAATGAATTGACTCTGACAAATATTTCTGAGCAGTTTAGTAGGAAGCACTCTGTTGCATTAAGAGCTCTGCATTCCCATGAATCTGATGGAGATTCCAGTCCAGCTTCTTTCCTTGCACAAAACTACTTTTCATGCCTCTCAAGCAGAATCACTCATTCCTACTACAAGTGCTTTCACCATTTGCTGTTAACAAACTGTATGCTTCCCACTGCAATGCCCATAGGAATGTAATGAGCTTCTGGCATTGTATTGTGCCACCATACACTGTTAAGCAAGTTATAGCAAGTTGCTCAAGAAGGCAGCGTTATTATGTTGATTTTGTTTACCTCTTAAAAATCTAATTAGGTTCATGAAGGAAACAAGTCACTTTGCAAAGGAACATTGGCTAAATGAATGTCTGAACAAAGAGATATCCTTAATAAATATTATTTAGTATTATTAAATAAGACCTTGACCAATCTGCAGTGAACAGAACATCTTACTTTTAAATCATGCATATGCAGAAATCAAAATCATATGCAAATGTCTTCACATTTTTAATACCAAAATATACATACTCAAATGAAAAATTACTCAAAATTCAATGTTAGTTCCTCCCTTGTTCTTATACACACACAAAAGCCAATTTAATAGAAACCTTTGCTTTCTGTTACAAATATTCTAATAAATGATTGTTTTTCTTCAATGCAAATGAATTTTGCAAAGAAATATGCACAAATTTGAGAACACCAAGAAACATGATAGTCGAGGTGTTTTTGAGGACACATAGAAAAATGTGATTTTCATATAGCTCTAGAGATACATGAAGGAGGAGTAAAAAGAAAGAGCTTTGATACATTTAATACTCCACTTGCTGTCATTCTGTTATAAATTTGTCCTTCTATTTTCACATTTTGCTAAAGCTTGCTTTTGAATACCTGATTTTTTTTTTCTGATTTCTAACTATTTTACAGAAATCCTCCTCTGAGCTCTGGAATCCACTACAGTTTGAACTTGCTATTTTCTACTTCATACCGAGGGTGACAGAAACACTGCTACACTCCCATCTTTTGAAGATCTGGTCAGAAGTAAATAGAGATATTCTTCCTCAGCAGGAAAATAAAAAAAAAATGTTTAAAATATAGGAATGCTGATTCAATCTCTAACATCAGAGAATGAATCCCATTGTAACCTGACATTATTTTGTGGGGTTTCTTATTAGGGAAAGCTTACAACCCATAATAACATACAGAAATCAGCACAGTGCTAAACAATTAGGCTCAGATTCACTAATTAGAAAAGATCTTCATGTGTTTCTCTGAAGTACAGAGGGATAATTCCCCTTGTATTAGATAATTCCCTCTGATTTCATATGTGGCAGATTTAGGCCATTCACCTGCTGCTTAGGACAGCATCCACGTTAAAAAAAAAAAAAAAGGAAAAAAGAAAAGGAGTTACATTTGGTTCTGTGTGAGAGACTGAAAATGGTTAATGGCTTAAACATTGTTAAGAAAGACTTTGCCCACTTTAGCACACTGTGGAAAGAAGGCCAGCAAAGCCCACTCCCTGCCCAAATATGCCTCCTGGATTTCAGGGAATTGGACTGTGAATTAAGCCACCTGACAGGTCCTTGCGATAAGGTAAAGGTGGTACCATTGTCCAAATTATCCCAGGTCTAAAGGGGAATTAGACAAAGCTGGAGAGAAGAATGTAAAGCCAAACTCAGCAACTGTGTTCAAAATCAGATCGGGGGGGGGGGGAGTAGGATAGTTTTGGGATGTGTAAAGGCAAAACCTCTCCACATAAGACAGAGCAAATAAACATCCGTTCTCCCTTGCACCAACTGTCTTGATTGTAAACTCCCCCACTCTTGGGAAGGTCACATACACACAGGACAGTCACATGAAAGGCAGCTCAGAAGGGATCATAAACTATCAAAGACATCCAACTCCCCCTCGACTTATTACTGAGGCATCCTACCAGAGGACTGCACATGATGTAAGGTGATGCAACAGATCCAAAGTCTGTTGCAAAAGATAGTGTAAAACTTCCTCTCCAGGGCAGGTACCTGGGTATTTCCCATCTAGCCTGAACATACATTAATCCATTGAACTCTCTGCTTTGCGGGACAATCACCACCAGGACCAGATTAAGAGGATCAATGAGACACTGTTGGAATCTACAGAGTGGTGATATTTTCTACTTAATCTGTCTGTCTGTCTCTTTCTCTCCCCTCCCTCTCTCTTTTCTGTTTCTTTCTCTCTTTCTCTCTAGCTCACATTTGCTCTTAAATAAACCCCGTACTATTGACTGTGGCATATAGTTTCTTTTGCACTCTAATTTGGGCAGATAATAACAAAATCTTAACACTATGTTTTGCATTTTAGCAGCTAAGAACATTTCATCCCTGCTAGAGTCGGACTTGCATGAGAGTTGGCTCTTTCCATTGGGTTCTCGGCGACCACTCCAAAGAGCTCCTGGAGAAGCACAAAAGCACTCTCATCTTGCCTATTATTTGGCAAGGAAGGAACCACCATCAAGACAGGAACATTTTATTTTAAAAATCATGTACTACCTCTTTTATGGAAAAGAATTTTAACACAAGATGTTTAATGTATTGAAAAGACAGGAAACAAAAAAATCCATGTGAATTTAAAAAATTAAGCAAAACGAAATTTAATGTCTCTATTAAATATTTTTCTTTTTGATATCTATATGCCATGTTATTAGAACAAGGACCAAAGACAGAAAATTAACAGAGAAAAGCAACCCTTGCCACTCTGATTATAGCTGGATTTAAAGTGAATTGTAATTTGGAGTCTTTCCTGGTTTGATAGTGCGTAATTTGGGAATTATTGTAACATTCTCATTAAGTTTTGCTATAAAATTAGAAATGCACAGTCAACTGTGAACAAATGTTATTGTAGGAATGCTCAACAAGATATAAATTGTTCTGCATCTGCTATATATCTTTTCCTCATCTTTCTTTTTATAATTTTATAGTTGCTTAGGAGGAAGAATATGTATTTTCCTATCTCTTTCATTTTTATCTTTCATTCACCATTCACTTTTCTTTTTATTTATTGTAATCTAATTCAGTAATTATTTAAAAATCCACTGACTAACTGGTTAGAGAAGACTAACTTTCTAGTGTTGCTCTTTATGAAACATACAGTTACTTTTCAGGCTAAAATCTGATAGTTGTGAAATAGCTATTTCTTATTGAGGGATTTCTTACAGAAAATGGCCATGTGAATGATCCAGACTGCATGGACTCTGTGAGACTTGAAGAAGCTACCAGCAAGGAATAAACAAAGGCACAGCTGCTGCTGAGTGGTAAAGAAGAAATCACTCCCCAAGAGTTCACACGGCAGCTCCCCAGACTTTCACACAAGAACTCTTGAAAGTTTTTCACAGGACTCTTGAGATTCACCTGGGAACTGTTAGGATGCTTTATCAAAACACTGGACTTGTGAGATATGGAATATAACCAATAAGAAATGTTGCTTAATGGTGTGAAAATTACTATAGCATGTAGCTTTGACTCTATATAAACCGCTTGTAGAGTATCAATAAAGGGCATTCTACCTAAAACCATAATGGTTCGTCGTGAGATGTCCTTTGTTCCTCCACATTTATCGCTTTAATTTTCTACCATAATCTACTATTAAATCTTCTCCACATCATGAGAAAGTAATTAGCTAGCAACATAAATCATGAGTGTGGCTGGTGACATGACTTTGTAATACTTTTTGTTGGTTTGTTTGTTTTTTTCATTTGTTTGGTTTTGGTGGGGTTTTTTTTGTTTGGGTTTTTTTTTTTTTTTTGCTTATTGCTACTTCCTTGTAATTAAATGAAAGGTGATGGATGTGGTAGAACAGAAAGATTTTTGAGTTGAGAGAGGTTTTTAGAACTGCAGGCAGTTTCTAAGGCCTACTGGCAGGTGCTAAATTAGTTCTGTGAGAAAGACCAACAGCTAACAAAAACAAAAGAAGATCAGAAGGTTTTGGGTCAGCCTGTCCATGAGAATGGAATTTTGAAGAGATAAGGTTCTCATGGCAAAGTGAGCATCTGTCCAAGAGTGTCATCCAATTAAAAGCTGTGATGAGTTTTATAGACACTGTGATTCAGCCTATAAGAGGAGGCTATGGATGGGAATTAGGGATATATTTTGTAATTTGATGTTAGAGTTTCAGCTTTTGTCTTTTACTTGTTTTTTTACTTTCTCCATGGAGTGATTTAATAAACTATCTGTGTGTGACACCTGTGAGCTGTGCCTCCTTGTTTTTAGCTGCCACCATCTACTGCGGACTCTCACATTTGGACATTTACAGATGGACATTTCTATTAATACAAATCAGTAAAATTTTTTCTACTGCAGATGAACAATTCTGGACTACTGACTCAAAAATACAATACAATTTCTTTCTACTTAATACTAAAGCATTTACAAGACCTAAAATGACTACAGTGAGTAGCAGTTCAAGACATTTAAAAAGGTCTTGCTACATTCCTGAAGTTGCTTTTGTCCTTGTTTTCTTTATGCCTTGATAAATTTGTACAGATGGCTATGGGTTTCTCTTTCTTAAGGTCACTTGGAGCTGCCTCTAAGACCAAAGACATGTTAAGAAATGAAAAGGTATACAGCATTTCCCTTTCTATTTTTACCTTCTCAAGGATGTCCTCTTTAGTCAACTTAGACTGAATAAAGCTTCATTTCTTTTACTGTGTGTATCTCAGCTAAACTTTTATTCCTTCCTCTCATGCTATGCTTACTTGCTCTTAGTCTAGGAAAAATATCTTCCAACTGTCTAAACTCACTTCTTCTGTTGCTTATGGTGCTATATCTCATATCTTCACAGTATAGGCACAGATATGAAATGACTGCTTCTAAAGCATTTATTCTTCCCCAATCCTATTCTCTGAGAATTTTGATGAAATAAAGCAAATGAGTGGTGAGTGGCATTAAGAGCAACATCCAGGCTGAATTTCCCAATCTGATCCTTATCATGCCAGAATAAAGGTTATGCTTTTCATCCCTTCCTGTGCTATTTATGATATTTTCAGAGATTCAAATTGATAAATTTCATCCATATGCCATTCAGAATCAGTTTTCTTTTCAAATGCTATTTCCCCACCTTGAAATGATTAGAATTTTCTTTTGAGTATCCTTTTATGTCTTATTTCATATCTTACATGGAAAATTTTTTGATCTATTTTCAAGGACATTCTAGGACAATAACACTGCTCAGAGAGAAGTGTGAGTTTTTAAGGAGCTCATTCAGTTTTCTGGAATGGTATATACGAATATAAGGTAAATATATCAAATGTATTTGTATATAGGATATACACCCATGTGTAAATATAAGTGCATATATGTATATGAGTACACATATACATATCCATGTAAAATATATATATATATATATATATATATATATATATATATATATATATATATATAAAGGTATGTGGTTTGCATTTTAGACATATAGACATATTTAAAAATGAAACTGAATTACTTTTTAATAGAGTTTTTGTATGCTTCTAGAAATAGACACAAGCAGACATATACGCGTGGATACTTATGAAGATAAATCGTGTCTTGAAAATACTGCATGATATCTGAAATACAGTAACATCTACTCATGTATTTTCTTCATCCACTTGAGATTTAGAAAACTGTTTCTTACAGTTATCTACAATATTTTTTCCTCTACTTCACAGAAAAACACAGCTCATTAGTCTAATGCTCTGTTGCAGCCTACTTCAACCCTTCAGCTAAGCTGGCTGATGAAATCTAAAGTACAACTTGAACAGTTGACTTCATAGATTAAAAATTATATTTGGCTGGGATAGAGTTAATTTTCTTCTTAGTAGCTGGTATAGTGCTGTGTTTTTTGAATTTGGTATTAGAGTGATGTTGATAACACACTGACATTTTGGCTGTTTCTGAGGAGCAGCACAATAGGCTGGGAGGGAACATGACCAGGACAGGTGAACTGAACTGGCCAAAAGGATATTCCATACCATTGAATGCCATACTCAGTACATAAAATGTTGGGGCTTGACTGTAAGAATTTTAAAGCTAGAATTTGGCATCAAAAGCAGTTCAGAAACCCATTCAGCTGTCATTCCTCCCTTCAATAGTAGTGTGGTCTAAATGTTCACTTCAGCAATAAAAAAATCCAAAATACATAGAATATTCCAAACCCAAAAGGACAGTCATAAAATGAAAAAAATCTTATATGAACAAATTGAAAATTAGAAAATGAAAAAAAGGTCATTCAACTTCTCTCTCAATTTTGTACCTGAATGTCATATCATGGTACATTAGAATTGTCAAGGAGAAAGAAATAATTCCTTTCCTTACAGCACTGCCATTAGAATGGAACAAAATTGAGACTTGTGTGTGGTAAACTCATTAAATGTAGCATTTGATCTTTGAACCTTACAGGATTAAGTCAATTACTTCAACAACGAAAAATTCACAAGAAAGACTGTTTTATGACTTATCCATTAGTCTGATACAAAGAGTTCTACAGACATTTACCACAGAGTCTTAAAGAGTCTGGAACAGAGATGAATATTATTAGATTCCTATTATGTGCTAGCTATCTACTGATTAAATATAGTGAAGATAAAGAACTTGTGTAGATCAGTGCTCTTCAAATGTGGTTTAAAGATTTTACCAGACACAGCATACCTAGAGGCCTTTAGATGTTCACCATGTAAGCTGCTATCTCCCACAGCACACACCTGAATTCAAAGTCAGAATCTGTCGTAATATTTTTAACAGTACTGCTACATAGCATGATCAAAGGGAATTGACATTAAAAACTATATCTAAGATGATCTACAGGGTTGGAAGGAATTAGTGAAGCAGCAATGTCCACATGGTAAAAACTTCATATTCCACTCATCAAACAACAAATAATTACAGAACTGCACACACACTGAATTCACTCTCTGCTAATCTAATTGTTATGTCCCAGCTTTTGTTCTGTGTGTACAGCTGGCTACGTCTTCTTCACCATGACTTTGAATATATAATATATAGTGGCTGGGACTTTCCCAGGAAACTGCTCTCAGGGATAAAGGAGCAGAACAATGCTGGCAGCAATTTTAAGCATATTTTTTAGAGCTTGGGAGCTCTTGATTCCCACAGGTAAGAAATCAGGCAGGGAAGGCAGGCAATCAGCATGGTTGAGTAAGAAACTCCTGGACAAACTAAAGTGGAAGAAGGAAATGCACAGCCTGGGGAGTCAGAAATAGTCAATCTAGGAAAAATACTTGGACACTGTGCAATTATGTAGGGATAGGATCTGCAAAGCTAATAAATTGTAGATTAATTTGGCAAGAAATGTGAAGAATTATAAGATGGGTTTCTGCAAATACATTGTTCAGAAAAGGAAGATATATCCCTACCATAAATAAGACAGGAGGACTGAGATTATCTTGGCTGGTTAGAGCACAGTGCTAATAACACCAAGATTGTGGGTTTGATCCCTGAATCCCTCAATCCTTATAGGCCATTCAATTAAGGGTTGGACTTGATAATCCTTGTAGGTCCCTTCCAACTCAGAATATTCTGTGAACTAGTGAAAACCAGCATGGAGAAGACTTTTTGCCTTAGTTTTTCACTAAGGTAATCACTCTTCTCTCAAGTACTTAAACCTGAAGGAAGGGACTGGTGGAACAAAGACCTTTCTGTTGAGGGAGATCCCACTTGAGACCACCTGAGGAACCTGGTCATATAAAAGAACATGTAACACAATACGATGCATTATTTAAAGCAGTTAGTGCCTCTAAACTGATGAACAAATTATCTAGTCACTTTAATGATGAATATTTCTACTTCTGCATTGTTTCAGTGGTAGAAGTTAACATCTGACATATTCAGTAGTCTTGATATAATAGCATATATTTTAATTCTCTGGCATGTAGTTTTCTAGGAATTTCAGTGAATATGTCTTTAAAACCTCAAGGGGAAGGATTCTGAATAAAATGAAAAGATATGATTCATCACTCTCTGTACTGCATGTCCATTATTAATCTTTATAAAATTAGGGGTAAAACCAAATCATCTTTCAACTCCCTCAAATGGCAAAAACCCATTTGAAGGGTATCTTCCATGTGTAAGGTGGCAATAATTTTGCCAAAAGGACCCAAGGAATGATAACATCCTTGTTTAGAAAAGTTTGAAAGCACTGGGATTGTTGGCATTCTTTAGAATTCTGATCCAGGACAGATTTCCTGAGCTCCCATGGTTTTAACATAGCTGATAATTTCATCTGAATCATGATACTGTTCTTTGAATTAAGGGTTTCTATTTGAGAATCTACCATCACATCCTCTCGTCACATTGCCATGACTTGGGAGTTAGCATTTAAAATCCTTTCCTGCAATTGAGATCAGTGAAATGAGACAAAGTATGTTGTTTATATGGTCCTATCTGTCAATTGTTTCAGAGACACATTCTCTCTATGACTTAAAATTTCAGTGCTTACTGCAGTTACTTACCTAGTTGCATATTTTGTTCTGGCTTCCCTAGGCCACTTGCTGATACCAGCAATAACTGAGTCTTTGATGTCTATTTTAAGTTGTTAAGATTTGTTTGTAGAAAACAAGTCATGTTCCTGACAGTTGCTTCCCCCTTCCTTCCTTAATGAAACACCATCTGTATTTATGAATGTAGTTTGGTGCGCTTCTTCATTTTATGTACAGAAAAACCTTACTATGTCTTTTTTGTTCAAGATAATAAAATACTGAACTGCCAGAAGGTAGAATAGGGACACATTTTTGCTAAAAATGTTATTTTGCCTTTCAGTTCTTCTCTTAACATTTGCTGGCTGAATTTTTTAAGATTCACAGTTACTGATAATTTAATTTTAAAAATATAAATATTAGGACAATGAGTCCCTCTTAGTTATTTATGATTGATTGATAGATAGATAGATAGATAGATAGATAGATAGATAGATAGATA
>JAWWLZ010000001.1:97673496-97691040 GCA_035041345.1 Poliocrania exsul | reverse complement strand
GATAGATAGATAGATAGATAGATAGATAGATAGATAGATAGATATAATCCATAAAAAATTTAAATTAAAAATAATTGCAGCAAATGGACTTTATTAATACATTATTATCATCACAATGCACAAAATTTTGATGAATTTCATACATTTTGAAATGTCAGCTGTGGATTATAACATCATCATACTTACACCTATAATTTTCAAATTAATCACAGGATTTAAAAGGCTTATAAATAAATAGAAGGAGGTAGCCTATTCTCACTGTTCATACTGTATGATCAGTGGCTACCATAATCATGAACAAAATACGATTCTTTTATTTGTAAGATTTTTTTTTTTTGAGATTAAGGTGGGAGCTTAATCTAAAACAAACATAGAAAGTAAAATATAGAAACTTAATTTTAGAGGAAGTTTATCGATGTTAAACATTGCATCTCTCTTCAAGAAATATTTATTCACACAAAACCCAAGCAATTCAGGCTAAAAAAAGTTTTTATAAGAATTTGTAAAAGATGACATAAACAGAATAAATCTTCTTTTTTAAATACTTTTTGAAGAGTGTAGTACAGAAAAAGTTATAAAAAAGGGATACTGGGTAAATTATATGTATAGATAGCAAAATACATGTATTTATATACTTCTTTTTCGCAGTAGGTTTCAAACACAAACTGATCTGTAGATGTAAAGTGCAATTATAATGTCACAGTGACATGGGGTGAAGCTTACCCAAAAGCACTTCCCTGACAGAGGACCTTGACTACATCTGACCAGCTCTAACTGACTAGTTTAATGTAGATGACCTAGAAAACAAAGACACATCAGAAAAATTATGCAATGTGTAATCTCACACTTTGGTAGCAAATTTGGGAAAGAAAATCAGAGGTTGACAAAAAGCCTGGTTGACTGCTGCCTTTGGGTTCAGATACAGAGAAAGTCAAAGAGATTGTCCTGAGGCTATGTAATTAGAAAAGCCTTTGCAGACTTAGGCCTTTATTCTAATACGGAAAGTGAAAAATTATTTTCAAAAACAGTCCTTTGATGTGGAGTAGAAACATGTGCCTGTATGTTGGACAGAGCGCAACAAGCAGATCTGCAGTGGAGACATTACAAAAAGTTGCTGGACTCCCAGCTGGGCCTGGCACATTCAGTGTTGGGAGCGAGCTCCCAGTTTCCCAGGGCCCATGTAGTGGTGGAACGGCAAAGACCACCACTGGTCTGTGTGGGAATGAGCACATGTGATTTAGAGTAGAAATTCTGACCTGTGGATATAGATCTCTATAAAAGAGAAATAACTGCATCAGGAAAGACAAATCAGTGAATAATGACAGAAGTGACAAGGAAATATGATGAGAAAATGTTTTCAAATTTTATTTGAGATCCATCATTTTTGCATACAAACACCTATAATTCAAAATTATTTTTGTTTCCTTCCTTGAATATCTTTTCCCTCTACTATACCATAACATCTGAACATTAACATCTTGATAATACTTATCACATTCCCAGTTTCAGCCCAGAGAAACTGTGTTATCTCCATAAGGTTTCATCTGATTTATATCAGGATGAGGAAGATGAAATTAAAATCATTTGTTTTCCATTGTAAAAGAATGAGGAAAACTATGTTACAGCCTTTTGACATAGTCCATTTTATTATAGCTTCAGGAAATTAATGCTGTAAAAAACCTCTCTTTTCCATTTTTTAATGTCTAATTTAACATTTCCAGCCACATTAACCTTTGTATTACTATTAATGGTTCAATTATTCATAAATTCTTGATTCCTAAAATGTTTGATATTAGGCATATTTTTATGGCTTCCACAACTTGAAATATCTTGCTAATTTACTTTCTCAAATTCTTGACCCAGGTAGAAAAGATGATTTTCATTAGTGAGACTGAGCTTAAGTGACTCAGTTTTGACATGCAGAATCCCATTTTGTCTACTTGTTTGCCAGAATTCAGTAACTGGATGATTGATTTGAAGTTCTTTATACCAGTGATAGCTATATCCCATGATGGAAAAGAGTTTTGATTCCAGTGCTGTGATTGGTGAATTTCTTTATTTCTGTTGAACAGTTATTAAACCTTAGCTATTCCATGGTGAGTGACCAATGTAGAAACCTACAAGATAAGGGGCTAATGTGTATGTCTCAAACACTGATAGCCATATAGCTGTGAAGCCAAATAAAGATTGTTGTTTAGAACCCACTGCAGGAAAGAACAGCATGTGGCTAAAGAAGGGGGGCATATGGAGGTAGGGCAGCACTTTTCTGGGACAAATGCCCTTGGTCTGGCTCATGGAGAAAAGCATGATACAGTACAGAGCAAGCACAGGAATGAATCGAGAAGTGGGCATGGATTGTTAACCAAAGGTTTATCCAGTATAGGATGATCATGGCTACCATAGACCCTTGAAGCCCTCTGGCCCATTTCCTGAAAGGTCTAGAAGAATGAGCTGCATGTGATAACTAATTTCCATAGAGAGCAAGAAATTTTTTTCCATGAGACCCCCATGAATTTTGGGTGTTCAGTCCAGGACCATGGAAATCACATCAAGTGGATTAATGCTGGAGCCAGGACTGGTGATCTTTTTTCTTCACCTATTTCTCTCTCTCTCTAATCTCTCTCCTTCCTCTTTCACTCTACCCCTTATTCAAAGCCCATTGCTGTGTGCTTCTACTATAAGAAAAGGGAATATCCTATACTAATTTTGATGTCAAGCATATAAATAACTAATAAAACTCTGCAAGTTTTTGCAAACCCTTAGACTTTATTAGTTCTTTATTTACCATGAGCATCTGTGTGCCTGCTTTCCTCATCCACTTTGGGGTGGGATGCCACCAGTAAACAATTAAAGAAACAATCTTTTTCTAATAAGAGAAAAATAAAATACAACAAAACCAACAAACATAAAGAACATGTGACTTTGACTGTGGTATAAACCAAATGCACAACTAAACTTATTGCAGATTTGTATGATTGCTAAATGCTTTTTCATTATTTTTTTCCTTTCCAGCATTTACATGGAGTAGAACTCAGATAGGGGTACTGGAGCTATTTGGTATATGTACAGGACACAATACATCACTGATGGTTTTATAACTTTATAGTGGGAATGAAGGAAATAAAGTTATAAGTGAGTGGAAATTGAAGAAGAGATAAGTTTTTGGCTTTAGTGTCTTGTCCTATCACAGCGCTATTGGAGGAATGGTAAGCAGAACAACTTTTTTCTCTGCCACTTTTCTATTATGGATTTATTATGGTGATTTCAGGTACTGTGAGTGAAGGACTTTTATTAGGCTCTGACTGCAATCACTAATTTGCTGACCACTGCTGCCTTGGGTGGGGTGATTAAGAGGAAGAAGAGACCAAGGGATGTGAAGCTCCACTTCTGCCACCTACTTCTCTCTGCTATTTTTGCTCTATCCAATGAGCCGAGCAGATGAGAAAACTCTTTACAAGTGACTCTGAAAATTCAGGGCAGATGAAATTAAGCTGTTTGCCACAACCATTTTTCTAGTTTTGACTAGTGTAATTTGTTTCCTAGTAGCTGGTAAAGTGCTCTGTGTTTTATATTTAGTACGAGAATAATGTTCAGAACACAGTGATGTTTTAGTTGTTGCTAAGTAGTGCTTACCTTAAGTCAAGGACTTCTCAGGTTTCCATGCTCTGCCTGGGAGGAGATGCTCTGGGAGCCAGGTAGGAGCACAGCTGAGATAGCTCATCCAAACTGGCCAAAGGGAATTCACAGAATCACAGAATCAATTAGATAGGAAAAAACCTCTCAGATCATTAAGTCCAACCTGTGACTTAACACCACCTTGTCAACTAGAGCACTAGTCACTAAGTGCCACATCCAGTCTTTTCTTAAACACATCCAGGGACAGTCACTCCACCACGTGCCTAGGAAACCCATTCCAATGTCCACTTAATCTTTCTGTGAAGAACTTCCTAATGTCTGACCTAAACTTCCTCTTATGCACCTTAAGACTGTGTCCTCTTGTCCTACTCTTAGTTGCCTGGGAGTAGAGGTGAACCCCTACCTGCCTGCAACCTCCTTTCAGGCAGTTGTAGAGAGTGATAAGGTCACCCCTGAGATGACTCCTCTCCAAGCCAAACAACCTAAATTCCCTCAGCCACTCCTCATAGGACTTGGGCTCCAGACTATTCACCAGACTTGTTGCCCTTCTTTAGACATGCTCCATTCCGCACCATAGAAAGTCATGCCCAGTATATGAACTGTGTATATGTGTATGTGTGCTGGCTAAGAGGAGCAGACCACTGCTCCAGGACAAACTGAGAGTCCTCCAGTAGGTTTTGAGTGATTGTATTGGGCATCACTTTTCTTTGTTGTGTTTTATTTCTCCCTCTCTCTCTCTATCACTCTCCTTTTCATTACAATTATTATTATTATCATCATCATCATCATCACCACCGTCATCATTATCATTATCATTAGCAGTAGCAACATATTTTATTTAGTTTCAATTATTTAACTGTTCTTATTTCAGCCACAATTCTCCTCCCCATCCACTGGAGGAGCCAAGGAGAGGAATTGAGTAAGTGGCTGCATGGCACTTAGTTGTTTGGGTTTAAACCATGACAACTCTTGTTGAGTGAAAGTTTATAATTTTATTAATCTATGATTTCCTTGAGTAATAGCTTAAGGCCAGCTTTTTGTCACTTTATTTCCTATGTTCTTCTTTCTCATTCTCCAGCTCTTTTTAGTTACTGATATATCATCTGTAGGAAGACTGAAAAAAGTTTGTGAAATTGTGTTCACTTGAAAGGGAGACATATAAGCAGGAGAAATCATGGAAGATGTGTTTTAAATATGCATTATAACATATATAATAGGGAATACATATGAAAACTTTTTTATCCTATACACAAGGGTAAGACATGATTCAAAATAGGAAATTCAATATAACTAGAAATAAAATCATGTTTTATTCATATAATGGCATGGTTAAACTCATTACAATAGGCATTTGACACAACTGAGAATTTAATGACAATTTTTGATACTTATGTGCCAGCAAAGTATGTGAGTGTTAATTGCATAAGATCTTGTAATCGTCACTAGAAATTCTATAAGTATGACCATAGAAAGACCCAAACTGTACTAGAGCAGCAGCTGGAGCATCTCAGATGGAACTCCTCAAGTCCCATGTCACATCTGCCCATCCTAGGGCAATGTAGGGTATATTTTTTGTCTGCTCAGCTGAATCCTTTCCCTATTGACTGGAAAGTCTCACTGACCTACCACTTCTTCAATGTTGGAATCTCTTCTTGAACTTGAAAATTCAGGCAGTGGCTTGTAGAATAAAATAGTCAGGGTAGTACAGAGCAAATCTTCACTTTGGAGAACAGGTTTTTGTGCTAAATGCAAAAAGATACTTGTAATATCCCATGTTAAGACTTAGAAATTGTCAAATTCTTGCAAGCACAATGAACAAAAGTGGATTTTATCTGTTGCATATCATACAAATAATACCTTACATGATTATTTCTTTTCTACTCTTTTAGTCATAAGAGATAAAATTTAGTTTCCTTTGGGACTTTGTTCCTTGATGTTGTATTAGTACTCTATCAAAATTCTAGCCCATTATAGCAATTTGTGGGCTTTGGAGAAACTCACAAGATAGATGTAGAAGCAGTGAATTTCTTAAATAAAAACAACCATTATTTCAAAGAGAAAAAAAAATAAGCACAACCTACAAAACAGAGCTTGTATTTATGTAAATGTTTAAAAATATGTTTTGATAGAATAATAAAATCAACTGTTTTTATTTCCAAAGATTTGTCTTTCACTAAAGTCAACTCTAGCCCTGTAGAGCAAATATCTTACTGTTTATTTGACAATTATGTTTATAAAATTAGTATTTAAATGCTTGATTGCTAGTTCACATCCTACATTTCAAAATATAGATATTTAAAAACAAGTAGATCTACCTACCTTCCATGTCTTACATAATTTACAGTTGTTACACATGGGTAAGAACATGAGTGTTAAATATAAGGCATGAAAATAAATCTTGGGGTTTTTTGATCATAAAGCTGTTTTTTAAAAAATCTCCTTTATTGCATGAATCTGTCCTAATGTATCCAAAAAACTCATTGGTTAAAAGAGCAACTTCAGTTAAGAACACCTCTTGTGAAAGTGCACTCAACTTGTCAAAGCTAAAGATACATTTTCTGCCTACGAACGAGTAACCTTTTAATATAACCAAGCAACTACTGAATTTTCTGCCCTATATGTCTTGAGACTTCATTTGAATCTTACAAATTACTGTGACTCTGACCTTTTCATGCAAGATAAGTCAAATGTGGTGACATTATCAAAATCTGCATTTTATTATTTTTATATTCATAACTTCTTAACATTGTATAAAATATTATGTCACCTTTTTTGTTTCAATTGCAATAAAATTTTCTTTTATTTGACACTTCAAACAATTATTAAGACTCTACAAGGCATATCTGTGAAGAAAATAGTTTTAAATACTTTTCAACTCTTCTATAATTCTACTTCACTAATACAAACTTGCTTCCCAAGTATCTGTGGTTTTTTTATCTGAATTTCATATATTGAGTGCCAGATTTACTAAAACAATGCAAATCTCACTAATTTAAGATTTCCCCACACAAATATTGTATTAAACGTGCATTTTGAAAATTTGAATTGAAGTTGAATCTATGTAATTACCTGAAAGATAAAATTTTTAGATAAATTGATTTGTTAGAAAAAAAGAATATATAAAGCAATTCCTAGAGTGACATAAGTTAATTAGGGTGTCTGAAAAAACTTAGAACAGAAATATTTCGATGCAAATACATATCACAGTGATTTTTAAGAGATTTCCAAGATAATATAAGAAATGCATTCATATAGTTTGCTTGCTTTTAGTTAGGCTATGATGTTCTTTTTCATTTTTCATCTTTAAACATATACATACTCTGTCCAATGTGAATGAAAGTCACATACTAGTCATTCTTAAATTATTAATCAATATATTTTTATCATCATTTTACTTTCTTCTCTGGTCCAGTCTCACTCCATTCTCCCCCTTTCCTTTTTTACAGAAATAAATACCAAAATATAAAAGGAATTATTTGATTTTATGCTCAAATATCATGATTAGACTGTGCATCATAATATAATTTAATTTCAAATGTTGACCATGGAATTCTGTATGAATGGAAATGAATGAAAGATATGTGGAATATTTCAGTGAAGTGAGGACAGAATATATACAGCACTGAAATCATTATATTATTGATTGTCTTGTTTTTACTCTTTCTCTCACTCTTGATATTTTTATTCAAATTCTAGTTTAACTTGAATTATATAGAGTATTCTTCATAGATAACAAAAATTATAGAATGTTGTTTCTATTTTTTTGCTAAATTTATGCCTGTTTGTTCATCTCACTGTGTTCCATACAGAAATGCCATTGTTAATATAGAGATCTCAAACAACACTGCAAAACTCTTGCCAGCTAAAGTATTTTCTTATTTCTAGCATTTTTTTTTTCACATTTTCCTTTCTTCATTTTAAGAGTGAAGCTACTCCTTTTCTTTTGGGAGTTGCATGATCTTAAAAGAAAATTTTTAGGCTAAAAATTGTATTTAATGCAAACATAAGAGACTTTGACCTTTGGTTTGAGGTGACAATGAATATGATGACTAGACTTGTAAACAGTTAAACTTTTACATTTTGAATATATATTTTATGCAGTATACTTGCACTTTTTCTTGATGATTAAAATTTCTTTCATTTTGGAAATCTACAGTGTGCCATGCACACATATCAGGAGTATGTGTAGAGGAAATCCAAATCTCAGAGATTCAGTTTTCGTAGAATAATAGCATGATTAAGATTGGAAAAGACTTGTAAGACCATCAAGTCCAGTCATCAACAGAGCACCACCATCATGTTCTCCATTAAACATGTCCTCAGGTGCCTTATCCATGGGGTTTTTAAACACTTTCAGCGATACTGACTCCATCACTTCCTTGGGCAGTCTGAATGCTTTACAAGCCTTTCTAGGAAAAACATTTTCTAGTATCTAATATGAACCTCCTCTCATCCTGTCACTTTATGACTGGTAGAAGAAACTGACACCCACTTCACTATAACCTCATTTCAGGTAGAGAGTCATAAGGTCTCCCCACAGCCTACTTTTCTCCAGGCTAAACAATCACTGCTCCCTCAGCTGCTCCTCATAGGGCTTATATACCACACCCTTCCACAGCTCTTTTACCCTCCTCTGGACACACTCCAGCATTTCAATGTCTTTCTCGTACAAAACTGAACACAGGATTTGAGGTGCAGCCTCACTGGTGTTGAGTATTGAGCACAGAGTGATATTAACTGCCCTCATTCTGCTGGCAACATTATTCCTGACACAGGCCAGGGTGCCATTGGCCTTCTGGGCCACCTGGGCATACTGCTGGCACATGTCCAACAGGCTGTCAAGCAGTGTCCCCAGGTCCTTTGACATGGCAGCTCTTCAACCACTCTGCACCCAGCCTGTAGTGTGGCTTTGGATTGTTGTGACCCAAGCGTGGGACTCGGAACTTTGCCTTATTAAATGTGATACAGTTGGTTAGTCTTGAAAAAAACAGAATGTTTTGGGCTTTGGGATGGCTTGTGTTTCTTCTTTTTGGTGTAGGGGAATGCTGTAATCTGTTTAATATATTCCCCTCAATTGTTTCCCTATTAAGCTTGTTATGAGAAAATCCTATTCTAATAGTGACTCACCAAAATTTACCTTTTAACTCTCTGCATATCTATTTCTAAAACAAGTATCTATTTCAGAAAATGTGAAGGATTAATATTTTCTTTAAAAATTGATTTTGATTCAATAAAAAATAATAAAGCGGTTTTCATGCTATTGTCCCCCAAATCCCACTACTTCCAAATATTTGTCTTGGAGAATTCTATTTGTGACAAAGTCAAGACTATAATGTAAGTTTGTCTGTATAAACAGCCTGATGCTGGATCAAGAATCATGGTTATAAGATGCCACTAACACATATTTGTGTGATTAGCTGACCCCAAAAGATCGGGAGATGTTTTTACACTTATTGTCCTTTAAGAAGGCTAGTACAGAATGAGTGATAATCTTTACTGTAGCTTAACTTGGGGGAGTAGGTTTTGAAAATACACATTTCAAGGTCTTTGATGATGCTTTTTTTCTGGGTTCATGCCACATTTCTGATGTGTTTGACAACTATCCTCTCAAGCAGCAGGGTTATAGGTGTTTTCCATTGTTGACAATCCTCCAACTGAGGCTGAACTCCTCCAACCAGCTTCTTCTGTCATACTGCAAGATTATATCACTAAGCACTAATCATGGCACACAGAGAGACCCAGCAGGACAGAAGAAGCAGTGATGGCAAGAGGAAACCTTGTAATCTGGTAGCAACAGGTGGAGCACCCAAATCAGTGATTCCTCAGACTGTCAAAGGCTGAGCAGCAATCTGTCCTGATATGAAACCCACTGAAGGGAGACAACTAGATGTCTCCAGAAAGCCTTGCAGACTGAAGAGGGCTACTGACAAAAGGGAAATAGGGCTTATTATGGCCTGGAGGAGAAAAATATTTGGTAATTCTGAAAAGGTTATTATGGAGTGGTTTAAGGGTGTTATGGTCATTTGTTATGGACATTCTGGAGATGTTACAGGAAAAGCCAAAAGGAGGGAAAAGAGGGATCAACGTAGATCAGGGAACAACTAATGAGGGAAAATAGAGATAAAAATTGCATGTAAAAAGAGTTATCAGTAGGCTTTATTAACTCAGGCTGATTTTGCAGAAGCAGTTTCAGAATCTAAGTCTATCTCTTATAGACTGTTCCTGAAATGTTTGATACACTTCTGGTAAAATTTTCAATCAGCTACAGAACTAGCAGATTTTCCATTGAATTTGAACTAAACAGACCTTCCCTGGGAATAAAAAGTGGAATAAGGGAAGCTAAGCTCTTCCCATAACACTTATTGGCTTGAAAAGTTTTATACTCTGGAATAAATCTAGTAAGAAATCACTTACAATGATTTATGTTGTTATATTGTTAATTCAAGCAATATTCTTACCCTATAGACTCAGGTTAAGTGTCAAAAGAAAATTTGATGCTATCAGGTAATGTGTATTCTCTCTAGCTACTTCATGAATAATTCTTTTTTTGCTACCCGTCAGTCATTTTTAGTTGTTTTTTTGGTTTTTTTAATATCCTTTCTGCATCTTAAAATTCACAATCCTTTCAAGCAATCACTAGCAAGAAACTTTACTCACAGAGAATGATCCTTTGAAGTCAGTAAGGTTCAAAGAGGATCATCAGCATGTGTGTACATGTATCTGCAAGTCTTGCTTCAACTACTCTTCATATGCTTGCTAAGAGTGATAGCATCAAGACAATATTTTTTAGATATTGATCTTAAGTATTAGTCCCATGAAGTGTAAAAAAGTCCCTACAACCCTCATTTCTTTACTTCCCTGCCTAATCTGAACTTAAATCTGAATTTACATGTTTCCTGTGTGTTTTATTGAACATTGGCTTCTTTCATCTTCTTAAATTGCCTTGTAATTCTGAGCTGTGCCTGTATGAAACTTACTTACATCATGCCCTATCATTCAGATACAGAAGAAAAATGGAATGTGTAATAGATAATAATCCTTAACACTGATATTATAATTTCATATTTTATTGCTTAAAAGGTGCTGCTAGTGCCTTAAAACTGCTAGTGTGTAGTGCTTTACCCATAGAGAATATAGTATATATTCTGTGAATTACTTGGCAAAAGAAGACATTTAATGGACTCCAAACCTTTTGACTAGGTCCAAACTACCTGATCCCTCGTGAAAGTTTTGAGGAGCCAGAGGAAATCTGTGAAATCCTTTAGGTTTTTTTTTCTTATCTGGGTTTTCCATTTGATTTACTCTGCTGCCTAGTAAAAAAGGAAACATACAATATGCAGTGCTCTTCCATTAAATGCTAAATGAAACACAGAAGGAACACATTTCCTTGTTTCTTGTGTATATGTGTGTTCCTTGAACATAGTTCTAGCTAACAGTTTACTGGTTGACCCTTAAAACCAAACATCTTTGGCTCATCTTCCAAAGCAAGTGATAGCAGAATTGTCAATTTTGAATATACAAATAAAACATTGCAAAAATAAGACCACACAATTTTAAAGAATGTTAAAGATATTACTAGAGGTATTATTTTAGTAAGAAATGTTGACTACTTCTAGGGAAAAATGCATTAGGTCTCAACTTTCTCAGGGTTTTCCTTCACACTGGAAAGACAAGACTGTAGATTTTTATAATGTAAATTACTTCAGTAGCTTTATTTTTCTTCCCAGGTATATGAAACTCTCTGAACTCATGCCAAAACTAGCATTAGCAAAATGCAAGCAGTGTGCTAAATTACTGATAGAGCTGACTCCATCTGTAGTAGACTCAAAAGCTGTTTAAATGCTGAATGAACAAGATTTCTTATTTTGAAAGCCATAAATTAGCTATGATACTTCCTTCCAGGAATGAAAAGACACTCTATAATGTTTTCCCATTGAGAGTATTTTTTTTTTTAGAGAAGTAGAAGTAGCAGGATTTGTTGTCAAAATCAGATATTTCATCATTATTTATATTTTGTAAGAAAAAGGTAAAGAAATCTGTCCAGGAAATGAATCCTTTGGTTTTCTCTTCTCAACAGATATTTAATCAATTAAAATTTATCCTCATTTGTATAGATATTTATTACAACTCCAATGAATATACCTGATATGAGGAAGATTAACAGAAATTAACTGTATTTATTATCTATGGAACTAAGTAAACCTGGATCATGCCCAGTTGGAGTTTGATTGCATCTAAGAACAGAAACTCCACCACTTCTCTGCAGAGCCTGTGCCGGTGCTCAATCACCCCCACAGTAAAAAAAAAAAAAAAAAAAAAGAAAAGAAAAGAAAAAGTGTTTCTAGATCTTCAGAGGAAATGTCCTGTGTTCTAGTGAGTGCCCATTGCCTCTGGTCCTGCCACTGGGAACTACTGACTAGGGTCTACCTTCCTTTTCTTTACACCCCTACTGGGAATTTACATACATTGGTAAGACATATACCACTCATCAAGCCTTCTCCCCTCCAGACAAAAGAGTTCCAGCTGTCTCAGCCTCCTCTCATGTGAAAAATACTCTGGTACTTACTTATCTCTGTGGCCTCAATTTCACTGACTTCCTGTGGGCTAACATCAACATCCTACAATAGATTTTGTACCCATTTCTTCTCCTCTTATAGTGGATCTTCAATTAAATTCCTCAGTGCTTAGTCCTTTCAGGATTTTTTTCAATTGTAGATTGTATATTTTGCATTCTGGTCTTTGGTCAGTTATCCAGCTTGGGATACAAAGGAATAATAATTTAACATGAAATCAAAAGGTTTATTTCATGTTGTTGAATAGTCTCATTGGATAGTCAACTACATAGTCACTTTGAGGTGTTGAAGCCTTTCAGCTTCACTCTGATAAGAAGGAAGCAGCAGTACTTTAAAGGCTACTGTGGAAAGAGATAATAAAGATTTATAACATGTAAGGTTTTGTTATTTGTAAATCATATCCTACTGAATTTTAGTCACTCGTTGCTGGAGTTAGGAGAAATTATGACCTAAACCAGTTACACGTCTCATGACTAGGTAGTAATTTGAGTTTTGCTTATTTTTTTCTCAGTGTGCAAGTGACCCTTATGATAAGTTGTGCTGTGTTTGAAATTTTCATCATATTTTTTGCCTTCTTATAGGTGTAACAGCACACACCCTGTTAAACTTCCCTTTGCACTGGCTTCCTCAAAATCACTCGCAAAGCTTTTCAGCATTATCTATAATGGCACTTTCAGAGAGGACTATGATAATTCAGAAAATGGTTAAGCCTGCTGAACATAAGTTTCTTTTGATTTTTTTCCTCTCTTTTTCTAGTAGGAGTATGGTCTCTGTTTTTATTTCTATGCCTTCAGCAATATTTCCGGCAATCCCATGTTGTCCTAAGGTCCTTATGAACTTCATGCAAATATCTACGTGGGCAGTTCTTGAAAGGCAAACTACTTAACAAAGTGAGCTTTTATCAAAGCATTAAGCTGTTAATAAATGAAGAATGTTTATCCTCAGAAGAGCTTCAAAGAGTGTTTTGATGAAGATGAGCTTTCTTTTTCTCTTGCAGCTGTCCTTACTTGCGGATGGGAGCTGGCAGGCCAGATCAGGCTTGCTGCCAGAGAAGAATAAGTAGGAGGAGGTGGGCAGGGTTTCAGTGCAGGTGTTCCTTTAGAACTTGCTATTTGATTACATCCTAAACTGTGTCTGTGAAAGTGAGGCTGCTTTGTTCTTTTATGTCTGCACTGTGCTATTTTTAAACATGATAAAGCCCCCAGAAAACATTTGCATTTTTTTAGGTCACTAAATAGAAAAGAATAATCCCAAGTGAACAAAGACACTGACCAGCAATAACCTATAACAGACTCATATTACTTTTATATCATTTCAATCATGCTGCTTAGATAATTCTTCTCATTAAACTGGAAATAATAATACTGAATGAGGATATTCATCTTGAATCATAACTGAATAAAGATGGACAGAAAGACATTAAGTTTTTTTAAAAAATCTCACAGAACTGCAGCTTAACAGTCTTAATAGTTCTGGTTTTTTAGAAGGAGTTTTTCAACACATGGGTGTTTACACCTTTAAACAGGTGAGTTGCTATGCTTCGTTCAGTGTCTGCCCTTTCAGATGTTGTCATGAATATAGATCCTGAACTGAGAGCTCCCCTCTCTCTTTTCTTTCTCTATATTTTGGTGGTGGTAGTGTTACCATTTTCTTTGCTGAAAATTAATGTTTTTGCTCTTTCTCCCACCTACTCTATTTAAATCTGACTGAATTTCCAAAGCATGTCCTTGGAAAAGCATCGTTCAAGTTTGAGTACTAATCATTCCCTTCAATATTCTGTAGATTTGATAGACAAATAAGAAAGACATCATGGCCTGAATATACCACACATAAGGACTCAGATCTACAATAAATCCTATTGCCAATAAAATATTTTTAGCTCCATAAACCATATCACAACATTCACATAAAATTATCTATCAATATTGGATATTTCATATCTGAGTGTTTGGAAATACTGACTATCATGACAAAAAGTGCAAAATACTATCCAAAATATAGTACCAGGAGGATTACAAACATTTCACTATGCATCTGAAGGTACATATTTCTAGCTCTGTTTTCTCATTGCCTGTGAAATTCTCATGCCAAAGTAGCTGAAAGGAAGACAAACCTGGTCATGCTTCTTTAGCTGCATATTGGTCTGTAATGATAAGATACCTGGGTGGCATAAAATAGGTATTGGCATCTCTTTCATTTTTTTTATTCTGAACAAGGGTAGAAAAAAACATTCTGGTAATACAGAAAAGGGACTGAGTAATTATGCTATTTGATAATAACTTGTTTTCCAGTTTATTGCAAAATCATAAAGATGATAAGAATATCATATAGGATGACTATGCCTTTTTCTTTCTTCTGAAAAAATCTTTTGTCCAACATGTTTTTGGGGGTTTTTCCCATTTTTTTTTCCTCTAGTAATAAATATTGAACTTAAAATACTTGAGATAAAACCAAAGGACATGAAAAATGAGCTCCACAAAGTGGAGAGCAAAAGCTCTCAATTTTCAGACAGTGGAGGGACATGAGGTTAAGAAGTTCAGTATCTAATTCAGCATCAAGAGACCAAATACTGCATTTCCCTGTGTTTATAGCCTAACTTTAGGCTGTCTGGAATCAAGGTTTTTCACTCTATCATTTTTTTATAGATTAGCAAGCAGTCTTTAAGCAGGGACTTAAACCCAGATGTCACTATCCTGATAATTAAGGCTGTAATTCCTTCTTCTGTAAGCTCGTGAAGGTGCATGTTATAGTGCTTTGCAAACTTCTCCACATTTTATGAACATATAACAGAGAACAAAAGAAAGCCTTTAGTTATACCTCATATCTATGCATTACATTAAAGAACATTTCTCTCTTAATGACCACTTAAGTATCCCCTAAAAAGTAAAGCTATCATGACAGAAGAGACTGAAAGATGGCTTCCTTGAAATATTGTATGTTTTTCTAGAAAATACATACAGTGAAACTTCATTTGTAGTCTCTCTCTGGTGAATCTTTATCTATAGGAAAATAACAATAGGAATGATTTAACTAATTCAGCTTACTTCAAGCAGGCCTCTAGTTACTTGTAAAATATGCCTTCGCTATAAAGAGACAACCTTATGAATCCTCAGTCACTCTCCTCAAAACCAATTTCCATGCATTTTTTTCAGCCTTTCTTTTATAGGAAAGATTTAATTTATTTATTTTTCATCACCAATTTCCTCATTAGATTATAAAAGTCAAGAGAGAGAATGAATGTATTGTCTCTTAGAAATGCATCTAAAACAAATACAGATAAAAAGAACCTTCACTTTGTTGATATTTCTATAGCATTCTTTTACATTTGTACAGGAAAATGTAATTTTATGCTATTATATCTTAAAAGATACTGATGGATTCTCTAGCTCTTGGTGAAAAAGATAATAAAACAACTAAATAGAAGAGCATTGTAACAAAAATTATTTTCTGGGTTTTTTTTCAGCAGAACAATTAAGCACAGAAGCCTGAAAAATTTTTCTTTTGGGATGTGCTTGTTGTCAGAAATTATGTACTTCAAATATAGTTGGTTATACTCCATGTCATTTGCACCTATCAGCTTCAGTGATAGAGCTAAACAAGTTGATATTCTTTTTAATAACTGACAACAGGCAGCAGACTAACGTTATATGTTGCCGTGGTCATAGGTTATAACTGCTTCAGAGAACAGAATGAAAATAATAGAAGAATCTTCAATGCGGCAAACTCCACTGGTTGAAAATTGAAGCTAGACAATTTTAGATAGGAACTGAGAACACATTGATTAACAAGGAAGAAAACTGTTAGACAAACCTACTGTTCCCTTCCAGTGAATACTCCAGTACATTAGAATTTTAAATTGCAACCAGATACAGAAGTTAGAGGCACTTGGCTTCCATAATCAGAATTATTTATGTGAATAATGGTATTTTCACTCTGAAAAAAATCCACCTGATCTGATGCTTTTCCATTTAGGTGCCTAAAGAGAAAGATAAAACAAACAAATTTAATTTTCCCTCTTGTTTCTGTTTCCAGTAAAAATGCAGCAAAAAATAAATAAAATGGCTAAATTTCAGTCCTTATAATAGATTTGATCTTGTTTAAAGAAAAAAAAGTTCAGGAATTACAAGAATTGTCATGAAATTGGATGACACAATCAGGTGGAAAGTATCTTTCAGACTAGGTTCTGATAGTCAGAGCTGTGTTGTTGCGTACTCTAACATGAGTTTCTTGTCAAATTTCATTGACTAACAGAAAAACTTCAGTAGAAATAAAGGGAGGGAAAATATTAGGCTGGCTGTTGTCCTGCATTTACAGAGTTCAAGACTCCCTATTATCTTTTGTTCTCTTAATGAAATAAAAAAAAAGACTCTATGGAAAAAAATAAAAAAAAAAGCCCTTTCATTATTGTTTAAATTTACTGGAAAGTCTAGGCTGAACTGAACTGAACTGAACTGAACTGAACTGAGGGAAGAAGCTGATAGTGCAATAGTGCCACTGCTCACTAGTGGGTTGGAAGACAAAACAGGTTGGAAGACAGAATAGGGAGAAATGGGGATCAAAGGAAAGACTTCTGTTTGGACTTCTTAAAATCTATGGGCTGCCCTATAATTTATGAGCACAAAGAAGAGAGAAATACATCAAAAAGTCCAAACACCCAAGAATGTATATCCCAAGTTTTCTCTGACTCATAAGATGCAAAAAATGCCATTTGTAATTTATTAACATTTGAGATGTGAAATGTAAATATTTACCTGTGTTCAAGCATCACAACAGCCTTTTAAGGGTCACAAACGAGTAACAGCTTACAGTTTCCACTTTTCCTCCTTTGATTCTTCACCTCTAACTGTGCCAATTAAAGTGCCCAGTGGGTAACTTTTCAGAGTCTTTCAGCCTGAAAGTAATATATCTTAGGGAAAAGTAAGCAGGAGGAGAGTAAGGTTCAGATGTCATGAAGCAGAGTGGCAGTAATAATGGGATTGTGGACTCCCCCTTTAATAATATCCCTTATCTGAAATTTAAAAATCAGATGTTATGTGTTGAAGAAGTCATATTTTATCCCTAGCTTTTTTGAAAGAATGCTTATCTTGTTGTTTTGTTGGTTGTTGTTTTTTTTGTTTGGTTTGGTTGTTGTTTTTATTTTTGGTTAGTTTGTTATTTATTGGGGGGGGCATTTGTTTACTTGCATTCTTTTGGTTTGCTTGGTTTGTTTATTTGCTTTTTCAAAAGTGTAATAAGTAAACAAACCAACAATTCCACTTGTAGACTGTATAAGCCAACTGGACCATCACCAAAAGTATTTCTTCTCTCATCATCTCACCTCTCCTAATGCCTTTGA
>JAWWLZ010000001.1:97636708-97666290 GCA_035041345.1 Poliocrania exsul | reverse complement strand
AGATTTTTAAACTGAGATTGGACGTGGCACTGAGTTCCATGATCTAGTAAATGGACTGGAGTTGGACCAAGGGTTGGACTGGATGATCTCGGAGGTCTTTTCCAACCCAATTGATTCTATGATTCTATATTCAACTGTTGGAATTTTTTTTTGGTATTTATATTTTTTCTTCCTCATACCCCCAAACCCAGTTAATTTTAGGTGGGTAAGAAATATTCTATGAGGAATCATTTGTAGCGTTGACCAAATTCATTGCTGTGAGCAATGTGAAAGTGTGTCATGGAATAAAAGAATTTGCCATTATGCTGATGTTGGAGTGTGACTGATTTGGTTGCACAAGGTTTTTCCTGTCGAACTTTTAACTATCTGAATTAAAAATAAACTATCACGGAGTAGTGAAGGAATATTGTCTTTTCTACCACAAAGATATTTAGGAATAACTTTATTTTAGAAATCAAATTTTTTTTTTCCTTATTTGAAAGTAAATGTGTACCAGAACTCTATTCCTAGTTGCCTTCAACTGTTTTAGTCTGATGAAATGAGTTACAGTCTGATCAGCCAGATCAGTCCAGTTTGTGTATCTGTTTCTTTGGTTTTTAACTTAATACCTTAAACAGTAAAATATTTTAATTAGAAAAGGTTTGTTTCAAGAAAAAATGGAATTCTCCTACCTAATGTCAGTGAGTTTTCAATCAAGAAAAAGTACAGTAACATCAAATATTGAACTGTGTTGGTCTGGTTGTTGTTTTTTTTTTTAAATCCAATTCTTTTCTTAGAGAGATATCAACAGCAGTTTTATTACATTGTTATCAACAGAGAAGCTAGAGGACTTTTTGCCTTATGGACATATTCAAGTAAGTTTGATTGTAAACAGATATTGAATATAATATATATATGTAAACCTAGGAATACTTCATAGATTTCAGAGTTAAATCCCTAACTAAGCACAAGTTCCATTAGGTAGAACTAATGGAAAAGGTGGTTATAAAACACTTTTGTGACATATTGATCACACAATGTTCTGATACTGACTCAGAATGGAGAACTTCAGTGTTGTCGGATATTAGTGGCATTATACATCTGTACTAACTTTTACTGTATTTGAGGAATAGAAGAAATTAATAGGAGAACTCTAAAAACAATAAAAGGATTGACTGAGTCTGTTATCTTGAGAAGACAAAATCCTGTGTCTGTGCTGGACATCTGCAGTGCTGTCTTCAACCACCACACATTGCATTCATGCTGCTGTCAAGGCCATCTGTGACCACAACACCAGATGAGATCCATATCAATTGCTGGGTTAAACCCCCCAAAAATCAGTTTATAAATTACGGAGAATTTGAAGATAAAATCTTGAAATGGCAATCTTCTACTTATTGCCGGCTTGTGAACAAGACATTCCTGCCTTATACATAGATGTATGAAGAAATGTAGCAAGGAATATGGCAGTGTGTCATTTGGGGATATAAGGCCAACTTTGCTCACTGCAGTTTGATTGCAAGCAGTAAAAGGTGGCACAATGTGTCTGAATCTTTGTATGCATTTTTAAACATGTTTTGCAAAATACTTTATCGTTTGAAACTACTAGCTTAGCTTGGCATGGCTGGTGGCTATCTTGTCACTTTACATTACTCCCAAATCAAAGAAAGAGAGTTCACAAAGATGTAGAAAAATGAAAAGGAGATACAGTTTAGTTAAAATACAAACCAATACTTTTTATCTCTCATAGTTTGCTATTTTAAAGGTTTTTGAGGCAAATAATTACAAATAAACATGAAAATATGCTACATGTTTGGTTTTGGGTTTTCTTTTCTTTTTTTTCTTTGAGAATGTAGTTCTGGTAAGGTATGGATAAAGGAGTAACATCATTTAAAATACGGTAATTTTTCTCAGCTAGAAAATCCTTGCCAACTCAGATAGATGCCTAAGCTTGTCTGTAGTAAAGGGAAAGAAGCCCGAATCCTAGGCAACCAAAAAAGTTATATATGCATGTTTGTCTGAGTGTGTATTTTCTCTCTACTTTCTGTCCTGCTTGGAGAGAAAATTAGATGTTTCTGTCTATTGTGGATAGAAGCGTAGCATTTTCTTAATGTAAAATACATAACATATATTTAAATCAGAATGCCATAATGCCATCCCTAGGCAATATTTAGAATTTTGTAAGACTGCACTCCCTTGCTCCTGTGACTTTTACATTCCTATCTGCATGTTGGCTGAACAACAGGAATGAGGGAGAGTGTATCCCAGTTATCTGGGGTATCTTTTAATCCCAGATACAGACAGTTGATAAAAGCCATTCTGAAGAAAGAGATGAAAGACATTTCAGTGTGGGCTTCCCTTTCAGAAATATAGTAGGAAGCCCTGATATATTTCACCCATTTTGATTTGGACAAGATTTTAACTTGAGTCAGTTATGCTTAATCCCCATATGAGCTCTATTATAGCTACATACATAGCTCTAGTTATGGTCATGTTGATCTTGGTTCCAATCCACATGACTACTTGCCTGAACATTGGCACTGCTCTGTCACCATGGTCTTGCCAAGAAATCACTGGACTATGGACTGGCCCTGGCCAACACCCCCAGCCCAGTTCCAGCCCTACTTCCTTGCTAGATGCTGTGGGATAGGTGCCCTGGAATGAGGACCTACCATAGCTGCCCTGGGTGTACTGCCCTTGAGGGCAGCAGTCCCACAGAGTGCCCTGACATAGATGTCCCCAGGTATATTCAGAGGAGATGGTGGTAGTCCACACTTCCAGACCAAGGATATGGCAGTCCATGTTCTGAGCCCAGGGTATTCAGGGACCCTTTCAGTTCAGATGGGTTTGGGGTTTTCTGTTTCTTGAATAGCTCTGATAACTTCAACTACTCCATGCTGACATTAGTATGAGCTTAGACACCATTTTTTAGGTAGATACCCACACTTACATGTCTTTATTACTGAGCTGAATCCCAGTTCTTTATTGTAGACAACTGAATCTGGAATTGATTTAACCTCTCAAGACAGAAGCAGAAGAGACAATGTAAAGCTCCTTATTTCTGAAGAAGATATAGAGTCAAGTTTCTTAATTTTTTTTCCATATTTTCCTTGTAAACCTCATAATCACAATATTGCTCAAAAGGAACACCAAGAAAAACCAATCATGCTTTTAGGGTTCTAACCTGCAGTTTTCAAATGAGCTCAATTCAGTTGCTCCAAAGTAGATACCCAAGCTTCCATAAAGGCAGTGTTCACGTGTGTCTGGTGACAGTTCAACATGAATGCCTAAAGTAACCTCTAACATCCCGAATGGCAGTAGATGTTGATGATGGGCAACTGTTTCTCTGCAAACATGTAATCACCTCAGGTGATGCTTCCTCTGAGGAATCGAGAGGATAATTGTAACACTGTGGGTAGCTGAGTTCTATTTCCCCAAGTCCTAGCTATTTACAGTTTCTATGATTGAAAAACACCTGGAGAATATATTAACCTACTAGAGTGCTAAGTCTAAGCAATGTTAATGTGCTTTGTTATTTGTGAAAAGAGGAAAACTATTTTTAACATTAAATTTTAGGTATGATAGCTGACTACCTATTTGTCTGAATGAGGTGAGCATCTCTGTAGAAAATGGAAGTACTGTAAGGTGAAGAGATAAATGTCCTACAGAACCACTTACAAAACATCAAATAGTCATTAGTAATATTTTCAAACTATAAAGAAATTTCCAACCATAAAAACAACTTAAAAAATCATATATTTAAGCTGGTATTACTAAACTGTGGTTCACTGTGTATTTAGGTAATTTCTACTTACATCACAAGGGCCTGTTCATTGCTTGATACTGCTGTAGCTGCTACCACAGCTACAACAACAGCCTTCAGTCTTTCCTGTCCTATAGGTATTCACATTGTCTGTATGGAGTATTTTCTTGCAGCTTGATTAATCTCTGTATGAGGATGTTTAGATGACTTCTTTTACTGGCTTTGAAATAATACCCACTTTTTAATTCCATTTCATGAAAGTAAAGGAGTCACATATAGAATATGTGACAGTGAACTCTTATGCTAAGAGGGTCTTTGAGAGCTGAGATTCTATGGACTGTTGATTGCAGTTCTAGCTCATTGGTCACTGCAAAATGGTTGGTTTCCTTCAAAGAAAGCAATACAAAGCAAGAGGCACAGGACTGTGATGTCAGTTTATTCTAATCAATATGTTTTTGAGGTATATACTCTGATGGGGGAAAAGCAAGTCAACACTGATTTTTAGCAAGAGGACTATAAAATAAATCACTGCACATTTGTAGATCTGCCTGCTTTGCAATGAGTTTAGCTTTAGGGATGCCTGAAGGCCTCTTACCTTTCACAGAATATACTTATTCCATAGTAATACATAGAAATGAATTTACTGAAGTGGAAAAAGGGCAGGAAATTTTGTCAAACCAGCTTTGCTTAAAATGTATGAACACTGAAGTTTTAAAACACTTGTTTTCATCTGAATGACAGAGTATCCATAAGTTAAATTATAAGAATAGTAAGTTTTAAATCATTTAATCAAAGATGTTTTAGACCTTAAAATGTCACAGAAAGTATCTACTAAACAGTTTTGATGCATCTTCTAGAGATAATTGTAACAAACTCATTGAACTCTAACTAATTCACATGGTGTTTAGCAATAATAAATATTTGGGATACAAAAAAGGACTTTTATTTTTTGTGTGTGTGTATATATATATATATATATATATACACACATGTTTATGTACTCATAAAAATATATATATGTATAGTTGAGTGGACTGCAAATTACGTGGATTGTGTCCCAACTCCAATTTAATAAAAACAGCTGAAATTTCAACAGATATTAATTTACAGTCTTTACAGGTTTTCTAGCCAATGACAACCACATCATGCTGAGGATGGGTTTCCACTGGAATCAGAAATGGGCAGTGTGATGCTAACCTGTGCTAGTTTACTCTGTATTCACTATTTTAACCCTTCTTCTCCAACACTTTCTTTTTTGTTCCACTTTTGAAGTATAATTATTCCGAATTCGTAAAAGTTCCTCATATGAGTGTTCTGAAATCGTGTGGGGTTATGGAAGTCAGTGAAAGTAGATTGAATGACATTTAGTGAGTCCCTGTCTTTATGGGTAGAGCCAAACCACTATTTAAAAATAGATATTTTTCAAATATTATCCTCTCTTTTTTTGTTAGCAGCATTTCTGTTTGTTTGGGGTTCCCCCCTCCATGGTCCGTTAGGTTTGGCCAACAGCCAAACACGTACCCTGATGCTCAGTCATTCTCCCTCCTCAGTGGGAGAAGGAGAGAAAAGATGAGAAAACTCACACATTAAGCTAAAGATAGGAAGATAGCTTAAAAATTATTATTGTGGGCAAAACATATTTGACTTGAAGAAAAATAATTTAATTTAGTACAAATTTTTATAATGAGAAAGAAAGACGAACAACAACCTTTCAACTTTCTTCCCACCTCTTCCAGAATCAACTTTGCTCCTCTGTTCCAGATGACTATGCCTCCACCCAGAGGTGCAGTGGGGACTGGGGGTTACAATCAGCGTACAGTAGTTTCTTTTTGTTTCTTCTTACCTGTTGTGGTTTAAACCCAGACAACTAACCCCCAAGCAGCTGCTTGCTCAGTCTTCCACCTGGTGGGATGGAGGAGACAATCAGAAGGATGAAAGTGAGAAAACTTTTGTGTCGAGATAAAGTCATTTTAATAGGTAAAGCAAAAGCTGCTCATGCAAACAAGCAAAACAAGAAATTTATTCCCCACTTTCCATCAGCAGGCAGGTTTTCAGCCATCTTCAGGAGTTGGGAAGAAAAATGCTATCTTTCTGAATATCTACCCTCTTCCTCTTATCTCTTTCCCCAGCTTTATACATTGAGCATGATGTCATATGATATGGGATATCACATGGGTCAGCTGGGGTCAGCTGTCCCATCTATGTCATCTCTCAACTTGTTATGCACTCCCAGTCTCCATGTGGTGAGGTGGTATGAAAGTTTGAAAAGGTTTGATGCTGTGAAAACATTCATCAGCAAACCCAAAAATATTTCTGTATTTGTTTTCAGTGCAAATCCAAACCACAGTCCCATACTAGCTACTGTGAGTAAAACTATCTCTACCCCATGCAAAACCAGCACATTACCTCACACTCTTCCCCTGCTCTGGCATGGGCTTTCTGTGGGACCCAGTTGTTTCAAGAATATCTACTCACCTGCTCTGCTATGGCAGTCTCCATGGACTGCAATGTAAGTATCCGCTTTGTCATGGTGCACCTTGAGCTGCATGGGGACAACCTGCTCCACTGTAGTCTTCTCCATAGTCTTCTCCAGGGCCTGGAGCACTTTATTCTACTATGATTTTGTTGTTTCCTTCTTTGTTTCTCACTCTATTTTTATTTTCTGTCAGCATTGTTTAAATATATTTTCCCAGAGGTGTCACCAGTTTGGCTGAAGTGCTCAGCTGTATCCTGTAAGCTGTCTGGAAGAATCTTTGTCCATTATGGGGCAGCCCTGGCCTCTACTCACAGAGACAGTCCTGTAGACCTCCACTACCAGCACCTGGGAAATAAAATCCAATTTCCCTAAGTTAACATAGTCTGATAAACATTAGCGAATTTATAAAAGGTTTTAGGCTCTCAGTTCATGTAAAACATAAATTTCTTGAACGCTACCAAAGAAGAAGCAAATCAATTTGGTGAAAATTAAAAATACTGTCAGTATCTATTATCGTATGTTTGCTGTTTCCCCAGCAAACTTGCTACTGATCTTAGGAACTGCTAACCGGAACAAGTTAATGTCTTTTGGACTTGACATGAAGCTATATGTTATGTAATAAAACTAAATTGGAAAACTCTTTGATGTGGACAAACTGCTGAAATGTTCCAGAATCCATTACAAACCAGTGACTATGATAGAACCATACCTTTACAAAATTTTCAGACAATTAAAAAGAGAATGGAAACAAGAGTTTAAGAGAAATGCTTGTTGAATATTTTGAAATACTGAAGGCATACAACAAATGGGAAAAGCACAGCTAATTAATGTAACTATTTCCATTAATAACAGATGATGTGATACAAAAATTTGAAACTCAATTGGGTGAATCATGCTTATTATCTGCTTGCAAATCTATATTTCACTTGAAAGGATACTTGGGAAAACAACAGTTCTGGGGTAACAAGACCAGAATCTTCACGAAGCTCCAGCAATTTTTATTTTGCAGAAGAGGTCTGGTTATGATATATGCACTGTTTCTGTGTGGGGTTTCAGATAACCTTTTTATGCACTTTTGGTGCCTTTCTATCTATTTCTGACATTTGTAGTATACTGCAGTTGAGATCACACTGCTGTCTTGCATTCCATTTTGTGCATGAGTGTAAGAGTAGTCTCATCTTTGTAACTTTCTTATATCAAGTAGAATTCAACTTTCAGAAGCCAGGAAAAAATATGACTCAATAATAATCACTGAAAATCAAAATTTCAAGTCCAGATTGGGAGCAAATAGACATCTCGAGTTTTAGTTTAAGGGTAAAAATGCTGTTTATATATTCATTTACATCCATAAATTTATTTAGGTATCATACGTATTTACATTGACTACCATGGAACTCTCCAAGCTGGAAATATTCTAATTATTACCTACTTTGTTTTATCTTTTGCTTAATTTTGTGCAGTTGTACAGTGTAACACATAACACAAGGTAAATTTCCTTAATGAAAATAGTGAGAGGAATAACAAATTCTGTATATAGCTATATATATATAGCTATATGTAACTATATATGTAGCTATTCTGTATAAAACTAACTGTCCTTTTTTTCCTTAATAAATTGTCATTTTCTGAAATAAAAAACATTTCTTTAGTAAAATGTCTAAACAGTTTACTAATATTCAGTGTGCATTCTGAAACCAATGGCGTTGTAGGAGTAACTGTTGACCATGTTGTTCTGTACACGCCATGCAGTTCAGTCTGCAATATAATTCTTAAGCTTGTATTTCCTTTTAAAATTCAGAAGACTCTGTACTGGTCAACTTTCCATAAATTCCTGTATTTTGTCTTAGATGGTGAGTGCACTAAACATGAGGAAATGAGACGTCTCAAGAGTAGACCACACATAAGAAGCAAGAAATAATTAAGTCTGCAATTCTGTTTTTATTTCTCTGTTCTATACTTCATGGAAGAGTGTTTAATACTGTTTTACCATAATTTACTCTGACTTACACACTACAATATTATCTCTTGGGTCCATATGTTCTCCTGCTTGAAACTCCATCACCTAGTCCATGGCCAGCTAAAAATCTCCACTTGAAAACCACCTGTCTTGCCAACTCCCTTTTGTTTATATGCAAATAGGCATTGAATAAAACTATATTCATTTTTTTGTGTTATTCTAAACTATCAGGGGCCTTGTTAACTGTGATTTGAGGAGCTAGAAAAAACAGGAAAGAAGCCAGCAACTGAAAGATGGTGAGTTTGCTTTTATCACTGCTTCGCTACTGGTTCCTGCTTCTCCTTGTGTTTCCTTGGAAACAGATACTGGGCAAGCAAAAACAAGGTAAGGGATTAAAAATATTGAATTTAAAAGCTGCTGCTTGTTCTGTTTCTGCTGAATCTGTGTCCTAAGGAACAAGAATTGAAATACTTAGCAAACTACCACTGTATAATAACATATCCCTATCATTATTATAGTATGCATAACAGAGGTCTTTGGTGTGTCCTTCTGCCTTGTTTGCTTCTATCTTTCTGAAATGCAACTGTATTATTAAAAAATAGAGAAAAAGAAGTGGATGGGAAAATGGCCAAAGCCAATCTCTCTGTCACATTCAGCTGCTGTTTGAGCAATACAATTGCCACTGTAGAAGGTTTGCCCTTGGGCACTTGAAAGCTAGTGTACTGACACGCTAAACTGAACAATATTTCAATTGTATTTATACCAGAAAGAGTGTAACAATTAAAAAAAAATTAAAAATTCCAACCCTATCCTTTTTTAGTAGAAGAAATCAGATCCTTAAAATATGTTCTTTAAAAATTTAGAGATATTTCTTTCACCTGAGACTGATGTGACTGGAGAATGATCCATGCCTTTCAGCTCTGTTATTGAAATCTGTGTGCTTAACTGAAACATATCTGAAACTTGATTCAACAGATGTAGCTGGACAGCTTGCAAGAATGAAATGTATTAACATTTTTGGTTTTGATCCCCATCAGAAATACTGGAACAAGATTATTTTTCACAGTAGTTTTAGTCCTGATCAGAACTAAAACATGTTCTGCTAAAACATAAATATGTTTCTAAAATGAAACACGAGGAAGTTGAATGTTAATGCTAGTGGAAACTGATTTGGTATTGTAAATGCATATGTGCCAATTATAAGTTGAGAGATATCCATGTTTTTAACCTGTCATTTAAGATGATTTTGTTGGAAGGATATATAGGAGCATCACCTAGTGTTCTATAGCAAAGAAGATTGGAATCTTGAGGGCAGTGCTTGGCAGTGCAGGACAGACTTTTTCATTTAAGCTGTGTTAGTAGCAAGTGCAAACTCTGATAAGTACTGTTATTTACACACAGTATAAGTTGCTGCTACATAACTGTTGTGATGAGTGCACAACTCAAAACAAAATCCACTCTGTATTCAAGATTTTTAAGCTACCAGATAGCTAGTTTCCTAACTGAAAACTTTCATTTTGTGTTTCCTTTCTATTTTTATTTTTTTTTGGTACCTGTCAAAATAACATTGTTTAGTTTTAGATAGTACTGGAAAACTGGTGAAAGAAACAACAAAAAGTTGAGTTAAAAGATACAAATCCAAAAACATGAACTAGATATTTTGTACAGTATGTTTACATTCCAGATAGAATTGCTTGGGCTGTCAATAAAAGGAAACAGGGAGAGCTTTTGCTCTGACTTCTGTGCCTATGCTTAATTTGTCACTGGGTGACTTTTATCATGCTGGATCCATTTGATTGTTTTTAGAAATACATTTGTCCATACTATAATTTTCATGTGTAGGTTTTGTTTGCAATGGCTTCCCTATTGCTAAAAATTACTAGTTGCATAGTAAGTCAGTTTAATCTATCAATTTCCTTTGCATCCTACAATGTTCCCTAGGAAGTGACAGGACTTTAGTGCTTTAGAGGGGCTGCTGGTTGAAAGAGGTTATAGAGTAGAAGATCCTGCATTAAAAGAAATGATAGTGTAAGAGGTATATGAGGCAGTGAAAAAAAAAAAAAAAGCATTCATGAAATGCAAGTCAGAAAGCCTGTGTGACTGCTCTTTGATCCTTTTCCATCTCACTATGATACCCAACATTTCTACTCAAGCTAGTTCAAGCACCTGTAAGGGGTCAAGCATCATTCTTTGTGTATTGTACAAACAATTAGTAAAGTATGCTACATTCTTCAGCTTTGAGTGTTTGTTTTACTTGTCTTACATGCAATACGATAACGTACAATCTTGGAATGTTTCTTTTACGTCTTTCCTTTCCCCCTTCCTCTGCTTGTCTTAGTATCTGTGTCAAAAAGAAGCCTGAGTTTTCTGGTCTCAAACTGGTCATTTGATCATGAACATTTAGTCATTTGATCATTTAGTCATCTATGTCACCAATATCAGTTTCTACTATCATTAGAATAAAGAACTCTCTTAAAAAAAAAAAAAAAGTTAGATAGGTTCTGTTTTCTTTCAGAAATAATCCTGTGTTCTTAAGATCAGTTTGTCTGTGTACTCCAGATTTTAACATCCATATCCAGAAGGAACATAAAAATAATGTTCAAGGTTGCCCACGATGTTCGGGAAATTGACTTTACCATGTTCATATATTCATTTGTCTTCTTTTCTCCATGTGCTTGTTTCCAGTGTTAACCTGCTCTCTTGCTCTTTTGAAAGAATGCTTCTGTATTCTTTAGGTTAAAAAGTTAAATTACCTGGATCACTTTTCCTGTTCTTCTTGTTTGACTCTCATTGGTTAAACACACTGCTTCATTGTATTTTGATCCACAGACCCATATTTTCATTCCTCTTAAAATAGAACTTGGTTCTGGAAAGCAGGACCTGTGTTTGAACTCTCCTTCCCCCACCCCACCCCACCCCCCCCCACCTCTACCTTCAGAAGCAGGCCTCTGAGCTAGAAGTCATATTTGTATAATCAAAATAAAAAAGGTTGTTTTGAAATGCATACCAGAGTGTAAAGCACACAAGACCATAAATGCTTCAAATGGGAAACAACAGCATGAACTAATGGAGAGAGCAACAACAGCCAAATAGAAGCAATGATATAATTTTCCTCCAATTAATGAATTTCTAGCGTGAAACCAAAATTTTCCATTTCTATTGTTCTCATGGATGTAAAAGCATTAATCTACTATTTGATAGCTTTGGGCATAACCATTGTGTTAATGATCTGCCTAACACCTGAAGCCTCTATTGATATCATAGAAGCTGCAGATCTGGGCATGTTTATCTGAACTAGAATTAAATTCAAAAGTAAAGGATGATTGATTAAATAGCACTGAGGCATAATAGCTTAAAGTACACTTGTCATATTCAATCCAAATTCTGAAAACAACAAATAGATACTTGTCAAAACTTGTCATTTCTATGCTATTCCATGATCCTAAAATGTGCGGTGTTTTAGGTGCATCTTGTCAATAGGATGTAATTAACTGTGGCTACATAGGTAGTGTTTTTGCTGAGAAGATAAACAGCTCTGATTCTCTCTGCAGGGAGTGTGTTTGTTTAGAAAGGCTTTTAGCTTTTTTGAAACTGTCATCTGGTTCTCTCCAGGGGTTTCAAAGAAATCATGCCCCTACTCAAAGTAACAAAACCAAAACATAACATACTAAAAATTAACACTTGTACAAGCTCACTGAAACATACTTGGGGTTTTCATCTTACTAAAAATCTTCTGTTTGAAGTAGTGTAATCTCAGGCTTTATCTCTGAATTACTGCTCTCTAGTTTATGCTGCAGCAAAATTAATTGTGTTTCTGCAAGAATATTTGATGTTTAGGTGAAAAACAATCAGGTAGCAAAAGCTGGTTTTTCTTTTGATCTGTCAGTACCAATAATATGTGTGGTGAATAATAAAATGCTCACATGCCTCAATACAATATATTATAGGATTATTAAGAAATCTGACAACTAAAGGGAAACCTAAATTTGAGGCTTAGCAGGTTTTTATCAATAAAACAAAGCTTACTGAGTGTAATGCTGCTTTAAACACTACATCTCCATCTATGTTTTTTGAGATCTTGTTTTTTATTCCAGAACTCAGGGAAACATTTTATCACATCCCGTGTTTTCAACAGCCTAAAAGTAAGCCTTAAATTGAAATTAGTGTGTGCTGTACCTCCACTGTTTAACTCATATAAAATACCCTTTTATCAGGTTTTCCCACAGTGAATGAGAAGTTTCCTTGGAAGAAGTGTAAAGGAGTTCAGTATTTAGAAAAGCTAACTTTAAATACACAAGGTTTGGTTCCTTGTACTCCCATGATAGTTCTGAGCAATGTAGGATTCTGTAGACAGTAATTTAGAACATTCATTTAACGTTGGGTAGTTTGTACCAACCCCTCCAAATCTTGTATCTCTTTATTATCTCTGAGGTAGAACTTTTTAAACCTCCATGAAGTCATGATTTTTACATTCCTAATTTCCCTCAATCATTTTGCTACATCAGCTTGAGAAAAAAAAAATAAAAAGGTAACACCAAGTATTTTAGATAATATTATTTTGGTATTCTTATTAATGAACAAAACATTTATAAAATCCAATTAGATCCCATATTGTCCACTGCCTTTTTGTAAAAAAGCATAAAAACATATTTTATGAAAGTATTCTTCACTTCTACATTTTTAAAGCACTGCTTTGCAAATATTTGTATTTTTTCTATTGTTATAATTATGTAGCACTAGAATTCAGACCACTTTTTTTCAATACTTAAAAAATAATTACCTTAGCTACTTCCCAAGAGACTATGTAAATGGCACAATCCTTCCTCCTCAGCATCTTCTTGTCAAGAATCTTCAAAAGAACAGACTTGCATTTAACCATAGGAGCTGAAAGCACATACAATAGTCTTTTGCAGAACTACTTTTAATCTTCGTAAGATTATAATAGTTTCCCAGTGGTAATGTTATTTATTAACAGAGAATATAGTCAACTGTAATTTGCAAGACACTATCAGTCCCGGCAACTTGCTCTCAGGAGAATGTACTTTTCACTGAAAGCTACAGAGAATAGCTACATGTGTCTCTAGTTACATTATTTCATTGTACCCTATATGAATGCTAAGGAGCTAACAATGAGTTTCATTAGGTTCCAACATTTTGCTATTGTTTCTTACATTTTCTGAAGGAGTTGCATGGCTTTCCTACAACTATCATAATACGATATAATAATACTTTTTTTTTTCCTTAAAGTGTTAAATTCATATTCAGAAACAGGCAAAAAATTGTACTAATACTTTCGGAGTTTTGATGAAAATGATTACGCCATCTTTCCATCAGCACCCCAGTCATCAGTGTTTAATAACTCAAATTTCTTATCTATTCCAGTACATCATACTAACCTGCCCATTTTCTGTGTAAAACATGAAGAATAAAACAAAAAGAAATTTGCAGAACATTGTTATTTAATGAGAGAAGGTCAGACTAGATGGCCTCAATAAGTCAGTGTTGCTCACAATTTTTTTTTGTAAGATCATGAATTTTTGTGTAAAAAAATTGCTTTCATCATCATACTTAAAACATTAACCTCTCATGTGTGAACTTGGGTTGCTATTTTAATACTTTGAATGACTGCTTTTTTGTATTGACTTGATTTTTCTTGTTAAGTCTCTTAATATGAAAATATCAATGCTGCTTATTTATGTTAGTCAGAATAAAAAATAACTCACCAAAACAATACACTATTACAGCAGAAGTTTATTGGCAAACGTGTTATTAGAAGAATTTGTGTACTTAATAAATGTAGCTTTATAGCATTAATCTTATTCCATATCTAATTTGTTTTTGTGTTCTATATACACAGATACTGAGTCCATTTCATGTATCAGTTTGCATATTGGCACAACCTATGCTGCTTTTTTCTGTAGATTCCAGTTTGGAACATTTTTTAAAAATAGTTTTATTGGCAGTAGATAAGGATTAAAAAATGTAAAAGAAAAAATTTGGCATTTTCTTTATTGTGGCTGAGAGAAGACTCTTCGGTGAGTGCTGCTGATAAAAAGGACATCCAACAGCATAGAAGTCTCTCATTTAATGTAAGTTTTGTCTCTGAAGTCTTTGTGCATGCAGTACTTTAAAATAAAATAAAATAAACTCAAAATAAAATAAAAAAATAATCTCTACTTGTGACAGGTAGTTTCAGAACTGCTCTTCTTTCCTTGAATATATTAAAAAATCAACTGAAATTCTATTATGGTCACTAATAAAACATCTAATATTCTTAAGCATTTTCCAGATATCAAAACAGTCTTCTAACTTCTGAATTTAATTTTATAAACTGTACCATCACTGATACTTTACAGGCCAACAGAAAGATGACACTGTAAATTTAATTGCATTGTAGTTACAAATAGTTTTGGATTGGTTCTCACAATATTTTGTGTATTATTGCACAGATTTGAAGAACTGATTTTCTCTCAAATATATTAAATTATCTCCAGAAATCAATTTCAACATTAAACAGCAACAAAATAAAAACATTTTAATAGATTTGTTCAGTGGAAGTGAACAGATGCAAACATGAGAGAATTTTGTCATAATTTAATTTTTGCTAACATATTTGCAGCTAAAATGTTGACTGTTTTGTTTCTTGGTTGTTTGGGATTTTTGTGAAGTACTCGTTCCCCACCTTTATGCTGAAGTAAGTTTAAATCTATCGTGAGAGCATACAGAAGAAATGAAAATAGTGTTCTGTTCTCAAGCTTGATAGACAGAAAGAGATACTGTAAGCTGAGTACTATACTGCAGCTCAGATGTAATCCCTGCTTTTTAAATTTTCCTTCAGTAACGCTTGTGACATTTTTCAAAGAGAAGTAGTCCTGCCCCAACCATGCTCATTTCCTGTCAAGCACTTGCAGATCACAAATGAACACAAAAGACAGCAATCCACCCCAGAGGAGGTTTTCACCTTGAAATAGACTTTTCCTAGTGTCATTTTACTGAAAGATCACAATTTTCTTTGTTTGCTGTGAACTGAATGAAAGTCACTGATCAGAGAAACAACCAGACTTATGCTCATGAACAAAGCTAGGTGACACCATTTTGGCTCTGTGTGGGTATTTTATATTTTTTATTATTTTTTTTTATTTTTTTTTATTTTTTCAGAAATTGGGTTATTTCACTACCCAGAAAAGGGGGCATTAGTTGTGCTGCTTCTTGTTCTAGGCATGACAGAGAAAAACTAATGCTATATCTGTAGCCCTGGGTTGCAGATTAGCACTTACATGGATTTTACAGTAGGGCTACTAATGCAATTACTTCTGAATTCATTTCAGTCTGAGTCAGTCAGAGTAGCTACTGTCTAAATTATTTAAGCTAGCCCATTTCTTTTTGACTGAAATAGATTAGAGGACAATTGCATACAGACCTCATATAATATTTGAGGACATGACAAAGCTAGAACCAGAGGAGCATTCAGGTATAGGTTCAGACTGTGACAAAACTTAACAAGGCAGTGAGTTCCTAATCTCTGTAGTCATCCATTCTTTTGTGGCATGGAGGCTTAACAGAAAAAGGAAAGGAGAGGAAGAACTCCACTATCACAACATTAAAATTTGTCTGGATATGTAAAATTGAATGAACATTTTGTGTTCATTTAATTTTCCAATGCATATATTCCAGCTTGGCAAATATTCATGTGTTTCTACTTACTAAACTAACCACTTTCAGGTTTAGTATGATCTACACGTATGCCACACAAAATGTGAGTTCTCAACTCTTGAACAGAAATACCCAATAAGTCAAAAAGGCAAGTCCCAGGGGTTAGCAAACTTGCTCTAGGTAGAACAAATGTAAAATAACCACCCCAGCAAAAAGCCAAGACACCACCTAACACACTAAAAAATGCTGAAGGGTGATTATGTAGTTATGACTAAAATATATGCCAGTGTATACATTCGCGGAACATGATCTTTCTACAGAAGAGAGTAGAGCTACTCAGAAAATTGCTTCTGAATTAATTTCAGCTAAAATCACCCAGACTAGCTGGATTATTTAAGCTATATCATTTGCATTTTGTTCATTAGCTCATTCATATTACAGCATACTTTAAAAAAGATGCTGTGTCTCATTTGTCAGTTGTAGTAATGAAGCAAATCTTACTTCCATGGTGTTCTTCATATTGTAGCTGTATATGATAATATTATAGGTCTATTTTGTATATCTATGCAACCTAGCAAAGGAAACACTGCAAGGTGTAAGCTTTAGTAAACAAACAAAAGCAACAACAACAACAACAACAATTAATGGATGAATCCAGTTGATTGTGCAGCATACTTAGCTGTTAGATTATTCCTAGCAGCAGAGGTTTCAGTATTGTGTGTGACCTGTGTTTTTCTGAGTGGTTTGTACCTATGTAAAATAGGTGATGCTTTTTACTAAATCTCTGATATACTTCCATGTATTCAGGTGGCTAATTTTCTTATTGTCTTGATTTAATGGAACCTTTTTCTGACTGAGTGAAAAACTAGTTAGCATAGAAGTCCCTGTCTTCTGTCCTTATCATTGCTATGTGATTCTGTAATGCATTAGGCCAATTACTTTCTTTTTTTTCCCTTGAAATAACATATATGTTGTGACAAATTATCAAAAATATACTTATTTCTTTCTACAGTGCAATTAGATAGGCAATGATACTTAAGATACTATATACAGGAAACAGCAATTTAAATTAAAACAACATTTCTATGACAATTAAAACGTCTGCATTTTCTACTTATTATCTGAAAAAAAATTAATTCTGGAAAGCTATTATAATGTTCTTCAGACATTTTTTCATATGGTCATTGAATAGACTGTCTTATTTTGCTGGGCCTTATAAATGGGATCACTGTTGTTTCCCTGGACAATATCCTTTCTTTTTTCATATAAATTCACTGTACATGCAAGTTTCATTTGAATGACCTTACTGTCTGTTTTGGTAATTTTTTTCAGGTTACACAATGACATTTCCCTTTTCCAAAACTTTTGCCTTGTTCTTCACAACAAAAGGTGGCTTAACACATTGTTTATTAATTCTCTTCAATAATTTATTAGAAGTACAACATTTTATTGGACCATAGATGGACTTCCTATGTTTTTATGTGTGTGTATATATATATATGTACACACACACACACAAACTCACACACACAATTTTTCCATAGAAAATATTATCAAAAATGTCTCTTAGTTGTTGGTATTGTTAGTTGCAATCTTAGAACTAAAGTCCGGAATGTTTATTCTGGAGAACACCTAGAAGCAAATTAAAATAGAATGTAATCAAGGACATATATAAATGCTGCTGAAAAGACCAAGAACTATCTATTACAGTGTGGAAAGATATTTTTTGATGGAAGTTTTTGTTGTTGGTTTGGGGTTGTTTTGTTTTTTTTTCCTTTTTACGATACCCAGAATTTTGTGCATTTCTGTATTTCCTTTTCTTAAATGGCTGTTATTGTCTTGGTATAATTTCATCCACAAAGTGACTCTCAAAATGATTGTCACTGTCACTCACTATCACCTCTGGGAGTAGTATTGTAGCCTAAATGTTTTAGAAATGTAAGCAAGGAAATTTCTTGTATGTTTTATTAAAAATGGAGGAGTTAAAAGAAGCCTGCCTTCTTGTCTTTTATAGGTACATTCAGTAGTTTGCAATTTCTTCATTCAGTTATCTTCATTTCCCTACAGTTCTTTGAAATAACATCCTGCCAGTTAGGATGAAATTTGTCTTACTATCTTATAAAATGTAGCTGACCGTGTCCAAGATCTGAACACAAACAATGACCCTCACACAGCTCTCTACCTCCTCCCACAGAGTGGTGTGATAGTAGAAAGCAGCTGAAAAGTCTCATGAATTAAGATAAAAGTAGTTAAATAAGTGAGGCTAAAACTGTGCACAGAAGCAAAGAGAAATGTGAGTTACTCACTACTTCCCATCAGCAGACAGGTGTTTAGCCAATTCTGGACAGCAGGACCTCAGTGCATGAAATAGTTACTTGGGAACACAAACACCGTAACTGCAAATGTGTCCTCCTCTTTCCCTTTTATTGCTAAAGAAGATGCCATGTGGTATGGAATATCCTTCTTATGAGTTGGGGTCAGCTTTCCTGGCTGAGTTCCCTCCCAACTTCTCGTGCACCCCCAGCCTAGTTACTTGCTGGGAGGGGAATGGTGGAGACAAAGCCATGATGCTGTGAAAGCAGAGTTCAGTAACAGCGAAAATACAGTTGCCTTGTTTTAGCCACAAATCCAAAACTCAGGACCAAGCTATGGAGACAATTATCTCCATCCCAGTCAGATCCAGTAATATGTGTAAATGCATTACTGGAGTTCTATTTAAGATGGGAAAAATAATATTCCAGCTACAATCATATTTAAGTCAATCATCTGAGGTAGCCTTCCAAATCAAAAGAAAATACAAGAGGAACTCTGTAGAGAATAAGAAACTTCACTACTGTACACATTCTTTTCTTTTGTATTTAAATATTATATATAACTTGCTGGTTAGGATTTCTATTAAAAATAGAAGTGCTTCCATACATTAAAATAGACAATGTGGTATTTTTCACATTGCTGTTAGGAATAATGGATTCCAAAATAATAGAAAAGCAATCAGTAGAAAAGTTATACTGAGAAATCAGGGAAAACTCTACTGTATTTTCAATGGTATACACTTATTATCTGAAGGTTTTTTCAGTGTAACTAGTAAGTTCAGAGGTTCACTGATAGTAGAGCAGCATAATAGTACGCAAAATTTTTTTGTTTTACTCTTATGCAGGTATCATGAGAAGCTCTTCAAAACAGAAACAGGAATTATGAGTTTTTGATGTGGCCCAGTTTAGCAAATTAATGTCCCAAACACTAATTTAACTGCTCTGAAAAGAGCATGACAAGCAAGATCATCACACATGACTGGAGTGTCAAAAGTCTTGCTTTTCCCTCTCTGGAATGCTTGGCAGGAAACCCAAAGTGATAAAATGGATAAAGTAACAGGAACAAAACAGGGGGAAAATGTATTAGTAGATAATTTATAGCACTTGATTTTGTGTCAGCATTGTCTTTTAGCGCAAAGAGATTTTTCTCTGTGTGATATTTATCCAAATATTTTTATTAATAATGAACAGCAATATTCTGCCAAATTGTTCATTTTTCTGGGTTGACCAAAGTTTTAACATCTTCTCTCATACAGAAGGCTATCCATGCTCTTGATTGTCACGATGTCCAACTTCACACAGACACAGTTCTTAGTGGCCTTTTATGAGGCTCAATACCTCTAGTTGTTAATTAAGACAACTTGGCTGCATCAAACTAAAATAGAGGTTTTATTTTCCAGTCCTCATCATTGATGGGGTACAACAGAATTGATGAATGTAAGAGAAAAGCATGCAATATTTACATTAAGGCACTTAGTTTTTGCCTTCTGCAAGGATTTTACAAAGTACAAGAATGGTTACACACAGAATTACTTTAACACACCATTGCAAAATTTTTTTCTAACAACACACTGCTATATCTAAATATGAACTAAGATATGTTTCATAAAAATGTTGAATCTAAATAGTCCTTTTCTATCTTATTTTTAATAGAGCTCTTCACATGTATCTTTCTGCAGAAATTAGCAGGATTCTTCTGTCACTTTGCTATGAGCCCAAGGTCATCTTGCAGATTCCACTGTTATCTGTGAGGCCTGAGAAGCTGCTTTTGGCTCTCCTGCTTGAAAACCTGTATGTTCTCCAACACCTGATCATGCTATCAGCCTTGCTCTGCATTTGTTCAAGTCTGCATTAATCTTCCTATCAGAAACAATCAAAGCTGCATGTAGTGTTCCAGATGAGGTCTTACTAAGTCCCTAAGCAATAATAGTTATAACTATCTTTACTGAACATTTTTTATGGCTTGGATGTCTGACAGGCATTTATCTGTTTTTCATAATCACATCAAACCGTCATCTAATCAGTCATAGTAGATACAAGACTTCCCTTTTGTAAATTATGCTATTATGACTTAAGTTTTGAGTTACTAAGGACAAGAAAAAATTCAGAAAAATAATTTACTTGATATAAAATCTTCATTAGTACAGAATCCAACAGTCCTACTACTTCACAAGCTTGCTCTTTTTTTTCTTATATAATCACAGCCTATCGGTTATGAATCTATGTACATGTGATGGTAAGTGACATCAAGAAATATTTACAAAAGGAGGCTTCATAAGTCAGTTTTTCTCGAAGAATGAACAGTGGAATGTAAAGGATTTTTGTTGTTTAAAAAATCATATATACATATTTCATGTTTATAACCTCATTATTGCACATATATGAATTGTATACTATGTATTTTTATATATGTTAATGTATATATCTGTTGGTACTCATCTGCATCTTCTAACCATTCATTTTATATTAAAAATACATCTTTTTCTCCACACAAGAACAAAAAAAAAAAGAAATTCCCTTTTACATACCTTCCCTCTAAAACTAGACTGAAAAAGAGAAATGCAGGACAGTAGGAAATGCACCAATATTCACTAGCTCAAAATGCAAGAGACTAAAATCAAGATGTATATAAAATTGAAGCTTAGTAGTAGTAAAAAACATAAGAAAATTCCCTGTGTTTAATTTACCTTCTTAATTAAAAGAGAGGCTTTTATAAAGCATAGGAACACAGGAACTGTACTGATCAGTCCTACAGCAGACAAGTATGCACTAGTTTTATGGTTTCATGCCTTCAGGATTAATTTGAATCCTAACACCTGGTGTTAATTTTAAAGTATAATATTGAGCCATTAGGTTGAACCACACAACTTGCTATCTTATTTTTCAGTATTAACCAAATAACAAGCATTTGAAAAGTGGATTCTTTTTAATCTCTGTACTAGTCCTTCATTGAGTATGGAAATGGATTAATTTCCAGAATTGCTAAGACCTTGTTGACCATTTGCAGTGTAACCATTCTCTTCTGCACTGAGTGAAAAGAATAGTTACAGGACTTGGAGGAATTCCAAAACAGTAAGTTGAAAGAGATGTAACTTTTTTTATGGCTTTATCCAGAAGATCAGAGATGCAATCTGCATTCCTGCTGTAGCTGTGCTGTAAGTAGGCCACAAAGCCAGCTGAGATTGTGTTATTTCTGCCTCATCAGTTAGCACCTCTGAATGAGAAGGCAGATATGATTTATGGTGGAACAGAGGCTGACAGAGCCCAGCTGGAAATGCTCATACTATGGTAGCTGAATTGCAAAAAATTGGGTTAGTGTTGAAATGTAAAATGTAATTTAGGTCATATAAATAAAGATAAGTAATTCATTCTCATAAAACTGACAGATGAGAACTCTAAAATAAGTGTTTGTATCTTCTTTGATTGGCAATGCCAGTAATGCATTTTCACTGCAAGGGTATTCTCCTTTCTTCCTCCTATCATACAGACTAAACTTAACTGCAAATAAAATCTATTGCTGCCTGAAGGTGGTTTGATGACCTAGGATAAACAAATTATCAGTCTATCCCAGGTGAGGGTGGACAGGTGTCTAAACACATAACCTTCACAGTTGGTATTTATTGTCAAGCTTGTCGGCAAGATCAGCAAACAGCGCATTTCTACCATTTTAATATTTAGTACACAACATTTCTACAAAAAACAATAGCATTTTGAACTAATGTTAGGAAAAATGTTTTAAAAAATCCTACTGCTTTCCCATGGAGAATAAAAAGTAACCATGTTGATTGTCTGTGTGTATGTAATTTTCTGTAAGAAATTATTTTGTTTTGCTTTGGTGTTTTTGTTTATTTATTTGTTTGGTTGTTGTTGTTGTTTTTTAATTCAGTTTCTTTAAGGAGCAAAATAAAACTACTGAACTGGCTAAAACAGTAAAATGTCTCAAGTATTCCATCCAGAAGTAGAGTAGAATTTTATGCACTGAATATGTTTGCAAAGCCTTCTTAGAGGAAGTCTTAGCACATTTTGGTCCCCAATCTACTATTTACCCCATTACAGTTTTCCATGTATGCTCTAGCACCTTCTGTCTTGGTTGACCATCCTCTTGTGAATGCCCTGGGTATACAGAAGTTGACGTATCTTGATCTCAGCCTCCCTCTACAACACTTCTCTCCTTCTTCACTGACAAAAAAAGAGCAAATGCTGATGTTACTGGTGCATTGACTATTTAAAACCAAGTCTCGGGCCATGGTACAGGTAGAGCAACTTAATTCAAGCAGAAGTTATGAGATTTTATGTCCTCCAGAAGCTAAAAAGGTGTAATGGCAGCCACTGCAGTACCAGTTACCCTGGGGTGACAAAGACTATTGCAGTCCTTAATAAAGCATAAATGTGTGATAAGATTGAGAACACTTATACTAAGAATATGCTTTTGCTTGATGCTTCTGGATCTATCTTGGAAGACTAGACTTGTGAATTTTTCATATTTTTCCATCTAAAGAAAAGTCAGCTCTTTGTTTTGGAAATGTATGCTTCACGGCAGAGGAAAAAAAATAGAAAAATTACAATTTCCACTCAATTTATTTTTTTTATTTTTACCCAAGAAAGGGTTACAAAAAGCATATTGGGGAAAAGTTACAGCCCTGAAAAACTGAAGATCATTATAGTAAAAATATTATTGACTGTATAATAAAATATGTGATTGGAGATGGAGGGAAAAGTTCAAAAACATGCAATTCTGTTTCATAAACCACATGCTGCATTGAATTTATCCTTTTTCTTGTAGCACACAGCAAATCTGCGTGGTTACAATTTCAGAACTCAGGTTTGAAACTCAATTTTAAATGTGTATGCCAAAGCCCCCTATAGATGCTGAGTGAAGACACCACTCTCTTTTTGATCTCCTGCAGCATAGAAAGCTGTCATCATATACTTTGTATAGCATTACCATATCACTAGCTTGCATCTCTTATTTTTTGCATCTTCTTGATCTACGATATCCTATTTCATTTGTGCTCTACTTTTATAACCCGTACGTTTTTTGTGGTACCTATATTTACTTAAAAATACTTTGTTTTACTTTTTCACTTTTTCATTTCATCATAAGATGTGCTACTTTTAAAGGGTTTTATCTGAGTTGGTTTTTTTTTTTATTTTCTGCACTTTTCTGAAATTTGTATCTTTCTTACAGAGTTTCCCTAATTTCTTCTTTACTGTTCCTCCGTTCCTTCCAGCACACCTTTTTCTGCTAATCATGTCCTTATAAGCCTCTTTGTTATCTGATGTGTGCTCAGTACTTTAATTTCTTCTTATATTTATCCCTGTCCTTCTAATTTCCAAGCTACAGGAAGGTATGGTGAGGATATTTCAATAAGGACAAGTTAATTAAAAAAAAAAAAAAAAAAAAAAAAGGTGAGGAATTTGGGGGCTTTTTTATATCTTAAAAATTTATAGTTGCAATTTTGCAGAATTTACCATACAATGAAGGTCTCTTTCTTAAAAAAAAAAAAAAAAAAAAAAAAATTGAAAATAAGTGATGCTTCACATAACGTGGAAATACAGTCCAGATTTTTGTTTATCAGGCAATACCTGAGTACAAAATTCTTTTGTTCCTAATTGGACCTGCAATATAACTAAAATGTACATATTTGCCTTCAATTTTATTTGTCACACTAAAATACTCAAAGTATAATATATGTTTAATACTTAAATTAGAGACATAAAATGAACTCCAGAAGTCATAGTGTTAGGTTATCAAATGCTAATAATCTAGCTTAATTTCTTTGAACTCTGAGAGATCCTATGTGTTATTGCACAAATTTTGTATTAATTTGTCTCATTCATGATAATTAAATTGTAACAAAATTATGTATGTTAGAGGAGTTCTTTAGGTTTTTTTCATCTTTTTAAAGCATTTGAAAAATACTTAGAACTTTTATATCTATTTTTAAATGTAGATCCACTAACAATATTTAAGAATTTTCTCTTAAAATGTTGTTGAAAAGCTGTTATACTGAAAAATACATTCTTGAAATAAGTGAAAGATTTCCTGTTGCTGGAATATATTCAGAATCTCCTTATGGCAACTTCCACTTAGAGATTAGCAGTCAAGTTGTCAGAATCACCAGCGCTTTGAAAACTCACTGATAGTATTGGTAACCTTTAGCTTCCTCACTGATAATAGTTTTAGGACTCTTATTTGCTGTTTTTTTCAGGGAGGAGGATAGTGAAGGACATAAGAGTTAGAACTTGTAAAGCACAGCAGCAGTAAACATGCAGCGTGTCTCTTCTAATCTACGAAGGGATGACATGCTGTGCTTATTTTGAAGAGCTGTGAAAATGGGAATTGCAATGGGAAATAGAAGAGAGAAATGGGAAACACATACTTCAGCAACTACTTACCTTAGGCTGTCATTTCTTTATAGAGGAAACCAGCAGTAGGTCAAGATTTAATCTGAAAGTTTACAGTGATGTTTCATAAAACAGATCTTTTTCTTCTCAAAGCGTATCTCAGTATATTTCTCACTTTATTTCTCTGAAATCTTTGAGGTAACAGGCAGATCAAACACGTGGGTACCCTGTAGGATTTGATTCTTTTGGAATAAATTTCCTGAATTTTTACCACGCTTCTTATTGTATATCTTTGAACCCAGTTATTTACTTCTAAATCTTGCCAGCATCAAGGCTCCAGAAAATTTTCTTCACACCCTTAAAGTAAAACTTTTTCAGATATAAGTACAAAATGAACAGTTAAGAAAAGCAGAAACTGATGTAGCTTGTGCAAAGCCAAACTCGATTTCAAAGCAAAAGCTGACAAAATGTAAGATCTCAAGTAGGAGAGATGTATGACACGTAACTATAAGGGACAAAACGATGCCACTTTTGCTGTAGAAGGATTATCATTGCAGCAGCAATTAGATTAAGACAGCACATGTGTTTAGAATCCCTGCTTCTCCCTGACCCCACTCCCAAACTTGCCACAGTGTACATGGAGCAATAAATGCAAAACTTAACATATATTTTTTGTTTATTTTTCATAAGTCCCTGTATATTTTGACTTTAACTCTGAAAAACATATTGATGAAACTAACATTTTTATAAACAAGCTTTTCATGTCAGTGATTTTCTTTTATTACTTTTTTTGTATGTGTGACTTTCTGTGTTCACTATTAGTTAAAGTGTCTAAGAAGCCTGAAGTCTGATATCCCTGGTGAATATGACCAGACATGCAACTGCAATCACATAGACCTTTGCGTCATATAATTTTAACAATATGTCAGGGTCAATATTACAAAAAAAACCCTCTTTACTGCTACAATGCAGCATGCATTTTTAGGCAATAGTCTGCACTTTTAATCTTGAGAACGTAAAACAGATTTACAGCACTTGAAATTCTCTGCATTTTTTTAATGCAGTTATTTATTTCTTAAAAAAAAAAAAAAGTCATATGCATTCTGCATAAATCCTTCCTAAAAAGACTTTTTCAAGATTACAATCCAGATCACTCACCTTTCTCCATATACTGATCTGCATTTGTTCCAGCTCCCAAATTTTCCATCAAACATAGATACTCACATGTAATAAGATATCTTGGATAAATGGGCTTGCTTCTCACATTCTATCCCAACATCAGACAGCACTGCCTAAACTATTTCATGACTTAGTAACTCTGATCATAAATAATGTCATCTACTTGCTGTTATGGCCCTATGGAAAATCTTTATGCAGTAGTCTTATAAACAACTCACTTGCTCTGGGTTTTAAAGCTTGAGTTTTATGTTCTCATCTTGGGAGCAAACAATCACAGAACTTTCACTTGCAGAGTGCCTTGGTAACTAAGGTGTTCATTCCAGATGATGTCATACTCATATCTTTCTGTGATAGAGCCATAAAAGGAAGGATTATGGGTTATCTGCCTCCCTATCTGAGCTTTGATATGCTCAGTTGGAAAATGTAGAGTAACTAACTGAGACGGTCAACTCTTTTTGCTGTAAGCTGGATTTCAGATTCCAACAACTAACCAAGACCCACATTCATGTAAATTGTTCCTAGGAAAATGTGAAAGCTAATTAGCATGGACAAATCAATCTGCAGTGTAGCTTAACGAGATTGCTTCACAGGCAAACCTTGCCGTTCCATATATGATATGTACCACACTTCAGAAACTGGCTGGTTTGGATTTCTGAGAACTCTATTGTCTATGAATGCTGTTCTGTGTCATCATACAGATGGATTGAAAGGGTTTTTTAAACAATCATTTAGCATTTGAAAATTCTAATTGGGAAACTTGATCTGCTTGGTTTGCAGTCCACATATGCACTTAAAGATATTTCATAGCAAGTCAGAGTGGTTCACTTCTCATGAGCATCATTTAACTTAAAAAGGTAGTAATCTATTTCATATCTATTTTGCAATTTTTTATCAGTATGTCTGGATTTGTGTAAGTGCTATTTTTATTAATATAAGGGTAGGAAAAGTGGGTTTGTGTCCCACTTGTTGCACAGTGCATATATTTTTCTTAGATTTTGCATTTATTTTTCATAGATTAAGGATCATCAGGACCCTTCTAATTTTATACGCTATCGCTTTACCTTCAGCTGAAAAAAACACTGATAACATAGATGAACAATTATCCTTCTCTTTCTTCAAACATACCACCTCCATGGCTTCTTAATAACACATTTCCCCTCAACCTTATAAATTGCCATCAAATTCTGTCAAATTATTTGCTATTGAAGTAATTTTACAAAATTGTTAAATTGATGGCTTTTGTTCAGTTACACACTCACCTTTAGTTGTATAGCTCACAGCTGAAAAAATCCACAAAACCAAACCAAACACTCCCAACTTCCAGTAGGTAGTCATGGTAGAGAAATAAAGGAAAAGGTCACCACTAAAGAGTGTTTCAAATATTCAAATTTTGTTTGGCTTTAGGTTCTGAAGGGCAAAGGTACCCTCTAGAGAGGCCCAACAGACATTCCCTGGTACAAATCCTGTCCCATGCAAAGAAGAGCCAAATCCTGAGACAAACTGAGTGGTGCCTTTACCCAAAGCCAGGATAACAGCATTATTGGGACAGAATTTGGGCTTTACATGGTACTGCAAGTCACAAACTTGTCTGAAAAAGTGGAAAACAAGAATAAAAAGCCAGTTTCAGAATATGTGCATGGGGACAATATGGAAAAGACCTAAAGGGAATCCCACAAAATATCACAGGAAGCAGAAGAACTGGGCAATGGGCCCATGAGCTACAAATTTTATTACAAGGTAAGAGTCACACATAGAGGAAGTGTAGTTATTGGTGGGATATCCTTTGCCCCATGGAAGACATTTAATGATTTAAACAACTGCCATAAAATTCACCCTAAATGCAGCAAGAGACTTAGATTAAAACTATATTGGCATAAGCATCATTAGAGCTAAAACTCTTGAAAAATGCAATTATCTCTGCTCCTACAAATTATGTTCAAAGAAAATATATATAAATTGAGCCAAGCTATTTACAAATTTCAATTAGTAATCTGAAGCTTCATTGGCTTCTCTGTTTGAATATCTGCATATCTATTAGCATAATTTTGCATTTGGGCTACAAGATAAATACTTTGTTAGGTTTTAGTATTACTGGATGGCCTACTGTAAAACATGACTTGAATGAATAGTATTAAAGCTATCAGTTTCATGTTTGAAACATTGACTGATAGTTTAGAAAATTTCTTCAAGGTAATGTTTTTGTTGTGACTGAAATTTATGAAGAACGTAATTTGAAATATTAGATGACCAGAAAATACTTTAGCACAACACTATATTTTTCTTAATTACTTGTATCCCTGTCCCAGACTGCCTCTATTAAAAGAATCCACAAATACTCTTACTGAAAAGTCTTTTTATACCAATTTCACAGTGGAATCTTTATGTAATTTGAGATTTCCTTCACAGTTATGCACCAATAGACATAAATTGCTAATTATGCCATTTGATAAACAGGAATGGTCTTCAGCATTTATTTAAAAGTGCTGACATGACACATTGCTCTTCCCAATGCCAGAAATCATAGAATCATAGAATCAATTGGGTTGGTAAGGACCTCTGAGATCATCAAGTCCAACCCTTGGTCCAACTTCAGTTCATTTACGAGATCATGGCACTCAGTGTCATGGCCAATCTCACTTTAAAAACCTCCAGGGATGGTAAATCCACCACCTCTCTGGGCAGCCCATTCCAATGCCTGATTACTCTCTCTGTAAAATATTTTTTTTTCTAATATCCCACTTAAATTTCCCCTGGCAGAGCTTAAGCCCATGCCCCCTTGTCCTATTGCTGACTGCCTAGGAGAAGAGACATACCTCCACCTGGCTAGAACTTCCATTCAGGAAGAGCCTTGTTACTCTTCTGTGGACCCACTCCAGCATCTCAATAATTTCCTGCTAGGAAATAATGTTACTAATCAGCATGAACTATTGCTAAGTCTCAGAAATTTAGTTCTATTCTAGAGAGAAGTACAGGAGTAAGCTCCATATATTGGCTAAAACACAAATCTGTTCAAAGATTTCACATCAGCAAGGAACACATACCAATTTATTACTGATTCACCAAAAAAATTCTTTCACAATTTTTATCCTCTAGATTTTTGCTATTATCTAAGCTATTTTGCTATTGTAGCACAAGGGTCAGGGCAGCCTTGTGGTGTGTGCTGTTTGTGGTGCTGAACTTTTTGGGATGTCGCTGAGGTTACCACAACAGAAGGAGATAAATTCCCTTTATCCTTCAAGCTCTAGGCCCCAGCTTCAATATGTAATGAAGTGACAAAGTAAGAAAAACAGAGACAGAGAGAGTGAAACAATCTTGAATGAATTAGCCTCTTATTTAACCTAGAAAACAACAACAACAACAACAACAAAACCTGTTTACTGTTCTGGCCACTATCTCTTCTTGGTGTAGCAGAAAAAAAGAGGGATGAGAACAACATATAGGAGAAACTATTCTTGGTATGGAATAAAGGATTGCTGAACTGAGTAGATGGGGCAGATGACAGCATGTTGCAGTAGTTTAGGATTCTAAGAAGTAGAACAGCAGTGCCATGTGGCATTGAATTTAAAACAGTGCAAACACTGAGGTGACATTTATGTGTCCACATGACTGGGGTGTTTAACCAAATACAGCTTTTGATTATTTTGTCATATTTCATTCTGATGCATATTGTGTTAACTATGGCAGAATAGACTTTTATTTGTCTCTTCTGGTAAATTATTCTTCCACAAGAAACTGTATTGATTTTCTGGATTCTACTAAGTGATCTAGAACAAAGTTACAAATGTTCTAAAAAGAAGCATTTAAAGCATTCAGAATGTAAAGAAAACAAAACAAAACAAAACAAAACAAAACAACAAATCACCACCTAGCAACCCACGGGGGGGGGGGGGGGGGGGGGGGGGGGGGGGGGGCGGG
>JAWWLZ010000001.1:97609744-97621512 GCA_035041345.1 Poliocrania exsul | reverse complement strand
TAGCCATCAGCACGCTTGCAGCAAGTGTGGGTAGTGCCCTTCCCAAATCTTCGTTCGCGAAGCCTAGCCATGATGATGATGATGATTTTTTAAACCTCTGTGTTTCTTTCAAAGTGACAGACTTTGAAGCTTTAACAAAATATTCCCCTTTGTTAGATCTGTGATTGCAGGTACGCTTCTATATAAGTGCACAATATTGAAGACATGTCCTGCCAAAAGGACAAAGAAGAGGACAGGGTTATAGGTCTCCATCCTGTTGTTTTCCTTTTTGTTTCTTGTCATGGAAATGGGATTTGCATGACCTGAAAGTGAGGCAATGTAATCTTTCATTTCTCTCTGGCCAAGAATTCTTCTTATAATCAGAGAGCTAATATTCATATGTATTATTCAGAGAGGTAGCAACAACTCTTCCATTCAAGATAAGATGTCTCTGGAGTGAAATAACTACACTGTCCCCTCCCCAGATGTACAATTATCTTTGTACTGAAAATTGCCTAAATGTATTTGATTAGATGCAAATAGTTTTGTAAACAGTAGCCTCAGATGACATGTATATTTTAGTATAATTGCTGTTGTCTGTGTTCTCCTTACCATCTCATTATTTCACCTAGAAAAAAGGAAATTTACCCAAGATCATTGTTTCTACCAAAAAAAAAAAAAAAAAAAAAAAAAAGGGAGGGAGGAACAAACCAGTTTTATTAAATTATTTGAAAGACAAACACAGCAAAATCAAAGTCCTGTGCCTGGGAAAACAGAGCCTCTGCACCAGAAAACGGTAGTACAGAGGAACTGGGGATCATCTTCCTGGAAAAGCCCCTGGGGTGTGATGGGCAGCTATGTGTACATGAGCCCATGGTTTGTGCTAGCAGCAGAGGTGTCCAAAAGATTCTGAGATGTATTGACCAATCCTGTTAAATATGTGAAGAGAAATTTCAGTTGGAAAAACAATTTAAGTCTATCCACTAAAAGATTAATTTTTTCTTGTAGCCACTCTCAAATTATTTTCCAATGTCATGGATTAGTGTTAATGAAAGTAAATTAAGATATGTACAAAAGGAAGTATTAGTTCAAAGGTGCTAGATTTTTTTTTTTTTGTACTCTGCTAAAACACTTTCTGAGGCAATGCAATACACCTTTATTGTACTTTATTGTACACTGTAGCACTAGGAAAGATTTAGTTCTTTAAATTCAAAATATTTAAAAGATGCAGAGTAGGTATTCATAATTGGTAATAGTAGGTAATAATTGTCAAAGTAGTATCAATCTGCTCCACAATAGAATTTCCTTCCCAGTTTAATGACGATAGTGGGTTTTCTACCCTTCATGTGTAAAATTGTCTACTGATTTACAAACTTAAATTGTTAAATTCTATTTCATAGTCAAATGGAGACTATGCAGCTGAATTTCAGCTGCAAGTGTAAAAGTATAATTATATTCTGAACTTTATGCATTTTTTTTAATTGGGTGATGCATTACATTTTACAGCTCTCATCTTTCTGGGGTCCTTGTGACTAATACTTTGCCTTACAGGCATGTGTTCAAACAATGAGAGTGATTTTAAAATGATGAATTAGGGACACTCTCTGGGGTAAGTGCCTTTTTACCATCTAATTCTATGCATTGCTAAGTCTCCTCTTCTCGTGCATAATACCAATATTAGCACATGAAGACCAGTAAAGTTCTGGCACTCATCCTGGATTCTGAAATGGAGAAATGCTGGCAATTGAGGTAGATGACAACATATGAGGTATTTTTTCCTCTACCCTGTGGCACATCATTATAATTGTGCTAATTTACATGAAAATACAGCACAAGTAGTTCAGCACATAAATGTCCAGTGCAGAATGTCAACAGATAAATATTTGAACCTTAAATAACTGTCCCTACAGGGAAAATAATCCATTTGATCCATTAATAATGAGAACTTTCTCTTTGATCCTTTCTGTTCCTGTTACATCAGAGAAAACCATGAGATAAAACATCTTGTGATATGTATCAGGTGTTGCCAAAACAGCAAGCAAAGAATTTATAAACATAATCTTGGAAACAAAAACGTGAGTCAAGATCTAAAATAGATTCAGTATCAAAACTCCACAGCCCAAACCAACATTTCTCAGTGCCTTCTGTCTCCCATGCTTTAAATCATATAAACACTTATGAAAGATAAAAATCTCCCATATTTAAAAAAAATTATAATAGATCTTTCGTATTCACAATAAAAATAATATTTGGTTTATAAGAAGGGGAAAATAATTCAGGATTCACCAAGCATTATGATATTTTATGAACTGTAGCCAACTTGTCACTTGCATGGCAGTACTGCTAAAATTTTTTCATAAACATTTCTTGAGATAGCAAGTGAAGACTTCACATCTGTTGGCATGTTTTAACTTGTCATAAGACTGACCAGGCACATGTGTCTGTCCTCTGTACTAGTAAAGTCTGTCTGTTGATCTTGCAATCATATGCCATCAGTATATTGAGACAATACATTTGAAGTGCAGGCCAAAGATCAGCAGCAGAGAAGGGCAGCTAAGGGTAACAAAGCTGTAATTCCAGTGAGGGTTGTGAGGCAGATACTTTGGATACAGTTAAGGGATAACAACATTGCTTAACTGGAAATTTTACTGTAATAATGCTCATATATTAAAATTGTATATGATGTATCAAAATCACAACTTTATTGGTTTGAATTACTTTTAAAATTTCAGTTGCTTAAAAATAGTGTGTGTCATAGATTCAGCCAGATGGCTGTCTTGGGTTGAGCTGGCAAACGCCAACTGCCCAAAGACAGTGTGTATTCATTATTTTTTTTTCATTCATTATTATTCATTCATTATTATTTTTTTAATTCATTATTTTTGTGCAACTGTGAAACAAAGAAAATATCAAACCACTGCATTTTTTTCATGAGTGGACACTTTTGCTCATACAATAAAGTCTGTCTCATTATAAAGACATATATGAAAATTATTGTGATTAAATCTATAGTGTTCCAGGGACTTATATAGACAAACTTATTGTTACATGGAACTTTTTTATGTATACTTCATTGGTCTTAAGCTTTCTTGGGATATGGCTATACCAGGTAATATTGACTGGCCCTTTGTCTTATATCTATATACAAGACATATGTAAGAAGGATTGATACCAAGGAAAACAGAATCGATTAAAAAATTATTAACCTTCATAAAAAAAAAAAATTGAAAATTAAACTTACTGACTTTACACTTAAGCAGAATAGGTGTGCTCACATGGTCTATTTTGTTCTGTTGACTCAGTTTTCCATGTCACTGACCCCCAGCCAAGGAGTTGCAATAAATAGCTATGGACAAGGAGGAAGAGGTTGGTAGCACCTTAAAATATCATCAAGTTTTTGTACAAAGTACCACAGTCTCTCTCCATCAACAAAACATCAGAACTGGTTTCTGTTGAATTAAAAAAGAGGTCAGTGTACTTCATGCAAGAAATATGCATATTTATAAATTGTCTTCTCTTTTCCAGAGAATGTTAGCAAGACCGGTTGCATTTATTTCATTAAAGCTACAGTTTTGAAATGCCCAGTGGGTGTAAGATTATTGTAACACAATTTCTCTCTGCAAGACCAGTGTTCCTGTTTTTAAGCTCCAATTGTCTGTCAGATTTCTCTTAAGACTGGTAGAAAAATGTCTGTCAAAAATTGGACGTTCCTCAAAGCAAATGACTGACATAAAAAATTGAATAATAATCAAGAGAATAGCTAGTGTGAATAACAACAATGAAGAATAAAAGCAAAAGGTGCATATGCCTTAAAAAAAAACGACAGGGGGAAAAATCCATTGCATGATAGTTAGTTCATCTGAAATTGCCAACTAACCCCACAAATCCCATGAGATACTTGGAAGCTGTAAATGCATTATTGGAAGTTTTCCAGTCAGGGATATATAAATAATAATATCCAATATCTTTTATATCTCTTTCAAATAGTATCTAAAAATAATTCAACTCACTGCATGATATACAATCTGTAAACAAACATCTCTGTGTTATGGAAGGGTGAAGTAAGGACAAGTAAGAGCTCAAGGCTTAAGGTGTGTTATGCTTTAGAATATAAATCAGCTAGAATTTTTATTTATTTTTAGTTACCATTTTTCTTTGAACAAAGGTCCATATTTCTTACATTTAGTGTTATATACTACAGAAAGGCAGTGGTGGAAATTAGAGGACAGATAAAGTGTCTTTGACTGCATGCATTGCTGTAGAGACATATGCCTTCATTCCACATTAATTGGAGTTTGCTAGAAGTTAATTTTTCTTCTTCATAGAGATCAATTTCCTGTAGTAGTCTGGGAACTTTTAGTTATCATTATCTAAAAGTCAGAGATACAAAGATGTTGAAGACTCTAAGAGAAACTGACTGGAAGTTGTAAATCTATAATTGACATCTTCAGTGTGGCTGTGTAGTTTTCAGTTGATACAGTAACATCCATTTTGATCAGCCATTCTTTCTTCAAGTTTGTCATGGATGAATCCTTTGACTTCTTGATAGTGACACGAAGTCCTGATATAAAGGAGAAGGCTTTTTGAGCTTTGCTTTGGGGTTTTTTTGCTGTTCTGCTTGACTTTTTTAAAAAGAATTTTTAAATAAAATCTAGGAATGAAGCAACATTTTGCCATTTATTTGGCATATACAACTGTTCAATAAAAATTATATATTGTTTGAAGTAAACTGCAAACAAAATGTAGTGGTAATGTAGTGGTCCACCTAGTTTGAATGAACAATTTTCTTGCCACAATTAGCAACTTATAATTTCCTTAAGTGTGATGTTAGGATTAGGGACAGACTCAGACACTAGATTTTGACAATAGCAGATTTTAAGAGCAGGACTTACAGCTGAAACCTTTGGAGCAAAGGTGCAATATTCTGCAGGATTTAAACTATAATCTTAGATTTGGAGGAGTATAGAAGTTTTTTGCCATTGTAGGCACTTATTTATTTGGCAATGAATTGTTGCCAATTCTGCAGTTTGGATTAGAGGGAGGAATGTCAAGACAACACTTGAAGAAGAACACTCATTCCTAGAATATAGATGAGCACTGATGCAAGCAAGGAAAGCAACTTCTGGTTAATCCTTAGTTAAATACAAGTTTCAAAAATAAGAAAGGGATCCACATGTATGTGGTGTCAACTGAGGATTAAATGAGTGTGTAGAATATTTCAGACTGCATGGAGTGCATTGGTGTGATTTTGCTTTTAATGTAACATCAACTCAAGTATCCACATTATTTTCACAGCCTCCTCTGAATTGGAGAAACCTGACTGACAATACTTAAGTGAGTTCTGTGTTCTAGTATCAGTAGCCACTACTGCATCACCTCAAACCCATCACACTTTTCACAAGACTACAATCCGTATGTTTGTAAAAAGACAAGAAGTTGCCAGAGGGGTCTTGGGGAAACGAGGGGGGAATGGCTCTCGAGTAATCCACACAAACACAGGGGTAGTGAACACTCCAAACCCATTTATTTCCAATTACAGTGGTGTTTTAAGGGATTGTGTAGGGTCATGGTTTGGAAGGGAATGGAGAATACAACAGTCAGTAACTGGGCCACTCAGTTCAGGAATGATATTGAGGTACTAGAGCGGGTCCAGAGAAGAGCAAAAAGGCTAGTGAAAGGACTTGAGCACAAGTCCTACGAGGAAAGGCTGAGGGACTTGGAGTTGTTTAGCCTGGAGAAGGCTCAGGGGAGACCTTATCACTCTCTACAACTACCTGAAAGGATGTAATAGCCAGGTAGGGATTGGTCTCTTCTCTCAGGCAACTAACAGTAGGACAAGAGGTCATGGGCTTAAACTCTGCCAGGGGAGGTTTAGGTTGGATATCAGGAAGAAGTTCTTTCCAGAGAGAGTGGTCAGGCATTGGAATGGCCTGCCCAGAGAGGTGGTGGATTCTCTGACCCTGGAGGTTTTTAAGGTGAGATTGGACATGGCACTTAGTGTCATGATCTAGTAATCAAAGTGGGGTTGAATTAAGGCTTGGACTTGATGATCTCAGAGGTCTCTTCCAACCCAACTGATTCTATGATTCTATGATTAAGACAACCAATAACAAGGCATCTGAGAGTTGGATTCAGGGAACTAGATAAGGATAGGTGCAAAGGGGTGGAGACAAGCAATCCAGAGGACCAACAGTGGTTTAGAGCAGGCAGAAGAGATGGAACTGCGTGGCCACAGCGTGGTGACTGTGTGGTGCTAGCGTGGTCGCGGCATGGCCGCTGGAGCCTGCCTCTGTCTGCCTCTGCCTGCCTCCGCCGGCAGACTGCCGGCTCTGGGACGTAGTTGTCCTGCCTACCGCCCGTGCCGCCTGCCCCCGTACCGGGACCGGGTACTCTCCGCGCATGTACAGCAAGGTCCCTCGGTGTCGCTGTGGCAACGCCGGGACGAGATCCTACCGGGGGTGCTGGCAAATCGCCGCTTGTGCAGGGAAAACTTTCAGGGGAACTTAACGTAAAACTAACAGAACCAAATGAGAACAGGGCAAACTAAACATTAAGCCTCTGCTTCTGTTCCTTCCCCATCTTCAAGGGAAGGAATCGCTACAGAGGGGAAATACTGACATGGAAGTCCCAGATCAACAGGTAAAATCAGAATCTGAAAAAGAGGTTATTTTTATGGTACTTACTGTCAAATAGTTTCATTGAAAAATAACATATTAGGATGTTGATTTCTCTGCATTCATGAATGCACTATATTCAATTTCTAAATAAATTAATAAGATAATTATAAGGCAAGTGACAGAGTAAAATGCTTCAACACCAACAGGCTGGTACTGATATAGGAAGGAAGAAAAGACATTCACAGAAGGTAAAGTTGCTTTCATAATGTTTCTGAAGAACTAATCTGGCAGCTATAAAACAAAGACAGTCACGTTTTTAATCTTCCCAATCTGAATAGGAGTGTGTTGTGACCTGCCCCAGAATGGGAGTGTAACCCAGGTTCTTGTTAATAAATCTCTTGTGGTGGATTAGAGTGACACGACACTGAATAATCAGTATTTGTAAACACATATATGAAGTGTTTATTTTAGAACAATTTTGTTTCAAAGGTAAACAGGTATGTTGCCATTTTGGGTATTATCATCTATACTAATACAGTAATACTAAGGCATAAAAATGGCACTTAAGGAAATGTATATGGAAAAGGAAGAGAAAGGATGAGGGTCCTAAGATATACATAGTCACCACTCACTCGATCCAGCGATGAAACTTAGTCATGTCAGCTTCCATGTCTGTTGAAGTGGTGGTCACAGTCCTGTTGAAGTGATGGACTTATCTATTGGCGCTGGGGCAAGCCCCTCTCTGCACTGCTGAGATCTGGTGAGTTCTTATACACTTCAAGCTCAGTTGGGAACACATTGTACCTCCCCTGGGGCAGGTAGTTTTACAATAGATGGTGTCACAGGATGTGTAAGGAGTCTCTCGACACCTCCTAAGATGTTACAGTTCCCTGTTATGTCAGCATTGGTAATGGTCCATCATGGTCCAACATTTGAGATAAACAGCCCAAGTCAGATGTCAAATGTCTTCGAGGTTCCCAGAAGGATTTTTACCATGCAAGGGAGTACATTGGCATGATAAGAAGGATTATCCCACCTCACAGAATTTGCTTCTTATTAGTCTCTTCCCTTATCTGGAAATCCAGTTTGTAGCTTCAGGTACGCATATCCTTCTGCACCTGGGATAGTTGGACAATGGCACCCACTTACCTGATCTGAAGGTCCTTTCACAGTAGGCATATTCAGGGATGGGTGGGTGGGCTTTGCTGGGTGAGCAGCTGTTTCTTTTCAGTCTCCTAAAGTGGACAAAAGTATTTTAGTGATCTTAGAATGTTTAAGCCACTAACTATTTAGTCTCTGACAGAGTGTAGATAGAGAAGTCCTGAGTGAAACACTTAGCTATTACTCAGCTTGTCTAAATTCACACTTTTAAACAAAATCAACATGAACTCATCTCTGATCTTCAGTCCAACTGCTACATTATGACCTATGTCTGTAAGGCTAAACTTGCTTCTTACATAGTAGCATGGTCTCACCTATACTGCTCACTGACAACAGCTGCTGGCTTGTAGTGCTCTTTAAAACATTCTTGGGTGTTGTTTGAAAGAGGACAAGTTGCTCGGGTTACAGAAATGTTAAGAAAAATGCAAAACACAGGAGAAAGACCCATTTAGTTTACTGTAAGAAGTCAGCTAATCTAGACTCTTCAGCTTATATATGTTCAACTAAATTAGATTCATTTTCCTTCTGAATTGGGTGGTGGGCTTCAAAGCACAGTAAAAAGGGTGTAAAATGTGCCTACAATATGCAATGACATGCTTTCAAATGTCTTGACTTTATCGTTCTTCTGCTAGTCATCTAAATTGGCTGTCTGTTCAGCACAGATCAGTATGATGAATTATGTCAAATGGAGCAGCAATTCCGTCACAAGAAAGCAGCCACTGGTTGCATATTATTTGACACATTTTATGGATGTGTTTGGCAAGCTCTGGGAATTCCTACTGGACGTATACAGGAAGAGTACAGAAAACAGCTCCAGGAATCTGTGGAATAAATGTTCAAAACTGAAATACATGGCAGTATGAAAGGCAACTCAAGAATGAAATCAACCTTAAATTGCTTGAGGTGGCTGTTCTGTTCTCCCCACAATTATGGATTTTGTATTCCCACTGTTACGCTCACACTTCAAACTGCAGCCTTCAAGAGATTTGGAGTTCCTCTGTTCTAAGACAATGTCTGAATAGTATCACAACTTTGCATTTAGATGTGATTTAAGCAAATAGGTTTTCAGGGAATTGGTGAAGCATTCCTAATCTGCTATGCAGTGACTGCACAAGAAAACTAAAATTTATTCCTTTACCCTTGTAGCTGGTTGTTTTAATGTTTGAGAATGAGCAAATGGATGGTTTTATGTACACTGTTGTTCATGTTTTAGTTGTTCTACTGAGAATTATGAGTTCCTAGGCAATGTAAAACATGGTATTCTTTATTAACAAGGAGGATTCAGGGAAAATAAATTAGGGGTCTATCTTGGCAATAGCTAAGCAAATAATTTGCTGTTCATGTGGGTCACTTAACTATCTGCCCAAATTGCTAGTCAAACCAAAGTCTGCCTAGAATCAAGGGCATTGCTTGCCACTCTTGCAACCATTTTTCTCTTACACATGTAAACCATGACTTATGATTTAAAGTGTAGAAAAAAACACTGACAAGTCAATGGTAGTGATGTGCCATGACATAAATCCAAAACACGGGAGTCTTTCTCCAGCTAATGTTATTAGTCTATAGAGACTCCAATCAATATTTAATAAAATACTTTCAAAATGTGTGGCAAATCTAATAATTAGCTATACATAGACATCTTAACATATAATTTAAAATTTCTCAATTTTAATCCAGAAAAATTGCCAGAGGCCAAAAAGCTGTCTTCACTTTAATGAGTAAAATTAATATAAAAATAATCAGAAAATGTCTTCAAAGACACTTTTAAACAGCAGCTGGCAATTCCAACTGTTGTACCAGCACTCGCCTCTCTTCTACCATCTCCTTTTTTGGTTTTAGCCTTGATTTATTAAATCTAGGCTATTCCCACATATCGTGTGTCTGAACATTCTGCTGCATTTACTAAACCTTCATTGTCATAAATCTATTCTGAATCAACTTTCAGGCTATTAGCAAAATACACTCCAGCTTAAAAATAGGGTGTGGGCTGTCTGATAGTCTTTGAGCATTTTCAATAGAGCTGAGGAACAAAGATTAACTAGACCTTTATGAATCTTAGGATATATCTTAAGTTATTCTTTAGATAACAAAAAGCAAACGAAAAAGAATTGGTCAGGACCATTATTTGGCTACACTTAAATGTAGATAAACTGTAAGAGATTGAAATCACACTTTCAGCTCTGTTCTTACTAGCTTCTATGAAAAGATAAAATGTTTTCATGATGAATATTCTGGACTGTGTCTAACTGTGACAATCCAGCCCACAACAATTTTCTATCATTTAAAAATGTTTACATATAAAAAGCATTGATGAAAACTTGAATGTGCTAATTATATTTATTTATCTTACATTAGTGTCTCGGGGTCCCAGTTTCAGACTTGAACTTTAGCATAGTAAGTTCTATATGAACAAATAAAGGCAAAAGTACCTGTCTCAGAGACCATTTCACTCCTGTAAACTAGTTTACTGCTGTCTCTGTAAGAAACATCTCAAAAAATCAAGGTTAAAAAAAGTTTTAGAGATTTTATTTTTTTACAGCAATTTAATCTGCAGCATTTATGTGTGTTTATTACTGCTCCTATTCACGTTATTTTTCACCCTTTAAAATCTTATGTGTCTCTTAATTCTAAGAAGGAATAGTCTGGCAAATGAAACAGGGATTGAATTACAGACCAGCATTGAAAATTGCGAGGCCTGAAATCTTCATTTACATGAATGCATGTGGAGTCAGGGATTGGTTCACATTATCCTCATTACAGGATCAGGATCTTATTAAAGGCATGGTTAAATATGATTGATTATCTTCTTTCCTTTCCAAATTAATTTAACTGCTATTTCTTCACAAAAGAATTGAGGAGAATTCTCATTTTTGGCAAACTGCTGGTGGGTCAATGTTAAGAGCAAAATAAATGGTCATCAAAGTTTTATTTTTATAAAAGATGAAAAGCTAATTTTATTAAATAACTTCGTGGCAAATGGAAAAAAAATACTTTTTAAATTTCCTCATTTTTAGAATTCTGTAAAATTTGAATTTAAAATAATAATTTTATAGCACTGAATGTCTCAGGTTTTGGTTTTATCTTAACTACTAGAAAGAATTATCAATACAGACAAAAAAATTGAAATTGTAACCGAGATTAAAAAAACTCCAGCAAACCCATGAAACCTTTCTAGAAAAAAATGCTTTGAAAATCCTCACCTGCAATCTTTTATAAAAAGCAGGAACACAGTTAACCAATCTAACTGTATAATTAACCAGTCTCAGCTATAGTTAAAATTTATTTAATGAATTTGTTTCCTTTAATATCTTATCAAAAATTCTTCTTGAAAGCAACTCATGCAGTAATATTGCAATTCAATCAAAAACAGAAAGCGGAGCTTGTCATTTCAAGTACTAGATATAAAATATTCATAAATTAAAAGGAAATATTTTATTAGTCTAAGTAAAATTTACATATACTAAAGTTATATATTATTTACATGTCTTCCACATTTTTTCAAGTATTTTCTCTATATCAGAAGCAGAATGATATAAATTTTTAAGCATAAAAAGTGTGAGAAAACATATATGTTTATTTTAAAATACTTTGAAAAAGATAGCAGCGTAAAATTTATCTGCAGCCCTGATGAGGATCACATAATGTTAGAGCATGAAGAGTCCCATTTTCTGTATTTCTGTAATGATTAGCCAAATCCCCTAATGGCAAATAACTTTCTCACTACTTCCCTTAAGGTAACCATCCAAATCTCATGACATTGAAAAGCTCTTAGGCTGCCTTAACCACAGAAGGTAGGCATCTTATTATAGAAAACAAGGGACTTTCTAAATACTAGATGCCAAAAAACCCAAAAAAACAAAACCCAAACCAAACCAAAACAAAAACAAAAAAACAACAAACAAACCAACAAAGTACAATGATCCTAGCATCAAACAAAGATGACTACACTCAACCAAATTCAATTCCCATAGCACTTCCATCACAAAAACAAAGTACATTCACTGCTTCAAT
>JAWWLZ010000001.1:97569462-97597718 GCA_035041345.1 Poliocrania exsul | reverse complement strand
CATATATACAAAGGTAAGAATAACAACAAACCTCTATCCTGAGCTGCCCACCCAATAATGCAGATTCCACCACACAGACCCACAAAACATCCCAAGAGACTCTTCCCGAGAAACAGCCAGTACAGAAGAGGGAGAGACTAACAATGAAAATGTTTACTTCCCCAAACCAAAACAGCTGTGAAGTACCAGCAAGGCCTATTAGTCTCAGCATAGCGATAACATGTCTACTCAGCACCTGGCCATGAAGGGAAGAGAGCTAAGCATTTTTCTACACTTGCTTTTACACTTGATTTGATTTCAGATGATATGAAATATCTTTTTGGTTCCTTAAGTCAACTGTCACCTCTCCCTTCATATCTACGTAGCACTGTAACGGTCTACTCAATCGAGGCCTACTAAAATTAAGACCTAGCTAAAACTAAGGCCAAAACTACCACAACAATTTTGCATGGGAGGTAAAAACCCACTATAATCAACCACTGGGTTAAGCAAGACCATCAATTTAGTATCTTTATTGACTTAAAAATCTTGCTTTTATCAGACACGAGGAATGGATAAACCCTAACCCTAACCCTTAACTATTTGGCAATAGAATTAGACGAAGGGACACAGCTATTGTTACCATAATTCTGAAACAAACTTTCATTGAACAAAACAACTTTATAGAAAACTTGAATATATGTTTGCTAAATTACCGCTCTGTGAGCCACTCTTACTACAATTTCCAAAGAACAAATTCAATTCACTACTATGAATCCACTACAAAGCAAGGAGAAAATTAAGAAGCATAGGACAAAATCTGTTTGTGTCAGCAAAGACATAAAGACATAGAGTTACTTTTAGCAGTATCGAAATCACAGAGATATATATATATCCTTATTGTATATAGATACAACATGTATGGCCTTCTTTGTCTTTGACCAGATTACAAGGATCATTCTCTTGGAAGAAAAGGAGAACTAAAAGTATTTCATGCTGGTTGTACATTCTGTTAATAAACACAGGGCAGTTTCTCTCTATAACATTTCAAGAAAGGCTGTGTTTTTTGTCAGAAACTATAGTTCGCTTACAACCTGAAAGCGTAATTGTACTAAAGTTTAAAATATAGGGAAAACATCAGATGTGTTCAGCTGTATCAAGCATATAGAGCACTATATTTTTGAAATCAGCTCAGGTATACTGATTTACACTTTAAAATTTGACCTTCTGTCTTTGGAACAGAAGTGACATAAAGTATAACTCCTGAAGAGATGTAGCATGATTTTCTGATAAAATAATCTTCTGATAACATTTAGGCTGAGAAAGAAATATGCTGTAGTCCTCTGTTACAAAATCAAGTCACTTAATCTCCTTGGTTGAGATTCACTTCCATTCTGCAATAGATTTATGCACCCTCTGAGACTGAGCTTGAGGAAGGCAGTGATGCACAGACCTGAGTGAATTTACTCTCTTACTGAGTTCCTTGTCTGAAAATCTGGAATAACAGCTTTTTTACCTGCAAGAGGTATTTTAATATTTTAATATTTTAATAATATTCTTCATCCTTCACATATTGCAGATGTGTAAAGTCTGTAGGAGTTCTGGTCTAAAATCATGGGAATAATTTCATGTAACTGATTCATTTATTTCAAAGTGAATTGTAGCAGAAAGTGCTGCTTAATTAAAGTTATTTTATCTTGAGCCTGAACATCTCAAATCTTTGACTGTGCATACAAGTATGCTTCTCAAAGCATTTTTAGTAATATATTTTTGTTGATGAAATCTTCAGCATTGTGCAGCTAACAAAATGCAACAGCTCGCATGCACATTTTCCAGGCTGAATTGATACAATTTTGTGTTTCTCTCTTCATGCTGAAACATTGCTTGAACTGTTGTGACTTGCTGAACTTTAAATATTTCTTGTCTTCTCTGAGAACAATTCAAGGCCATCAGATTATGTGGCAGCCATTCATTTTGCAACAAAGCTTGTGGCTCAGTCACAGAAATGGAAGATTTAGCACAAGAAACACTCCTAACATTCTTTAGAAGTACGAGCAGCCCTCTGCTGATATTACCCTGAAATGAATGTGCTGTCTTTCTTTATTCATTATTCACTCCTTTTTCTTTTAACTGAAATCACTTTGGGGTGGGATGTGTGGAGGGAATAATAAAAAGAAAAGTCTTCCCTTGATAGTCTTATTTCATCACTGACAGACTTTGATTCACACCTTTGTGTTACGACGTCTGTTATTTTCCATTTGACTTTTAACAGGATTTTTGCTGTAACCTTATTAAGAATCCTTCTGAATTCTAAACTCTTGACTTAAAACTTCCAATGGAAATGAATTCTGTAATCTGATTTTTCATAGAAGAAACCTGTATTTGTTCTGTATTTGCTAATATTCAAGTTATTCAATTATTCCTTTGTTTTCAATATTTCAGAATATATTCCCATCTACTAAATCTGGAACACTCATATCCAGTTTTAATTGTATTACATTACTGACTTCATAGATTCAGAGCAAAAGTTAGGTTCCACTGTTGCCAGCTCTGGGAAATTAATTTCCCTCAGTCTCTCATCCTGAAAAGTAAAATCATAGTCTGTTACATATGCATGCACACACATGCACATACACACACACACACAAACACTTCCATCTCTGTAGAATGAATTTTCAATGACCATAAAAAAATGAATGTATGCATAATCAGGTCATTGAATAAGAACATCTGGAAATACCCTTGGGCTACCAGAAAGTCATTTCTGGGAAAAACCCTCCCAGGATAAAGCATCTTAAAAGAAATGTTGAGACATATCCAAGAAATGTGAGTAGAGTAGAGGAGAAGAATTACCTCTATTGACCTGCTGGCCACATTTCTCTTGTTGCAGGATAGAATTGGCTTTCTGGGTTGCAAATACACATTGCCATGTCATGTCAAACTTCTCATCCACCAATGGCCCCAAGCCTCTCTCTTCAGGGCAGCTCTCAATCCATTCTCTGCCCACCTTCTATCTGTGCTTGCAATTGCCCAGACCAGTGCGTAGGACCTTGCACTCGGCCTTGTTGAACTTCATGAGGTTTTCACTGGCTCACTTTCAAGCCCATCAAGTTCTTTCTGGATGTCATCCCTTCCCTTCAGTGCATCAAACCCACTACACAACTTGGTGTCCTTGAAAAACTTGCTGAGGGTGCAGTTAATGCCACTGATCATGTCTCTGACAAAGAAGTTAAACAGCACCAGATCGAATAATGACCCCTGAGGAACATCACTTGTCACTGATCTCCACCTGGGTGTCAAGCTATTAGCCACAACTCTTTGAGTGGGGTCATGCAGCCAATTCCTTGTACATTGAGTGGTCGATCTGTCAGATTCATGCCTCTCCAGTACAGAAGCAAGGATGTGATGTGGGGGACAGTGTCAAAGGCTTTGCACAAGTTCAGGTTGATGATGTCAGTCACTCTTCCCTCATCCACCAACACTGTAACAGCCCTGTCAAAGGTCACCAAACTTGTCAGGCATGACTTACCCTTAGTGATACCGTATTGGTGATCACCAGGCATCTCCTTATTTTCCATGTTCTTTAGCACGCTTTTCAGGAGGATCTGCTCCATCATCTTGCCAGGCACTGAGGTGAGATTTGGGTGGCCTGTATGTAGTTCCCTCAGTATTCCTTTTTATCCTTTCTTAAAATGAGGGCTATATTTCCCCTTTTCCAGTCAGTGGTATCTTCACCAGACTACCAGAACACCTCAAATAGGATGGATAGTGACTTAGCTACTTCATTCAATAGTTCCCTCAGGATCCACAGATGCACCCCATCAGCCTGATGTCTAGGACTAGTGCATCTTCATATTTATCACATGATCTCAAACTTGATCCTCTCCTGTTCCTTTTCCTGTATGTTCTTCATGCTCCCAGTCCATGCCTCTGCCTTCTGTCAATAGGGCAGTGTAGCTGGAGCACTTCCTGGTAAATGCTGAGGCAGAAAAGTCATTGAATACCTCAGCCTCCTCCATATCCTGGGTAACCAGGTCTCCTGTTTCATTGCAAGGAGGAACCATATTTTTTCTAATTTGATTTAGGATATCTATGCATGTTCTTTCCCCATAGGAAATCTGTTTAGGAACTCGACAAAGTATGATATAAAAGTTTTCCTTGTATGACTCCAGAAGCGTAATAAGCACTTTCACAAATCAAGTACTAGTCATTCTTTCTTACAGGATTTTTTTTTCAGAGATGCATGGGAATAAGCAGTTAAACTTTGCATAATTTGTACACCTCCAAGAGCAAGTGCAAGCAAGTAGTTATAATCAGTAATAAAATGCTACATACATTTCTTATACCTCCAGCTCAGTCTTTCCTTGACTGTCGAAAGGGATCAATTTACATTTCAAATAGTAAGCTTAGCTTGATTCCTGCAGCTCCTGGCAGAGGCAGCAAATTTTCAGTCTGAATTAATGGAAGTGACAAGGAAACAAATGCCATTTTATCACTTTATAATCCAGTGAATGAAGGATCATCTCTACCATATGAAACTTTTTGCTTTATTGCTAAGGTATTCTTCACCATCAAATAGTTTACATTGAAAGGATATAGCTAATTTTGCATACCCAGATACTAGAGTCTTCACTAATTCCTGCAGTTTCAGTGCTACAGTTTTAATCCAAAAGGCAAGCAATCAGTCAACAGGAAATGACTGAAGCTGTGTATTTAAAATGAAGTTGGCACCTTCCTCAAGATACACACAGGGAGTTCAGAGCCTTACACCAGGCTTAGTACTTGGACAGATTGATTCCCCAAACTGTCGTCCTGCCTAACATTTGTTCAGCTTTATTGACATCAGTGACCTTGGATGGATTCTTAATTAGGCATTAATTAGATTTGCTCTGAGGAGAATAAAATGATTCCATATTAAAATTGTAAGGAACAGCCTCACTATGCTAAGGCTCTAAACCCTGACAAACCCTGTTAAGGGGAACAGATGTTTGGAACAGAAAAAATTGAGAAAAGAAAAAAAAAAGTATCCAGGGAAAGTGGGTCACAGGTTTATTTCATTTTTAAAAATATCTTGTCACCTCATGTGTCACTGTAATGTTGCCTTTCTAAAAGAAGATCTTTCAAACACTGTTGTTTCTTTTAAGCCAGGTACTCACTTTCTTGTGACCCTAATGCATGTTAGAGTTTCAATAAGGAGCTACTTTCTGCAACTGGGGCACAGGAGGATAAGACAACACTGTCTTGAGAGACACTCTCCTTTAGCAACATTGAATTCAAGTTCTCTCGACCTCCTTTCCACTGTGCCACAAACCTCACAAAGTTAGTGTATTTTATGAAACCAGCTGAATGACAGAAATATACATAGAAGATAACAACACAGTATAAAAATTATGTAACATAGATGTAATAGATAATTCCTAACAAATTGTGTAATATATAATTCCAATATAAAATATAATTTTAATATAATTCATACAATGTTATTTCATATATTTTAAATCATAGCATCAAAACCCGTTTAACATTTTTCAGACAGTTCTTTTTCCATGAGCTTATGTTGATTTCATTGAAGGAGAAAGGAAATTTTATTTAGCATTTCAAAGTACCACTCACTCTTATTGTCATCACTGAGCTAACTGTATCATGCAGTTCACAGTAGAAGAAAAATATTTTTGTGTTTTTGTTGACCTCATACTTTCATAAACTTCATTCCCACTTATTCATCTCTCACTCAAACAGGATATATTCTGTCCACTGAAGGTAAAGAAGAAGTGATCACAGCATTGTGCACAACCAAAACTAAATAAAATATTAAGACATAAGCCACAGAATCCTCAGTCTTTTAAGACTGCACTTGTACAAATGTACCTGCCTTCCACCTTCACAGAGTTAGCTAGCCAAGATAAGAATGAACTACAGATTCCACAGCAAAACCGGTATCAGAAGAAAATGTATCCTCCACTCCATCTCAAGAGGTCTTCAATAATGAAAAACTCAAGTACCTCTGAAGTGTGTTGAGTAGTGGTATGCACTGTGGCTTGCCTTTTCATAAAAACAAAGACAACAAACCTTTGTACAATTTTATTTCTCTTCACAATTATAATTCTAAAACCTTGAGCTAGAATTTAATTTGAATCACAGAAACTTTAGTAATGCCACTGGTATCTGAAACAGAAGTATTTTATAACATAAGAGGATGATATATTTTATTATAAAATTCTTTTACTTTTAAATGCACTTGCATTCAAGACTCCACCTATTTGATATTTAAGTGCATTTTCTGTAAGACTTTTATAAGAACCTAGGAAATGCTGTGTTTTTTGACTAGATGTCTGTCTAAAGTCATACTTTAAAAGCAAGAATACTGTTTCAATTGTAATCACTATGATTGAACCCTGCCAAGATTAGAAAGCCCTTTTACAGGCAGATAAGAAGTAATTTAACCTCATAAGGAGTTTCGTCTTTGGCCAGTCAAATGGCTGCCTTATCCTTTAAGGTACAGCTTCAAATTTCCTTAAAAATTTTATAAAATTTTACTTTACTCTCAAAAAAAATGTTTAATTATCTTTAAATCCTTTTAACTTCCTTGCCTCACTGTTTCCTTCTGGCAATAGAAACTGCTGATTAATTATGCATTTAGAAAAAAAGACCTACTTCTTTTATCTATCTCTGAGCAAGTCAATGGCACCACAGGAATCAAGATCTGAGTCTCCTTTCTCTTCTAACTTCTTCATATTGTGCACTGCATTTTCACTGAACACAAAAGATGTAATGCAGTGGGAAAGTAAGCCCCAGTCCAACAATGACAAAAGCATAAATTACAGCCTCACTCAGAAATGGTAACATAGATAAAAGAATTCTTTGTGGGCCAGAATCCAAAGACAGCAGCGCTGTCTGTTACTATCTCTAGCAATTTAAATGCAGCAGGGAATCCCTTGGGCATGTTACTCCACTCACCTAACTAACAAGATTCCCCTTTGATAGTAACATTGTTTTCTCATATATTTCCTGTGGCCTAACAGTAATATCTTTACCTTGTGTGAAAGTGATACCATTGACCTCATTTTGCTCAGTGAAAGTCTGGGACATCCTGATACTTACCCTCCCAATAGTGATTAGTTCCCCGAACATGAAAGACCATTGAGCCTGATGTTGTAGATACGCTGTAGCTCCTGAGTGAGAGAGTGTGCAGGAAGGCAGGCTCTAATTTGCCTTTTAGGTCTCTTCATGTAGCTAAAAAGGAGGAAAAAAAAAAAAAAAGGAAGAAAAAGGAGTCACTTTTTATTTTGTTTTCTCCAAGCTCAGAAGCATTTAATTAACACTCCATGTGAAAGACACTGAAGTCATGGCACTAATGGCAAAACTGTCAGGAGCTTTGTAAGAGAGAGGGTTTCACTACTGGCTCTTCCAGAAGCTATTCTAAATTAGATATTTCATTGATTTCTTATTTTTTTGTTGTTGTTGTTCTTGTTGCTATTGAATGATGATGATGACTTTGGTTCTTTCTTTTCCTCTGACCTATACATGCAAGAATACCTCTAGTTTTCACTACTCATGAAAGAACAGAAATTTAGCAGAGCAGACTGTAAGCATATGTGGAATGTGAGGTGATCCCATCAAAGACCTCTTCAGTGCAAAGGGGATAATAAATGTGGAAATAATGAATAAGAAGACACAGAGACACAAAGCCAACAGACAAGGGACAGCAGAGTCATTGCCAAGGACAAAACATCTGCAGTCACAAGCCAAACACCCATTAAGAAACCATGGGCACTGCTTTGGAGAGGAACAGCCTCTGCTTTGTCATTCCTAAGAAAGAAACAGGAGCATGGGGATTCAGGATATTCAAAGGATGTGTCAGTGGGACCACTCAAGACTTAGAAGGGACCTTGTGGGGAAAGGGATGGGAAGGAGCAAAGGAATAAGGGACAAACAGGGCTCTGTCCGGAGAGGTTGTACAGTCTCCTTCACTGAAGATATTCAAAAGTTAAGTTTGTCATGAGGGGTATACTGCTGGAGTTGCCTGTAGAGTGTGTTTTGTGCTGGTTTCTTATGGTTTTTTTGATCATCAATTAAATACAATCATGCAGCTAAATGTTATCATCGACTAAGCAACCCATATAGGCATTGCCACATACTTGTATTAATAAAAGTTATTTCGGTAGCTGCTGATATAAAGAAAGTTATTTTCTTGCTATTAGGTGTGGTCTCATAAACAGAGTGTCAAAGACCTGTGCAGGCAGTGTGCTGTCCAGCATTGTCTCTTTAAGTGAGACACAGACAGGTTGATCTGGGTTGTATAAAGCTTTGATGTTCTGGGGACACTTATAGCTAATATCTTGATAAAGAAAGTTCCCCCTGGCTAAAGTGTGGTACTCACAAGAGTGTTGATGACTTGTCCAATCTATGTTCTGTTCCGTGTTAGGCAGATAGTGTTGGGTTCATATGGCTTCAATATTCTGAAGGCGCTTATAGCTAATAACTTTACATTAATACAGGTGGGACAAGAAATCTTTCAATTTCTGCCCCTCCTTTTCATGTGATAGCTGTCTGGACACAATCTTGAGCAATGTGCTCTAGAGGGCCCTGCGTGAGTAGGGAGGTTGGCTCAGATGACCCACTGTGGTCCCTTCCAACCTTACCCATTCTGTGACTTTCTGATGCTATGAGGAACCTGTTACTAGGGATTTCAGTGGACTGAGACCAGACACCACAATGAAATGGTTGTACATAATTCCTGGGATGGTGGCACTGACAAAGGATTTCAGTGGACTGAAACCAGGAACCACAGTGAGATGGTTGTACAGGATTCCTGGTATGGTGGCATCGGCAGTTGGAGCCAATGGAATCTCAGGGACTGAATCAGCTGAATCAAGTGGGGAACTTGATCTCAACTGCAGAGTGTCTTGGGTTGCGCTGGCAAAATGCCAACTGCCCAATAACAGAGTCAGCTTCCCTCCCTCCAACCGAGAAAAGGGAGAAGGGAAAAAAAACCAAACCTTCAAACTAGGTTTATGCTGAAACTAACTATATATATTTATACATAAAAGAGAAAATTAAAACTACTATATAACACACACTTACACAAGTTAGAAATAACAAGAAATAACTTCCCACTCCTCAGTAAACGCAAATCCCACCATTCTAACTACAAATCACTCCAAAGAACTCAGTCCCCAGAGAGACAGACTTAAGCAGAAAGAAGAACTAAGAACAAACGTTTTACTTCCCTAAGATAGCATGTGGTGAGCCGGTGCTGGGCCTAGGCCTCCCCATTCCTCCTGGGACAGCACAGTGCGTCCTCCTAGGACCACAGCTGTGAAGCAACTGATCAAGCCACTCCCACACTGGCTCTTACCCCTTTGAGATGTGTTGGAATGTAGTATGGAATACTATTGGCTAGAAGAAAGCTGTCGGCTAGCTCAGCCCAGCTCAAATCAGCTGACAGTCCCAGGCCTACCTTGAAATCTAAAACCTAAATTTAGGCCTATCTGGCTAAACTCATAACACAGAGTTTAAATGGTGTGTGTTCTGAAAATCAGCAACAGAGGGACCTAGTGAGTGAGGGACTGAGTGCGAGGTGCCTGGTGCTGGCTGCTTGGATTGGAGGCAAGTGTTTGTATCTCCCCTAACCCTGGTACTAGACAGGGGCACCAGTCAGGCAGCAAGCCTATGCCAGTATTTAGGAGGACCCATGAGCTTGCAACAGCTGTTGGTGAGCACCAAGAGGTGAGCATCTGCATGTGAATCAGGGACCTGCGGGGAAGTTAAGTGGTCCCAGGATTCAAGAATGGGTACCAAAGGGGAAGTATCAGTTCTCAAAAGATCCATGAATAGGCATGTGCTTGTGTCTGCAGAGAGTGGCAGATGTATGTGCACGTTCATATTTGCACTAGTGACCTTCAATACTAATCAACCAACTAAGAGACAGTTGTCAGTCTGCACTTGTGTTTGTGTGAACACTGCATCTGGGTATTGCTAAAGGTAGTGCCTTGCCTGTGGCAGTATATGTAGTTGGACATGTGTGTCTGTGGGTGTACACATGTGTCTGTGTATGTGTCCTTGGGATACATGCTCTGCTCTACTACTGACTGAACCTGCAAACAGGAGAGTGGCAGCCATGTCTCCCAGCCTGGACAGAGACTCTGGGTCCCTGGCCATGACGGCATCCTTGTCTCGGAGTTACTGGAGGCTGTACCAGCTTACAACATTCCTTAGCATAGAGAAAGGGCAAAAAATGTACTGCTTAAAATTATGTTTTTGTTATTCTTTGAAGAATTTAAGCATAAGAAAAATGTACAACAAATTATTTGATAAGTGGAGGAGTTAAGGAGTTAATAAACATTAATGTGTACATCAGACCCTAATGCTGTAAGCCTCATTTACCACTCATTTAATACCTGCCTCAGAGACATCATCACAGAATCACAGAATCTTAGAATCATAGAATAGTTGTGACAAAAGAGATCTTAAAGTTTCACCCTCTTTGCCATGGGCTGGCACACCTTCTGCCAAACCAGATTGCTTAGGGCCCCATCCAACCTGGACTTGAACACTTTCAGGAATGGGGAATCCACATCTTCTCTAGGCAACTTCTTCCAGGACTTCACCACCCTCACAGTAAAGAATTTCTTCCTAATAACCAATTTACACCCATCATTTTTAAGTTTAAAGCCATCACACCTTATTCTATCACTGCATACCCTTGTAGGAAGTCACCCTCCAGCTCGTTTGTAGACACATTCAAGTACTGAAAGGCCACAAGGTCACCCTGGAGTCTTCTCTTCTCCAGTCTGAACAGCCCTAATTCTCTCAGTCTTGCCTCAAAGGGGAGGTGCTTCATCCCTCTCATTACCTACTTGGCCCTTCATAGCTTCCTTGAATCCCTAGATTTCCTCTGATGGTTTTATACCTTATATTTCCCCCAGAAATCCCCGCACTCTTCTACAGTACTTATCTTTACCTACCACAACTTATGTAGTCTCTACAATACTTCAGTTATTTTTACCAGCTTTTTGTCTGCTGCCTTTTTTTTAATTATTATTATTTTGGTTTGGTTTGGGTTTTTGTTTGAGTTTTTTTTAATTTATTTGTTTTGGGCTTTGGGGTTTTTTTGGTTTTTTTTTTGGCCTGTCAGCAACCTAACAGGGAACACATAATATTTTCCTTAGAAAGTAAAAGAGGAAGGTGGATCTCCATACCTTTACTTCCAAGTTTCTATATATTTGTATTTGAATTGTGTTGAAATGGAAAAAAGTTGGTAGAACTCCAGAATAAATTCACATGTATCATGCCTTTCTGTATCTTGACTAAAATGTCCACAATTCTTTCTAGTCAGTTAAAAAAATGACTGTGTTGAGTCCTTTCCGTAGCATGTAGGCAGACTTGAAATACATGGTAGAAATGTGACTCAATTGAGGGATAGAACTATAAACAAGTAAAGACAATAAATGGAGATCATGGTACCAGATGTACTCTACCCGCTATGGTTTTCTCTGGGTGATGCTTTAAAAAGCTAGCTATTTACTGTCACAACCTTGTCTTGACTGAACAACAACACAAGAAGAATCAGGTATTTTATATTAAGAGTACTTCAATCAAGAAACATGACAGGTTTGACATTCAAAAAGTGAATGATGTGACAGTCACAACAAGATAACATCTTACAGCTACATCAGTGGTTTTAAAAATTTGCAAGAAGTCTGAATTATGTCTTCATGAGCAGGTGGTGTTTTCAATGTGAAGCTCTTCCAAAGCTATCACTCACATGACAAAAATACAATCGTTTATAACTGACAAGTTTTGTATTAGGTACTGCTTGAAAGCAGGAAAAGATCTCATAAAACATCATGTAACAGGTCATATCAAGCTAGACATACCTCCAGATGTTTACCATGCTTAACTGTGAAAACTGTATTATTTTATCAGTAGACACACTGAAGTATAGGTGTTTTTTTGTCTTTATGATTGTCCTGATTTCAGCTGGGATAGAGTTAATTTCTTCTCATTAGCTGGTACAATGCTGTGTTTTGGATTCCAAATGACAAAGATGTTGATAAATATTTTGTTTTTTACTAAATTTTGGTTATCCTAAGTCAAGGACTTGTTTGTTTGTTTGTTTGTTGTGTCTCATCCTCTGCCAGTGTGGAGGCACACTAAAGAAAACTGAGAGACTGTAGCCAATGCAGATGACTTCAACTGGCCAAAGAGATATTCCACACCATAGAATGTCATGCCCAGTATATAAACTGGAGGAGTTGCCTAGAGTAGGGCTGATCTGGGTTCAGGAACAGGGTCTGGTATTGGTCAGTGGGTGGTGAGCAACTGTGTTTTGTATCACTTTTTGGTTTTTCTATTATTAATATTGTTGTTAATTTTGTTTTAAATTTGTAAAATGTTCTTATCTCAAATACAAGTTTTACTTTTCATTCTCCTCCCCATTCCACTGGGGTGGGGTCTAGAGAGAGGGTCTGAGCAAATGGCTATGAGGTGCCTAATTTCTAGCTGGGCTTAAACCAGTGTTCAACCATGTGCTACTGTTGTTTAGGTGTTAGCAACATACTTTCATTTAAGGAAAGAAATAAAAAGATAACACCAACTTACATTTCAGGAAAGATTTTATTTGTCACCAATGGTATACATTTTCTGTGTTCTTATAAAATTTAACCAAATAAACATGAGCATTTTCACATGATCAATGAGAAATGACTAAGAGCATAAGACTAACCTGTATGAGATGTCTAATTGCGATAACGCATCGAAGCGCCCAAAGTGGAACTTGGACATAAATTGAAAATCTAAATCCCAAGTTTTCCCCCAAAACCCCATTCTCAATCACTAAGTCCAGAAGTACTCACACACTACATGCACTGTCCCACCAATGGGTAGTATACTTCATCATGCTGAAGTTATTTTATCCTATTGCTAGCTTGGTATATAACCACTCTTCCAAATAAACATATTGTACTCTAAGGACAAACATATATTAACAGAAATGTTGTAAACTTTTACTTTCTTTTGTTTGTGCTCTCAATATATAACTGACTGGACTAAAGAATTTGAGAAGCTGAAGCAAAAGCAACTTAGAATTAAAATATATCCAAAACTACATAGAAGAAGTAGAAGAATGCACTGAAATTCTAGGTAAATCAATGGTTATCTTGATGAAAATATCACTTAAGACTGGAACCTATCAATCAGGGAGAACATTGATTGAAAAATGTGAATGTAAAATTTAAGATGTTTAAGAGCTGAAAATGCTTTAAAATGAGCAAGACTGACAAAGTCAATGGGAAAATAGTAATGGAAGTTATATGGGAGTTACTATATCAAAACAACATCAAAACACAGACTATAATTCTGTTGTGGAAGAAGTAATCAGATAATATCTTTTCTGAAAGATTTGCCACATGACACATCAGATCAGTAACAATTAATTGTATTACGTCTGTAAAGATGATGCTATGACAGGAGGATATAATTGGAACATATTAAAAAATGAGACATTTGAGAACTTACATGTGTCTTGAATAACCTATGAGCAAAGAAGTGTGGATACATATGGGAAGGAGTCAGATAAACAAAGGCCTATTATTCCAGATGAAATATTCCAAGATACTTAGAAACTAATTTTGGGAAATAAATAAATACATGAATAACTAACTAACTAACTAAATAAATAAATAAATAGACAAAGATAAGTGGGGGGGAAAACCCCAAACCACAAAAAATTCTACGTGGCTTTCAAAATTAAAGTTTATGCTATTTTTTAAACAATTCATTTTCTAGACAAGATTGAATAGTATAAGTCAAACATTTAATGTGGTTCTTTATGGAAAATTGTAAATCTGTGAATATGGGCATTGGCACAGCAATATAATATGCTATTGAAAAATTGAGGAACTGGAAATTACCATGATTTCTGTTGGAACAATATCAGACTGGGAGAAAATATCTCCTGAACATTTTCAAGTATCTATTTTTGGTCACATCTTACTTAATATTTTCTTACTGACTTAATATTAACAGCAAGAATTAAATTTTCTTCATGGCATTAAATTTGTAAAATACTATTAAAACAGAGCAAGACTCAAATGTTATACAGATATGCCACAATGAACTTAAAAACTAGAATAATATGCTATGTTTTATACACATAAAAAAACTATATAAAATCATGCATCTGGATTTACATCAGTTAATTACTTGGAGATTTTTACACTAGATTAATTTTTAGTGTAGACTCTCTCAAACTGGTCTTCAGAGAAAGAGGAGAATTAATGGAGTCACATATCTACCTAATATCAGAAGGAATTTTTTGTCAACCTAAGTTATCTCTTAGATGATTTGTGCTTGGAAGAAAAAAATTTCATGTGTCTAATCTGTACATACCTGTCAATATCAAGTGTTAGGTGTCTATATCATTTACTTAAATGTCTAAAACTCCTTTGAATTACAGTGAAATGAAGCTGGATTATGTCTCTGTACTGATGTGAATCACGCATTTTACAACAGTAGGGCATACAAAGTGGAGGGGAAAACTGAGAGAACAGATTCATGCACTCGTCTTTCTGTGGATATGTTTGTTGGACAGTGAGTTATCAGCCAGACTTCCTGACACTCAGGGTTGCAGTGAATAAACAGGCTTTGCTCTTTGCCCTGTTAGTGGCAGATGAGAAGCTTCCCAAAATGGCATAGCCTTCAATCACTGCTTATTTACCAAATGCATTTGTTTACTCACCAGATCTTTCTCCTTCTCTAAAATTATCTTGTTATGGAAAAACATATCTGCTAGTAGCTTTCTTGTTAGTTTTCCAGGCAACAGGTTAAGATTTATGAACTCTATCAATAACTTGCTTACATTGATCATGCCAGTCAAATGGAGGTTACTTTGCACACTTTGGCACATCGATGGTATGTTTTGCCATGGATCTGCAAAGTTACTAGTAGTTTTTCAGATTAAGGCTCTGGAAGTGTTATTTTACTTTACATTAAAAATTCAGGATCTATAAGGATCATGAGCAGATATATTTATTTATCTAAAATACTCTATGATATTAATGTTGCCTAAAATAGTTGATAAAATGTTATCAATATTTTACACTTTCATTATTAAAAATCAAATCTATTGATTTTAATAAAGAGAGAATATGATTTTTAAAATTGTACTCCAACCCAACTGTAGTTCTGTAAGTTCTTGTGAATTAAATGTATGATTAAATTACTTGAAGGATCAGGGATGGTGATCATGCGTAAAGTATCTATCTAGTGCAATTTAATATGCTGGTTTTAGAGACAGAATATTGTACTAGATGAACCTTTGATTGGTCTCATTCCTATGTTTTTATATTCTCATTAAGTATGTTTTATTCTGAATTTAAATACATAATTTCAGAAAATTTCAGCCATGCTTTAACGTAAATGTTGCATGTCTTTGAACAAAATAATAATTTGCTAGTGAGTACAGACCAGTGTATGCACAAAATCCACTACCTACTTAAAAACTAATCAAGTAATTATGATGTGCTCTTTGAAATATATGACTGCCATGTTACCCATTCAACCAAAGTCAAGAAAATGAAACAGCAGTTTGAGTCTACCTCACACTTTAATTTTTATTATTTCAGAAGAGGAAGATTTTTCATTTTGTACTTTTTTTTTTCCTGGGCCTTGACAAAGCTTTAGTCAAAAAAAAAAAAAAAAAAAAAAAAAAAAGAAAAATAATCAAACGTGTAACTCTCACTGAACCTCACAAATAGTTTTGAAATCTTAAGTGAAGAAAATCTCACTCAATATCAGTTTTCATTAACAACTCCAGGTCTACTGCATTTTTAAAAAAAGTTCATTGAGGCTCATAAATATTTTGAAATTCTTCACCCTACCTTCAAGTATTATGCTTTTTTTTTTTTTTTTTTTTGCTAGGAAATGTGTGTACTTCCAAAATATTAAAGAAAAAAAGGCCTATCAACCCCTGCTTCTGAACATTTTAATTGATTTCTGTCTTCCTTTTTTTCCTGTCCTTTGGGAATGGGAAAAGATACAGCACTTAACATCCTACCAGCACTGACAACTGATATAAAGCTCTAGAAGGATTCAGTGCAAGTCACTGGGGACAGCAGCATTTCAAGCCTACATAACATGCTGAGAAATATGCCAAAATAAAATGTAGCTGTGTGTTTCACATTTAGTTGCTCTAACATGTGTATGTATACATCAGAGAGATAAAAGGACAGGGGATTTGTAAACTGGAAATGTTTTATTAATTGTGATTTTTTTTTCAGGACTAAGGAAACAACTTGGTATATAAATGCATATTTTTCCATGATCCAGGTTTTTGTATTTTCTAAGAAACTATTTGTAGTAATCATCATTGATAGTAGAGCAACATTTTCTTCCTTCCTTTACTTCCTAATAATCTTAGAAGACTCATCAAGCTCAAACCTACCTACTGATTATTAATTTTTTTGTTTGTTTTTCCAAAAAGAATTTTACAATTAAAACTGTGATTACATAAGTTTAGAACCCAGAAGACATACTTTTTAGTGACTGACTGCTTCACTGATTTCTATTTGCAGGTAGAATTCTGGTTCAGAAGGAAATCTCTGCCTAAGAGAAATGCATAAACTGATATACTAAATAAATTCCTCAAGAAAAAGAGAGCATTGTGACTTCTCAGAAGAACATATTTTTCCTACATATCAGATGCTTTATGTAACAAAAACAGTTTTGAGTAGGTAGTATGTACAAAATAGCCTAAAGCTACATTATTGTGTTGCTGTCTTCACTTTCACCCTAGATGTTCATTGATCTGCCAGCAGACCATTTAACCTGTTACAGCTGCTGTGAAAAGTAGATAGTGTCCTATATAATCAGTTGAATTTCCCCCCTTTTCCTTCACCTTTGTGGTAAAAAGACTAATGTTATTTTTTCCCAGAGTTATCATCTACAGGTTTGTCAAGGATAGATTGCATGTAAATGTTACTGACAAATACCATAATGTTATAATTTTTAATTCAAATTACTTTCAATAATTTATTCTAAATGCATTTATTGATTAAAAATATAAAATATTATTATGAAAAATATTGAAATTGTGTTGAAGTTTCTAGTGTTTGTTTATTTTAAACTTGAACAGAATTAGCTATGATCAGAGAAAGAAGATCTTGTATTTTGCTGCATAGTATTTTGGAATTAAAGGAGGGAAAATATATTGAATGTCAAAAATCCCACCCCAATCTACTTGGAAAAAAAAATAGGTAAAGTCCATTTAATGCTAATCTAATTAAAATTATGATTACTTGATTCTTGAGAACCGCTTCAGTGGGCAGCAGGTTCAGCGGATTTTGGCCTAAGATTTCCAGTACACAACTGTGAATGCTAGACCATAAATACTGTGGTTGGGTTGAGTATTTATATCTGGGCCTTTGTGAATATCCATTTCTTATTTGATGAGGAGGTAAGATTAAGCAATGTCTCAGTCTCCCTTATTTGTTCACCTCCTCTTCTCTTTAAAAGAAAATTTGGAAGGCACTGTAGGGGCTCAGATTATGCCATGTAGACCATTGCAAGCTGGGGTCTACACATCATCTTTTAATCTCTTGGTGACTGCTGTAGGAGTCTACAGACATTGTCTTCCATTGAGAATTCAAATCCACTTCTTTACAGCAGAGCTTTCTCCTCATTTCTATAATTTCTGTGGGATGAGGTCAGTCCCAAAGCAAATCCTAAAGTTCCTAAAGCAAATCCTAAAGTTCCTAAAGCAGTCCTAAAGCTCAGACATTGCCAAAGAAAAGGGTTAAGTGTTCAAGAAAACTCCTTCCTTGCTCTGGTGTAAGAAAACTGGCTCCCCGCCCCCCACCTTCAGCCACTCTGAATCTTCTTTCAGGATAACCACAGTGCCCAAAGACCACTGACAGACACCTCAGACTTTTTGAACAACCTTTCTGATTCTCTGCAGGCTCGGTTCCATCAAAGTTGTTAATTTTTCACATATTTAGTATGCTAAAATATACCACATCCTTTACAAATTCTCCAACATTCCCAAGACTGCTCTAATATAACTTCTACATGATGTTACAAACTTTAATTTCAATTAAAAAACCCAAGTGAAAATAGAGAGATATCTCTAATATTTAAATCCTTTGAGTTTTGCCATATATTAAAGAGAGGAAAGTTTAGGATTTAACTTTCTCACTGATTTTTTTCCAGCCTAGCCTTTCTTATATAATTACATCATCATTGCAACTGTGTTGTTATCAACAGATTGAAAAACACATTCAGAAAACTTTCAAGGAGTAAATTGTTTCATATTATCAACAAACTGAGTAAATTTCATCAACATTTACATATAAAAATTAAATTATTATCTTACCTTTATTGTCCTCTTTTTAGAAGGTGCTATGGTTGTGTACCACAATCTGAGAAACTTCATAGCCAGAGGAGGTGAATATTCATGGTGACGGATTCAGAGCATAGGATAAGTCCCAACAAAGTCAAGTTTAGTTGATACTGCTCTGAAGAACATATGAGACTATAATCCTCGCACGATTTATTGCACCAGTAAGTAATCATACTAAGCCACTGAGAAATCCCTTAATTATTAGATGGTACTTTTTTGTTTTCTATTATAAAAACATTTAATAAAATAATGCAGGGTTTTTTTCAACTTAAAAGTATCTCTTTTCTAAGCAAAAACTTCATAGGATTCTTTTATGTTTTCTTCTTTTTCAGTAGGTATTGGAAATTTTTTCCATATATTTCATAATTTAGAAGCAACCAGTTCTGTAAAATTTTTATATAAGCATTTAATGAAGGAAAAAGTAAATTTTACTAGGGCCTTGTCCAAAAAATTGTTCTTTTGTATCTGAGTACCTGAGTTTCTACATGTGAATTCCTTAATTTAAATGTAGCTATACAAGAGCAGAGTGTGTTTGCTAAACTAGACAAAACACATTAGTAAAGTATGTAGTAGGTACCACTAAATGCCAAAGCAGGATGAAATAAACCAATATTTAGCTATTTTCACAATAACTTTGCACATATGCAGCAGTTGTCCCAATTAAACAGCATGTATCTCCAGAGTCTAACACTTGTTTCAGAGCAGCTATTTAATAAGCCTTTCTATTGTTGCACCATTTGCAATTAACAATATGTTCAGCCATTCAGGTCAAGGCTTATTTTCAACCAAGACGAAAGACAAAGACAGGCTTACTGCTTCCATATCCCTGTGTACATATTGCATGTAATTTTTTAAAAATCAATATTTAGTCCAGAACTCAAAATTATATATTTTTTTCCATTCTAAGCCAGTCTTTCTCCATTTCTATGGTACTCACATGCTCTCCTCATTTCACATTCTTTGTGGTGCTGGCTATGCAATATTTCTTTGTGGGCCCAGGATGAAAGACTGAGTTATCACAAACCTTCTTCTCAGAGTTATGAAAATTTTATCTTTTATTCTAGCTATTAGGAAAGTGTACAGTCACCTAGAAGTTCAGACTGAAAAAATTGTGTCACCATTTAGTGTATATGCAATGGCTAAATTCATGTAGAAAATATCTTGTCACACTATGTTCTTGTAGCTGATGGAATAAATTACAACCTTGAAAGCCAAGGAGAAAGGACATGAAATTGACAGTACAAATTAACATATCTCTGCCTTTTTCTTTGTGATAACCAAACCATATAGTTGCCACATTAGGAAGTTCAGTTAATTTCAGACGTGTTGAAGTGTCATAGTGACACTTCAGGATCTTAAGATATCAGAAGTGAAAGTCCTGAAATTAGCAATAAGGCAGGTAAAGAGATGATGATAGCTAAAGTGTAGCTGAGGAAGGCTTATGATTACCTATTTCAATTTTCTGGTGCCAGGGCCACCGTAGGGACATTTATTAATGCCTATGGATTTAACGCCAAAAAAATTCTTCTGTGGTTGACAAAATAAATGTTTAAAGACTGTTGGAAGTCTAACTTAGAAGTGGCAGAATTTCTATTTATTCATATGTGTGTAAGCATAACAGAAAAATTAAAATAAGGAATCTGAATAAATGATGTCATAGCTATTTTTGAAACATAAGTAGTTACCTAATTGCAAAAAAAAAAAAAAAAAGTAACTTAAGGATGTATAATCCTTAGTTTGTCACCAGCATCAGCCAGCCATTACTGCAGACTCAATCTGTCTTCTCTTCCCACCACCCAAAATTTACCTCATCAATTAATCATTTTCACAACTTCTTTCACATTCAACCAGCTGCTTTTATACTGCCGCCCAATGGTACGATCTTACTCTACATCCATCTGTCTTGTACTCACAATACTATTTAGAGAGCAACAATGTCCTGCATTTCAATTCTGGTAACCATGATGATGATCTTTTAGTTACCAGATATACATACTTTGTGGAAAGTCTCATTCACCCTCTTCAGCTCTGTATTGAAATAGTTCTGATGAAATTTGTTTAAATAATTAATCTCCTAGAATCTAATGAATTTTCTTCTACAGTTCTGAAAACTGAGATTTTAGTTTCATTAGTTAGTGCAAGTTTCCTGAAGAATAGTAAAACTTACATCAGGCTACCTTGACAGCATAATGACCATCTGTCATTAAACAATAAATTTTGCTCTTGTTGAACTTGGCAGGTTTTTTTGTCAAATGTACAAGCCATTTCTTTCCCCCAGTGTCAGACTGCATTATTGTAATAAGATAGTGGTTGCAGAATAGTGTAGTGGACTGAACCTGGCTGGATGCCAAGTATCCACCAAAGCTGCTCTTTCACTCACCTCTGCAACTGGACAAGAGAAAGGAAATACAGTGAAGGGTTCATGAGTTGAGATATACTCGATTACCATCATGGGACAAACAGGCTGCACTTGAGGATATTTACTGAATTTATTAACGACTCCAATGTGAGCCTGTCCCACGGGCAACAGTTCTTTACAAACTGATCCAACATGGGTCACTTTTTTTATGGGTTGCAGTCCTTCAGGCACAGGCTGCTCCAGTCTGGGTCGCCCACAGGGTCACATGTCCTGCCAGCAAACCTTCTTCAGCATAGGCTCCTCTTTCCACAATGTGTAGGTCTCTACCAGGAGCCTGCTCCAGCACGGAACCACTTTCAGGCATCCATGGGCTACAGGTGGATCTCTGTGCTCCTGTTGATCCTCATGGGCTACAGGGGCACAGCTGCCTCACCATGGCTTTCACCATGGGCTGCAGGGGAATCTCTGCTCCAGTTCCTGGAGCATCTCCTCCTCCTCCTCCTCCTCCTTCTCCACTGACTGGTGTCTGCAGAGCACTTCCTCTCACATATTCTCACTCCTCTCTTCTATGGCCTCAATTACATCTGCCTTATAACTTTTTTCATCTTAAAGATGTTATCTCAGCCCTGGCCATCAGCAGGTCCATCCTGAAGCTGGCTACCATCAGCTCTGCTGGACATGGGGGAAGGTTCTGGCACCTTCTCACAGAAGTCACCACTGTAGCCCCACTACTACCAAAACCTGGTCATGTAAATCCAATACAAAACTTTAAAAAAAAAAAAAAAAAAGGAGATGGTGGCAGTTCAACTTAGGACTGATTCCTGGTGCTAAAAATTATCCCATATTTTAAAGATGAGTATAAAGAATGAAAATTTGATCTTTTAATAGGAACTTGAAGGAATTTTTAATACCAGGTAGTGTAACCACCTAAAATTTATATTTCACCAGTTAAATTACAAAAATATAATCTACTGTTTATTCAGTACACCTTGTGTCCTGGATTGAATTCATTTATTTCTGATGAAAAGAAAGAGAAGAGGAACTGAGTATGAACATTGTGTGTGGATTAATGGAAAGAATTTGTAGTATAAGATGCATTAGAAAAGAAGGAAAATAAGACAAGTAAGGAAGAAATATAATGATGCTAAGACAAAGTGGCAAAACAAAGTGAAAGCTGAAAAGGTTGACATTTGTAGAAATAAAATTATGTAGGGTGTGATTTCATTATCTAACCTTTTTTTGGCAGATGACAGAAAACCTTGTCAGATCAGAAGACCTACTGCTGAAATTAAAAAGCCCCAGGGTATGATAGAAAATCAAAATCAAGCTAAACACAAGATGAAATATTGTAGGCATTTGTCTGTAATTATGATGTAGTAATCATCTGCTCTGTCTTCCAGATTTGCCTCTAATGGCAGTTCTCAGTTACCACACTAAACACCTAGCTTGTGCCTCATGAAATTCTTACTTACTGGTACTTATTGGGTGAACTTACTTTTCGTTGACATGTATGGCGCTTTTAGGTTCTCTGAAGGCAATATTCTATTTTACTAATAGTTAGAATGTCATTTATTAATAAAATACTACATATACATTGTTATTTTTCTATTTTTGTCCAGAGATATCAGTATAAGAGGTGAACCATTGTGAACCTACAAAATATCAAATTAGTTATACAGATAATATGGTGACATTAAAGTTTTACTTAATTGGTTGGATTTTTTCATCCTAAAATTGGTTATATTTAGGTTACATTAGGCAGAATTAGCTCAGAACTTCTAGAGAAGCATTACAGATAATTTTCAGAAGAGCACTTCTTTCCAGCTAAATGTGGACAGGTTCACAAAATATGAGACATAAGAATATTGCTAATTGTAATGTAATTACCACTGAATTGAAGAACCTTTCCTCTCTGTTGCATTGTAGAACCCAATTGTCCCTTCAGTACATGAACATATAGAACGGGAAAAAAAATACCAGTGAAAAATCCCTTATGTTTGGTTTGAATAAATTTATAGTGGCAAGGGTTTCTGCACTTATACCCGTACTTATATCTCTTCCGCTGAAGGACAGATGTAGGCTCCTATGATCTGCAATTATAGGACAGGGGAAAGGCAAAGACCAGGTCTATACGAGTTCAAAAAAATATACTTTTTTTTTTATTATAAGAGAGTAAATATTCTTGTAGCACTGTAAGTAAAAAGTGAAGCACAGAAATCAACATTTAAACACTTTTTTCACCTTGCTTGAATACTTCCAAATATTTCTTTAAGTAAAACAAAGGGACTCAGCTGCCAAAATTGGCATTTCCATTGCAATTACAGATGAAGTCTGTGGCAATATGTAAAATAGCTCAAAACTTTATTTCAGAAGTTAACAGAAAAAGGTATTTGTGTTTAAAGAGGTCAAATATATTATGTCATCAAAAAAAAAAAAAAGGCAAGCAAGTTATATCACATATGTTGTTTCGTGTATTTCTCTTAAAAAATACTTGGGTATGCTAGGACAAATTTTATCTTGTTTTGCCACTCTTATCAACAGTAGAGTGAAGTGGCAAATAGGTGAGATAGATGACTAACACTGCCAAAGTTAGTCTTAATGCAGGAAATGCATGAAGAGAAGTACAGACCACTGTGGTGGGAATAAAATGCATCAGGACTGACGCTTATGGGTGGTCATACCACAGTCCTCCAGACTGCAATAATGGAGATTTTTTTTTTTCTCTTTACAGCCAGTAGCTTGGGGTTGTGACAGGATCCTGAACTTTGAGGTAGCTATGCTGGGGAAGAGGCTTAAAACAAGGAAAGCCAGATTTATTGGGGTAAGAATGAGAAATGTGACTCTTTTTATATAGAAAAATCTCAAGGCAATTAGTAAAGAAAACCAGAAACTACTCAGAATGAAAACTGTCCTATGCACAGCTGTGTCCGTTGGGGGCATCATTTCTCTCATCTCAATGTCCCCACTGCCCCCATTGCCATCCCTACCTGCTCCAACATGTCTCACTACCTCTATGGCAGTGCCTGTGGTAGCTCCGTCAAGGAAGGAGCAGTCTCCCTTTTTCTCCATAGGGTCCATCTGATCTGCCTGGTCATTTCAATGACCATAGAAATATTGGGAATAAAGAAGCGGATAACCAAATATAGTCCATTACCACATGAAACTATTAATGTACAACCAAAGGACAACAACTAGCACCAACTACAAGATAGATCATGAATATTAAGGAATTTAATGTAATCTCACCCTTTATACAAAAGAAATAAATGCTTTTAGGGTTAACATTTTTCTGTACTAAGCTAGTCAATTCAATTGCATGTATTTCAAGCTATATAATTCTTATAGTATTTTGTCTGAAGAGATGTGAAGAGATGTTGGATTTTTTCTGGTTTGGGTTTTGGGGGTTTTTTTGTTTGTTTTGGGTTTTTTCTTGCATGCATGTTTAAAATTTGTATTAGGAAAAGAAATTTCATGATGCATATAAACAAGTTTATTTGCAGAAAAAATGTTCCTTACCCTCTGTGTTGGTATTTGTGATTGCTGCTCGCATAATGCACTAAATGTAAGCAAAGGAAGCAAACTATGTGACATAAATAACTTGATTAATATTCTATAAATCATTACCAAGCAGTTTTGATACAACTGATGAATCAATAAAGAATTTCAAAAGAAAACATAGACTCTATTTACTCATGGTAAAGAAATTCACAAATAAAATATAAAGGATGAACCCCCAAGTGATTATTTCTCCCTGCACAGATTAGAAATTTGATTAGCTCTAACTTCTAGAGATGCAAAAACTTAAATCTAGGTGGGATTTTTAGAATTAAAGAATACATTTACACTCTGACACTGTTTATACTAATAAACATTATAGAAAATATCGAATGCATAGAAAATGTTAAAACCCTTAAGGATGTTTTATTAAATATTTCACTTTTTTTCCAGAAATAAAAAAGTGAAGATATGTAAATATGTTTTATACTTTATTTAAAAAAAAGAAAGAGGGAGAAATTAATAAAATATTAGGTGTACTGCACCTAAAGCCTGTAATTTGTGAACATGCCAAGCTCTCCAGGACTGATTTTTCTACACATTTGGTTTATAATCAAAATATCTCAACTATGGTCTGAAACTAGAGAAGGTTAACTTGCCTCCATATATATTAAATATGTATTTGATTAGATCTTCTAAGGAAGATTAAAAGACAAATAAAAATAAGCTTCCTCATGGTAGCTGAGAGCAGAAAGCCAAATGGAAGTAATAAAATGAAACAATAAATACAGACTTAAATGTGGTCCGTGTTTTCTATAAGTTTTGAGCAAAATTTTGTTAATGTAAAATCACTCTAGATAACAAGATTGTTGTTTGGCCTTTTAATGTGAATCAAAAAGGCACCTACAGGAGGTTATTTCTCTTAGTCAAAATAGAAAATCATTCCTAGAGATACCATGGATTCTGGAGTACTTTTTCAGGCCATTTCGTTTTAACTGACTTTTAGTATTGAAAGGTTTTTCTGGGCAACTGTGCCAATGTGGCAGATACCTTCTGACTGTCAGGATTCAGGCATGCTCCCTGATATCACTATGTGGCAAAACATACCTGTAGTGGTATAACATCAGAGTGCTTGTTGTGGCAGCTTTTGTCTTGATCCATGCAGTTAAAACGAGAACCTACTGTGTTAAACTTTGTGAGACCAAGAAAAGTATGCTGGGAGTAACACACATTGTGAGGTATCCTGGCTCCTGGATTTACCATACCTTTTGGTGTTATCCATCTGTTACCTAGTTTCATAAAAGCCAACACTTGATTCATACTCAGTCTTTTCACCTTTCCCTTTCTGTGATTTAGGTGTGTTTTGTGGATACTCATTGGAATCTTCCCTGACAACACAGGTACCTGGATCCATTTGTCTGCATACCTGACATTTCCTGGTAACCAAGCAACCCCTAGCTCATTTGCTACTGCTGGGCATAGGACTAAAACTTGTTTATATATTTTTCTTTTTATCTATGTTTTGTCCTAGAGATGCAGTGTAGGTGAGGAAAATTTTTTTTATTTTTTACCATTGTAATGAAATTGCTACAGATTCCATATAGCAAACAAAACTATGCTGATTTATTAACAGAAGTTTCCTTAAGCTGTCATTAAAGAAATATTATAGTGTAGCCAATCATTAAAATCCTACAATGAAGGAATGGTCAGAGAAGATGGTCATAGGCAATGTAGTTGTGGTACTCGGGAAAGAGTACAGGGAGTGACCACAGCTGTTGTAAGGAAAGGTGAACTTAAAACAAGAGGTCAGAGGGTGACCTTTGTTTTATTCAGACATTTGAGCTGGTCATCTGACGGTAAATGACCTTAATGGTTTTAATGTCTTTCTAAGCCAGCTGGACCAGTGTGGGTGAAGTGTGTTTGTGTCTCAGCCCAACACAGAGTATAAAAGCTAAGCAACCAACATGGTTTGAAACTAGCAACAGACTTGACCACCCACATACTCCAAGGGACTGAGAGTGCTCAGAACCATAACAGTGCATATATAGGGATTGAGGATGGGAATTGTGTTTGTGATGTGATCCAGGTGGATATTGCAGTTGCTCTATTGTACTTGTGTTAGTACTTCAGTACATTGCTGCATATCCTGCTAAATCAAAATCCCCTGTAACATCCAATATCTTCAAATAAGTAAATTTGGTATTAAAGCTTTAAACCTTTGCATAGAGTATCTGAAGAAGCCTGGTCAGAGAGTACTAGATTTTGACACAAGAGTGAAACACTTGACAGATTTGTTAGCTGCCATGTAGGAGGTCTACTTACAGGAATGATCTCTTGAGGCTGCTGAGAATTACTTTGCTTTGGAAAGGTCAGAAGACATATTTGGTGGGCAAAAAGCAGTATAATATTTTCGATGATCCCCTTGTGACACTCTTTGTATGAAGATATTTTAAGTTCTGGATTGTGCTATGTTCCATTCAACTGAATTAAACTGTATCTGTATTTCCATTTCTAAATTTCACAGTTTCTTAAAAACTACTGGCCTGGTATTGCTCATCTCCTTTTTGACAGCATTCAAATCCATATGCCTGCATTTATTTCTAATGTTTGGAATAATGGGAGGTTTTTATGCTCTTTGGTTATTATTTTTTTAAATATAATTTATATAATTAGTTTTAATATTTTCAGAATAGCAGTTTTCCTAACTGAGACTCACTTTTTGAATGGACAGAAGTAATAATGATTTCATTGACTTTGATGGTGCAGAATCTGGTTTAATTTCCTATTCACAGGGAGTATTAATGTCTTGGCACCAACAACTAGGCCTGCACTGCAACTCAGAGCCAATACATTAGTACTTAGAGCAATGGTCACATTGAGCCAGAATCTCTGTCTCGCCAGTTAGAAAATGTAGTACAGAATCTGAGCCCAGGTGGACAGTGCCCAGAAACACCACCTGTTGGCTTCTCTGATTTTTGGCTGTTCAAGAACTGGCACCCGCTGGCTGATCCCTTCACTGCCATTGTTCTACTTTGACAAATGCCCACTTCTCGTAATAGGACAAGAGTCTAAGTGTGTCCACATCAGCTTAGTTCTGTCTTTCAGTGAGGCAAATTCTGTGCAAAGTTGCCCTCCAAAAAGAGAAAAGGAGCACTTTACAATATTGAATTACATGATACCAAATTTATTTTTTTTCAAGATATTAAGGAGCTTATTATCATCCACTCCCGCTTCCAAAAATCCTCAAATACTAGAAGCCCATTATTTATGGTGTAAAGGCTATTTATACCTTTATATATGATGATCATATGTATGATGATCATCTGAACTCATCCTGATGAGTTAACTCTATTTAAATGCTTGATATTTTTGTCATAAGAAAATTTTTCCTTATTCTAATAAATAGGTTTGCATCCTATCTGCTATGTAGTATATAGGATTGTTTCTAATATGTATATTCATATTTTCATTTGTGTATATCAGACTTTTTCCTTTGTTAATGCCCATGGATTTTTTTTTGTGTGTGTGTGTGTGTGTGTGGTGGTCGCAATATTCATAACTTGACCAAAAAAAACAAAAACACCCCCCCCAAAACAAAAAAACAATAAAAGAAGAAGAAAAAAAAGGTAGACATATGAGTAGTTTATACAAATTCATTTAAATAAAACAAGAGCCAAAGTTTCTGGGATTAAAGTGCAAACAATTAATCCCAGTATAGCTACACATTTTTTCAGAGCAAACTAATTTTACAAGAACATTTCTATAACTATATTACATGATCTATTCTGAAATTTGTATGAAGGAAAAAATTATACAGTGCACAGTAATGTGGAGGTCGCCCTTTCTTAAAGTATGGTAAGATAGCAGCGGTCAAGGAGGCAGAGACGGCTCAGGCAGCAGTTAGACCAGAAAGCTTACACCGAGGATAAAGGACTTTATTCTTAGTTACAACTTTACTTTTATCTACTTTCTCCCACACCGTGTCATCCCACAATTGGTTAGTCAGCTGAGGCAAACATACATGGA
>JAWWLZ010000001.1:97506006-97563545 GCA_035041345.1 Poliocrania exsul | reverse complement strand
CCCGGTACTAACCGGGGCTGACCCTGCTGAGCATCCGAGATCTGACGGGATCGGATGGCAGGGAGGCTTGAACTGCCAGGGGACGGTCCCCTACTGAGATTCGAACTCGAGACCTTGGGATTCGGAGTCCGGAGTGCTCTCCATTACACCACGGGACCGCCCTAAGGAAGCCTGTAACCAGTATTTGACCACCCTCTCAATAAAGAAATGTTTCATAATGTCAAGTATGAACCTTACCCAAGGTAGAAGAGCTCAGCACCTCCTTTTCTCCACTTACCCTCCTCAGGAAGCTGTAAAGAGCAATGATGATTCTACAAATACATTTCCTTATGAAATGGTTCTTTGTCTGGAAACTTACATTTTATGACAACCTACATGCTGAAAAGTGTTTCTGAGTTGTTGTAAGACTGATGCACAGTTCATGAGAGATCCTGACTTGTGATTAAATGCAGTGGAATGCAACTGTTTTGAGTAATAATATGTCCAGAGATAGAGATGTTTTTATGGGCAGTTCCACACTGTTATTTTTGCAATTTGAGTGTAATTTCATCATAGAGTAGCTAACAAAAGATTGCTGTAGAGAATTCTTACTATCCCACCTGTGTGGCAGAACAGTAAGCCATGTTGGCTGTTCACCAGCTTATACAGGAATCTCATTTATAACCTAAAACTGGTCTTTTTGCCTGCCACAGATTGCATGAACTTTCATAAACCAATACTTACATAACTGGAGGTAGAAAATGAGACTTTCCCATACATAGTTGCAGAAGTGTTTGAGGAGTTAGTTACAGCATTGTTTTAAATCTCTTATACTATCCACTGCCTTTATAGTGATAATAGTTGGGCCAGAAGCCCTACCACTGGGAAAAAACCAACCAACCAACCAAGGAAACAAAAGGAATCTTAGCAAATGGTGTTAGTGACAAGCCTATGGTGTTATCTGCAGGCTCATTTACTGTACTGATACAGTCACAGGTGCATTGATTTAATTACTGGTCAGTCATTTTGCATTGATTCAATCAACAGCAGCAGCATGTCCTTTACAGGAAATATTTCAGAATTTCAAAGCCATTGTTAGAGCTGCCCAGGTCCAGGTGCTAAGAATCAAATTTAAAATGACAAAGGCAGAAACTCACATAGAGGAGAAAATTAGCATGACAGAAGCTGATGAATTTATTTCTTGAACGAAAAATTGAGGGAGGCACCAGTCTGGTTGGCAGTAACACAACATGAGGCTATTTCAGATACTTCATCAGTAACAACCCTCTCCACCTACACACAAAAGAGGCATTAAGCATTTTAGGAGCACAGCACCACTCTGAGGTCACAGGGAATGTGAAGCTAAACTCTAGACAGAATTCCTAGATGGAGGTATTAATGAGTTGAAGAGATTGTCTCATTTCTTCAGTGCCATCTGAGTACTACTGGTCTATTCACATTGGTTGGTTTGTTTATTGGTTTGAATGTGGTTGGGTTTTTTTGTTTGTTTGTTTACTTTGGTTGATTTTGTTTGTTTCTTTTTCATTTAGGAACATCATTGTATCTTGGAAGTTAATATCATTGAGAACATTGTGAAAACACAATCATCTTCTCTTCAACCCCCTTAGATGTTTCTGCACAATACCTTAAAAGAGTTCTCTCAAAGGTCAGTTTTCTCACCAACCATAGTATGCCAACCCCTTTTACCCTGGAACTCGCTGTTGTGCACTTTTGGCTTTTCCTGTTAAATTGTTGGGTTATGACATAGAGCTCCTAAGGCTTTGAACAGACACTGAAACAATTAGTCTTAACAAAAATAAACAATGGTCTTTAGCTATCTTAAAAATTTGCATCACTTTTTATTTTCTATTGCTGTCATTTTTACATTATGTTTATGGGAGAATATTTAAAGAGTTTCTGGATTAAGCAAAACTTCCCAGGCAGAAGTTTATCCATAACTTTTCTGTCTATATGCAAAGAAGGCCTCCACACATGCACCTTTTTTTTTTTCTTTTCTTTTCTGAAAGAGTGGAATATTTTGTAAGAAACAAAATACGAATACATAAATAAAAGCTAGAGGTGTGGTCTTTTTTGTCACTAGTCACTATAAGTTAATGAACCAAGTAATGAAAGAGTTTCTGTCCACGCCACCTGGAAGTAGTTTATGTGTAGTGATAGCCCCTATCCTATCAGATACTCCAGCCACTTCTCCCTTTACTGAAATCCTGAGACTACTGAAGCTTCAAAGTCTTACCTCCCTAATATTAAAACCTTATTCCACACCTCCATTTCAGCTTTATTAATAGAGCTGCATCCCATCCTGTTAAGGTATGATGAAATTACTGAATATGCAAAATTCGTGCAAAAAGGCTGCAATGATATAGCAAATAGTAATCTTTATAAATTACTAAATTCTGTCTTATGGTCACTGCATGTTCACTTAGTATCTTGGTAAAGTATTTAAAGAAAACAAGCTTTCAAATAAATGCTTAAGGTGAAAAAACTGTTGAAATTTTTTGCCACTGTGTTCTTGAATTCTGGTTTGTTCTTGAGATAGAAACTGAAGCAGATTAAATACCATGCAAGAAGAGTAAATTTTCAAGACCTGCAGTCCTAATTGGCTTTAGAAGTTATGATGTAGACATAAACAGGCTTTTTATTACTAAAGTAAAATATGCACTAGATGGAATTTTATATATGTACTGCATGGGTGAAATGCATGCTTGTGTTCATTATGGAAATGGAAAAGGTGAACAAAGTATATATAAGTATATGAATGTTTACGTGCCACTGTGTTTTTTTTTAAAGCTTTGTAGGCTTTAAAACTTGAAAACAATGACTGAATAAAAAGCCATGTTATGACCTTGTGTAGATTTTAGAAATAATTTTGGAAAATGCTTTTCATAAGTACATAATTAACTTAATGAATCAAATTTACTGTTCCTTCTCAGAGGGACACTGAAAATTCACCTCTGAGTAAGTGAAGTGTTTTAAATGCTGTTCCATTTATAGTTTCTTTATGGATTTAAGGCTAATGAATGAAGCACCATGACACAAAAGAGCCATTTGACTTACTGCCAATATTTGAGGCTAGAAAAGTACAATAATTTTATTAGGAAAAAAAATACATTTAAAAAAGGAGGACCCTTAAAATTCAATATATTTAAAACCAGAAATTCATTTTGTTTTGTTGGTTGGTTTGTTCATTTGTTGTGGTGTTTTTAGTTTTTTGGTTTGGTTTGGTTTGAGGGGATTTCTGTTGGTGTTTTGTTGTTGTTGTTGTTGTTGTGTTTTGGTGTGTTTTTTGTGTTTTTGTTTGTTGTTGTTGTTTTAAATAATTTAATGGAAGCCAGTGTTTTCTAGTCTGGAAAATGTAGTGTTTGTTTCAGGTGCATTTGTGTCTCAGTGATAGATGTTGCCTGAAAAGACTATGGAGGAAACTTTAGTAGGATATAATATAAGGAATCAGAAGCTTTAATGAGTACCCAGTCTCTACCAGGAATACGCATCCATTTTAGTGTCCTGAAAGCTGGTTTCATGGGTTTTATAATAATGTCCATCCAATCCCTGTTCACCCGTTCCTTGGTTCTGCCCCATCCTGACCCCAGCACATACCATTAGGAATTGAGTCTGGGGGGGTTCTGGGACCCCTCTTTCATCATCTCCATCTTCCTCATATCACATTGGGTCCTTGGAGCCCTTCCAGCATTCTAGTCTTTGAGGTCACTTTGCTTATGTTTATGTCTCCTGGTGCAGGCCTTGAGGTCTTTTTCAGTATTTCTATCTTGAAAAGAAGACTAAACAGCTAACAGAATTTTGAGGGGTTGATACAGGACAGGGCTGGTATGTATAAACATTGAACTACTGAGGTTACGTTTACTGGTACATTAAAATCTACATTCACTATAACTACTTCTAAAATCTAAAAATATTAAAAAATGAAAAAAAAAAATCTCTTGAGGCATCATAAGTGTTATCAATAACCTAGAAAATGTCCTTAAGTATCCAGCTTGTCTGTTGCTGAATTGACCTATGACGGTCTGGAGACAAGGTGCACATCTGGCAATACTGAACATAAAAATAACCTATTATAGGGTTCTAAATGTCCTTCCACACTGTGTTATTTTTTTAAATTTTGACATCTCGTTAGGCAAAAATCAGAAGAGAAAAAATATGTGACTTCAACAGAAATGATTGAGTATTTCAAATGTGTATACTTTATATTAAAATATTTTCTTTTAAAAGGTTTACATAGAATGGATATTCTGCTTACAGTAAAGGGTGTTTTTGCCTGGAGTATAAAAAAAATTAGTTAACTATAGATTATCAGAATTATAGTTAAAATAAAAATTATTGGAGGCAAACCTTTTTGACATCAAAGGCTGATGGGAGTGAACTTACTTCTTTTTCAAAAATTAGAAAAGTTCTGGATTTTTATTTTTTTTTCTGTGAACATTTTAAATTAATTTACAAATATTTTAGTAGTTATATAATAAAGTCTTGATTTTGTTTCTTCAAAGCTTTTTATTTAAATGTCGTTGAAAATATTATGTGGAAAAAAAATAAGCTGCAGTATGACAGAAATTTTAAAAATTTCAGAATTTAAAATTGCTGCCCAGTCAGTTCTGCTTTTAATAACAACTTAGCTAGGTATAAGATCTATAAGATAAATAATCTCATGATGAGATCAATTTCACCACCTTATCCTTTAAATGAGATCCATCAAATTTTTGTATATTCGGGTTGTGGGTTTTTAATCAATTTTTAGGCTTATTTTAACTGCATTTCAGATATATTTCCCCCAGATTTGCTCTAATTCCTAGACTTCGACCTGTTGTCTGCCACATCCAGTTAGCAGAAAATTTTCTCTTAAAAGGTACGTTTCAATGCTTTTTATTAAATATTCTTGTGTGCGATGTACATGTACTGAGTATGTATTTGTGTGCTGCAACATGAGTCAACCCTGTGCCTCCTCAGCTCACATCTATAACACTGAGCATGGGTTTTATGTAATGCAAAAGTAGCTTAGAGTCAAAACTCCTTCTGCAAAGCCAGTCATTCACATGTCAAGAATGGCTAAAATACATACTTATTCAAAAGCAAAAAAATTATATCAATGCAATTTTGTAAATCCACCAATCACTTCAAATATCCATTTTTTTCTCATTAATAGATCTAATTTTCAGAACTGTTAATTTAGATTGTTTCTATTTATTCAAGTCTCAGCAATTTTATTGTTCTATATAATGTGAGCAGGGTAAGGGTAGTACTTTTACACTTTCAAAAATACTTTTACTTAAGGTGTTTTGCTGATTGGTTTGTGGGGGGTTTTTGGGTTTGGGGTTTTTTGGTTGGTTTTTGTTTGTTTTGTTTTTTTCTGTACAATAATAACAGTTACTTTTTGATTTCTGCTTGAAACTAAAAGGTCAGTTGTTTTGTTCTCATTCCTCTTATAGCATTGTAGACATGCATTTAGCAGTGGGCAAGTTCCAAGCACAAGAGCAGCAGCACAATGTGACATTACAGTGTAGCTTATTGAAGACCTTTCATTTCAACAAGAGCCAGCTGTTCGATTATTCATGTTCTTCACATTCAGAAGCCAAGAGGCATTATATTCTGAGGGTTAGGCACTACCAGAAGAGTACTTATTGAGAGATGGATATTTAATGCCTATCTAAGTACTGACCTGGTTTGATTAGACTTAAACAGAAGGAGTTAATAATGGACTTTAAAGCCTGATATGTGAAGCAGAAAATGAAATTTAGAGATTACAATGAAAATGCCAATGCAGTTAGAGTTTGAGTCATCTCAGGAAGTCAAGATTAACAACAGATGTGAATTCATAGGCTCTTCATTTTTTTTCATGACAGTCAAAGTTTTGGATTACAAGATGCTAATGCATGTTATTTATCACCTCATAATAATACTATTTTTCACCTATGTGGGACATCTAATTGAATTTCAAGTGCATCATTATCTAATTCATTCTCATGACATAGCTGAGATTTGGAAAAATAATTTTATTTTGAAGAGCTTGAGTGATCTTGAAGAAGGATATAACTTGAGATAAGAAAATACATGAGAGAGAAGATATGTGAAAGGATTGTAGAAATTTTATGTTTAGTGAATATATTATGGTTTTAATATATTCATTAAATTTAATATATTCTTCTGCTCTGTACATTGCATCCCATCTTATGGTAAGAAGTTTTATCAAAATTGTAAATAGATTAACATAAATAAAAACAAAAAGGAAATCAAAAAGAAGCTTACACTAATTGTACATTACATTCTCAAGTATTAACACTTAAACATAGTATGCATGATAAGCCTAACCATGTATATCTATAGTCAAAACAGACCATTTGCTAGAAATAAAAATGTCTTAAAAATGGAGGGGGGTGGGGGTGGGGGAAGGAGATGGGGGGGGACAAAAGAGCATCACTAATTCTAAACTGAAAAGAAATTAACTTATTTACCAAAGGAAATGAATATGTAAGGAAGTCTGAGATACGTACATAAATGAATGTGCATATGTGCATAACCAGTTCTCTCAAATATCTTTATAAATAGGCACAATAACTAATATCAGTAAAACAAAGTTGAATGATCCTACCTTGCTTTGTAGAGCATTTTGGTGCCTACTGTGTGAAGAATATTACTGAACCACAAGGTTTCATTTGGTGAAAATTAACTGTAGTAACTGAATGTGATTGATTCCTATCATTTGCCCCAAGCCATTGTCTAAACCATAGGTGGTAGGAAAATATTTATTCGTGGAGGTATGGTTTAGCAAATCAGCTCAAAGCTGAACTATACGCAAGAGAAGACAAAAAATACATATTTTAATGTAGGAACAGTAATGGTAAACATAAACTGCTGTCAAAAACTGCTGTCACAATATTTTTAGAAATCTAATTTAAAATTATTTACATGATTCATGAAATTTTGAATGGGAAAATGTCCAATATAAGGATAAAGATGAGTTTTCTATCATGTATCCAAAACTGGAAACTCCAAACTTCAGGATCAGTTTTACATACAACCCAAAATAAGATCTACAGGAAAATTCCACTATTCAGGATAGTATTATTAAACTGAATTCTTTTTTTTTTTTTTTTTTGATATTTCAACTCAGAATTCTTTTATTTCAGCACAGTAACCTTGTCAAATGAAAATTAAATTTAACTACTTTAAGGAAATACTGGAGAAGTACTGTAGCAAAATATGTTGTTTGGCTGGGTAAATTAAATAATAGGATCTGTTGTGCCAAATAAACTGATTTTTCCTCTTGTCTTCAGTAAAACCTATAATCAAACATTAACTGCTATGGTGTGTTGATATTGGCTGATTGCCAGATGCCAACCCAGATGCTCTTTCACTCCCCCTCCTCAAAATAGAGGGAGAAAATACAGTAGAAAAACTCAAAATTCTTGATAAAGACAGCGAGATTACTTAATAATTACCATCAGAGGTATAACATAGTTAACTTTGGGAAAATTAACTCACCTCTACAGCAGAGTTTCTCTTCTGTGTTTATTTTTCTCGTATGTTATGCATCCACTGATGTAGAATATCTATTGAATAATTGTGGAAAACTGACATAGGCCATAGGGTAAAGTGCTACAAATGAAAGATTCAGGTTCACAGACTACAGAAAGAGAACTATATGCCTAATTCAGAGATTAATTGAAAGAAAGGCAATTCCAAATTTCTGCTCATTCTTGCTTTTGTTTGTAGCAGGCAGAAGAGTTTACTGTATAGGTATTACAAGCAAAACACTGAGATTTTCTGTTCTGTTTGTAGGACTGGATGAGGTTTTGATATAATGAACAGAGTATACAGGAAGACATTCCATCTGCATTTCTCCTTGCGCCTAATGATTTGCAAAAAGTTTTCTGCATAAGTGAAATGATGGCAGGAAGGCAAACAGACACAACAAGTTTCTTTCTGTTCACTTGTAGCTTGCAGTAATACTTTGGGATCTCAGTTAGTACTTTTTTTCTGGCACTCATTAGTAAAAAGGACTAAGCATTGTATGAGCTCTGCAGGAATTAAGTTTTTAGTATGTCTGAGCTGCACTTCCAAACAAAACAGAAACAAATTTGCACTTTGAGATTAAAAAAAACCTCCTTCCAACACAATAAAGCTTGACAATATCTTTCCTGTTTACAGTGTTAATACACATATTATTAGAGAGTATAATGAAACTCTTATCTGAAAATTTTTTGTTAGGAATTGATTATCAAAGTTTATTTTTTAAGCCTGGTAAACATTAAACCCTTAAATTTTCAGATCACTAGATATAGAAAGATCATTCCTTCCATTTTGAACCCTATTTAGAGCCCAGGATCTAAGACAGCCAGAACTTTTGAAAGAAAAGGAAATTACATCTTGATTTCAAGAGCAGCAGCTTGCCTTATTTACTTTGCTTTTAAAACAAAGAGCCAAATCTGAAAACTCATCTTTTCATTTAGTGTCACATCATTTGCAATGATTTACTCATGTCACTCGGATTGTCCATAAAGTATGGTAAATATCTCCTTCTTAAAAGCCAGGAGCATTACCCAAGTCCCATATTTGCAGTGTCCTTAGACTACCTCAGAGGAAGATTTGAATGCACACCAGTCTTTCCTGCCTTATGGTTTCTGTGAAAAAAACACTATTTATGTAGGCTAAAGATAGCCCTGGGACATTCCAGTCTGTCTTGCATTCAGCATTAATGAAGGACCAGATTCTTAAGGTTCATTGTGGTGCACTCTATTGCAATTTAGTCTAGACACAGCCCACGTAACTACATGCCCCTTGAAGGCAATCAATATTTTTTAAAAATATCTTTATGTTTTATGAACACAATTGTTCTACTTTCTGATTGTTGCATTATATTTATTTTGTCTTTCACAATAATAGTAGTACTGTCCTTGTAAAAGTAGTTCATGTGTTAAGCAAAGAAGTGCACAGGTCTTGACAATATAGAAACAAATATGAACAAATAGAAAACTCTATTACTTTTCCTTTCAGTTTCAGTCAGCAAGAACTTTCAGAAAAATCACAAGTCACATTCACAATATAAACTCACATTTTCTGGAGCATGGAGCATAGACAAAAAGTCATAAAGTATGAGGCTCATGAACAAACTTTCTGTATCTTTAATTTAAGATGCTCTTACAGAGATGTCTCCTGCTATCTGTGTTGTGTGTCAGCATATAGGCACACAGCATGGAAATGTGAAGTGACCCTACAGTTTAACTGAGTGCTAATAAACAAAGGATGACATTCTAAGGATCAGTAATGTTTTCCTGCTTGTCAAAGCAGTCAGTGAAGTAGACGGCTTACTGTTATCCCCATATTTTTCTTTAAAATAAGCATCAACACACTGAGCAGCAGCTTGCAAAGGGAGATTTAAAAAAAAAAAAGTCATAGAGTGGTATACAAAATCTGCATCTTTCCAGGAAAATATATATTTAGGAATGTTTCCAGACACTGGTGCAAGATGGGCTTTGCTAGAAAACTGTGAGAATATTCCATGCCACAAACTTGTCCTGTGCTAACTAGGATTTTCTAAAGATTTCTCAAGAATGGTTTGAGAGTCACAGGTAAAACTAAAAGAATATATGTTTAATAGAAAAAGTGCTTGCAACCACAATGTTCTGTGGCTGAGATAGCTATGCCAAAAAAAAGACAATATCCAACAACATTCCCCACATGTTTGGATTCTGAGAGTAGATGTGACCAGAAATCCAAATGGAAAATTTGTGATTTTGATTTCCATAAATAGATACAGCATATGCAGAGCAAAAATCCCATTTTGATAGATTGCATCCTTTTAAACACAATTACAATGAAGATTTAATTAAATGATCCTGGGAACAAATATAAATGAACTTGTATACCACCACATCTAACTAAATTATAGCTTTCCTACCAACCCTAGACAAGGGTTTAGCAAGATTTCTGGGCAAATATATGAAACAAGATTCTGTTACTACATTCTTCTACAATATGACTTACATTTGGCTCTCAGTGTTCCATACAAAGAGAATTCAAGAATTATAGTTTGGCATGAAGGATAAATTCATAGACAGGCAACCATTAATGTTTGGCAAATCTTTTAAGGACACTAGCATACTGTGCTAGTGACCTCCTAGTCACGGAAATCTTTATTTCCTCTCACTGACAGAAATTATTGGCCAGGAAATCAGTGACCTAAAGTCCTTCTTGTCAGCAGGCCAGACCCGCAGTAACTGTCGCTGAAGTTCTTTAAACTTCTCTGTCTCTGAGCATCTGTCATTCTCTCCAGATGAGAGAAGAGAGTCCAATATAGAATTCCTGTTGTGCTTTGCCTGACACACATAAATTTTGAAGTTCTTTATCAGCCCTTTGCAGAAAACACTTAAGAGACATCTAATTTCATTCAGACTTCCTCTTATTTCATTCAACTACAGAAAAAACTCATATCTTTCTTCATAGTTTATTACTTAGAACATCTATAAGAGATGACTTGGATTTACCACACTTTAAGGATTAGTGGTCTTACAAGAGTTTGTAAAACAAGCAGGAAACCAAGAACACTTTCTGAGTACTTTGTAACACAATAGCAAATGCCAGAACATACAATGAAATGAAAACCTTTTTTGCTATTCAAATATCTCTATTTTTAGTGTGTCATGAATTTTGAATTCCTTATTTTGAAGACCTAATAAGATTTTCGCATGGGATAATATCAATTTATTATGGAGTGTCAATATGCACTAAAAAAAAAAATTAAAAAAATAAAAATTCATATTTAATTTCAAGGAATTTTCTTGTATATTTACAAAGGAAACAAGTTATCTGTTTTGCTATATCATTCTATTCACATCCGTCTCTGGTTATGTATATAATAACCTTTAGCCTAAAACTAAAACACTTTAGTCAGTATGTATTGTTGTAGTAATATATGCCATGATAGTAGTGTGCTCAATCTAATCAATCCACGATTCACAATATATAATGTTGGTATATGCACCTTAGTTCAAAATTTAAGAGAAAATTAGAGCAATTGACAGCACACTTTTGTTTTGAAAATACCTTGATCAAATTCACCCAGCCTTGTCTCTGGACAGCTGCATGACAATTAGACATCCTATTCTCCCCTTGGACCTCTTTCCTCAACATTAAGAAGAAACCTGCATTTTGTAGATTGATTGTATTTAAAAAAAAAAAAAGGTACACATTGGCACCTTCTATTGTTTGTAAAGGTAGTGTAGGATGAACACATTGAATGTAAGCACTTGAAATGATTAAATACCTGTTATCCATATTTTGTTTGGTCTTTCAGACTACATAGTTTGTTCAGATAGTCTAACTATAACATTAAATTCCCTTCAACCATACTCATGCTCTCTCTGCATTATTCTTCTATTTTACCCTTGTAAATCCACAGCATTGTAGCTGTAGCAACTGAACTTTGCAGACACAGGGAGCATTCAAACTTTAAAGTATTATTGTGAATAGTTATAAATCTGAAATTTCAAATACAGTTTCCATTGTTTCTAAAACCGGGGTTTATAGCGCTGAAGAAAACTAAGCAAACATAGGTACTGCATATATTCCATGAAAGCATTGAAGTAGAGACCCATAATCATAATATTGGAAGAGACAACTGAATAAATCAGACTCCATAAAAGCTTGCCTGGCTGTCACAATGCAGAACCGGTATATGGAGTCATTCTAATGAAATATCTTTTTCAGCTTAGCATTCTGATCTATGCAAAAACAAGACTGTCAAAGTTTTAACCCAAACACTTCCCAATAATTGTGCCCCAGACTGAATTCTATATATTTTGAAGTGAAAATGGACAGCATATAAGTAGGCAAGAAAGGTTACAAGTTGATTCTTCACAGTGATTTTTAAATTGTATAAAATCCAAATTCCAAAGATGATTCTGTGAGATTCAATGTATATTCAAAATCATATTGATCACAGTAAATATTGACAAACTGTTAATAAAATGCTCAAATATTGCTGGCAGTTCTTTTTTACCCCAAAAGATATTTAATTACTTTAAAAAGATAAGTTTTTCTTAGTTTCTGCTGGATGTAAATTATCATTTACTGGCATTAGTGACTTCTTACTAAGTCAGAAATAGACTTTTGGTACTGTCTCTGATAGTATGCTTCTTAACAAAATATCCAGCACACAGGCAGACAAGTCCACAATATATTGTACAATTGGTGTACAAAGTCCACAATATGTACAAATGTGTGAGGAATTTGTCTCAAAGAGTTATAGTAAAAAGGGTTTACAAAGGCTGCTGACCAGTCATCAGTGAGGTCCTTCAGGGTTCAGTTTTAGGGCCAGTGTTCTTTAATATTTTTACAAATTGTGTGGACACAGAAACAAGATGCACATTAAGTTGGTCAGTCATTCTAAATCAGATGCTATGGACTCTTTTGAGGATACACAGGCCTTACAGAGAGATCTGGATAGATTGGAGAGCTGGGCAATCACCAGCCACATGAAATTAAGTTATGGATTCTCCACCTGGGACAAGGTAATCCTGATTATATATACAAATTAGGGGTGGGATGAATGAATAGAAAACAGACCCTCAGAAAAAGATATGGATGGTCAGGTTTAGGTTGATGGAATATAGCTCAACAGTGTGACCAGGTAGCCAAAAGGGCCAACCTTGTGCTGTGGTGCACCAAGAACAGCACAGCTAGCTAGTTGACAGAGATGATCATTTCACTTTATACTTCACTGGTGCCCCTCCAACTTGAGTACTGCGTGAAGTTTTGGACACCTCAGCTTAAGAAGGACATCAGAACTATCAGAGTGTATTTAGAGAAGGGAGACCAAGATGATGAAGGGCTTTGACAGGAAGACTTATGAGGAATGGCTGAGGTCACAGAATTTCTTCAGCCTGGAGAATAAAAGGCTGAAGGGTGACCTCATCACTGCCTACTATTTCCTCAAGGGGGACAGCAGAGGGGGAAGTGCTGATTTCCTCTCTCTGGTAACCAGGGATAGGACTTGAGCACATGGAATGAAGTTAGGTCAGGGGAAGTTCAGACTGGACATAGGAAAAGGTTCTTCACTGAGAAGGTGGCCAGTCACTGGAATAGGCATGACCAAGGGCAGTTATTGCACCAAGTCTGACATGGTTCAAGGGACATCTGGACAATGTTATTAGCCATATGATTTAGTTTTAGGCAGTCTTGTGAAGAGCAGTGAGTTGGACTTAAACATCCTTTAAGGGCTTTTCCAATTCAAAACATTTTATGATTCTATGATTTGAATATGTATTGATTTCTAAAAGAAGAAAATAAAAAAAAAATTTCCTAAGAAAAAATAAGAGGAAAAAAGTCAAAATAAAAATAGATAATGTAGAAAGTAATGAAAAAGATACATAACTTTAAATATAAAAAAATAAGGATTGTTTTTAAAAGAAACATCATAAAGAATGCAAAAAAGGGTTGTTTTTTTTTAAAAAAAAAAGCAGGGGAAATATTCAGAAAGAATACAAACAGGGCTGAAAAGTAAAATAAAGCTCATCAATAAAGGGAGTTAGAAAGAGAGAGAAAAAATAGAAAAAACCTGAAAATGGAGAGAGGGTAGAAAAGAATAAAAACATTCACCTTCAAAAGGCTCCTAAACCCAATAAAATATGAAGGAAAACAAAGGAAAACTCTTCCATGAAGGGTTTATGTAATTAAAGATAAAACGAAGACAGTGAAATAAAAAAAAAAATGAAATACAGAAATAAATGCTAACATTCTTTACTGTGAAGAGCTTACTCTCAGGGTCCCAAAAGGATCTGTACAGTGACCTATGATATTCACTGTATTTATGTAAGAGAGTAAATAATGAGCTGCCAAATATTACAGATGATAAACATTTTTCAAAGTAAAAATAGAGGTGACTGCAAAATGTTGCAGAAGAAACTCATTGTATTCAGTGAAAAAAAAATATCTGAGATAATTCAGTGCTCATAAATTTAGTGTAAAGCACACATGTGACTATCCACCCAACTGAAGACATGGAATGATAGTCTCTGAGGCAGGGATTACCATTCTCGAAATGAATTTTAAAATATTTCTAAATTGACAAAAATCATGTCAAAAATTAGGAGTGAAGGAGTATAAAATGAAAATAAAGAAACATAAAAAATTGGTATACGCCACGGTTAATAGCATATGCTAATCAGCCATCTCAGAAAAAGAACCCTAACAGTTTTAGAGAAAGTACTGAGAAGGATGAAAATTATGATCAAAAGCACAAAATGGCTTACCTTAGCTTGAAAAGAAACAACCCATGGAAGATAAGATGGAGGTCCATGAAGATTTGAATAGTTTGAAGAAAGTAAATAAAAATTCTATACTTACTTTTTATCATAATATGAAAAAGATGAAGAATATGGAAATCCATAGGTGTTGTATTAATGGTATAGGAATGTAGCAGAAAATAACCATCCTTGTGTTCCAGCTGGCCCTCAGAGATTAGGGTGTGGTTGTACTTAATTTCTGATTATAGAAAATTTAACGTTATAACAAGCACAGATGCACAAATAGTGCAGTTTGCCAATCTTATACTATGGGTCTGATTGCATTCAATAAGGACTTACACAATCCAGACTCATGAATATTATGATTTATTGAAACAACAGGAAAGCAGCTTCAGGATTGCTGGTCATAAAGGCACCATTCAGTGCAATTGGCTAACAGTCTAAATTATTAGAGAGAATTGAAATACTTAACTATAACTTTAATTTCATTGTCACAAGACATTAAGGACAAAAAGAGTGGGTTCAGGAAAAGACTAGGCAACTGAAGGTTTGTTAGCTACTACCTCAGTGGTCTGGGCATACCCTGCACCTCAGAAAGCTCCTAAATGTTAGGCCAGTAGCTGAAAGAATATATATTTGATGTTATATTATTTACATGTTTTCCCTGAGCATCTACTGAAAAAAATTAACATACCTTTGGTTTAAGCAGAAATAATTTCTTATATCTTAAAAAATGAGAAAATGGAGCTACTGTTTTTAAATAGCAGGCAAATTAGCCTAAGATAAATGGAAAAATAAGAAACATTTTATTAATTCTTTAGAAATATTAAAATTATATAGGCAATGAAAGTAATCTAATTGTATCAGATCAATATTCTGACTAAGTTTTTAAGGCATATATATATAGTCTCCTTGTATAAAATAAATACTGCAGCAATGATGAAGTCTCATCTTAAACATCCATGAAATTAAGGAACCACTATTACAAAAACTTCAATGCTTAAACATGCAAACATTAAGCTTTTAAACACATAAAATTATTTCATATTCATCATACCATAAAAGCCAAAGGAATTGTGTTAGTTAGCACATACATTTACATCAGCTTGACCTTCACATTTTGGTTTATAAAAAGATGAACTCAATAGTGCAGTCATTATTTAAAACTTATAAAAAACATAATAAAATATAAAATTATTAAAAATAATCCTCCATTAGATTTTGTGCTGTCTTAATTTACATGAACCATTTTTTACTTGTGCTTAATTTAGTAACAATATGTCAGATGTATTTCTGCAGCTGAAGGTCATACAATCAGGCAGCACCAATCTCAGCAGTAAACATCTCTTGGAAAATAAGATTTCATTGGTACAGTCAATAAACAAGCTGCCATCAATAAAGACAAAATACACTCTAATTAGAGAGGCACATGCATTTATGATTATGTTTCCAAAAACTGAGGGTCGTAATGCTCTGGATGAGGCATAAAAACTACCAGATGGTCAGGGGTGGCATAGGAAGGAGTGGGTTTATTACTTCTGTTCATAATACCAAAATTTGATCATTATGCTAAGCAAAATAGATGGGTAAGTTTTTTTTTTAAATTCACTTTGTATCAAAGGGAGGCATAAACCATTTTGTGAAATCCTGGTCTAAGGATCTGCAATTAGAGTAGACTTCTTTACCAGAATATAAACATTTAGTCCTCCTCATAGCCAAAGGAAAACATTCAGATTTTATATTAGAAATAGCACTGAATATGCATAATTCCTTTCTCTCTCTCTCTGTTTCCTGATTTATTTTTTTTTTCTTTCATCCTTCATTCGTGGATGCTTACAAGCCTGTCCAGAAACAGAGTATCTACACTCTGGGCATTATGCCATCTACATTTTTCTTGAGGCTTCCATTTCTTTGACTTAATGACAGTAAAATTAAAATTTCGTGCCACACTAAAGAATGAAGTAAAACAAGGCAGCACATGAAAGTAAAAATGAAACAAAGAAAAGTAACATTAAAACCATTCTACCCATATTCCTTTGCTTACAGCTGAAAGAAAACTGGAATCTCTCTCTGAGATATTCCTATAGAAGGAACAGTCAGGCTATCTCCAGTGTTTATAAGTGATGAGTGTACAGGTGGGAATCTTGGACCTGATTCACCAGCTCACAGTTAGCAATTTACACCCATCTGAGATGCTCTTGGGTACCCTTCCTTATCTCCATTTTAGTATCTGTCACATTCTACACGTCTTTAGACTCTTGTATACGAACAACTGAACAGAAACCCCTCATGAAGATTAACTGTGATCACAGTACAACTTTTTTCTTACATAATTCTCTAGAGTCTGGTGCATATACCAGCTAGATCCCTCTTGAGTATGATGGGAGTTTAGATAAGTCTCACATTTGTGTGCTTATATATTTAGATCTTAAATGAGGTAATAGCTGAATTACAATATATACATGGTTTGTATGCCTTTCACCACAAGAAACTACTGCAGTGATATACAGAAACTAATTTCTTTTTGCAAAAAATGACTACTGTATGTTTAGACAACTGCTGTTTTGATCAATTCTGCTGAGCACAGAAGTTAGAATATTAGTGTTTCTTTGCTAATAATACAGGAAATCTAAGGTAGTGGCAAGAGGGAACTTCTCTTTTTTTAAAGTGTAGGAGGGCAGACATGTGCTCCAGCACTTAATTACCACCACTCAGTACTCAGAAAACCTTATAAACAATTATACTAATACAATTTTTACACCTGATTTGGTGCACTGAAGATACTGATTCTCTACATCTTGAAATTAACATAATTTGAATTATTTTTAGGTATATATCTCTTTGGTTTCTACTTTTTTCCATGTTTGCTATTATCTTCCTTCAGTTAATGATTTTTCTAAAATACAAACTATTTTTTTAAATCCATATAAATTATAGGATAAAAATTATATGAAGTGTAGCAATCAGAAATTTTTCAAAATAGTTAAAAGCAATTAAGTTCTTTCTTCATATTGGACTGAAGTATCTCTTAATACCACTGATATTGTGATGAGAAACTGAATTGAAACTGGACTGATATCGTTACGACTGTGCTGTTTTATTCTTAAACAGGAAAAGATTATTCCTTTTTTAGTTCCAGAAAATGTAAACAGAACCTTGGTAATGTTTAGGCAAATTAATGATCTCCTTTACAATTATAAAAGTTGCAAAAGTAATTGCAAAAAGTAGTGAAAAATATTTTCCTTATAGTTCTTGGAATTCTTTTCTCTAAGCATAAATGTAATAATTAATTATATAAATATTTCAGTTCTTTTTCCCCTTAAAACAACAATCAGACCCCCAAGACATGAAGTCTTAAAAAGCAAATGAATAACCTGCCTAAAAAAACCAAAACACACACCCCTCCCCCCCAAAAGAAAGACAACCCAAACAAAACCAAAATCCAAATAAATTATAAAAAGAATGAACCCTGAAAATAGAAGGATTTAATATATAAACCATTTTCTTCTATTAAAAAAATACATTTTTTTCTAAAAGTTTCATTCTATTTAAAAGTACTCCTCTGAGCAATTTTTAAACAAATAAAAATATTTGTGCAAATTTTCTCCTTCTGGTCAAAGCAGTTTGGCACAGTTTAGCTGAGGGATTTTGATTAACTCTATGAGCTTCAAATGTTCTTAATAATGGAACAATGAAGAGCATACCTCAGTAAGATTATATTCTACTCCCTAGAGTCAATGAACCTAAGAAATTAACAAGAATAAAAAGGAATAGAAACTTTTTTTATTAGTAAAGTGGGCACCTATGACCTGAAAAAAACCTGACATCAAAGAACAATATAATTCTTACATATAATAGCAAAAATAATTATTAAGCTACTTCCTTTCCTCTTCCTACCCACCCCCCACCCCCCCCTCCAAAAAAAAAAGTTATAATGGGGTTATATAAATTATAAACACATATAAGTTACATTTTATGGCAAGAGGCTTCACTCTTTTCATCACCCGGGAAGAACGTCAAAGCAGTCTGAATAAACAGTGTGAATAAACTTGGGGGATGAGGTTTTTGATTGTGTGAATGGCTTGTTTTTGTTTGTTTTATAATGTGAATTGTCTGTGTCTGTAGTAGATTGTTTTCAGCTAATTCCTTGCAGCTGTTGCTAAATTACAGGCTCTGCTTTCCAAGGCCACTCAGGGAAAGGAAAACTAGTGCTATTTAACCACTAATCTGACTATGTAATGGTCTGAATGAAGAGAGGAAAAACATTTGCTATTTCTAGTTGTACAACACAGAATCTTTGCCAGCTACTCATGTGACTGAATGGCTGCCATTTATTTCCTCATAAATGTAAAGGATAACATTTATATTTCTTTGAAAATATATGTCAAGAAAGATAAATAGCTTGTCTTATTAACTCAAGTGTCATTAGCTAAATATTATTTCATAGTAGCCAACAGTAGCTTAAACATAGCAGCCTTAATAGTATTAGAAAACGTGAAGGTCTGATTTTAATTACTGGATTCAGTGCAGAAACTAACATACTCAGAAAATAAAGTACACCTAAGTATCCTCAGATTATTTCAGTCTCATTAGCCATGTATTTTTGAATATCAAATTGTAAGTAGTAATAGATGATTTTTGGGATAGTCTCCAGAATAGTGGAAACTATCAATCAAATCCTTCAAAGACTGGATGTTTAGTTTCATAAACTGATAATTCAATCTATTGAAATATGACTGTATTTTATTCTACCTGGACCAGAGCATTTTATATTCACAAGACTCCATGTTAGCTATTGATATTATCAAAATCATAATTTATACTAATCTGACATGTATTTTATCTCCTAAGAAAAAGAGGGATGTTATAAAAGATCTATGTGTATTGTTATTAAAAAAAAAAGTATTTCTGGATTCAATTCTTATCAAAGAGATGGTTAACAATGTTGCTGTACTTTTCTCTTACACTGTGATGTTGTTGAATATACTGCTGCAATGAAAGTGATACCTTTTGTTTTTGTTTTTGTTTTTCCCCACAAATAGGGGGCTTGGGGTCAGAAATCTAAAGGGTTTTAAATAGGGTTTCAATACTTAATTCTAGACTGTTTTGATCACGAAAGGAAGAGTATGGATACATGTTTCCAGAAAAGCTCTAGTGAGTCTAAGTCATATTGATTTTCAAAGGAAATGAGTTTTTCAGTATCCATTTTTCCATCAGTTTCCTCATCTTTCCTCCTTTCAATCTGTGAATCCCGAATGGAAATGGGAATACTTCATTTATGTAAGGAAAGAAGTGAGGGGGAAAGACCAGAGAAAAAGAAAGATAGCAAGTGATTATTCCATATCTTTTTTCTCCATCAAAAATCATGCAAGAAAACCAGGACCCACCTTACTCACTATACTACAAAATGCAGTGATTACAGAGCCCTCATAATTATGAAGTTCTTAACTACAAGTTTAAATTCTGTGTTTCACACTAACTTGTACCCAGCCAATTGATGGTTTTGAGGATTGAAATGATTTTTAGTTTTACAATACTTTTTACAAGAGAACTAGTTTCTTTATGTATTGAATTCTTCATAACATTCTGTAGGCTGAAATTTAGGTTAAGAAATAACACTGGACAGACTTAATAAGTAAAGAAAGTCATGTTTCTGTAACCTGGGACTAGGACTTAATGAGAGTCAAATACCCAAAGGCAGTATTACTCAGAAGGTCCAGAATGTGATGGTTGTGCATGAATAGTATTCAATATTAGGCTCAAGCAATGTCTTGCAGATGGTACCTTAATTTGAGGATTTCACTCAAGTATTTTTGATAAATTATGTTCATTATCACTTAAAATTAATAAAACTATATTCTGTGACTTTACAGACCATTGCTTTCTCTTGTTTCAATGCTTACCTGTGTCAAAATAAATAATTAGGGAGCAAATAAGAAATAGGGACAATACAGAAAAGATAAATTATTGTGCACTCATAGATGAGTTTAAAGAAACCATAATTTAGTGCTTTATATAGTAGATTTTCTTCTCTTTCTGACACATAAAATGCCTTTTAGCTCTCTATGCTAAAAAAAGTCCTTGCAAATATTTTCTAGCAATCCTTCTCCTCTCCTCTAAGTAGATCTCCATTTGCACTATTTCCCCTTAAAAAACTTATTTGAAACTCACTTCCTGAATAATAAAAACTTTTTTGAAGAGTAAGTTGTGAGTTTAATGTAAATGACAATAATCATCAATATGTCCAGGTAATTTCAGACAATTATGTTATTACAAGGCTTTTGCATTGAATAAACTGCTACATGAGGATTGTTTTGTTCCCACAACCTGTTACCTGACACATTATGTACAAACATTAAAGCTAGTGAGAATGCTTGCAAGTATTTTCCAACTAGAAGCAACAATTATGAATATTTAAGGCATGAGATTATCAAATGAACAGATTAAATTGAAAAACTGGTTACCAGTTACAGCTGCCTGCCCTATGATTTCCTCTTCTGTATAGCTAGGCAAACCATGTGTCCTGCCTGACAGAGCACAATACAGCTGTAAGACAAGGCTTATATAATTATACCTTCCAAATTTATAACTAAGCACTTGGCCTTTTATTTATTAGAAAAGGTAAATTGTAAACAGACATCAGTGTTTTGTGTCAGAACCTTCATTTTGGCCTTTTCCAGTCTGATAAACTGCCCTAGCTGGTGGACTGAAATACTGAAGAAATCCATTCCTAGTATAAGTTAGAGATGCTGTTCCATCAGATAAAGGATATTAAATCTATCCACTACTATTGCACATGCATTCAAGTTAAAATTGTCTTTCTGACTGGTCAAAATTCTGATGAACTGAAAATTTAGGTGATTTATATTCTCTGTGAATTGCTCTGAAATGATGACTCAGGTTGCAAAAAAATATTCAATAGAAACTAATTACATCAGCTCATATAATCTTGTAGCACCATTAAGCACTGTTAAGAAAAACTCAACCAGACATCTGATTATTTACCTGAATACGTGTGATATACAGGAGAATACATTAGGTCTGTATATGCAACTTAAGTTCTGAGAAGTCTTCTCTGGAATGACTGACTTCTGATGTTAATAAAGTAGTGACTAAAAATATCTTTTAAACAACCAGTGAATATTTTTATACATTATTGAAGAATTCTATAAAATTAAATACCAACCAATGGTTCATTTTAAAAAGTTATATATATAATGAGCAAGATTCCTAATGAAACTGGTTTTATCTTCAAAAAAATAATACTAAATCTATTTTCCCAGTATTCCAAATTAATCCATTTTCTCCATTTCTTCAGATATTAAAATGATCAAAGGATTTATTTTTTCAGTTTTCTAAAATAAAATATTGTATTTATGAATCTTAAAATTGTATTTATCAAGTAATAAAGCAAAAGTGTGCTAACTGCTGAGGCCTATTTTGAGGTTATATTTTTCTGAATCACTGATGACATAAAAGCAATGGATCTGAGAGGGAAAAAATAAGATGCATTTTGATTTGATTTGATGTCATAATGACATATTGAAAATTAAATTCAATATAGGTCAATTGGAAGTAAGGCTTATACAGCACAAAAACTCCAGTAGAATGATATTGGTCTTTCTTCAGGAGGAATTCATAAAAGAATCTGCACATTTTATCTCTATTTAGCTAGAAAAGGAGAGTTTGGAACAGTGTTCATAAAAATAGGCATTGGTTCATTTTTAAACTACTAATGCATCAATACTTTTTATGTCTTAGGTACTTCCAAAAGGGATAGCAATAACACTTCATATTGCACATCATGGCAATTTCTTTAAAACATACTGTAACTCATTGTAGTTCATGGAGTACGTTGCAGATACACTGTCAAATTCTTACCTTTTTCTGTCCCACACATCTCTACTTAGCCTATCCAACATTCCATTTCTGTGTTGTGGAAAGACCTGTTGTTCCATGTTGGGCAGGTTGAAAAACCAATCTCCACACATTTAGGCCAGGCTGGATGTGGCCTGAGCAGCCAGTTCTAGCGAAAAGTGTCCCTGCCCACTGAAAAGCTCTCTTCTGACCTAGGCCATTATATGGTTTTATGGAATGCAGTTCCTTGTTTGTTTCACAGGAAGACAATGGGTGTGTTGGAGTCATTGTAAACATGAAGGATGGATTATTACAGTTTGGGATTATCTAGAAGCAATCTGTTTCTAACATCAAGGTACATGACATAGTAGCTGTTGCTTTCAAGCTTATGCTTTAAATGAAAATATTTCATAATGGAAAGATTCAGAAGTTATAAGAAATGCACCTTTTATCAAGATATAATTTTAAAACTATCTTAAAAATTATGTTTGGGTTATTTTAATATTCATTAGAGAGGGAGTCTTTTTTTAGTTTTATTGATTTTATATTGAAAATTTTGTTGGTTTTATAGCCTTGAAATCCATCTATGATTTTTTTTTTTAATTACAAAAGGTAAGTACTGAAAATACCAAATAAAATGGAAAACAACATTTCCTCAGGGACTGTCAGAAGCTTGTTTATTTGATATGATTGATACTAGCCATTCAGATGTTCAAGTGAAAAGAAGATAATAGCTCCTTAAGGTTTCATCCTAAGCTAGTTATCCCTTCATAAGAAATCAAGCAAAATGATCAAAAGGAAAAGTGAAAATAAGTTGGACAAGACATCCATAGTCTCCCTTCATGCTTAATGAGACCAATTCATTACTACACTTCAGTGAGGGCAGAGGGAGGAGAGAGAGAAAAGAGATTCATATTTCTCCTGTTTATCTATTTCTCCTCTTATTTTTATCATTGAGAAATATTTGTTTTCTTAAATTACTTTAAAGCAGATTCTGATCTGAGCTAGACTAGCCACCCATCTTCTCTTGAACCATATAACTGATTGGCTGAGAGAAGATTGAATAATATTAGTAAACGTGAACAAAATCTGGTAGTAATTGTAAGCCTCAGTGCATTTTTAGCTACAAATTACAGAAAGTATGAGAGTGACAGCTTCATCACAGAGCATTGTACTTTGAGGGCAAAATAAATCTCTATAAAATATTGACAGTTTATTTGAGCATATTTCATCAAGACAAATTATTTAAAGACAAAATTAATGATAATGAAAAAATGCTATAACTACTAAAATGCTGAGTCAGCTAACAGGCAATGAAATTTCAGTCCAATAATGTATTCCAACACAGCTACTGAACTCATATCACAAAATATCTTCTCTCTGTTTGTCACTGTGGTAAAAATTCATAACACTCCACAAAACAAACAAGTTCGACTTTTTGGAGAATATGTAGGTAATATAAAGGTGGCAAGGGAAAGACCAAACAATATTTACCCCAGGTCTTGTTGTTTCCTTTTTAACTATGTATCTGTGTGTATTTATTCTACAATTAAACATATTTGGGTTTGGGGTTTTTTGCATATTTTCTTTTCACAGGATGCTAGATTTTTTTTTTCTTGTTTAACATATCCACATACTACATATCCTTAGTGAGCAAAATTTCACTTGCATTATTTATATTCTAGATATACTCCTGCATAATGTTTATCTATCACCTACAAAATACTGGATGAAAATGAGGGTGAATGTTCTCTAGTAGTATTTCATGCTAGTTTCCCCAGAATGCTTTCCTATTAGTTCTTGTGCAAGTTGTTACTGATTTTCTTGACCACATATGATCCTTTCTGGGGTTCTTTCTGCCTCATTGGTGCTGTCTCTTGTAAGGATGCTGTCTGCAACAGTATGAATAGATCTCCTGGTCTTGGAGTCTTAGTCCATAGCCTAGGAGAAAATGTCCTTCCTGTCCTCTCTGACCATGCCATCCCTGGGAGCCCCTTGAGAAGTACACACAGAGACCACCCGGAGAGGGAGAACAAAAAGAGTGTTTATCTATGGTCAGGGGTTTATATGGACTTTGGAGGGATTCAAATCCACCAATAAGAGACAAGAGGGGAGTCTGGCTCTGGGCCAGTGGGAGTAAGGGGATTTACATTCAGCAGGAGAGGGGTTCATGTAACATGATATCGCAATCTTTCTCCAGACCCCTGAGATTACAGGGTATTCTGGGAAGAAGAAGCAGTGACTTTGCAAAAACACACTCTAACAGACATTCTGTACATTCAAACAACATTAAAAACATCAGTTGTTAAAGCATTATCAGTGGCTTGTTGATTCTCTTCACAAATCCATTTCTGGCATGACTTCCTCCATGCTAGATATTGTGAATCAATTCTGACACACATAAATCTTTTGAAGAATTCTTCATTTTTGGAAGTCAAGAAATACATTCCTTTGGTTTCCTTTGAAAGACTGGTACAAGTCCTTCAATGAGCAATGAAAACTATTATTGTACAATGAAAATTAAATCCACTTAAAAAAAATCTTTCATTTTTTGATCCTGTATTGTAGAAAACCACATTAGAGTAGATTGCTTTAATATACCAAGTTTTGAAATATTCCAGTTGTGTCCCCATTTTTACCTGGCAAATTTATTTAAACTGTAATCTTACATTTCATCTTTTCTCATTTAAGGTGCTGTCTTCCATAAAACCTGTTCTTTGATTTCATGAGTACATTAAGATCCATTTCCAACTTCATTAACATTTGGAAACATTAAAAAAAAAAAAAAGTAGAAAGAAAAATATAATAGATCTTGACAAACAAGATTTCCACTAAGCATCCTCAATGCAAATAACACCCAGTGTAATTCAGCTTCTTTTTCAAGTTTATTTAAAAAAATTTCTTGCCATAACACCCTGACTTTGTCAGCAGATATGCAGGAGGGACCAGATTTACAAGCCCTTAGGTAGTTCATTTGCCATTTATTTTGGATACATTGGATTGCAGCCTCTCAGCACTCACGCATGACCTTTTTCCAAAGCTGCTGTTTTTACCAGAGCTGATTTAATTGCAGAGATGAACTTTAACTTTTGAAGAGTCATAATCCACTCATTTGATGCACATGCAGTTATCTTTCTTATACTTTTCCAGAAAAAGGTCCTATTAAAATTCAAAACTGCCTCTTTGAGTTTCTGAGCTAAAAGAATGTAAAATGTTGTTTATTACAATACTGTCTTGCATTTTATTCTTGAGAAGGTATTCAGTGACAATATTATGGATGTCATCCAGCTGTATCCTATGCATGCATACAGATAACAGAAATTTTAAAAATGAAACATGGATATCTTGGTCTGTGATAAGGTCACTTTTCAATATCTTCTATTTTGATAAGTAAACAAAGATACCTTAAAATTCAATAAACAAGGTGTCCTTTACTGGGGTAAGGGAAGAGACAGGTGATCCAGGTTTCTTTTTGGCTCTAAGTATGAAAAGGCCTGACAACAAATGGCATAATAGAAGAGGTATTTAAACAAGACAGAGAAAAAAAAAAAGACTATAGACAGCAAGTAAATTTTACCATCCTTACAGATGCTGGACACCCCATTTTCATGCACAATTGAACAGATCTCAGATGAATTTTCACAGAACACTGTGTAAATGCTGTCTGTGGAGAGTCTCCTCTAGTGGAGGACACAAAATGACATCTTCTAATTGAGCATGTAATTTTTAAGGTACTCAGCAGTTAAAATGCATATCACATCAATAAATTGAATAAGAAAACAAAGGAATACCCATAATATATTTGAGAATGTCAGCTCCAGCCAGTCAGCATATTCAGTGTCTGCAGAGAACTTTTAATCATATATAGTGGGAACATTTTAATTGAATTGACTGGCTTGAAATACAAGAACATAAGTTGCTGAGTTTTAGGAGTTTGCTCCAGTAGGTTGATCCAGTGCTAAGAGTTTGACCAACAAATAGATTCAATTATTTTAATAGGAAGGAGTACCACTTCAAATAATTGTGTGATTCTTTTGGGACTCACATCCATACCATCACTGGTTCTCATCCAAATATTGCTGTAATATTTATTTTAAGATATAAAAAAATGTAAGCAACTTTGGGAAATGGAACACTATCTTGTCTTTTATATGGCACATTGAAGGCAGTTAAATGCCACTCTGACACCTGATCCCATCAGATCTTGGAAGCTAAGCAGGGTCAGGCTCAGTTAGTACTGGGATGGGAAACTTCCTGGGAATACCAGGTGCTGTAAGTTCTAGTCCTGAGGACTTCACTGTCACCATCCAAGCTCACTCAGCCATGGCAGATGAACCTTAGGAGCAAAGGGTGGGGCCAGTTTCGGGCACACTGTGCCTCACCTAAGAAATCCACTGCACAGGCTCAAAGGGAACACCCACGTGGGTACAAATCTTTGTTCACAAAGCCCTGCCATACATACATGACATCTTGGAAGACAGATATTTAGGAATGATATAGCCACCTAGGCACTGGTATAATTTGCTATAAAAAATATGGAGACATCTGAGTGGGGCTGACAGATACAGCAGTTGACCTCTAGGTAGTGTCTATGAACCTAGAGGGGGCAGCTGAAGGTCTTCCTGCATACCACACTGTCATGGTTTGGGAAATATATTCTCCAATTTAGTACTTCAACTAAATCCATGTGCAGCTCCCCCGTTCACTTCCGTGCTGAAGAAGAAAATTAGAGGTACAAAAGTCATGGGTTGAGATAACAACAATTTACCAGAAACAGCACTGAAATCAAAAAAGGAACAGTAGCAGCAGCAATACTAATGACAGAGGGTACTAGAAAAGCAATGAATCACACAACCCTCTCCAACAATAGACAACACCAGACAGTTCCCTCCTCCATGTTCACTCGACCAGAAGGAACCCCTTCTCCTCAGAAGAGACTCCCTTCCCCCAACCCTGTAACTTCACTGTCTGCATGGATTTACTGTATATATGGTGCATTTAATATTAGACACCTATTCTTTTGCTGTCTTTGTTACTTTCAAACTTGTTTTGTCTAGCTTCTAGATTTGATTTTTTTTTTAACCAAACTCCTCCAGTGTCAGCCTGTGTCCCTTATCATTCTCTGTTGTACTTTTCTATGCTATATTATGTTTCCACCTTTCTCAAATTATCTGCTGTCAAGCTAGGCTTGTTTCCCTCTACAATATATCATTATAATGATAATAAATATCTCATTTACACAGAATAACTACCCGTTGCTACTATCTGTGTAAAAACTATGCTTGTTCCATACAAATATAAGGAAAAATAAAGCAAATGGTAGCCATAGCTACCCAGTCATTAAAAAAAAAATTTCTTGAAGGTAAACCAAATGAGATCAAAGCTTCAGGAACAGCAAGGAAGATCAGGCAAACCAAGCTTGACAAGTTTTACTCCTGAGGCCTTGCAAATTTGGTTAGTAGGCTGTTACTAGCAATGGCAATACAATATTACTTGGCTACAATGCCACAGCTGGTCTCCTTCAAACTCAGTTTTGCTGATCATTGCAACCTGCTCCATATAAGAAAATCTTATTTTTCATTTTATAAGAGTGAATTGAGAGCTCTCCTAGACTTCAGACTTTCAGATCTTGCTGAATACTTTTGTCCGTGGACTATTAACAATTTTATAATGCATAGGTCCTTTGTTTCTGTTTAAAATTTGGTGTTAGTTTCTAGGGTTTCTATGTGCATATGTACACATTTGCACATATATATATATATGTATATGTATATATATATATTAATTTGCACATATATACATTATATATTTTATATTCTTGTTAAAAATATTTGATTTTGTCTGCAGACTTTGCCCTGGGACATACTACACACTGTAGTGAGAGTCTCTTCAGAGAAGGTACAAGTGTAATTTCTGCCATAGACGAATGTGAATATGTAACAAGGTAGAAATACAACTTGACCTTTTATTTCACAGAATTAGGTTTAAACTAGTTTTAACATTCTCTCTAAATATTCTTTCAAGTTTGAAGTATATTTCTTTTGGCTTTCCCACATGCAGTTCTCATTTTACAACACTGAACTGACTTTGTGAACAAAGTAAGCATCAGGTGTCCTTGAGAAAGGACATTTGACTTAAACTTTGGATTTCTGAGAGTAGTTGGTCATGAGAGAAAAGAAACTGAACAGTTAGGAAAGGACTCAGTGTGCCAACTTTAAAATGTGTGAAGCATAGTTTCAGTGGGTGGGTCTGAGTTGATGTTTTCCCCAAAAATGACATAGAATGTTTTTTATTACTACACAACCAAATTCAAATTTTGGCAAATGAATGAAATTCAGTGAGGTTTACAGAAAAGTGGTAAGCCTTCTCTTAAGAAATATTTTTGTTACTTGTAAAACTCATTAGTACACTGTAATAAATACATACATATGTGTATACATATACATATATATATATATGAAAAATAACATTTTACGTGTATTCAACATTAATTAAATATTAATATTTAAACAGATGATTCATTTTACAACAAGCAGATTATTCATAGGAGTCACATGAGTATCATATGGGACTCAGAGTCAACTTATGCAATGTTTTGTGAAGCATGTACATGCCAAAATGCTCCTGAGAAGGTTAGCCCTAAACTAGCCCTAAATGGCCTCTGTGGCACTCAAAACACTAGGAATCACGGTTATCTTCTTATAATGACAAATTTTGCCATAGAAATAGGAGCATAGTTTATTCTGCAGAGATAAGCATACCCTTTGTTGTGTAATAATGAAAGCAACTGAATTTTAAAAGGTTCTTCCTCCTAGGAAAATTCTTTACAATATTCTTTTTCTATAGAAATACATTAATATAACATTGTACAAGTCCTTCTCCTGGGAAGTAATCTAACTTAATGTAATTTTATTTTTTTTTCTCTTTTATGTTAGTAGGATTGTAATTGCTTTGAATCTACTCAGATGATGCCTGAGGTGATACAGGAACAAGGTGGCTGTTCTGTGCAGTTCAGGATGTAGTAATACCATCATCAAAATCCACAAAACTGTAAACACACAATGAGTGATAGATGTCATGTATCATGGTGATAAATTCCAGTTGTTTATTCCCACATTCAGTCTTTAATTACAGCTAAACAATTTCTTCTGTGAGGAAGAAGAGAACATTTAAGATTGGATGACTCTGGAAAAGACCACAAAGAAAAATACGATCCAAAGTTATTCAAGCTTGTACCAAAACCAGAAGAAAGATAAAAAAACTGATGCCACAAGGAATTAGGTCAGAGCATTCAAAACTTCCAGAATTTCATTGCAGAAGAAAAACAAAAGGAGTGAGATCTTATATAATGTCTATACTTGTTAAAAGTAGGCAAACCAAAAATGTGATGGTATCAAGATGAAGTAGAAATAGCAACAGTCAAGGATATTTGTCATTCTATTAGGATAGGGCTTAGGGAATCCTAATTATTTTTCAATTGACCAAATCTTTCAAAGGCATTTGTTCATGTGAAAAGGAGCAACACCTGCACAGAAAACTCAAAATAAAGCTTCACTAAAAGCATGATATATACTGTGTTCTTTATGCAAAACTAAAATACTTTCAGGCAGTTGGAACTTTACTACTTAGGTCTGTGGTTTTCTGTGATAAACTAAAAGTTTTTGTTTAAAAGATGCATTTTTCCCTAACCTTTAGAAAAATCTTGTTTGTCTTAAATTAACTGAATTGCAGTCTTAAGTATAACGCTAACCTTCTACATCCTATGATAAAACAGGCTCTGACCTATTGATCATTAGTCACTTGAGGAAAGTTTGCAAAGGACAGTGACCTGAAATAATTGATCTCTTTCCAGCTAAAAACTGCACTTAAAAAATGTACCTGAAAAAGGAAGTAGACATTTTATAACCTATAATGGAAATTCATTTCTTATGTATTCAAAATTATGATCATAGAGAAGATGTGGCTTTACAAGAAAACATTAGCTAAGGGTAAGGTATTTTTAAAACAATAAGAAAGTCTTTTTACCCACTGGATTTAGGATACATAATTTCTAGAACTTCACTCTATCAGTCTTTAAACTTTTATTTGTCTATCCATCTGCAGGGGAAAAAAAAACCAACAGAAGTTACACATCTTTCACAAGACAGTTCAGTCTGTGATTAAAGAGAATTTGCTATGACTACATACACAGATGCGATGATTTCTTCATGCATTGTATTACTGATACGGTAATTTAGGCACCACTACCTCTGCAAGACATTGTTCTCCAAAAAGATTCTTAATCCTCTTCTCCAAATATCTGTGAACATTGTCTGTCTTTCACATAATTGTCTTTAACCATCTGTGAAATCTATTCATGCCTTGTAGAACCATTTATAATTTTGTCGTCTACTCACTCTAAAATTTGTGATGCCTGCATGTTCTGCATATTCTGCCCAGACACTCATGGCTAAACAGGTAGCCAAACCTCAGCTGTCTACCTGCAGACCTTCACAGAGAAAGCAGTATGTTGCCAGTAACACACAGCTCTTGGAAAATATCCTGCCAATGTGCTCCTGTCTCTTATATTCTGGTCTAATGACAGAACTTAGCAAAATTTAAAATAACAGATACCAATTTATTTAGCACTTCCATAGTCCCTTTGTTTTCTAGATTTTCTGTTGTCGTTTTGGGTTTTTTTGTTTTTGTGGGTTTTTTTGTGGTTGTTTTTTTTTTCTTCTTTTCTGGTGATTTTTTCTCTTTTTCCAAACACTCTCTTTTCTGACTCCTATTTCTTTTTTCATCACAACATCTTCTTTTATGATAAATATGCCTTCTATTAGCTCAGTTGGTTAAAACTTTGTTGTAATAATGCCAAAGTCATGGATTCAATCCCCTGTGTAGGCCATTGACTTAAGAGTTGGACTCGATGATCCTTGTGGGTCCCTTCCAACTCAGAATAGTCTGTGATTCTGTGATTCTAGAGCCAGGCTCAGAGCAGCTCACAGCAGCAGGCAAAGTAAGCAAGTAGCAAGCCACAGAGTAGGCAGATTGTCATCATGAAGTCACATCAACTCATCCTAGTTGTTTCAGACACCTGACAGTAATTAAACTCCATTATTACTAATACCACACCCACAAAACCACCACTGACTGCTTTCTGATTGTATCTGTATTTGCCTCCAGAGAACCCTTACTCACTTTTCCCAGATATTGCAGCATTGCCACTCTACATTAACTCTCTCACTGTGACCTCTCTTACTCTAATGTGGAATCGTTGTGATCTTGCCACAAAACTAAATTTTACCAATGAAGACACACAACCTTTAACTCTTAAACTCAAGGGTTAAAAATATGTATTGCCCCAGAGGGTATTTTTACATATTTCAAATCTACACCCCGAGTTGTGGCAGCGAAATACCCCAGATTCCGAGCATTTCATCAAGTCTCTCATGACATTAGAGTTTTCTTCTTGAACCTATAAACCAAAGGTGCTACATAAAGACAAAATGCACTGACACTCAGAGATAAACAAATCATCTTGGTGTATATGCAGCAAAGTTTTATGTAACATATAATCAATATTATGTCTTCCGTATTTCTCTATCCCTTTGTGTTTTGAAATTAATTATATAAATGAATATATATATATATGTATGAGACTTTTAAGAGTTCATAAGACTTTAAATGTGATTGAGTGCAACAGCCTCTTATCTGTATGGGATGTAATATTGAAAAACAATAATCCATGTTGATGGTATCTTGCCTTTGAAGTTTCCCAACAGATTGAAAAGAGAGTATTTCTACTGCTGGCCACTTTGCAGTGACAGCTGGGTGAAGTCATTGTAAACACTGAAGATAACTTTCCATATGGCAAGAATTCCTAAGATTATTTGGTAATCACCAGTGTATGCTCATTAAGACCCAGAGATGCATAAACTTATTGAATATGTTTTTCTACTTAGAAATTCTGTTGCATTGAATTTATCCATAATGCATTACTCATAAAAAGTATCCAAATCCTATCCATTGGTTTCAGACATAGATTTTGGTCATCAAAAGTAGAATATGTTTATTTATCTAGATCTTCTTACCCACTACCTCCTGTCCTGCTCCCCTATTCTCTTTCAGAAATGGGATGAAAAAAAAATTAGGCAAAATTAGGCAAATTAATTTTTCAATCAAACTCTTCAGCTGTTAGTCAAACAATGTTTCCACAATTTCTATTACTTTCTGCTTCACTGAAGCTCTCAAGAACAGGATTACTAGTGCCATATTTACCAGTTCAAATTCTGAATTTCCCACCTTCCTTCAGCCACTTTCCCTGGATGATACCACATACTTATACGTAGATAAGCTAAATCAAGTCCTAGATTTTCCCTTTTTTATTATTTTGTAACAATTAGTGATTGAAGTGATAGGAATATATATCTCTAAAGAGATTTTAATATTTCATCAGGATGTGGCTTCTTATCATTGTTTGCTACTGTCTTAAACTAGGCTACCATATTAAATATCACCTGTTTAAAAAAAAAGTAACACTTTCTGAAAAAAAAAATTTTCAAAGATTGGGAAAAAACCCCAATTTTTAATATTTAGTATCTAGGTATTTTAATACTGCATGGTCAAATATGGAAATTGCACCAATTCTACCATCTTCAACTAAATCTTTCCTCTTCTGTCTCCACTAAAAGCATAAAAATCTGCATGAAAATTCTTTTTTATTTTCATGAGAGCTCACAAAAAAGAATAAAGACTAACTGTTTCCTTTTCAAATTATATTTAATACACTGTAGAAATCCTTTGAACACAACTGATTTAATTACCTTATATCTAATCTCATTCTATGTCATATTCTGTGCTTAAAACCATGGTTCTATTAGTTTCTTGGTTCGCTGGCTGTACAATGTTTCGGACATTAAGGAAACTGAAGAAAAGATAAAAAATTGTTCTACTTTATGAAAATACTTATTCAGTAAACGTCATATCTTCTGTTTCAGATTTTTCTCTCTTCATTGATCAAACACCCATGAGTTCTTTTTACTCCAACTGACATTAATATTATTAGAATCATAGAAAGCCTTTGATCTTTGAGGTCATCTAATAAGTATTAAGGTTGGCAGCCCACTTACAACCAGATTAAGCAGTTTTTAGGCATGATACTCTTCTAGTATCTCTATGCCAGTAGTAAGAAGCAGACATTTCTAGCATTCAACTAGTCTGATGTTGAAATGCCAATCTCAGACCAGCCAAGTACTTCAAAAATGTCCCAATAGTGCCTATTGTTTCATCTTGAATTATAAAAATAAGGCTGAAAATTACTGATTTACAGGTATAGACATATTCTAATGTTTAACACTAGCCATCATAAATCTTAATCTTTGTCCTTCAGAGCATTTTCTATAGCGCTTCTGTACACCAAGTTTTACCCAATCCTTAAAATCAGTCAGCCAACTTAGGCTCGTTTTGAAACTTAAAAGATGCTCAGCACTTAGGTATTGGCTTCCAGTATGATCAGATCTCTTTAAGTTTGGTCATAATTCAATGATATTTAAATCCTTAAAGCAATTTCTATTTTAATCCTTTAAATGTGTTTGAACTGGACTATGTCCAGTATGTGTATAGATCACTGAGTGCAATACAAGAAAACGGGTCTGGTTAATTTCAGTTAGAGCTTGTGAGGAAAAGAAGATTATCACATTCAGTGAACTTATATACAATAATCGTAAAAAATAGAATGCATATTTTCTTTTAATTGAAGAGGTTTTATTAATATCTCAGTGAAGTTTATAAAAGATACATACTAGATACTTTTTTGACTCTGCTGTCGATCATGAGTCACTAAATGAAAAAAAATATAAAAGAAAATGTCTAGGATAAAACCAACTACCTTTTGCTCACCTAGAGCTGTGCATTAGTCTCAAAACCCAAACACTTTCCAATCTTCTGAATTGCTCCAACTGGTCTATAAGCTAGGCTCTGCTTCTGGCAAATTTATATACCATAGGCTATCTTTATTTTTCAGAGAGCTCACTGTTACAGGAAAAAAGGAGAGACCTATCACACAGAATGGAAGCTTTCCTGAGACAGCCATTTTGTACCCATGACTTGCATAGGATTCATTATGGGAAAACAAAATTTATGATGTTTTCTGTGTTTTTTCATCTTAATCCTTATGCTTGCACTGGCACAAAAAGCAGCACTATTCTTTGGGCTTTTTTTTTTTTCCCTGCAAGGCTTTTCAACTTTAATTCTGTCTTTTCTTGTTATCAAAACAGGAACTGAACATATGCAAATATAGATAATATCTGATGCCATCTGTATAGTACTACATGGTCTATGCTATAGTCTTGGATTTCTGTTAGAAATCTGGTATCATGTGCAAGGAGAGTTAGGTATATACACACACAGTGACCAAGATGCAATGAAAGACAAAAAGTAACTGAAAAAAAAAAAAAAAAGGACTCTTTCTTCTGTTTTGGATATTGCTTCAAGATCCTCTAGTCAGGAAGCCTACTTTCTCTGTTTTCTTTCTGTAATGACGTCCTGTATTCACTGGCACAGTTCTTGACTTTACAAAGGACACTGGTGCCTTAGTAGGGGTCATCTTAGGTAACTGGGGAGTAGATCTTTACTTCGTGTCTCATGAATTGATCAATTGAAATAACAATTCCAATGAAAAGTCAATACACAGAAAGCAAGAAAATTTTGAGGTCATCAGCTAAGCTCAGGAACACAGACCACATTAACTGAAAAAGTGCCCCTCCCCCACACCCCCAGTAGATTTCAGGGACTTCTTGAAGCGCACACTTATTCACACATCTATATAGTTTTGAAGTTCTGCTTATTAACAGATTTGACATAACCTGTCATCACTAGCAATGGGATTTTTTGCCTGTCTTTTCCCTCAAGCCATGTAAAGCTCACAAGAAGGAGATTTCTTCTTCATATTGAGAAAGCAGCATTGTATGTATGTATGGCCAGACTTCACAAATGAAGATTTGGGAAGGGCTCTCCCCACATGTGGGTGTGCCTTTCCAGCCTGCACAGTGGATTTTTTAGGTGAGACACAGCATGCACAGAACTGGCCCCATCATTTAAGTCCCAAGGTCCATTTGCCACGGCCGAGTGAGCTTGGACAGTGACAGTGAGGTCCTCGGGACTGTCTGCAGCACTCAGTACTAACCGGGGCTGACCCTGTTTAGCATCCAAGATCTGACGGGATTGGATGGCAGGTAGGCATTTAACTGCCAGGGGATGGTCCCCACTGAGACTCAAAGTCAGGTCCTTGGGATTCAGAGTAGACAGTGCTATCCATTGCACCATGGGACAGCCCTGAGAAAGCAGCATTAGTGTCCTGAGAAGTGCAGAGTGTTAGGCATGTTGGGGAGAGGCATGTGGGGGAGAGGTTCTGGTATGGCTCCATAAATAGGTTAGACATGAGAATACCAAATAGTACCACACCTTACGTTAAGGGAGAAAATATATATACACCTGCAATCTAGAGAGACAGGGCTGTGGTGAGAAGAGAATCAACCTTGATGTGGCATTTAAGGGACAGGATCTAGTGGTTCCAGGGGGCTGATGTGGAGCCCTGGGCCTTAGGCAGGGTGCAGGGAGTTCTAGCGGTCTGGGCAAGAATATTTAGGGCTGTTGGTGTCCTCAAGGACATGACAGTTTCCCAGTGCTTGTACAGCCTTTAATAATAAATGACATTGGATATTTGACATGCAAATACTCAATGATTTTAAACTAGGAAACAGACTGAACTCTTCAAAACATTCCTTACTGCATGTCCTCAAGCCTTTGGAGAAATACAGTTTTATCAGAAAGGGAAGGCTCTGGCTCTATAGCAGGACACTCAAATTTAGTTGTCTACAAGGGAATTTGATACCTAGGCTGCAATAGTAGGCACTAGTCAACAGTCAGTGGGATGAGAGTTAGTCAGCTTATTCTAAACTAGGCATCTGAACTCGGCCATTTGAATGTCTTTAGATTTTCTTAGTTAGACTGCCAGAGTATGACAGAGGCACTTAAATTTATTCCTCTCACATGGTAAAGCCCTAAGATGAATCAAAGTTTCCATATAAATAAGGGCCCCAAGGTGGAGTATTCACAGAAGACAAAAGTATTTTTCAAGGCAAGGTATACTGTATATATAATTTCATAAATATACATAAATGGTATCATAGCTGATTCTTTTATTTCTCAGTAGATAAAGCATGAAAGAAGATGATACAGCAAAGAGGAAAAGTGTGTGGCAAATGCAACACATAACCAATGTCAGCAAAATTCACTGGGACGAATATTAGCCCTTAATGAAAATTATCACTTATATATAGCTTTCACTTTTTTTATGAAGTGCCCATTCTCTATGGATAAGGCTTGAATTGTGTCACAAACAACTATTTCAACAAGATAAACTAGTAATTTGTTTTCAATTTAATTAGTACTTCATGTAAACATGCTGTTGTTAGCCAGCAGTGAGCTTGGTAATAATTAATCAACCAGTCTGCTGAACGTTGCAACTTTCAAAAAAAAACCAAAAACATAAAAAAAGAAAATAAAAAGCACCTTGCTGGTAAATAATTCCTAGTTTTCAGTACCACAGTATAAATTTTTGTTTTATTTGGTCACTACTCTAGCTCCATAATGAATGAATGCAGAAGAATGGTATATGTAAAATATTATAATATACATAAATACTCTTGCAGTAGGTGAATGTTCATTTAATTAACAGCATCAGATGTGAAAGAATATTAAAGATCTACACCTTCATTACATTTCAGTACATCACATCTGAATATCCCTACTTAAGTCTGTAGACTATTTCCTAAAACTCTAGAGGCCAATCTATGACTTGATCATATTCAGATTTAAATTTCAGGAACCTTGATATGTTAATTCTGCTCATCTCTTCTGAATATGTTTTAGAAGGAAAGAGTTGTTCATAGCTGGAGTGATGGGTTAGGTACAGAAAAGCAGGTAGAAAGCTCTAACAGTGGAGATATTTTTCCATCAATAGCTAACAGTCCCACAGTAGGCAGCTACTTCTGCTGCGCTAAGAAGGCAGAGGAAGTGAAGAATTTGGAGACATTGTCAAGAATATCCTTTTTTGATTTTTTTTTTTCCTAAATAGATATATTTAGCTGAGTTCTGAATTAGACTACCTTTTTTTTGTCTACGAGTGTGGCCAATATTAAAGAATGAGTAAAATGAAAGGAAGGATGACCTAAAGTTCTCTCAATATAGCTACCTCTTCTATGGTAACTAGGTCAAAATGACGTTCTGTGAATAAAGTATGAGGTATACAAGGTAAATATTAATCTTTGATCACAATTCCTGTGTCTTGGTGTAAATTCTAGAAAGTAAGCTTCATTGCTTGCCTTGATAAAGTGGTTGTATAGTACAAACATTTCATAATGTACTGAACTCCCATAAATCAATTTGAAATTAGTTTTCTGTCAAGTTGATAAATCTCATCTTATCGTTATACCTTGAAGGTGATTTAACAAGTATTTCACAGTGTATAATTTATACCATGCTAGGGAGAGATAAGAAAACAAGTGCTCCAAACCAATACTTATTGTCACATTCATTTAAAAATTCTCCTATGTTAAATATTTTAATAAAGTTTTGAATGAAGCTTTTGGATACAGTTTAGTCTGCGCAGAATCATAATTCACCTGTGTAAGCTCTGAAATCTCTTGAGTTAGGTATAACTTCAAGGTACTATATCACTCTATGGTTTATATAACTACTTTTTCCTAAGACTGGAAACAGATCAAGTCAGTGTTAAGTATGAGTAGCACCAGGAAGTGCTGCTTGTTTATTTTCTTTTGGCTTTTACCATCCATTATATTCTCAAGCAACAGAAACATATGTGCAGGAAGACATTTAGATTTCTTTCTGGAATTTTTCACAGTGGAGACTATAGTTGATCATTTTCTCCAATTAACGAGTTTCATGCCTCCTTTAATTATAAAAAAATCTGATTACTATATTGAGGAATAACATATACATATGATTATAACCAGGTTCAAGAAATTTAAGAATAATAATGTGTGTTCATTCACAGTGGATACATGAGTATGTAGAGTCATGGTATTATGTGTACTCATGGTTTTCCTGGCATCCAAAAATGATCTCCATCACAGCATAAAATATATAGTTACAATTACAGTTAAAGATATTATTACATTCCAGAGCTACCTGCAGAAACTATAGTTCTTGTTTTTTTCACTGAAGAAAAATGATGGTTTTGTCACACAATTGGAAGTTATAGCTATTTGGTTCAATGCAGGCATTTATCTCAGCATCTGTAAGTGGATATCTGATATTCTTTTTACATTACGATATAGATTTAACTATTGACAATGAAACACAATGTAGGAATTTCTGACATCAGCCATCTGAACTATCCAACAGTCTTGTGTTAATGCAGAAATTACTCTACTGGTAATTAGCTGGCATTTCTGCATGGTTCTTCATTTAATGGGAAGAAGGCCACCCTATGTATGCTGTTCTATTTTGGGGAACAACAAAAAACATTATTACCATTGCTAGTAGCAAAACAGTAGCTAAAAGTGTGCTAATTTTGCTGTATGCTAAGTGCATTATGTTTTAGACTTGGTCATTCAGGTTTTTAAAAAACTGGTCTATGTGAACTAGAGTTTGGTATCAGATATCTCTTGTTATGATACACAGTTTGAGCTATTAGCACAAGTCTTGAAAATATGAACACAAGTTAGGGGAAAAAAAATCAGCAATTGCCAGTTGCTGGTCAATGAAGAGATGAGTCTTGAGAGCTATGAAAAGACTGCTTCAGGAGTAACAGAGAAAAGAAGTACTAGACAATTGGAAAAAAAAAGTGCAGCATAGCAACAGTCCAACAAGAAGCTACATGGAGCCCAGGCTGCATAGAAACACCATTCCATAACAGGAGACCTCCAACAGAGTAAAGAGGAGTGGGAAATTGTCACCATCAGATCTGTGGTAGCAGAAGCACAGCACAGTGGTGGGAGCTAGGCATGTGCCCTTGGGCTGCCTCCAGCTCTGGGCTCCAGCTTTCCCTTGCTGCCACTGCTCATCTGCTTCCTAAGTGCCCTTGAGGGACTTGGGATGCGCCTAATGGTTATTCCAGGCTGTACATGACACTACAAGTATACGTGTGTGTGTGCCTGAGTGTATCTTTTTCCTCACAAATTCTGCATGTTTTTTAGTCAAGTTGAGTAGTTATGATTTTGGGTAGTGTTGTACTTCAACATACAGAAGACAATCTTTATCACAGTCTGTAGAGCAGACTGTAGAACTAAAGCACCTTACCATTTGGTACATTCAAAAAAATTTCATTTAAAAAACCAAACCAAAACAAACAAAAAACCCCCAACAAAGCAACAACCAAAAAAAATATCTCAAAACAGCAAACAAAAACATAATTAAATTTATTAAAAAAATTAAATCTAGGTGGGAAAAAAAGAAAGGAAAGAGTTACTCATGATAATTTGTTCCTCTGGAACTACTAAATTTCACATTGGCTATAATCATGAACATCAGATTCAGGCATTGTTCAGCACTTGGTTCCTGTGTCATATTTAAAATATAAGCATGTAGACCTATGTTCTGTGTTATATTTAGTAAGGTACAGTCATATATTGTAATAAAATATTTGCGCTCTGTCTCTCTTTGTAACATCTATAATAGATTACACTGATAAATATAAGGAAATTAGTGGCTGATCTGCAAGGTGACTTCCATTTGAACACTTGAAACAATACAAATTTAATGCACTACCATTCATTTTAATTAAATACTTCATATAAATAAATTTCTTGCTTAATGTGATTTCCTCCTATACTTTTAAAATTAATATATTTTTTCTGTTGGAGAAAAATATTATCATATTTATATTGAAGAAATTAGTCAGAATACAACAGAAGAATATGTGAAATACTTCCCTTCACTATAACCATCTACAAATCTTAAAGCACTAGAGACAAGGGAAAAAAATGTCACCCTAATTTCAGTCAACTGCCAAGACTGAAGATATCACAGCTATATCTGTTTTGCAGCACTGAAAATTAGTGTATGTGGTGTTTATTAAGTAAAAAATATAGAACTATTACTTCTGTATTTCTAATGTAAGAAAGAAGTCTCTTTGAACCTACACCAGATTTGATGATGAATAAATGAGGTTAATACACAGTAAGGTTGCCTCACTTTTTTTATTTTAAATGTATTTTGCCAGGAAAAGGAAGTGTTAAACCTCCTTTAATTTCTTACTCATAAATGCACAAAATCTTGTGTCTGGTTTCTCCTCCCATTATTGCCCAAGCATTTAGAAGAATATGAAGTCTGTTTTTCACTGTAAAAGGTCATAAATGAAATGGAATGAAGCAATGCTGACAACAAACACTTTGCAGATCTATCTGAGGCCGTTTAAGGGTTGTTTACTTTTGTATGAAGGATTACCTATTAAATCTGAAAGAGGTTGTAAGCTGAATAAACACCATCCAGTAGGGTCAGTGCTTCTTATTGTCATGCACCAGAAGGAACAAGAATGTTCTAGGTCGACTGGCAATGCATCATACATCTAAATTATACTGAAAGAGTTAGAAGGCACTGAGTGGACGTGGCATGAATAGAAATGGCAATTTTCAACAGATTTTTTTCAGGAAGGATATGGTTAAAAAAGAGAAAGGATGATTGTCTTTTCCAGTAAACAAAAATGGCAACCTACACTCTCCAGAGAGGGGGAAAAGGCAGTATATGATAGATATAATTCAAACCAAGTCACTGCATGAATCTGTAGGAATGTGACTGCAAAAGACTAGTTCATATGATTCTCCCAAGTAATTTTGGTGGAGTAACATTAAAAAAAACCCCAAACATTAAAGGATTTTGTGTTGTAAGATTTTTTAAAGCCATGTCTCTATGTGTATAGACACATGGAGAAAAAATAAAATCTAGAATGAGGGAAGGATGAAGAGGTGGATATTCAAATTTATATTAAATATATATGTTTTTATAATCCTGATTAAGAAGGAGTTATTGAAATGTGGCATGCTTTCAACTGAACTGAACAAGGTCTGGAAAGTGCAACCTGCATCATGTTTCCATTAGTTGTAGGATTTGTGTCACTACCACATCTCTAAATTAAGTCCAGAGTCTTGAGTGTCTTTGGTGTTTGATTGTTTTTAATGTCTGTTGAATAGAATAAATGTCAAAGAACTCTTCTGTCTTTTTTATTTGATTACCAGTTAGACTATGAATATACTTGACCTATCAAGATAAATATCATGCTTTATCAACACTCATCTGAGGAAATAATATACATTATTCTGATTTAAATATTAAATGTATTTTTTTTTAGAGATAACAAAATCCAATGCATGTACAGAAGTAACTTGAATCAGTATACTATGAGCTTTTCCTCTTTCATGACTGCAGAATAAACTTGTAGGATAGTATTATGGATAGAAATTATTAATTCTTATTTCACTGATTTATTGCAACTGAAGTGAGAGTAATTGTTCTATAGTAGATCTTCAACTTCCTTCTGGTGCACTATGCTGCGAAAGGCATTGCACCAGTTTGCTCCTGTTACTCTGGTCATTCCTATAAATATTACAGGATATGCAATGATAAATATTTGAACTGAATGTAGTTATATTGCATACTGTTAACGTTAGTTTCTATGGAGCTTCTGAAAGTCAAATCTTTGCCTTTGGTGTAGGTGCTGAGTGGGGAATTACCCAGGTGATAAAGTCAGTAAAAAATAAGGTTCATTGTAATATAACACTTTCTTGAAGGCAAGCATATGATTAATTAACCTTCAGAACTAGATCAATGGTGCCAGGTTATTATCCATTCAAACTGGTTTTATGTTTGCTTTCTTTATCAACAGGCTATGCTCAGTGGGAAAATTAAGGGTAAATAGAAAATTTATTTTCCCTCACTTTGTGCCAAGAGGTTTTAAAATTAGATAATTGTGATAGATTAGACATCTGGCATCAAATCTGACCTCTTTCACTGTTCTGTTTGAATGCATTATAGTGTATAACTTCAGTGCTCCCTGCCAGGATAGGTATAAAGTGCAAGGAATAGAAAAGTAATATTCACACATTATGATGTAAATTTTTAAACATAATCTCAGAACTTCTATTAGTTGACACTTTAAATAGCATCATGGAAAATATTTGAAGCATTTCAGTGGATTTAGGTCCATTTGCTTTTACTAGATTGAAAACAGGAGATTATAGCTCATGAAGGATTTTCTCCTGAATTCTGTTCCTAAATATTTTAATCTTTTCATCACTGCCAGATTGCAGAATCACAGAAAAGCAGAATGCCTGGTTATGAGTTTATTTTTCTCTATGTATGACTTATGTATTTAATTTTCAGAAGTATTTTTACTTTTTATTGCTATTTAGATTTGTAGATCCATACATAAATTTGTTGAATTCTGTATTCTCTTCTAATTATATTTGAACACATTTTTATTGAGAATGGTGGGATGATTACTTATTTCTGCCAGTGATTTTTGCTCTATTAATCTTCCTTTCAGCTCTGTCACTGATAATGCTTTAGGCTGCAGTTCCGTTCTGTGTTGACTGTATTAATATGCATACTATTGTTTGTCACCTCATTTATTTCAGTGTTTTCAAGATAATAAGTTATTCTTCCCAGAGAATGGAAAACTCATTTGTTCAGTATGGGACAGTATTTTGGTATTAGGAAGTTCAATTTGCTTAGGATATTTTAGGACTACTCTTTATATTTTCTTGAATATAGTTTTTCTCTAAGTTTGTCCAACACCCTTTTTGGGTGCATTTTCCCCATTTTAATATCTTTGTCCACCTTTTTTAAGTATAAATTTAGTGATATCCTTTATCTGTCAGTAGATATGCTGCTCTCACTTTTATACACAAATAAATCCATTACATTATGCTCCACATAATACATGGTACATGATATATATGCTATGTGAAGATAGTTTATTCTGCTGTTGCTACTTTCTGTTACTGTCTACAACACTAAGTAACAACGGCAGGCACCAATACATGTTAGGGGTGGAGGAGGAGTGGATGAAATGAGATTCAAAGAAGGGATCTGGGAGTCCTGGTGGACACCAACCTTGCCATGAGGCAGCAATGAGCCCTTGCAGTAAAACCAGCCAAAAACCTCTGCAAGTGCATTAGGCAGAGCAGCTCAAAGGAGGGTATCCTCCTTCTCTGTTCAGCCCTATGGAGACATGTCTGGAGTGCTGGGACCAGTGCTCAACTCAGCGCAAAAGAGCCATGGATTTACTGGAGGGATTCCAGTGAAAGGCTGTGAATGCATTGCACAAAAGGAAGTTACTGTAGAATCAGGCTTCTGTATAATTAGGAGCAGTCAACAATATGGGTGTATCTGCCTAAAGTTCTATCTGTGTCTCAGTGACACTCTGGGACAGTCAGACTTCTTTCAGTTCTACCTGTGCTCTTCTCTGAGCCTGCCCTTCCCAATTTCAAACCAAGAACAACCAGTGTATTGAAACACTTTGACAGATACTGCCATATAATATTGAGCATAACTTTCATGATCCCAGTTTTAAACTGTTGATGGTGATGCTGTCACTGGATTTTTTATATAGCTACGGAACTGTGAACTTAGTAATTTACCTTTCAAATGAAACCAAATGAACTTTCCATATTTTGAAAACAGGAGACTGCATCTCCTGAAGACTTATATGCTGTAAGGATGCTCTTAGAAAATCTAGTAAACTGCAACAGTGACAAACTATTGCAAAAATCATCTGTCAAAGTGGTGTTAAGCCGTCAAACAATAAACTGATATATGATAGGGAAGGGGGAGTAGGGTGGAGAGAAGAAGGAAGAGAGCTGACATAGAATTCTTAAGATTAGAAAAGACCCTTAGATGAAGTCCACTCTCTTCTACTTCTCTTGACTAATTTCCAAGGAAATCCTGTACATGAGGGTGGACTCACTTGAGCCCTGGTCAACTTTTTCAAACTCTTGCATTTAATGATTCATGAATAAATCAAAAATAAAGAGAACTAAATGAAAATTTACTGATTTCTGTGGTGAACACCTGCAAGTCAAACTGACCACTGCACTACTAATGCAAGTATACATTTCTTGAATACAGTGGTTGCTCTATTTTTTGCCTAGGTGCATTAATGGGAATTTATATTCTTGATCCATTCTAGATAAATGTTTTAACATTTCACCCCCAAGGTGGCTATTTCATTACTTAATATGAAAGAAACTGTGGTAGTTCCGCACAGCGTCTTAAACACATTCTCTGCTGGTAAAAATCAACAACAGATAATTAAAACCAGATCAGTTTTACTTAAATGGCATTCAGACTGTCTGTTGTTCAGCTGCATTTAGGCTTCAAAGATAAAAGATATCTTCTTGGATGGCCTGAGAGTTCTGAAAGCCAAAATTTCACATATGATCAAACAACACAATTTCAAAAGTAAGACTGCATGTTTTACTCAAATTGATGGAGGATTTAAATATCTTCCTGAACGTATACTGAGGAAAACTAAGCATTTGTTAGACATTGTAAAACCTCCTTGCACATGAACTTCACAGCATTCAGTGCAAATCAGATATGTTCTTTCTTTCTGTTTCAACACAGAAAAAGAAAAGCAACACAAAGGTAATACCTTTGTACTAAGTATATGTCATTTGAGATGTGGGGCAAGAGTATCTCTTTAGATGTTTTAATTCTTTCAACCAAAACCATCTCTTTCATAACATGCTCAGAGAAATGCATAGAGGTTCTTTTCTCTGTTCATTTTACAAGATCAGCTCATATTCATTTTTAAAATGGATGTCACGAGTGCCTTAAATGGATTCAACCCAAAGAAGTGATCCCTTTTTAGGTCACCCCTCCAGCCCTCTCTTCTCTCCAGAGTGTTCAAGAAGGAAAAGCAGTGATGTTAAATTCAGGTATTACATATTTGCAGCTGTAAGTTTTCTCCTCTGGAAAGAAATTATCTTCTGGGGATATATATTCACATAAAGATTCTTGGATTTGCTCAGTAACATAGAATGAAGCATTCCGGTTTATTGATCTGGTCCTAGATCTTTTTCATTTGTTTGATTAGAACTATGACTTCTACAAAAAGCAGTCTCCTTTTTTTCTATCTTAAAAGTTCTTTGTCTATATAGCTAAATATCTTTGACTTTTCTGTACTTATGATCTGGATTTTTATGATGTTAGAAAAATCTGAAAACAGATCTAAATATAGATATATACTTAACCTGGATTGAAATCTTAGTAGGGTAACTCCTTTCATTACACTGGTGTGTTCTTGTTTATCTCCAAAAGAAAAGAGTAATAAATGAGAATGGAGATATGGACATTTTCCTCTTTGAACATTATTTTATTGTACCAGATACAGGATAGCATTGTAATATATTCTTCAGATACAATAAAAATTTAGAAATATTTGATTTTTGAATTATTAATCACAACACAATAAAGCCCTGTAAATAAAAGGTTATAGAAAGAAGTCACTTTCCATGCAAATGAAAGCCTGCATTCAAGTAAGGAGATGAATCTATTTATATATCCTTTCTTTTGAGTAGTTTCTCTGAATTGACATTTGTACAGAATTTTGAAGAAAAAGATCAGTCCAATTACATAGTTTTTTCTTCCTGAAGGGCAGTGTGTAGAGATGATAGATACTGGTGAGAATGTTGAGAAAGTACAGTGATAACTTTGTGGCTTCTGCCTTAGGCACCCAGAAAGAAAGTAGAAGGGTGGGAGAAGCGACTTGCTGAAGAGGTCATTGTGATTTCAGAATATTTAAAAAGAATTCTATTAAAATTACAAAAACAGTGAATAAAATAGGCAGAATTGCAAGTAAATTCTACCCTTTGGTGTCTATTTCTAAGACAAGATAGGGTCTCTGATAATGTGACAATTTTCACTGTACACAGTTCCAAGTTTCCCTTCCTTGTTTACTTTGTAAAGATCCAAAACCTATTATTAGGCAAAATTTTCAAGAAAAAGAAAAATTATGTTGATTTAGTTGACAAGAACTTCAATGTGATCTGTCAATATGCACTTGCAACCCAGAAAGCCAACCACCTCCTGGACTGCATCAAAAGAAGCGTGACCAGGGGTCAAGGAATGTGTTTATGCACATCTACACTTTGAGTGAGACTCTACCTGTAGTACTGCATCCAGCTCTGGGACCATGTGCTGGGTTTTGGTAGCAGGAGAGGCTAGAAGGGTAGCTTGCCTGAGAAGCTGCTAGAAGCTTTCTCCATGTCTGAATAGCCAGTGCCAGCTGGCTCCAAGGTCTACCTGCTACTGGCCAATGCTAAGACCATCAGTGTTGGTGGAAGCACCTCTAGGATAATGCATGTAAGAATGAAAAAAAGTTATTGCACAGAAGCAATTATGGGCAGAGAAAAGAGGAGTGAGAGTATGTGTGAGGAACTTGCTTTACATTATATGATCCTGAAGGGTCCTATCACATAGATCCTGTCATTTGCATGTATGCATGCCTATATATAGCATATAGGAAAGAGGGGGAAAAAAATCTAGTGGTGTGTAAAGTAGATCTCCACCCTAAAGCAGTCCTTTTTTCGCCTTAACTGTTTTTAACTGAAAGCAGATGCTACAGAACCGAAGATTAATATAAGAAGCAGCCATTCCTGCCCTGTACTTAAAAGTGCTGTTAAGCAGGGTATCTCACACCTCACAACAAGGCCTTTCAGAACTGTTGGGGACTGACAAAAATAAAGTATTCATTTCACATTAGTGACTTTCCTTTTTTTCCAGAAACATTTATATTTATAAGGATATATTGTTTATAGTGATATGTTGTTTATATTGCTCAGGAACTTCTCTTTCTATTTCATATGTGTAAAAAAAAGTGAAGAATGACATGTTGTATAAACGATTTAGTGCATGAAACCTTAAAAATAAAAGTGGTCCCAGAATAATGGAAAAAAAGAAAAGCAGTTATTGAGTATTCTAACCATGCTGGTATATGATACTACATTGACAGAAGAAACAGATATTGCCAGTAATAAATAGAATATGTGAAATAGGAAAGGGAAAAAATATGAAGATAATATATACCGTTTTGTTTCTGTTATGTGTTTTCTTTTTCTACAGGTTAGGTTCAAAAAAATCATGGAAATATTTGAATTCAAAACAGAAATTTTGGATCGCTTGATCAATCCAATGAGTTTTCCCTGGCTGCTTCCAGTTTTGCAACTTAGCTTCTTCAAACAGAAATCTCCTACTAGACTAGACATATTAACATATTCTTTTCTTCATTAATAAAACAATGTATTGTTCTTTTCCTTAAAATCAGAGTTCTTTTTTTTTTTTGCTTAAAATTTTAGGGTTTTAGGTTGCATTTCAATATTTTGTCTAAATAGCAAGAAGTTGCCATTGCATTCTTTTTTTAAGACTAAATTTTAAATAACATATTTTATTTAACTAGAAAGGTTTTTGTAAGCAGCAGTTTAATTTACACCCATAATCATTCAGTCTGAATATAGAGTGGAAATAAGTAGAAAACTGTCTTCAGCACTGAAATAAAGTTTAATGGCAAACATCTTGTGAAGATTAGACTACACTATTCTTTCTAGTTAAATAAAATATGTTATTTTAAATTTAGTCCTAAAAAGATAATGCATTTCCACTGGAACTATGTATATGTATCATGGTTTTCTTAGAGAAAATGGAAGGTGAAAATATCTTGGCAGATTGTTGGAATAGTTACTCACAAAGCCTGTCCAGGTCTTCTTTTCAGTGCTGTAGATATTCAGTTCATGCTCTCCACTTTATCTGATGTACATATATTTATTTTTTAATGTCAGTGACAAATGAATACTGGTTATATTTAATGAAATTATTATAGATATGGTAAGAGGCAGAGTTTTTCTCCAATTTCCTTCTGTGTTGCATTTTCTGAACTTTTCCATAATTCCAAAAGAAAATAAAAATATAAGGAAGCTTCAAACCAAAACCTTTATAATAAGAACTGTAATTTGAATAAATATGAAAACTAACTGAATTTGGAGTGTCTTTGAGGAGAGGGTTCGTTTTAGAGTTTTTTGGTGTTTGGGGTTTTTTTGGTTTGTTTGCTTTGTTGTTTGTTTTGTTTTGATTTGATTTGCTTTTTGTAGGGTTTTTTGAGGGGGTGGTATAGGTATTTCTGTGAGTTTTTTTTAATTTGCACAATATGTAGATCAGACTAAAATATCCTAGTGCTATTATTTTCATTAGATTAATATAAATTACTTTAAATTACATTATTAGATTATATGTGCAAAGTAAGGCATGAGAACAAAGGAAGACAGAAGTAAGACAAATAGCAAAGGGAGAAAAGAATAGTAATTTCTGCTTTCTCTCCCAGAAGGAATGCCCCTTGATGTGTTTGTAAGAACTGGCTGGGAAATCTGACAGCTTTAGCTACATAGATGGTTTGATTGAAAACAAAGTTTTATCCTTTTCCTGCTTACACTTTTTGCCAAAACTAAATTTGAGAGTCAGAAAAGCATAAAATTAAAAAAAAAATAAATGAAGTGGCTCATTAGAATTTCAGGAAAACTCTACAGAGTACAAGCCAGGTCCTTGGCTTTATTTGGTTTCAGCTCTTTACAACACAGTCTAAATGGCTCTTCTATGATTTTTGGAGGAATAGAAAATCTCCATTTCAATAATCAGAGTTTTTTCAATCGAAACATGTCTTAAGTCTTGTCTAATTGAACAAAGACTATGCACTATCTCCATGTGGAGCAAGGAACTACTAAAGATGAGACTCATTATGGTCTCATAATGTGTCCTGAAATTTTGCATGTCATCTGTCTGTCCTCTGTTGCAGATTGTATATAAGTTATGGTTGGAGAGGATTCAAACAGAGATAAGTGAATGTCACAATACTTTATGAAATATTTCCAGGTGTTATTGCCTAGAATTATAAAATCATTTTAATGACTTTCCAAACAGTATATTTTAGGTCCTTAATACTGAAATGCCATGTCTTCCTATTTTTATGAAGACTTTCTGGACTTCAAAAGATATTCAGATATTTAGGAAAGTAAGGAAGAAAGGAATAGCATGAGTCACTTCTTGTCTCAAAGTACACTTGGAATATGAACTGACTCTCAGCTTTTATATGACTGTCACAGAGTGGTAGCTTAATGTAAAAACCAGACTAAATTTTATCTGTCCTATTTTTTTATATGGGAGGTTTCATCTATTTCAAGATAAAACAGATACAACCTTCATCCATTTTGTAGAAACTGGGTTATTTTGCCAGAAATAGCTTAAAGCAAGATTAAGTTTAGAAGGTAACAGAGATGATAGGCCAGTCATTCTAGAGTTTGCTTAAAGTACATACACTTGATTTAATTTTAAATTTCAATGTTAGAATAATTTTTCTCAATACAATTGAGGCCCTTCACCCTTTTAGAGATTAATGTTCTCAGCTCTCATATATTTAAATCCTTCCTCAAAACAGTGCATATTTTAGTAGCTTCTAAAAACCCAGATATTTTTCTCAATAAGAGAAAATTCTATACCAAACTGTGGACATCTACATTTAGATGTCCAAGTGAGAGTTATAGCCAACACAGTATGTTGCTGTTAACATAAATTAGTGAGTAGAACAGAAGAAGCCTTCACATCATGCTGACAAAGGTGCTTAGATTTGAACAGATAAGCAACTGTCTAGACAAGATTTACACTATTTACAATGGGAGTTGATATCTAGACACTTGCATTTATGTTTCTAAAACTTGAGGATTTGAATACCTTTGAGAAGCAATGGTGATGGGATAGAGAAAATTAAGTAGAAGGTCCATTGCAGATGTTCATGAAACATATGGTTTTGAGGCCTGTTTACCAGAAAAGGTCTTTGGTTTTCCTTATTTGAGAGGTGGTTTGACTATGAGGTTTTTGTAAAAGGGCAGAACAGTGTTCAATGCTGTTCAATAGCTGTTCAATGCAATTTTTTCTTGGTTTATAGAGATGGTGATTTTCAATAAGGTAAGGTATTAGGTAATCTATTCCTTATGTTCTCCAAGTCTTTTGCTTTATCTCTGAATGTAGAGCTAAGCAACACAGACAGATTTTCCTCAATGAGTGTTTCTTTAGAGTTGTTAGTTTCTTGTTTGTGTTGTTTTCTGAAGTGACAAAATCTGAAATCCCACTCAGGATTTAATTTGAAAGTGGATTGAACAGTTTTAATTAGCCTCTGAATTTCTTTGGCTAAGTTATCTAAGTTAGGGCTTAATTTCTTTGGCAAACAAACTTTAAATAAACTAATTGGGTCTTTTGGATTTGGAACGTAGATGGAGATGTTCTGCAACTACTATAGTTAAAAGTTAAAGATAAACCTTGATCTTGGAGGAATTAGCAAGTACTATGATTTTCTCTCAGAGAAGCTAAAGCAGAGAGTCTAGATTCTTACTGTACCGGAAACAGTAGAGCAACCCTCTGATTTTTTTTTTTTTTCCTATCACTGTTAGTCTCTTTCACACCTCCTGCACTTAATTCTCAAAGGCTGTACCCTCTCTGGCAGCTTGACCTTCCCACACTGCAGAGATTAATTCACTAAAGGGAAAAAAAATACTCTTTCATACCCAAGTGTTGTGGCTAGCACAAGGGTTCCTTGCCAAAACCTGATGATTTGTCCTGTGCATATTAGCATCCAGTCTTCAGGGAGCACATTCAAGACTGAAACAGCAGAATCAGGACAGTGAAATGGATGATTTTTGAAAACAGACATGTGTATTGTGATTTTTCAGACCCTCAGGGACAGTATTCTCTCCTATCATCCAGATATCCTCCAATAATGAGGAAATAGCAACACCTCACCATCTTCACATCACAATTTGCAGGAAATAAATAATGAATGTCCAGGAATGGCTTCATTCTTAGCATACTGCTCCAGCTCTTGAGGATGCTGTGTTTAATGTTATAGTCTCTAGAAAGACTTACATTTAAACTGAGTCTTCCTTTGTTACACCAGTTCAGACAGTATTAGATGCAAATTAATTTTGACCATGTTAGCCCTCTGATTTGGCCTTATCAGTGCTAGTAATTTGCCAGATTCCACAATGAGATTAATAAATGATTGGAGAGTAATTAAATATTTGAGCTGTAATTATTTTCTGATGAATAGAATTTCATAGGAATGAGGAAGATCTACCTGTTTCCTGACTTATTCTGCCATGCTAATCTGTCTACGTCCTGACTCTTGCTTCCTTCATTTACTCAGTTCTGCTCTGAACCACCTCTGTGCTGGAGCACTACTCTGTAGAGCTACATTCCAAAAAGGATGCACAATTTCTGTAGGTATTGCTACTTCTATGTATGTTTTATAATACTTCTTTGCGCATTATCTCTCATATGTTTTGCAAGCATATATAACAGACTGTTCTTCACTCTCTGAAGTGTAGTGTCAGGTTCTGGCATTAACCTACAACAACATATCCAAGAAAACTTCAAATCAGAGTACTGAGCTGAACTAACACTGAAATTGTCAGAGATCTCTTGGACTCAGTTGCAAAACTGCATGAACCTTAATAAGCTACTTAAGGTGGGAGAAAATGATTTAGAGGAAACATAGTGGAACTGATTTAATTAGAGGATTTCACAGATAAATTCATTCTTTATTAATGCATTGTCTATCTGGTTTATCCTATTCAATACATGGAAATGGAGAGAAAGCAAAAGTATTAATAATGCAAAGATGCTACTATAAGTCACAGGAAAAATATTCTATATTAGTCTGAAATATTAAAAGAACATACATCAAGATTTTTCAATTTGTCTATTATATATTAAACTAGTCAAGAGGTTTATCTTTTTTATTGCTGGGTGTTTTGCATATTTTCTTTTTATATGAGTACAAATCAAGTGTCAGATGCCACAGATTCCTTATTTTTAATCACTTCTCCAGGTGACACTAGAGCTGACCAATGTCTTACCTTAGTCAACTATTAAAACAAATCACAACTTCAGGACAGCTGATGATTAAACTGTGAACTATGTACTGAAGAGGAATATCTGCTACAAGATCAGTAAAGTGAACATTCAGTAGAAATCATAGAAAAGACCAAAGGGATGGCAGGATAAGAATGGAGTAGATTTTTTTAAAGAGAATCCACTATGCTTCCACTATTAAGAAACCAGGAAAAGTACCCAATATACTTAGATTAAAAGTTATATTTGTTACTAATTAACCAGAGTAAAAATGATAGAATCCTTGAATGATTTGGATTGGAAGGGACCTTTCTACTTTATCTTCTCCAATACCCCCTGCCTTGGGCAGGGATATGTTTCGCTGTGTAACGTTGCTCAAAGCCCTGTCCAATCCTGAACAGTTGAAGGGGTGCAGCATCCACAACATTCTTGGGTAGCCCTTTTCTCCACACTAATCTTAAACAAAAAAAACCAACCAACCAACCAAACAAACAAAAAATTCTAGCTTATATCCAGTCTAAATCTGCTCACTTTCAATTCAAAACCATTGCCCCTTGTACTGTCAGTACAGGCCTTAATATAACTGATTTGGTAAGTAGAACTGGAAATAGTGCTGTTTAGAGAAATGAAGTTATGTTAGAAGTCTAGTGCAAGCAGAGTTCATCCATTACTTCTTTCTCCTTCCACAAAAAGGCTCAAATAATAGCACCTTGTTTTATACACTTTATGATATTTGATGTCTAAAACTTCTAAAACTGGTTTTCAAGTCAGATAATTTTCTGATTGCCTAAACCAAAAACTGTTGAATAAAACATGAATATTTACATTTGTTTCAAAGTGTTTCAATACAGCTTTGTACAGCTGGGAAGTGGAGAATATGTTTTGCCTTCAGCTTAGAAATTTCATTTTTCAAAAATACAGAATTTGTAGCAACAAACTAAATAATTGCAACTTTTTCCTCAGCCCTTTATATATTACTTTTCAAATCTCACTTTCACAAAATAACTGTACAAAAAAGCTGTTTCTACACATTAGCAATGGGATGAATATTCAATTAAGGAAGATCAAGACTGATATTTTACATAGCGAGTTAGTATTCTTCATCTTGTTTTTATAATTACAATAACCAGTCCAACATCAATATTCATAATGCATTAAGTTCTGTTCATTTATTAAACAGTGGATGATTAAATTAAATACAACTTTGGCATCTTATTTGACTCTCTCAAGTCTGACAAGCCTGAAAAAAACCCCCAACCCAACATCTAAATGCAAATGCAGTTTATTCTGGTAGTATAAGTAATGCCACTATAATCTCTTTCTTCTTGGAATGTCACTATTGTCAATTTCACTGAACTGCAACCTATAACTTTCCCACCCTGTACTTGGACACTTGTGAAAGTCATCATATTCAAGAAGATGATGATCTTGATCAGGCCATGTCTGCACTAATGGGGCTTCTACTTAGAGAAACCTGAGATAAACTTTCTTGAGAATCTGTGTGTAATTAGTATAAGTTACAATTTAGTGTACCTTGGACCATTCTCAGTGAGATGCAGCAAAGGCCTTGCACTGGCTCATTCACACCTCACTCCCTCCCCAGTGCAGAATACCCTTACCAATATTCCTAGCTCAATTCCAGAACAAAAGTTGTAGAACACAATGCTAAAATATAGCAGACAGGAACTAAATTTATTTCATGAGTACACTCACCATTCTGATGTGGAAGTTATCCAAGGCAATTTTTCAATTATTCCATGAAGCAAATTAATGTAACAACAGAGAGCCGTTAATTGCCAAATCTTTTAAAGTCTGTAAATTAGTAAATTTTTTTTTTTAAACTTATTTTCTCCAAAAGTGTGTAATACTCCTATGAAATTGTAACTGTGCACTTTTAATTTTTACCAGTTTCTGCTGACAAGGTGCTAGTGTTAGTGTACTGTTCAGTGAAGCAAACCTGCTTACAAAAGTAGCACAAATAAAATTATTTTATCCAGAGGCATCTCCTGTTTATAACAAGTCTATAATCATCATATCTTTTGTCATTCAATTGTGACACAAAATGGTTGCTTAATAATAAGATCACGAAGCGAAACTAAGATACTACCTGGCCTATATACCAACCGCTAATACTTAATTGTTTGGAACATATTGCACATTTATATGTGTAGTTACAACAAAACACAGAATGAGTGACAATTTTGTAACTAAGACCTAATTTTCATACATATTGAGCTATATCCTGGATGTACATTTAAAATGGATAGTGGCTCAACACTGCTAGAACCATTGCAGTTTTCAGTTATTTGTATGTGATGCTCAACAAGAGTCCTGAACTTTTCGGACCATATAAGCACACCCAGAAATTGTTTGGCTATTTCTTGATGGAAATGGACAGAAATCACTGTCTTGCCACTCATGTGACTAAAGAGCTTGATGTGTGGAGCATAACATTTCTACTGGATAGTACCTGTAATTAGGAAATCCAAAAGTGCTTTCAGGCTCTTACAATCCCATACATATCCCAGGTGAGTTTCAGGATAACACTGGGCAACAGCTATTGCCAGATGACAGCTATTCACTGCAATTTCATTTATTATAGAAGGAGAAACTAAGGAGGTAGACAGTGAGAAGAAAGTGAATAGTCAATCTTCACATCCTAGAAAATAAGTCTGGATGCAATCTTTGCCACAGGAGGAATAATTCTTTGGACCCTATTCCACTCTTATTAGTATGGCTTGACATGTTGTCATACTATTAAGGGCAGCAGCACAAAAGAGACTGCAATTACTCTGGGCCCCCCTTTTTTAACCTTAGAAGATGAAGAGGAAGGGACCTACCCAATTGGAGAGTTCTACAATATTTACAGTCAACAGTATATTGTGGGGCAAAAGGTAATTAGGACACAAGGAGCATATGATGAAACTACCCACTCTGTCATCTATGGCTCAAGAGACTTTCTCTTCCAGAGTCTGTATCTTTGCCCTTGATAGATCTCAGTGGTCTATTCTTCCATGAATTTGCCTGACAGCTTATGAAACCAATTGAAATTATTAACTTCCATAATATCCTGTAGCAATTTGTACCATAATAAAATTATAAATTGTGTGATAGAGTACTGCATAATGTAAGGCACTGTTTTGAGACTGCAGTATAGTGGCAGAATTACCACAAAGGCAGATGTGAGATGGAGTGGGCTGAACTCTTCCATTAAAGCAGAATCTTAGTGCTGAGACCAGGTCGAAAAGAAAGTAGTTGCACAGAAGCAGCCTCCCTTCCGTGAGAGCAAGAGTATCTGTCAGATGTGCACTTAGAACTCAGTAGGGGAAGCCCTGTAAGGGCAGAACTGATGCAGGGGTGCATTCCTCTGAGCACAAGAGCTAAAAATCCCTAGAAAAAGTATGGTAAGCTCATCTCTAACAGGCTTTTACATTTTTTTTACAGATTATCCAACTCTAAAACAAAACAAACAATAAAAAAGCTTGTTTTAATTTCTCAAAACACATCTATGATCTGAAGACATGTTTATATTTTTTTCACCATATTATAACTTTTTTAATTTTTTTATTCTGGAAGAAAAACTGCATTAATAAAAACATTTTGAGCTATTATCAAAAATAATTTATTACAGGAAAAACCAAAAAGACCCATGGATCTATGTTGTTACATGTAGATATTGAGAGCACAAGGCATGGTAATTGCCTTCATGCTTTAGTTTTTATACTGAAGAGATTCCTTGATGCTTGTTTATCATTTTTCTAGATGTATGTTACTATAAAAATTTAAGTAGGTGTTTCTCTAACTTATTTTGTCATTCTTGGCCAGCCATTCATAACTAATGGTATCAAGCTTCTGCCCAGTTTAGCTGGAAAGTCTCACAAGAATGTATTTCATGAAGAATAGTAATTGAGACTCAGGTGAGCAGAATTCAAGTAGCAATACTAGGAAGAAAGCAACCAAATTATAGTGAAATGAGGGTGCCTCTACTGGCAGACAAACATACAGTATTTCAAATTTTTTAACTTTTTTATTTTGTTTAATTTGGAAACTATATCCAAGGCTAAGTGGGATAAGGATTTGGTGTTTAAAGAACAAAAATAGATTTTACGTACTGCTTCTATTTGATGACAAATTATTGGTTGTGTCTTTTTAGACTTATGTGTAGGAAAAACTGTGTTTTTAAAAAGCTATGGTTAAGAATGCCCTGTTGAGGGATGCTCTGCTGGGAACAGGGTAAAACAACTTGAACAATGCCCTGTTTGCAAAATTACCAGTGGTAAATGAAGAAGGGGGCTCATGCTGTTTTTAATATTGAATAATGCAGAAACTGGTCTGACTCGTCCATTCCAAAGTTAAACATCCTTATGATGAGATGTAGATGTGGTAGGCCTGGTAAAATACTCAGATAAATGAACAAACAAGTGATATTACCGGTAACTTGTCCGAAGCTACTGAGCTAACACAGCTGGCCTGGAGACATATGACTGATACTCAATCACGTTATATTGTAAAAGCCCAGTTCCAGATTTTAGCAGCTGGGTATTCTAACATATCCCTCCTTGGAGTTTATATGTGAAGATTCTTCCTTTGAGTGGGGCTGCCCCTCAGGGATACTCCTCAAGGCTGAGCAAAAGAGATTTGCCAATGGTCACTAGTATGGGTGAAAAATAACAATCTCTAAGTAATAATTGGTTTTGCTAGCTTTAATACAATAGCTTTAATAAAATTGTTTCAATATAATTGCTCAGTATTGTTTTCTATATAGTAAACTATATTATAATAGCTCTTATGGCTCCTATCATTAAAAATTTCTGATACAGTTTTATCTATTTATTACCACAATAAATCCTGCATGTGTGTGTATATACATATATATGTATATGTATTTATATATATATGTATTTTAATATATTTATATTTTTATATGTATGTATTTTTATATAAATATATATATATATGTATTTATATATATATTTATATATATATAGCTTGCTGTCCTTATGCCTGTGTGACAAAGTTGTATAATGTTTCAGCTATGCCTATACTATCTCTAGACATAAACAGTTGACAAAATCTGAGGCTAAGATTGGATCCAGCCACACCAAGGCCCCTCTCTGAGAAGGACTTTAGTAAGTCAGGGGGTCCTTTCTGCACCTCATGACTTAGGGTTTCTCTCATAAACATTGTCTCAACCTCCTGTTGGGAGAGACCTGGACTTTGTGAAATGGACATAAAATGGATGGACAAAGACGCCGAGCTTGAGGAGCCTGGTCCCGGGAATGTTAATGTTTTGCACCAAATTTAATGTTTCCCCAGTCTGAATGTTATATTCCTAATATGGCTGCCCCAATCACTTTTCCCTTAGTCATCCCTATCCAAGTTTCTTCTTCCCATAAACCCCTATGGTATTTTCCCACCAACCTGTCCCTGATTGGCCCCCGTTTGGTGCAGTGCACCGCTTTCCCTATATGGTTATGTCTG